>JAPSGF010000004.1:8010878-8054180 GCA_035772895.1 Perdix hodgsoniae | reverse complement strand
TCCCTCCCTCCCTCCCTCCCTCCCTGCTTTCCTCCCTCTCTCCCACCCTTCCTTCTATTCTTTGTTACGTTCAGTGTACATGCGAGAGGCTGTAACTTACATATAACTTACATATTGTCCAAATTATTTTGCAGCTAATATATATGGATTAGCTATGTGATGACAGACTTTGTAGTAGGATTTAATAATGTGATTGATTCCTTATTTTGAAAATAAAATTCTTAGAAACATGCTGGAAAAATCTCTCATAGATTGATCTTGCTACTCAGAAGTCTATTTTCTTAGGGTGAAACCACTGTGATAGGGAATCTCTGTAAACACCTTGAGGAAAGAACTATGGTGGCTTACACATCCAAAGCAGTATCATCATCTCCAAGTATGAGATTTGAATAATAACAATCAAGCATCAAATCTTCCTATAGTAGAAAAGAGAGTACTTTGTGATTACTTCAGTAATGAAAAAAAGTTTCATAATAGCAGTGCCTGAGCTGCTGGAAACCTGTAATAGATCTTTAGACTGTACAAATTGGTGTCGTTCCCATAGAGCTCTGCCACTGTAAACAAACTGAGGTAGTGTTATTTTAACTTTCCTCTTGCTTGACATTTTCTTATTCTAATTGTGTAAACTCTGTATAGGATTGTATTCTGACATTAAAAACCTTACCAGCCCACCCCTCCCTTTTTGTTACTGCTTTTTAAAGCAAGAGAATCAAAATTAATTGCCTCTGATCTGCCACAATGATAATTACATAGTCCCAGCTGAGACCTGACCAAGGATGAACTGCTGCTGCTGCTTTTTGGCTGGAGACACTAAAGAGGGATAATAGAGAAATATGTCTGTTATAGCGCACTGATCGTTTCCCACAGCAGAGAATGATATAAGTCTATTGCTTTACAATTACAGTGTAGCATTTGCAGGTTGCAATAGTATCCAGCAAAGGGTTGAAATGTACGTAATTTCCATTACTGTCTATCCCAAATTGGTAAGTGTTTAAAAGAAAATGCTTGGCCTGCTGTCTCTTTACTCCTTTAGTCCTCATTAAAACATCATGCTGGTACTTAGGACTCAATAAAATTATTACAAACACAGCTTATATACTATATGGTCTTGGAAAAAAAATTAAGAAGTAATGGTAAAAAATGACTGAGATTAGGGAATGCTGGAATTCACTATCACTACACTTAGAAGTTGCAGGCTCTTCTCGTATATATATATATGTATATATGTATATATGTATATATGTATATATGTATATATGTATATATGTATATATTTAATTCTAAATGGTAAACTGATTGAAAACATTAATAATCTTTCTAAATAAAATGTGCATACATTCTACCTTCAATTATATCTACAGAGAGCACTAGGGAAAGAAAGCTGGTAAAATGTGTGTGCATGTTTTATGCTTCTGTATCTGAAGAAGAGCTGGAAGCATCTTGCTGATCTTTAAATCTACAAACTGAAAGAAACAAACAACCTACCAAGCTGAAAACAACAAATACCTTAGCATTGTATTTTGACAGAAAGGAAAAGCAGATATGTAAGCAGTATTGTTACATGTCAAATTAAGTGCCGTGTTGATTTGGGTCCCTAAATTCATACTGTAGACTTACGAATAGACTAATCAACAACTGAATAGTAATATATCTTATTTAACTTCCTGATTTCTATACATTCAGAGTGCAATTTTTGTATTGAGAAAGGGCTATCAAAGAAGTATATTTTTAAAGCTGATTTTCTCACATGGCCTATAGGCTTAAACAATCCCAACCCGTAAGAATTATTACTTAATTACAAGTTCATGCAACAAGAATATAAAAAGCATTGTATTTACTATGATCAAAGCCAGAATAGCCAGAATCTTCTGGTTGTTAGCACCACTTTTACAGAGATTTATGGAAAGAATATGTAAGATGTAAATGACAATCATTAAACTTCTTGATAGTCTTCCAAGAAAGCACAATAAAATACAGGTATATGAACACTTTTGTCTATGGATTAAGACTTTACATGCTGCAATTGAATGTGTTTTCAAATACATGACTGCAGTGGAATTTCCAGGTCACAGCCTAAACCACTGTCTGAGCACCAACTGATAACCCAGGGAGTTCAGCTGCAAGAAATGTACCTGAGTGACTGGAAGGGGTGGAGCCTGTATCCACCCCCCCTCTACCTCATTTAAGCGTTAGCACCAAATAGTGATTGCGCTTCTCTTGAGCTGTTACTGGTTGTTGGAAGTGGGGTGAACCAGATTCCCTTCCCTTCCCTTCCCTTCCCTTCCCTTCCCTTCCCTTCCCTTCCCTTCCCTTGCTCTGTAGTGCCTGTATCCCATTTGAAGCTACTGTTATTGCCTTGTTTTGCCATACAGTTAGAAATGGTTTTGTTTAGTTAAAGTCTGTAAGATATATCAAACTGAAGGCAAATCTTGTGCAGAAAAGAATCTGGTGAAATTCCACAAAAAAAAAACACATTTATTTTCAGGTGAGACTGAAGTCCTCAGGTTAGCATTCTGAATAATCTTTGGAGATAAGTCTTCCTTCCCTTCATGAGATTTTGTACAGTATATCTATTTTGTTAGATTTTGAATGTGGGGATTTTTAAGACACAACTCAGTCAGGATTTTTCCTGCAACATAAAACTTTTTTTTCTTTAAAAACAAACAAACAAACAAACCCTGAAAAATAATGGCAACAAAATAAACAAAGCATTTGAATAGTTATGTATTTACTTGTGTTAGAGGATGGGACTTCATGCAAGGTAGTAAGCACTAATTACCAAATCAAGTCATGGTGTACCTTATACTAGTCCTTTGATGTGAAAAATTTCACTGAATGGCCATCAGAATTTGGAAGCTGGTTATGAAAGCTATGTTGCACTTGTCACATGGTACATCTTTAAAGTAACTTCAATTAGCAGAGTAAATATACAAAAAGTCTGTTGCCTAACAAATATCAACCATTTTCTATTCATTGTAAGTAATCAAGTTGTTTTAAATGAGTAATGACAGACTAATCCTTATTTTCATCTCCATCCTGCTTTATGGACACTTTATCCTTCAGGCAAGTTTGTAGCAGGACTTCAGCGGTCAAAACATTATCTGCTGAGATGAAGAATTGAGATTAAATCATGTTTCTCTTAGTGACTTCACCTTTATTACAATCAGTTTTAGAAAACAACCTATGCTTTAGTCCTGAGTTGAGTCTCCTCTGCTGAACCAGATCAACTCTTCCAGACACAGTGGCTTTAGAACAAGAGAATCAGAGGTTGGAAAGACCTTCAAGATCATCTGGTTCAAACATCAACCTGACCTACTGAGTTCAATCACTAAATGTTACCCTTAGAGCCACGCCTGCATGTTTCTCAAGTATCTTCGGAGATGGGGACTTTATCACTTCCTTGACCTGCCCAATCCAATGCTTGAAGTGTATCCAGCTACTTGTGCTCTTCTGTTGTTATGCCAGCAGTGAATGTGACCTCTGAAATGGTCTCTCAGGCCACTTGTTTGCTGCTGCAAATAAAGCATGCTACATATATGTATAAAGAAATTTCAGAGGAGCCTTGTGCAGAAGTCCCTAAACAATACATGCAATTCAGCAAAGCTGGGAGAAAAATACCTCCTTATTATAGGTGCAATTCAGACAGCATACTGGGAACGAACAGTTTTTCAAGTAGATGTGTCATGATTTGCCAGGGATTCACAGGTCAACACAAACTCATATTGTAGATGAGCACAAGTGTTTCTGAGCAGTGTGATTACTCAGCTTGCCAGTGTTGCTGAGCAGATATCAATCAGGAGAGACTGGTAGTGATGAACTCTGCACAGATATGTGAAGCAAAAGACACTCAACTTCTCCTTATGAATAGAAGCACTGAAACAGGGAGAAATATGTTTGATGATGATTTAATTCTTTGAGACAATAAGCTGATGTCATTTTTTTTTTTTTATTTTTATTTTTTTTTCTTTTCTTATGTCTTGCCTTAGGAATGAAAGAGCAAAAGTGTGACAAAGCTTTTTTCTCTGCTATCGGTAGCTGAGCTGAAGAGGTACGTTCAGATAAGACTTGTGCTGTTCTGCAGGATTTTGCACACATGTAAGCTGGCTGGTCACTTCTGTTGGTTTCTCTGAAATTGAACATTTCAGGCTTGCTGCTGACTTCCTCAGCTCTGTTAAATTGGAAGGACAGAGAAGATGAAGTGTACATAATGGATGCTCTGCTTATCTTGGATGTAAATGCCATAAACATGGTGTGAAAAGCACATGCTAGCTACAGAAAATGATAAAATTACCTTTAAAAAATGATCAAATCTGTTAAGATTCTGTCTTTCCAACAAATATAAATCTTGCTAATAGAAAAGCATATATTACAGATACAATAATGAAAATATAATTGTTAGTATTATGTTTTTATTATGAAATTATTTTAACTACCATTACCATGTCTGAAAGACCTGCTGTTGTCTATGATTAAGATGTTCAAATTCAAATTTTTGACGTTATTTATCACTTCATTCTCTTCATTAATAGAAGAATTTGCATGATAATGGGATTTTTGTTTTTAAGAGTTCATGAGTTTCTGCCACTTAAATCCCACTTGAAGCCATAATCTTCTGTTTATAATTTCATAATTGTTTGGAGTAGAGATGATTAAAATCTCACAAACATAGCATTATATTGACTTCAGGCAGGAAATTAGCAGTGGATGAACTCTGAAAGTACAAGAATGTTGTTTTCATGTAAATAGCCCAACTTATACAAAGGCAGCAATAGCTCTTAAAAAACTGCAAGTTTCACAACATGATAGAGTCACATCTTTCAGTAGAATAGTTCCCTCTTCTTTCACAAAGCTTTTCTGTTTTCCAGTATAGATACATTGCAATAAGCACTGGCAAAATACTAATCTGACAATTGTGCACAGTGAAATTTTCTATCATCTAAACAAGACAGTGAGTCAATTTTGCTCATCGCAGTATCACCGTCAGGTGTATTTGAATCTAACAGGTGTTAAAAGCATCAAAATTCAGTCTATGATGTTATCTGTTCCCCTATATGGTCTGTACAGTTATCTTTCCCTATTTCTTTCAGCAGAATACAACGTATATTTTCTAACTATTTCTGTCAGTGCATAAACCCCTAGAAGAGAATGTTTAATGAAGGCAGACAAAGCTTGTGCAGTTAACTGCACAGAATCTTGTTTCTGGACCCCATCACTCACAGCTGCTTGCCATATGAATTCTGCTGTGATTGGAACAAGTTTTGCACTATGTAAAGTAGGCAAAACATGGAAATTCAGAACATCTATGATCTATCTGATGAGTTAGACAAGCAATTCATAATTCAGGGTGACTCCTTCCTAAACATACACCCCTCTTCAAATATTATACTACAACAGGAAAGGCAGGTGCAATTTTGAATGTTTTTATTGATGAACACCAATAAAATTATTTTTCCTCCTCAAAAATCCTAAAGGATCTTGAAGCTTGTCGGATCCAAGTTCCCTTTGTATGGCTCCCATGCTTCAGTTACCACAGAGAAGAGACTGGCACTGTATGTCTTCTTATATCAAGAATTTTAAACTCAACTAATTCATAATTACTATGACCATGAGAACCACCTACTACTCCCCCTTCTCCCACAAGGTCTTCTCTGTTTTTAAACAGCACATTCAGGAGGGAATCTTTCCTACGTGGCTCTCTCAATGCTTGTGACAAGAAATTATCTTCATTAAGAAGAAGGAAGAGTTTGGTAGCATATCTTCGTAGGATGTCACTTCAGGAAGAGGAATTTTAGGGACGTAAAGGGTAACTGGAAATAGTGAAAAATTTTTCTTCAGTAATGAAAACATCAGCTATGATCATGAAGATACCTAAACTCAAATATCTTATAAGAGGTAGAACATATTGTTTGGAGCTTTACATGCAAAAAAATGTGAAAATGTATGCCTGTTTTTCTTTTCTAACTAATTTGTTATAGAATGTGGCACAAGTGAAGGATTTCTAGATATAGATGCATAAACTAAGGTTATTTTCTTGTTTCATTTACAAAGTACCAGCTTATAAAGAGAGAAAAAAAAAATCAACAACAGAAATCTCTATTTCAGTTGGACAGATTTGCAAGGACCTTTGAAAATGTGAAGGAAATGGTAAGAAGGGAAATGTCTGCTTTACAATCTGTTTATGTCTTTGGAACTCTGTTTTATCTTGACTAATAAGATAAAAATCATTTGACAGCAATCCACTTATTCTTATCTTGCCAGCAACTTGAAAACTGAATTATTCATCCTCAGTGTGAAATTTTGTGTTTACCATTTCAAATTCAACCGTATAGTTAGCATCTAACCTCCACAAAAATATATCCAATGCAATAAAAACAACCTTTATTCAAATCACCTTCATAAAACTGGCATTAACAAAAATTACAAACATTCTATGAACTCAAAAGCTTTCTTGAACTTCTGTCACATAAATGTATGAGAGTTACATATAACAGAAATATTCCTCTGGTTCCTTTCAGAATCTTTTTGATTTGACGAGAGGTCAGTGAACTCTCAAGCTTTGTGAAGTCTCTGTGTGAGATTACTTCAGCCACATGAAACAGCAAATACATGTTAGCTTTGACCATATCATTCAGGTGTATGAACAAGCATAATTACTGATTGCCAGACCTAAGCTAAATTCATAGTATAGCTGTCATTGTACCACAGATTTTAGATTTCTGGGAAGGTTTGATGATGAGTGAAACAAAATTTGCCAGTGACGGTATCATACGAATTAAATAAATAATAAAAATATTTTATTTCTGTTGTAAAAGTGGTGCTTCGTAAATACAACAGGCTTATAATCTGTTTAGTACCGTTCATAACTGAATCAAAGTGAGAGAGGGGACATTTTAAAATGAAATACAGGAACTGCATGTAAAAGCAAATAAACCTTGCTAAGAAGTCTTTCATGCTGCTTGGTAATGTTGAGTCATGCAAGGATTTCGTTAAAGAACTAATTTCCTTCTTCATGCTTTTCCTATTTCTCATACGTGTATATAGATCACATATCATTTAAATTTTAGCATGTCTTGAATAAAAAACAATCAATGTTAAACATATGCAAGGTGAAATAAGTCAGAGTAAATTCTAGTCACCACTTTTCAAAACTCTCTTCTCTAACTTGTTTGAATGTCCATAGCTTTATGTTTTTTCCAGTTTTTAATATAATGACATTTCTTTGTTAATGCAAGCTTTCTCAAATCAGTTGTGTCTGTGTGGAGAGTGAAGGTGAACAGTCTCAGCTTGTGAGGAATGTAATTTGGAAAGGTACGAACAGCTGAGAAGGGATTCTCATGGGCACAGCGTTTGAACACTAAAGTGGCGGCTATCTTTCCCACTGTAATAAAAGGGAAGCTGGTAACAATGGTGTGCTATAAAAAGCAAAGGAACATTTTTCTTTGTCAAACAACCACACCTCTCTGGCAGTGCTGCTGCTGTTGCTGCAGTACACTGGCTGAGATCCACTCTGCCTTTGAACACTACTGTTACAGAATTTCAATTAAAACTGAAAACCACACAAAGGTTGTGGGCACAGAGAATACCAAAAAGAAGTAACACATCCATTTCATTGGCTGTTTTTGTTTTTCTGATTAAGAAATCATGATTTAAGTTTGATGGTCAGAGCCCAGGTATCTGCTGTAAAGGAAAATTTTACCTCATTAAAGGTAGGGAAGAATTATAGAAAATTCTCCAAGATCAGAGCTGCCATTCAAAAGAAAAAGTCATACTGGGGTTCAAAATCCCTCCAGATGCTGTTTCACTCCATTAAAAAGAAATGTATTTGAAGCCTGGAAGAAGAATACAATTTAAGAGAGTTTTTACCTTATGTAATGAACCCAACAAGGCCTTATGTATGCTGCAAACCACAGTACCTATAGGGTGCTCATCTACTGTGGAAGTTTTCTGTTATCTCATTCATTACATGAATAAAAGTTGAATAAAGTTTCTTCTTTGTCAGAAACCATTACACTGATTTGATTGGGTCTAGAAGCAGCAGAATGTTTTCTTTTCCACACAATTATTTTCAACTGATTGAAAATGTATGTCTTCTCTCATAGGTACTCTGGAGTTTCAATGACTATGTGAAGGACAGTACTTCCAGTAACATTTAGAAACATTCTGAGTGGAGAGAAAATGAAAACTAAACCTAAAAACAAAACAAAAACACAACAACAACAAAAGACTTAATTGTTCAAAAATACATCAATTTTCTCATCTTGTTTTTTTCTTTTTATCTTTTTTTCTCTTTTTCTTTTTTTTTTCTTCTGGAAATCAATGCTGGAAGTTAATGTTGTTAACTGTAATGAGATCATAAGTTTAGAAAACATTCCCTCATAGAAAACAAATGTCTTGTAATAAAGTATGAGAACTGTGGAATGACTATTGGTAATAAAAATGAAATCTGACAAAGAATACAGAATAGCCACAGAGAGGATAACAGACATATTTCCTTGGAACTGTTAGCTGCATTAACATCACATAAAATTGTGTTCTAAGATATTTGAGTTCTGTGTGAGGGATTATATGTAAATTTTAACTAAACTGGAGCCATTATATTATCATAGGTGTAATGTACTGGATAAAAGGTTGTTTTACATCCACTGAATAGATGTGTACGTTCACACACGTATGCATAGCTGTATGTCTATAAATATATTCATATGTTGAAAGAAAAAATGAACTGGTGGAAAACTGAAAGGACAAGAAGAAAATATAGTTTGATTAAAAAAGTACTTGTTCCATTTTTGTGTTTTTTATTCACCTTATTTACATTTTAATCAAGAGTTGGAATTAATCCTTATGCATCCCTTTCAACTTGGGATATTGTATGATTCTATGATTCCATATTTCCCTACTCTCTTCTTTTGTATAAAACCTACTTCTTATTCAGTTGGGTCACTCATCTTTAATGTTATTTTAACAGATCTTGTCTTACATTCATGGAGTAGTAACAGCAAAGGTTGCTATTGTTCTATGATTCTGTGTTCTATCTTGCACCTGGATCAACACAACCCCTACTATCAATACAAACTGGAAGATGAAGGGATAGAATACTGCCCTACTGGAAAGAAATTGGAGGTACTGCTGGATGGCAAGCTTGACATGAGTCAGAAATGTGCCCTCACAACCCAGAAAGTCAACCTTATCCTGGTCTGCATTAAAAAAAAGCTTGACCAGGAGATTGAGAGAGGTGGTCCTGACTTTCTAATTGGTGCTGCTGAGGCCTCACCTGGAGTACTGCAATCCAGATGTGGAATCCTCAGTACAGGGGAGATGTAGACCTGTTGGAGTGTGTCAGGAGGAGGGCCTCAAAAATGATCCACAGAATGGAACACCTCCCCTGAGAAAACAGGATGAGAGAGCTGAGGCTGTTCAGCTTGGAGAAGAGAAGGCTCTGAGGTGACCTGATATCTGCCTTTCAGTATCTTAAGGGGACCTACAGGAGAGAAGGGAACAGACTCTTTGGCAAGATCTGTGGTGATAGAAAAAAGGGAAACGATTTCAAACTAAAAGAGAGGATATAAGGAAGAAGTCTTTTACAATGAGGATAGTGAGGCACTGGAACATGTTTCCCAGAGAAATGGTGGGTGCCCTGTCCCTGGAGATACTGAAGATCAGATTGGTGGAGTTCTGAGCAACATGATCTATCTTTAGATGTCCTTTTTCATTGCAAGGATGACCTTTACAGATTCCTTCCTACTCAAATGATACCATGATTACCCACAAAATATGAAAGTAGTAGAATGTCTACTGCTTACTTGCTTTCCTTAAACCTGCCTCTCCCCAGGTTTTGCAGATTGTATCTGCATTGCATTTTTCATCACTTCCCCCAGAGACTGTGGCAAAGTGAAGACAAAGGATGACATTAAAAACAATTTGGCTCTAAAAGGAAAATTTAGCCAGACTTTTGTTAGGAAAACATTATTTAAAACCTTATGAAAATATAATTTATTTTGGTTTTCTTAATCCTTTTAAAATAGAAGAATTAAGCCCAGGAAGCTGCTTAACTACATGTAGAAATCATAGTGAATTTATCTTCATTGAGTGATCTCATCAAATTATTCTCCACTGCTGTGATTTTTTTTTAAGACAGCTCAATAGCATTTGACTCCCTGTTCCCATTAGAATTTAATGAGAACTGGGCCTGTAAGTCCCCCAGATTCTTTTGAAAATAACCCAGCCTATGATAAAATAATACAGTTCTGTGCATCCCTAATTTTTGACAGCAAGTTCATGTCTGAAATATTGATTGCAACTGCTACTGACAAGCACACAGATCCCATCACTCTTGCCTGCTTTTCCATTATGTCATAAATAGATAGCACAGCTCAATAGATTATACAAATAGATGGAGCTGTACTACTTATATGGGCTTGTAGGAAAAAAAAAAAAAAAAAAAAGAAAAAAAAAGACTAATAATAAGCAAGTATCTACTTTGATTGGACAAACTATTTAAATGATTTTTAAAAGCTCTGAAATTAGTAACTTCAAAGAGTGAATAAGGAAGAAAACAAGGCCAGGTCCAACAGTAGTAATTAGATTCGAGTAAAAAATAAACTCAATTGGAAAGTTTTAAAGTCTTTGTATTATGCAAGAAATCTGGCAAGTGTGTGATACCAAAAATGGGAGTTCAATTAAATGTTTGGAAAGGCAAAAAACTATGCAAGAAGAATCATTTAGTATCCTGCTAAGCTGAAAACACATTCAAACTAAAATGAAAACTGAGATGGTTGAATAAACAATAGGAAAAAAGAAATAGAGTTGTCAAAATAAAATATATTTGAGACTGGCTTGAGCAAAATTTTAATCCTTGATTTCATTTTTCATGTTTGTACATTTGTTCCCAGCAGTAAAATCACAATGTTATTTGACAAAAAGGTAAGGAAAGGAAAGGCAAAGAAAAAGTGTGGGTGATTCAGCCTCCAGGCTCTCCATAAAATCTACTAGGAAGCAGAATGTGAGTTTTTTCTTGCATGTCTTACTGTGGCTTGGCATATTATTAGAAGTCTATTTCCTAATCTTTCTGGGGAAAAAAAAATAAAAGGGAAATCACTTGACCACTTTTGAGCTTCATACCTGCATTGAATTAAAAAAAAAGAAAAAAAAAAAAAAAAAAGCCAAAGCAAACAATGATAAAAGCAACTTGTAGTCAGCAGCTATGGTTTACAACTTGGATTCTTGACAGGGAATTCAATTTCATAATTATTTTGTTTTATTATTTTATTTTTATTTTATTTCATGAATTTAAATGAAAATATCTAGAAACCTATCAGGAACTAGGACTCCATTTTATCCTCTGTATGTAGGACCTGCTGTAAAACTGCGAAACCAAAATTATGGTTCATAGTTTTGTAGCATTTCCAATCTAAGGACAAGGAAGGATAAAACTGAGATAGAGAGGACTTGGTGTCCAAGGAGCCAGTGGTCTGCCTAAGGGCACTTTAAAGCAAACTTGAATGTTTACACAGTTTCAAACCACCCTTCTTGTCTGAACACACCAGGGGAGACAAAATTTGTTATCCTAGCAAGCAGGTATATCTCCTGCATAACTGCTGCCACAGGGTATTTGTATGTTTGAAAGTTATTGTTAAGGACTGATGAAGTACTTTCTGGACATCATTGATGAAGTTCTCCCTAAAGCAGGTGGCCTACCATCAAACAAAATATAAATACACCTGCTGGAAAAATAGAATGATTAGTTAATATCATAGGGTAGACAAATGTTAAAATGACCTCATGTCCAAATGAGAGATGAAAGACAGATGGGGGCTTATGATGGGGGCTGGTGAATGCATGTAAATTAGTAATTGGGAACCTTAAATTTGATGGACAGAAAAACAGGAACCTTTGTACAGATGGATGTATAAGGGTGAGAAGGATGAAAGTATAAGAATCTGAAATACTATGTACATGGTACATGTGCATTTCAGGAATCTGAGCACTTAAATAGAGGGAGGCAGTGGTGGTGAAATGGAAGATAATTTTATTAATGAATTAGTTGTAATTATTAGTTGTAATATTGTGTTAGATGGAGAGCATTCACCTAGGAACATGATCTGGAAGATTAGTTATTTTTCCATTTATATAATCTATGATTACAACAAATTCTGCAACATACTGAATATATATAGAATTATTTTATTTTAACTTACAGCAATGGTGATTTACTTCTTTACACAAGAAAGATTCCTATGACCATTTGTAGTCATAGAACTTACCAGTCTAAGTTCCAAAGTTGAAACTTTAAATGGAACTATAGGAAATCTCCTCTGATAGCTCTCATAATAGATAGCTCCTCTGATACATCTAACCAGTAATAATTTCACATCTATAGACAATTGATGTGGCCTTTTAATGTAGTTTTGGATCCTCCTGCACGATGATGATTCTGGTCTTGCAAGCTGCTGTGTGTAGGGAGCCCCACACCAGAGACCACTGCTGCTGGAGTTAGAAAGTCTGTACGCAGATGGAAAGGTCAAACTGAACAGAATAGTTTGCAGGTTCAGAAGCCTGCCTGAAATACTCTCAGCTTAGAACAAACCCGAATTACTTTGTGAGTATGAGACATTTAAAATGAGAGCCTGCAAAAAGTGGTGAAGGTTTTGGATAGAGCTGTCGAACTTCAGCTATCCCAAGGCTTAATTACCTATTATATACAAAAGAGCAATGTTAAATAAATAATTAAATAATTAAAATTCTGGCCCGTGACTGTAGTACAATCAGTTCTGCAGTTGAAAGTCTACTTCTCTGCTTTCTTGATTATTAAAGACATCATTTTAAGAAGGCAGTTCTGAACTGAGTAGACATGAATCTAAGAACAACAAAACCCACTTTGTTTCCTGACAGAAGCATTTTTTTTTTTTTTTGTATGTTTTGATCCTGGAAATTTCACAGCTCTCTTTTAACTTTCTTGAGAAATAACATTACTTCTTTTTCTCCAGTTACTTACTTGACAAAACTTTAGAGCATATTGGTATGCTGCATAATTTGAACAAAGGTTAATATTATAAATAAAAACTTTTACCTCCAAATCTGCAGAGGGACTGTATTTAAAGAAATGAAACAAGGTAGAATTTAAATGCTCAGTTACAAAATAAAGAAAATGCTTGGAAACTTTAGCTGCCCACATTCAAACAGTCCCAGCTGAAGTATGATTACTTCGGTTTGTATTTATCTGATACACAAAAACAGAAGGGTTAGTTGTCATGGAGGTATTGTAAAGTGACAAATATAATACAATTTCTAAAAAGAATGACCATCAACCCAGTACTGCATTCAGTATGGATGAAAGAAAGCCCATTTTGCCTTGCTTCAAATTCCCCACAGCATTCTGGATTTTGCATATTTACCACAGGCACCCATAGAACTGAATTGTTTGAAATGAGAATATGTCTGAATGTGTTTTCAGGAGCAGCCTGAAAAATATGGACAACACATCCTGAGAGAGCAAAACGAATACAGATACACTGAATAAAAAGTACAGAGATGGAGAAAAAGATGTAGATGAAAATACATAACAATAGTCCATAAAAACAGTGTCAATATCCCTATCTATTTAATCATTGTTGGAAATATGCTTAATTACAAATTATGAAATAATATTTAATTAACAATTTAATTCTAGATTCTCATGTCATTATTCATCTTTAAAAATATTTGATACAATGGTCATTAATGAGTTTTGTATAGTTTTGTATTTTTCTAGTAGCTTTGCTAACCCCTTATTATTACTGCTCATTTATTGACCTTCTTTTCTATGTGGTTTGATCAACTTTGAATTATTAGCATTTAAATTTTCTAACAGATTATTGAAGTCTCATAATACAATGCTTTTTGTAGCAAAATCATTAATGTGATAAGATGCAAATCAAAAGGAGTGTTCACCAAAGTGAATACAAATGATACAGTATGGAATTAATATGAAAAAATGAAACACTGTGAACAATAGACTTCCATTAATGTAGCATATTAATGCCAAAATTGCTGAAAGATACTATGAAAAGTCTCGACTAAGAAAAAAAATACTAAGCATTTCTCAGAATATAAATGAATTTGTAAATGAAACAATTTAAAGGTTGATGTGGCATTTTTTCCTGGAAATGTGTGTCAAATTTATTCATTGATCAAAAGCACTCATTTACACAAATAAACAAATAAATGCTCTTGATAATAAACAGCATTTGAAATGCTACATTCAGGTGATAGTGCAGACTACTTTCCTTTGGTCTAGTGAGTCATTCAAGGAGTAAGACTATCTTATCCACTTAGACCCAGTGTAGAGAAATTTATGACAGCCATTCACAGTTTGGGGGCTGCTAGATTGTACATGTTCTTTCAAAGAGAGCTTATTAGGTATTCTGCTGCTGAGGTGTCTGCTGGTCAGGTTAATCTTGATGCAGGTCATGTAGGAAGACTTGTAGACATGAAGAACAGCATTTTTCCATTACTAGCTTGATTCCAAAACCAATCAACTATTAGCTATGGTGGTGTAGGAGGAGACTTTTCACTAGTGTTTTATTAAGGGGTCTCTAAATTTGTCAGTGCCCGTGGGCCACAGTTACATTGTGCTAATAAGAAAATTATGATACTGACATCAGCTTCCCAATCCTTTCCCCTAAAGAAAACACCTAGCTTATCAATCTATATAATTAATGTCGTGCTTCTTCATATCTTCTCTCTCTAGGTATCCTCAAAATAATTTTGTTGACTCCAAATACCTGTAATTTTTAAAAACTTTATACCAACGTCTCTATGATAGATCTTTTTGAGTGTAGTTGTAACTCATATCGAAAACAATGTATTTCTGTTAACATCTGGACAGTTACATCAGAAATCACATACAGACAATCATGAGGATAATGCTCATTCCTATTGCTGTATTTTGAAATTTAAAGGTCATTAGCACTGAATAAGAGACAGAAATAAATTTATGCTATTTCTTTTAAACTCACGTCTGTCTTTTTGACAGCAGAAAAATCTGTCTTTTCTGACAGCAGAAAAAATTAATTAAATACCTACAAATGTATTTTGTTTATATGTGGCATTTTGTAGAGAAAGGAAGGTAAAATTGATTTATTCTAATAATATGACACTATTTTATGTACCACAAACTGCATAGTTAATAACTGCACTTGAGCCACAGTGAAGATTTTCAACACTGTTAAATGAAAATTTATGTAAGTACGGATTTGGTTTAATAAAATTGAAATGTTTGGTAACAGTTTATTCTTATTGTTGGAGAGTTTTACGTTCCATGGTTACAGTGACTTAAATTCACTGAGATATGTGAATTTTGATGATAACCTAGAAAGTTATATAGTCCAGTGTTTAGAACAAGATCAACAGGAAGTTAGTCAGCAAGAGAGATAAGACGTAAAAATGACTGACTGCAAATCAGTAGCTTCACCTAAGATCAATCAACTGCTACTAGGTGCTTTTGAATTGTACAAAGCACTCTAGAGGTGTCTCAAGAAAGAGGAAGGCCTGATACCTTTCTCTTTCTAATAGAAATATTTTGTTATGGAGCTCAACTTCATTCAGATCTTAGGAGATAGGGACTTGAA
Organism: Perdix hodgsoniae; assembly: GCA_035772895.1. Taxonomy (NCBI): domain Eukaryota; kingdom Metazoa; phylum Chordata; class Aves; order Galliformes; family Phasianidae; genus Perdix; species Perdix hodgsoniae. Next base: position 8,038,575 of record JAPSGF010000004.1, on the reverse strand, counting down.
GCCTGGAATGTTGAAAATAACAGATTTTCAACATGAACTGAAGGAACTGAGGCTGTTTAGTCTGGAGAAAGGGAAATTGAGGGGAGTCCTTATTGCAGTCTTCCAGTATCTGAAAGATGATTGCAATGAGAGTGGCGTTGGTCTCTTCTCACTGGTGACAGGTAACAGGTTGAGGGGAAATGGCTTTAAGTTGTGCTAAGGTAAGTTTAGGCTGGATATCAGGGAAAACTTCTTTAAAGAAAGAGAATAAGCACTGGAATAAGATCCCCAGGGAGGTGATTGAGTCACAATCCCTGGATGTGTTTAGAAAGCATTTGGATGTGGTGCTCAGGGACATGGTTTAGCAGAGAGCTTTTAGAGTTAGGGTAGTATAGTTAGGTTGTAGTTGGACTTGATGATGTTCAAGGTCTTTTCTAACCTGAGCAGTTCTATGATTCTATGATTGTCACAGAATCACAGAATCACAGAATGATCCGGGTTGGAAGGGACCTCAAGGATCATGTAGTTCCAACCCCCCTGCCTAGCAGGGCCACCAAACATACACCTTTACTAGATCAGGTTGCCCAGAGCCCTGTCCAACCTGGTCTTGAACACCTCCAAGGACGGGGCATCCACAACCTCCCTGGGCAGCCTATTCCAGGACCCAACCACTCTCCTAGTAAAGAACTTCCCCCTAACATCCAACCTAAATCTTCCCTCTCTTAACTTAAAACCATTTCCCCTAGTCCTGCTATTATCAGCCCTTTCGAAGAGTTTACACCCCTCCTGGGAGTAAGTTCCCTTCAGGTATTGAAAGGCTGCAATGAGGATTGCATCAATGAGTCATTGATTCCCATTTGAAAAATAATGTTCCTACTTAAAAACCAGTGTTGATGTGGAAAATTGTAAAATACTTGAGGGTTTTTGTTGTTGCTGTCATTGTTGTTGTTGTCATTTTAAAATAGGCCAACAGTATGAACAAGAAACACTTGAAATATTCACAAAACAAAACAAAACAAAACAAAAAAAAACATCTTTAATGACTAGGAAGTTATTTACAGAAATTGTACAGGAGAGCAACTACTTTCACTGTGAAGAAAATTTTGCTGATAAAAACAATGAGAAGAGGCTTTTGAGTAAATAGAATGATATGCTTCTGGGTAACATATGTTTATAAATATTTAAAACTTAAATCAAACAGTTTCTGAAGAAAAGAACAAATGAAACCTGGTTTCCTATGGATTTGTGCCCTAATTCTTTTACACAATTTCTCTTCAATTCCCAGTACCAGCCTCCCCTGAGCGAGCTGCTATATCTGCAGTGGGTAAGCTGTTCTGCATCTGTGCCCCCTGGCTAACTGTCTCCCTGTTGTTATGTGGGACTGTCTGCATGACTTTTGGGGAAAGTAAAAATTCCAGAATTTCCCCCAAATAATTTCAGGCTTTTTCTCAAAATTCTCATGATAGCTTATCTATGAGATTACAATCTGCATTTCAGATTTTGTGGATTACAAATTTATTAAAAGATGTTTGACAGAATGATCAAGCAATCTTTTTTCCTTAGAATGCCAGTCTGAAAAAAAGAAACCCAAACGAAACCAACAAACAAACAAACAAAAACGACCCCCCAGAAAAAATCCCAAACCAAAACCTGACCTCCAAAAAACTTTTTAAGTCCCAATATTGTAAAGCTTTGGTGTGGTTGATTATTTCTGTGGTGTAGCTTTTTCCGTTGTGGAGGTAGAATTGTCTAGAAGCATGCAAACAACTGTGGAATACAAAATAAGTTTCTCTCTTTTTCCATTTCACAACTAGTTATTCTAAATGTGGTAGATATTGTTAATATGCTTTATTTTTTTTTTTGTTTGTTTTATTTTTAATGGAAATATTTTCATTGCGTTTTAATGGAAACTTTCATTGCATATGTGGAATAACTTGTGCTTGTTCTGTGGCTGTTACTAAACTACTTAAAACTACTAAACTACTGTGGAGATTCTGGGCATTTTCTTAACTCCAAAGAACATGCACTGTGCTCTAACCATGCACATATCTGATTGCACATTTCAAACTTGAAGGATAAATCTAAAAACTACTCTTGTTCTAGGACAAATTCTCAAATTGCAATGAATTGTTGCTATGCTGCTACTAATCCAGTGCTGTCTGTTACAATGTACCAGCTAAGGGCTTTTTCTAGACTACTTGTGGTCTCTTGTTTTTTTTGCGTTTGTTGTTGTTGTTGTTTTGTTGTTCTTCTGTTTTTTTTTTGTTGTTGTTGTTGTTTGTTTGTTTGTTTTTTTCCCAATTCTCTGCATTTGAACTACTCTAGTTGGAAGTACTTAGCTGAGAGATTCACAGAAAGAACACATAGCATGGGGTAGGTGACCTATGTAGTCAGACATGAAAGGTTCCTGTTTGGATATTTTTCAATGCTGTTTCAGTTTTATCTGAGGCATTACTAACTGTGACACTGCACAGCAGTCATTTTGTTTCCTCATAGTAGCTAGACAGATTTATCAATTTCTTTTTATCTTGTTCTTTATGGTTTTTTATTTTATTTTTATTTTTATTGTATTTTGATGATGTTGTTCAAAAAGGAAAGAAAGAAAATTCAGTATTGAGTCTGAAAGACAGATTCAATCTCCTTTTACAACCAGTGTTCTGGGAGGAGGTTCACACTGCAGAAACATCTGAGTTTGGAGTTCAGTAATGAGTTATCTGGCAAGTGAAGAGCATTTGCTACTAGCAACATCCACCCTCCCCCTCCCCCCCAACATTTTCTCATTTTCCCCCTCCTGTTTTTTTTTTTTTTTTTTCCCCTTGTTTTTATCAAGTAAAAGCTGTTCAACAGAGTGGAACTGAGGGTCAAAGTTTAAATACAGTTTTCTGTACCACCTGGTTTTGATCTAGAGTTGGAGCATATGACTGGCAACACTCACTGTCACAGCAGGGAAACCTGGTAAGGGGGGACAGAGCAATGTTTCTCTCTTTATTTCTCAAATCATGAAAGGTGTGAGATTGACAGCCTTGGAAAAGCAAGTCCCCTGTTTCATTCACAAAGAGGAAGGAAGGCAGGACAATCATAATACAGTCTTCTTCCACAGTGCTTTGCCCATTTGTTTTGGGCCAGCTTTAGCTGAACTGTCTGGAGGGGGTGAGGAGACCACTTTTTCTTTCAAATGATTCAGTCTTTGTACCACTGCTATGACTCCTCACCAGGGTGCCAATTGTGATTGCCTTCTTTTCTTGGGTAGTTGCCACCTGTCCATTAGAAACTGGCCAGGCACCAGGAATACACTTCACATTGGCTGTAGATTAGAAGTCAAAGCCTCAAATTAACATTTTAGACACCGGATCTAGATTTGAAGCAGCAATTTAGATTTGATTGGCAATGTATTTCTTCCTCAATTACTTATTAATGCAGTTACTTTGCATTTGAGCTAGATGTATTTGAATAGTCTATATCTGTCATAAATGTTTTCTAAATAGGTTTATTTATTTATTTTCAAATACTAAAGTTCTGCACTGGATTAGAATATGTTTTGTTACAGGTTGTATGCCAGTTTTCCAGAGCTGACAGAAGACACTTGACTCTGGTTCTGTGGCCGACTTAAGGGTGCCCTGTATCATAAAAGTCTACAATCACAGCCTGATCCAAGGAAATGAAAAGTTTTGAAAAAAAACAATTCTATCCATCCATTCATTCATTCATTCAATCCTTCATTTATTTATTTATTAATTAAAGGGATAAAATATTTGTTACAGTGTTTCAGAATCTAGCTGGTGATTTAGAGACTTGTCAAAATTGCACAGCTGTATCCACTATGTGGCCATAGTGACGATTTGTCTGCAAGACTGCAGCACTTAAAGAAGTGTAATGTATGAGAACTAGTAAAGTATGGTCTAGTGGACATCGAGAGCAAGATAAAGATGTACCTGATCTACCATACTTCTGTTGCTAAGAATAGGTATCATAATAATATGCAAATCCATAACTCAGGAGATGAAAAGCAAAGAAGGAAAAGAAACACAAACTAGACAAATAAGACTTATATGGACAAATGCAGATGCACTCCTCCTACTTTTAGGCAATAAAAGGAAAACAACATAAACTAGACTAAAAATAATGATGCTAGGAATAATATCTTTTCTCATTATAACAGGTGGAGATCACAGAATCACAAAAATATAGAGATTGAAAGGGACATCTAGTGATCATCTAGTCCAAGACACCTACTAAAATATATTCCCTACAGAAAGTTGTACAAGAAGGAGTCCAGGTGGGCTTCAAATATCTCCAGAGAAGGAAACTCCACAGGCTCTCTGGGCAGCTTTATCCAGTGCTCTGTCACCTTCAAAGTAAGTAAGTTAATCTTCATGTTTGTATAGAACTTGTTGTGTTCCAGTTTGTGTCCATTGCCCCTCGTCCTGTTGCTGGGCACCACCGAAAAGAGCCTGGCCCCATCCGCTTGACACCTGCCCTTTAGGTATTTGTAGGCATTGATAAGATCTCCCGTCAGTCTTCTTTTGTCCTGCCCAAACAGTCCCAGATATCTCAGCCTTTTCTCATAAGGCAGATGCTCCAGGCCCCTCATCATCACTGTGGTCCTCCACTGGAATCTCTCCAGCAGACCACTGTCTTTCTTGAACTGAGGAGCCCAGAAATGGGCCCATTACTCCAGATGTGGCCTCACCAGGGCAGAAGAGAGGGGGAGGATCACCTCCTCTGATCTGGACCCCAGCATATCATTGGCCTTTTTGGCCACAAAGGCACGCTGCTGGCTCATGGTCAACCTGTTGTCCACCAGGACATCCAGGTCATTCTCCATAGGGCTCCTCTCCAGGAGATCAGTCCCAAACCTGTACTGATGCATGTGGTTATTCCTCCCCAGCTGCAGGACCCTACACTTGCCCTTGTCTCAGTGAATGGCAACGCAGTCCACTGATGTGTCATCACCTTCTCCCAGCTTTGTATCATCATCAGCCTCGCTGAAGGTGCACTCTATTCCTTCATCCAGGTCACTGACAAATATTTTAAATGAGGTAAGGATACATCTGTTCTTTAACCTTTATCAAAAACTCATTTAATTTGCTTTTTAGTACCGAATGATGTGCTGTTTCCTGCTGAAAGTATTTAAAATTCAACCTTGAAATTATATATTTATTTGAATTTGGTAAACACTGCAAAATGCTGTGGGATTTTGTCAAGATAGCTCAAATTTTTCTTACCTCTTAAAGTATAAGAAATTTCTATTATATATTTAGGTGCCTGTGTTATACCAATATTCTCTGTACTGCTGTAAAACAGACAGTGATAGACCACAGAAAGTGTGAGTGGAAATTTATTTTTCTTTTCTAATGAATGGATGCCCAAAGTTGTTGCTACAGTTTTTAGCTTTAAAGGTTATAAACCTGTAATGCTTTGTGTTTTTTTTCCTCCATTATAGTATAATCTTTGTGTAATATTTCAAGTTTTTTTTTGTTTGTTTGTTTTTTTAAAAGCCTTCTTAATCACAATAAAGTTATCCTAAGCAAGAAATAATATTATGTTTGCTATTCTAAAAGTGTGCACTTGGTCAGCCCACCAATCACGGTCTCAGCACAGATGTTCATTTTATTATTCATATCTCTTAGGAAAAGAAATGATCCCATAGCATTCATCCCGAGGGAAAGATGTAGCCACTCTTAAGACTGAACAAAGTGTTTTATTTTTCTTTCATTCAAACTATGCTTTACTCTTGCTTTTTATTGGAAATCTGATCCCTATAATTTAAGGAAGAAAATTCTCACTGCAGTGATAACAACCAGTTAGTTAGAAAGAAACAATGTTTAAGACAGTCATTTCAATGATATGCTCTATCAGCTTTCAAAACTATGTACTTCCTTAGTTCACTCATCATACATGATCAAATGTAATGTTTTGTCAGCTTTTAGACACTTTGCCATTAGAGTTACATCTTTTATTTCATCCTACTAAGGATCTGCTGAAGGACAGATTGTACAAATAAACATCAGTTGGAATGTTTTTTAAGAGCAATTGTTTACTGACTGAAGTACAAAAACTGTTGCTCACACTTGGAGATTAAATTACATGCATAAGAAAAAGCAAGCTACGTGAGTCATGACTCATAAGACACATCAGACTGTATCTTTTGATGTGAAGAGTTGCATAATGTTTTGTCTTTATTAGAGGGAGCAGAAGCTGACATTTTTCTTAATAGTTCTGCTAGGTACAGAAATTACATAGCTATCTACGTAATTACTCTAGATCTGCAAAGAAGACTATTGGTAAAATTCAGGTGTTAAAAATAGATTTATTACTGTACTATTAAGTTGCATGAGGTTTAATATGAACTCCAGTACTGTATTTTGTTGTTGTTTTGTTTGTTTGTTTGCTTTTTGCTGCTCACTTTGGGTCAATGGATAGCAGACATGGAACATCTATGCAAAATGGGAGGAAAATTTGGAGGATTCCTTTCTCTACACAATATGAAACCAGGCAGGAAAAGGCAAGGAAATAAAAGAGAAAAATAAAAGAGAAAGAGAGAAAGAAATGGGAGTGGGAGTGGGAGTGGGAGTGGGAGTGGGAGTGGGAGTGGGAGGGAAGGGAAGGGAAGGGAAGGGAAGGGAAGGGAAGGGAAGGGAAGTCTCTTAGCATCTAACAGGGCAGACTGAACAAGGTGAAACACACAGAGATCTTTGCCCATTGATTACTTCTGCTGTACTGTGTTTTTTTCCTCAGGTACTTGAAGTCAGGTATCTTTGTCCTTTACAGTCTTTAGTGATACCACAACACTATCCATTTCCTACCTATGCTTCATTACAATGAGGCTTTCCAAGAGATGAGGTGGGATAAGTCACAGGGATGTATACATATTGATATTGACTCCCATGTGTGCCTTTCAGAGAGGCCATGAATATGGGCATGGAGAAAAGATTGGAGTTTCAGTTGAGTCTTTCAAGGGAAATGGATTGAGGATAGGCTCAAAGTACTCTTTCCATATTACTAATTACTCAGTATTCCCATGTTACTTATTACTTAGTATTATTCTTTATAGTTAAATATGTATGGTTAATTGTACTGACTCTGTCACCACAGTTTCTGTGACCTAACAAGCAATAAATACATTTTACTATGAAGTACACATAAGTATATTAAAATGTCTGAGAAAAAACATAACCAATTAAAATTTAAATTCTTGAAATAGATCTACCTGCTAAGACATAACTGAAATTGACAGTAGTGAAGTATTCAGTGAAGTAGAATTTCCATCATTATTAACTTGGATGTTGTTGGGATATTTTCTAATAATCTAATGTATTTGTATCCCATGACTCCAAAAAGGTCACAAATCAAGAAATAATGCATCTATATTTAAAGACTATGGAAGAAATTCTTGAAAACTTGATGTTAAATTTTTGAAAATTCATAACATTCATGCAGTGATCTCCAGATATCTATTTTTAAACCAATGGACTATTTGCTGTGGAGTGGGAAGAGGGAAATGGGGGTTCAGTTGAAGAATTTTAGTTTTTGTGATTCATGAGTAAAATGGTCCGATCTCATAGTCGACCTTGAACAGGCTTAACTAGAGACCTCTTGAATTATGCTGTGATGCTGTAGTTGTGTTTCTGTAGAAATGTGTACATCTCTTGGGAGCTTTTTTGCTGTGCAAAAGTCCAAGACTCCATGCAATTTTGTTGTTATCGGGCCTAGAAGATATACTTGGACATTTGAAATATTCAGAAGAGATTATTTATTCCTGTCTGTAATTTTTTTTTTTAATTTTTTGTATTAGTGAACAAGCAAGGTTTAAAGTCTGAGGTCAATTTTCTAGTTCATTTACTATGGCCACAGAAAAACACCAAGAGAGTGGCATCAGTGTGATCAAATATAAATATATACTGTACCTGTGTCCACTCTCATGTCAGTCATTTAAGATTACCTCAAAACTATGTGCTCTGTTATATTAATGGCATAATCTTGTTTGGATGTCACATTGAGTATAAGGTGTTTACTTGCTAAAAGATCTGTTTCTTCCTTCAGACAAAAAAGAATGGTTAAGGTAACAAGCTCAGAAATTGAATCACATCCTTGCTGACCCAAATTCATTATTTTTCCTTCTCCCAAAAAAGATGGGTGGAAAAGAAAATGAAAAGAGAGCTGATTATTCAATTTTCATGCTGAGTATCAAGTGAAAGACTTGCTGCAGTGTTGCAAAAGAACTGCTAAAGATTATGAAAATTCTTGCTATGAGAAGAAAGCAGAATCTTTATGTCCACAGCCCCATGTCAGTGTATTTCTCACACAAATACATTTTCATCCTTTAAAACTGTCATAGCAGACAAAGCATGCAGTCTTTAGACATGCAATAAGGTATATACAGATCGTCCCACTTGCCAATGAGGGTTGTATCTTTTTCGGCGGCACCACGTTTGCTGCAGTGAAATGTCTCCTTGCAAAGACATGAAGTAAAAAAAGGAAGTGGAGACAGAAATTATGTATTCAAAGAGAGACATAGAAAAATTAAGGAGGGGGTTTAACTTTCCATGCATTAATCACAAAGAAAGTAGTCATATATTTTGTGCACACAACCAACATGTCATTTGTCAAAAGAAAATCCCCATGTTTTGTTATTTGTATTGTTTATAAATGTGTACGGGATAATTAGAAGATATTTATTCCAGAAAATTCCCCCTGCTGTATGAATCTTTCTATCCCCACCCCAGAACTTGTTTCCTCTCCTTACACAGCCTTTTCCCACATTCTGCTGCTCCAACCAGTCTGGGCTATGATTCTTCTATACTTCTGATATTATGAGATCATCAAGGGGTTATTTGAAAGCAGTGGTCTTCCCAAACAGGCATACTGTCTCATACTGTGAGATATGAATAGCCATGGATTTGGATCAAATAAGTGAAGTGCATGTGACTGAATGAAAAACAAGAGAAATCTAATGTGATGCTATGTAAGTCATTCCAAAAGTAATGCCTCCTATTTATTTCTGTGGAAACCACAACGGATACAGAGAGCACAATAACAATATTTGGTAGAACAAATTCTCAGCTGTAAATTCTCAGCTACAAGACACCCACTTTGCATTATAATTCCCACTGTTTGCTATGTATTTTCATCAGTGATTAACAAAAGACTGCATGCCATGCTTGTCAAAATCTGCACCTGTGGAGATGCCCACATCCACTATTCGTTCTGTATATGTGTTAAGCAAGTATCAATGAATGTCAGTGCATCATCTTTTTCTGCATGGAAGAATTCAATGACAGACCTTTACTTCATATGCACATCCATGTCAGTCTCAATTCTGTCAGATTGCCCCTCTGTTTCTTTCACATGGCAATAAAATGTAATGAGATATTGGTGGGAAGGTTCAACATCTGCTGCCATACTACCACCATCTGCCTCAGATGTCGTGGACCAACATAATAAAATAGGAGGCATTACTTTTGGATCAGCTCTCACAGATAAACCAAACCACAAAATAGGAAAAAAGCAAAGAGATTTATAACTTCTGTAGAAATTGTTGGACAAGGAACTGAAAAATCCATATGTCTATGTTTCCCTTCCTATTTTTACTATTCTCTTCATATTTCTTCTTAATTAATTTTATGATGTGAATTAGGACATCTCAGTTCAATCTGGGATTCTGAAATGTATTTAAATACAAGGTTAATGGGTATTATAACTTTATTTCAGATCACTGAATCTTCCCTGTGGTAGCTGGGATAACCTAGACTAGATACAATTACAGTATTTGTGGAGTCACAAGGCTATGAAGGTAACTGTGCTTCTTTCTACACTCCTGAGCAAGACATGAAGTTCAGAGTGATTCTAGATATGCATGAAACAGCATCTGACAAATTCTGCTGATCAGTGATCTGCAGATTTCCATTTCTGTGCAATCTTTTCTACTTTTGTGACACTACAAGGAGCACAACTAGACAATCATGTAACCTTCAGTTAGCCATATGTGGTAGCTGAATATGCTACAGGGTAAATGCTATAGATTTTCTGTGAGATGAATTCCCAAAATACACTTATTGAGAACTTTTTATCTTTTGGAACGTCACTGCTAAGCCATTTGATATTCGACTTACAACATTACCATAAAGTCTCTAAGGTTTCTTTTATTGATCTGTTATGAAGAAGTCCCTGTAGGGTAGGCTATAATCTCTGGAGGAGTACTGATCACTAACATAACACAAACACATCAAAATCTGATATCTATAAAGTCAAAGTTTTGTGTCAATACAAATGATTATAACGGCCAGTCTGTGGTCAGCAATTCAGGTATGCAAACTTGCATACCCTCTTATGTGATGTCTAAGATCAAATACCAAGAACCCCTTCCTAATTAATTCCTCATAACATATGTTTCTTGAAAAACATGCTTTGATTCTTATTTTTAATCTCATCTGTTTTTCTTTATAAGTCTTGATTAAACATTGGTTAGATTTGTTCTCAATCTCTGTAAAAACATTAACGACAGTGGTCAGTTTGAACAGAGTAGTGCTAAGTTCTGTAACACTTGCTGAAACAGTGGCAGACACCTGGTCAGATTACTTATTCCTGGCTTCATTTATTTGTTCATTTATTTTGATCATGTAGCAATTACTTTACAAACTAGTTCGTCCTTTTGCAGAAGAAGCTCAGTCATATGAGAGTTCAACTCCTATCAAAATCTGACTGAATTTTGTTCTCTCCTCTGTTTTTTTAGCTAGCTTTGAGATTTGCTCATGAGAGATTTGGATAAACTGAACCATCTCTCTAAACAGCGTAGTGCTGGAGAAGGTGATGAGCCACTGTGGATAAACACAACATTCTTCCTGTCTCAGTGATTTCTCATGATCTGAAGGATACCTTTATATGTACGGGCAGATGATCTAGGATGGAGACCATAGCCATGTCGGAGCAACAGGGTCTCAGAAAACTGGAGCAGACTCAAATATAGAGGAGTGCAGACCTGCTATAGAGTAGTACTGCTTGAAAGAGAGATGGATTTCCTACATCCGGTTCTTGCTGGGCAGAGAGGAATGTTTTAATCTGTGTTTGTGACTTCATGTAGAGTTACACAGAATGTGCTGTTACCAATAGTCTCTTTTTCTTCACAAACAATAGTAATTATATTAGGCTGAGGTTTTTTTTGTTTGTTTGTTTGTTTTGTTTTGTTTTTTAAGAAAGAAATTTATATGAATAAAGAGCTCCTTTCTTGTCCCACCTCACTGCCCTCATCCTTATCTACAGCATGATTAAAATATATATATATATTCTGAGATTGTTTTTTGCACATGGAATGTGGCTCCATCTTTACTGCTATCAAAGCCACATGAAAAATTATACACTTCAGTCAGAGGATAAAAGTGACAAGACAAGGACAGTTTGTGATTAAAAATATCTTTGGGTATTGGTACATAAAAATAATATAATACAGGGACAATGTCAGAGAGGGACAATACCAACAGAATACAAAAGTAACTGATTAAATGTCTGAGATTGTTTCATATTTGTTGGTACTGAGGAGGAGTGTGCCTTCTGTACTAGGATGTGTATGAGAACCCTGTGACAATGAACATCTTGTATGACCCAAGGCAAGGAGCATCTGAACTTACCTAGACCACACATTAGTATTGGGCAAATTTTAAAGAAATTACAAATCCCAGGTTTTCATCAGATTCAGATAAAATGGATCTGGTTAAAGAAAAAACTCATTTAAAGTATCAGATAAAAGCATAGTGGTTTTTGAAATAAAGTTATAATTGGTGTGACTATGTCCTCCCTTCTTCCCTCTTCGAGTGCTTGACAAGAGGGAGCAAATAGAAGCGCCTTTGGATCTTTCCAGTTTACAAGTACAACTTTCATGGGCAATAAAAGCAGAAAAGAAGAAAAAAATTGAACATAATATTATTTAAACCTCCAATTATTTCCAAATATGTGCTTTTGGTGGTGTGAGCAGTTGGAATTTCTAGCAATATTACCAAAAATCAGGTCTAAGCATAAAAAAAAAAAAAAAAAAAAAAGAACACAGAAAAACCCCATGAACAATTTAAAATTATCCTTGGAAGCTATTCAGTAACCAGTTATTTGAACTGCAGGGCTTTTATGAATAAAATTGTAAAGTAAACCTACAGTGTAAATACCTAATCTAAAATGCCATAGCTTTCCAGCTCTAGGGTCCAAAGCAAATTATCTGCATACTGTGTCTGAATTCTGAGGTGGACAGAGAGCTAGTTTACACCTGGGTCAGAAGGTGAAGCTTTGAATTGGCTCACAAAATGAGACCAGCTTGGCTGTCCTTCCCTGTTTGTAGAGCTTTAGATTTTTCTTGGCACATAAATCCTTTTGTTTCCTGGCATAACCTTGAAAATATTTTCAAGCATTTTGAACTGTGCCTGCAAGTTACTGAGGACTCATCTACCTGGGATGTACACAGACAGACCTCTGCTCTAAGGGGTGGGATATGAGCCTGTGCTGCTGTGTATGAATGTTAATTTGTGCCCAAGCAACAAGAGCTGCTGAACAAAGAACCCCTCAGTTATGGTAACACATATTTTTGGTAAAGATATGGTAACACATATCTTCAGAAAGGTGAGCAGTGTATGCCTGGCTGTCCTTGAATGTGGTCAAAAACTGCTCTAGACTGTCTGCTTCCATGCTGACATGATCCACATAGGCTGTCCTATTTCTGTACCTTGGCAGGACATCTTTCTACAGCCATTTTCAGTCAGCTCAGAGAGTATAATCTCCTTGAGTTCTTCAGCAATGTCAGTCATCAGTTCTCCTTAAGCTTTTAGCAATTTCATGAAAGATGCGTTAGCTAAGATTCTATTTCAGAATGTACTGGAATAAACTAATCATTCTTATTTACAACCTGTTTTATTTAAATTTAATACTTGAGAAATCCCTATCTCTTATCATCACCTGAAGCTCTGGATTCATCCTGCAGACTTCAAATTACCATTTTAAAGAGTCAAAATGATATATATCTTAAGTCAAATCTCCTGGAAGATTTTTACAGAAAAATTAAAGAAATTGTCTTATGAATCATCTTGTATTTAATAAATCTCTAAAAATATCCTCCTTAACCTATTTTCACCACTGACTTCATCTGGTATATCTGTAAGAAACACCATCTCCACATAGATGAAAAAAGACTAATTTTATGTCAGAATAAGAAGAAAAGAAGAAAAATCTTTGACGGAGTCCATCAAATGTCCAAAAATGTTATGAGCCTGTGACCTTTGATACACAGGAGGGAATGAGTGAGAGGGAACAAAAGAAATGTAAGAAATTTCTTCAAGACAGCATGTAGCTCCTCTGCTAGCCATATGAAATAACAAAAAGGATCATGCTGACAAAAAAAAAAAAAAAAAAAAAAGATTTTTATCCTTGAAGACAATATGAGTAAGAATAACACTGCACAGCTACTCTACTCTTTTCTCTCCAACTTAGTATCAGGTGTAACTTAACAAAAAATCTCTTCCATTCAGATCTCAGGAAAATAAAAAAGAAGAGTCATAAGTATAATACATCCAAGTGTGCTAGCCAACAGGATATATTAAAATATTCTCAGTAAAATAGTTTTCTTTTGAGATTTTTTTTTAAAATTTCTTATTTTGAAACATCTTGCATATTAACTTTTTGGAAGATAATATTTCCATCATTTATTTTCATTCTTTATTCATTCTTTACAGAGGATATTTTTCTAATGGAGTCATAAAATGTCTTACAAATAGCTAAAATCAAAGCCAAAACTTCATTAAAGAAGACAATCAGTATAAAAATATGTTCTCAAATTGTGCTGGGAAAGGTTTAGGGAGGATATTAGGAAAAATTCATTAACAGAGAGTACTCAAGCATGAGAAAATGGTGGAGTTTTATCCAGGAGATATTTGAGAGACTTGTGAACATGGAAGCAAGGGGCATGCTTTAGTGAAAGAATTCTGTAGGTTAGGTTGCATTTGCTGATCTTAAAGGACTCTTCCAACCAAAATCAAAGAATCATAGAATAGTAGGTGTTAGAAGGGACCTCTGGAGATTCAACTCCCTTGCTGAAGCAGGTTCCCTAGAGTATGCTGTACAGGAAAGAGTCCAGGTGGGTTTTGAATATCTCCAGGGAAAGAGACTCCAAATCCTCTTTGGGAAGCTTGTTCCAGTTTCTTAGATAAAGGAAGTTATTTTTGATGTTCAGATGGAACTTTCTGCATTCCAGTTTGTGCCTGTTACCCCTCAGTCACCCTTTTCCTCCCCTTCCGAGTAGGATGCGACATCCTGTTGCTGGGCACCACCGAAAAGAGCCTGGCCCCATCCGCTTGACACCTGCCCTTTAGGTATTTGTAGGCATTGATAAGATCTCCCGTCAGTCTTCTTTTGTCCTGCCCAAACAGTCCCAGATATCTCAGCCTTTTCTCATAAGGCAGATGCTCCAGGCCCCTCATCATCATTGTGGTCCTCCACTGGAATCTCTCCAGCAGACCACTGTCTTTCTTGAACTGAGGAGCCCAGAAATGGGCCCATTACTCCAGATGTGGCCTCACCAGGGCAGAAGAGAGGGGGAGGATCACCTCCTCTGATCTGGACCCCAGCATATCATTGGCCTTTTTGGCCACAAAGGCACGCTGCTGGCTCATGGTCAACCTGTTGTCCACCAGGACATCCAGGTCATTCTCCATAGGGCTCCTCTCCAGGAGATCAGTCCCAAACCTGTGGTTATTCCTCCCCAGCTGCAGGACCCTACACTTGCCCTTGTCTCAGTGAATGGCAGCGCAGTCCACTGATGTGTCATCACCTTCTCCCAGCTTTGTATCATCATCAGCCTTGCTGAAGGTGCACTCTATTCCTTCATCCAGGTCACTGAATGGATTATTGGATTATGTTAAACAAGATTGGATCAAGTGGATTGGACTATTGGAATGTCACTAGCTACAGGCCTCCAACTAGACTATGTGCTGCTGTTCACAACTCTGTGATCTCTTCCAGTTATCCAGTTTTCAATGTACCTCACTGTCCACTTGTCTATCCTACACTTTCTAATTTTATCTCTGACAGTTTGTAATGGGAGAAGGTGTTAAAGCCTTGCTGATGTCAAGGTGCACAACATCCACTGCTGTCTCCTCATTTATTTAGCCAGTCATGACAGCATACATGGGCTGCTTCAAAATTAATACCTCCTATTTTGTTATGCTGGCCCCCTACATTGGAGGCAGATGTTATAGAAACATAGAGTCACAGAATCACAGGGTTGGAAACGACCTGCAAGATCATCTAGTTCAGCTGCCTTCCCATTCCTATTAGTACCACAAGCTACTAAACCATATCCCATAGCTCCTCATCCAGGCGCCTCTTGAACACTGCCAGGGACGGCAACTCCACCAGCTCCCTGGGCAGGCCATGCCAGTGCCTGACCACCCTCTGAGAGAAAAAATTTCTTCTAATATCCAACCTAAACCTAAACCTCTTCTGGTACAAAGGTTGTTGGTGGTATGGCAATAGAGAACCTTCTGAACCTTCCCATCAATATTCTGTTACATTTTATTGCTATTTGACAGATGGCAGCAGAGTGCTAGTCTGACAAAACTATGTCTAATGTAGAAGTGCGTGTGAAGCAAAGATGTACATTTGAATTCCTCTACAAGAAAAAAAATTGAACCCAATGAATTTCATTGATTCTTTTCCAATATTTATGGAGAGCAAACAGTGAATCTAAGTGCAGTGTGGTGGTGGGTATTGCATTTCAGCAGTGGCAACAATGATGTGAAAGACAAGACACAATCTGGATGGCCATGCAGTCACATTTTTATGATTTTGACAAGCAGAGTCATGTTCATTGATGGTGAAATGCATAGCTGATGATGGTGACTATTGAAAAATAGGGGCTATACTGAAAAATTGTCTGTATTTTTCTGAATTATAATATATTATAATATATATAAAATATATATTATAATATATAATTAAAATAATCTTAATTATTGAAGAATTATCTGAAAAATAATTATTATTATTTATCTGAGGATTTGCTCTATCAAGTAATGCTATTGTGCTCTTTGTATCTGCTGAAGGTTCCATGGAAATAAATGGAAGGCACTACTTTCAGAGCAACCTACCTGGAAGATCTGAAAATAGGATGAAGAAAGACTGCATTACTGTCTGGAACAGGAACAATTCACTCTCAGATTGTCATAGCCATAGAAGTTAGGATGGTGTCTTACAGTATCTTACAGTTCACAGTAAAAAAAAAAAAAAAAAAGATTACCAGTGGCAGCAAATAAAATGGCAGGGTAAGAAAACTGATGTCTATTCTTTTCACACAGTATCTTTTCTTCACACAGTGACTCACTGTAGAGTTAGACTGCATGGGAAAAATATGATATTAGTATTCACTAATCATATCACTGTATGCATAGGGAAAACAAGGGATCTTCACTTCCTTCCTCCTTTTCTGCTGTGGCTGGTGTTTCCAGGTACCAAATCTATATTAGTAAGTGGAAATGGGCCAGTTCTCCGAAGCCAACTTGAAAGTAAAAGCCCACTTGAAATGAGCATTTGAACTCCAGTCTCTTTTTCTGAAGAGTCTATACTTCTGAGCTGTGTCTGACAAATGATCCATGGAGAAGATCATCGGCTTGCAACAAAGCTATGTCAGTGTTGGGGCTAAAAGTTTTGCCAACTGATTCTCATTTGGCATCTAACAGCAAAAAACCTTCCCTTGAATTACTAGCATAGATGTGCTTAGTGAGATTGAGGTCTATGAGAGTAAGTAGTTCTGACACATAGATGATTGACTTTGCCTATTCCCTTTTATAAGAAGTCTTCTTCATCTGTTGCAATTTGACCTTGTTACAAAGGAGAACAGTGTGTGAAGTTACGATATTTGTTAACAGAAACTGATCTTTATCTTCTGTGTAGCATTTATTTCATTTCTTCTTTAAAGAGCTAAGTAGAAAGTGGTAGAATGACTATATATATTTTTAATAATTTAAACTTGTAGTATATAAATTTTATTATGTAATTAAGTTTTTTATTTCTATAGGCATATCTAATTGGAAATTGCATCAATTTGTCTGTTAATTTACAGGCCAGATTAATACTAAATCCACCTACCTTATGCCTGGAGTTCACCAAGTGAATGCTTTGATTTGGTATAGTCACACCTTAGTATTAGCATGTAGAACACTGAAGATGTCGTCACTCTTTTTATTTCACTCACTGCTCTTTGTCTTATCACAAAACAGCTGTTCTCGTTTCTAATGATTTGTGCCCTTCTTTGCGTCAATAGAGGTGGTACTGACTGTGTTCTCTGATATGAGCTTATTTGAGCTGGTCACCCACTGCTTCTTTTCCCTCTTGAGTGTGAAAAGTTGTTTCTGTAAGATGGTGGTGATTTTATTTTTTTGTTGTCTGACAGTTGCTCAGTGATTTGTATGAAATAATTTTGGTTGGATTGTCCCCAGACCTAGAGAGCAAATGACAACATAAAAAAATACTACTATTGCTGGCTCTAATTGATATAGTTAGTAGGAGTCTTCATGATCCAGGGACAGAACAGGCAGTTGAATTTTATCACATCCTCTAACCTGTGCAGGAGAGTCCTTTGGTGGATCTATGGAGGAACTGCAAGCGGTTTAAGGTCTAGCTGGTCAAGCTCAGGCCTACTTTTTTAGATGAGGTTGGGATTTTCATTGAAAAATGCACATATTCCATGCTGTAACTGACACTAAAAAAATAGAAAAAAATCAAATATGTAGTGGTATAAATTCATAGGTAATATAAATGATATCCGTCTCTGCTTTTCCTCTCACTTGGTTCCCATTAGCAGATATATCATTTTTCTTCTGAAGAGCTGTTATAGTTCCAATAGAACCTATTTAACCAATTTTTAAGTCTACAAACCGTATTTGATTATAGAGCACCACACACATTTATTTCCCTATGTACATTGCAAATGTTGTTTTCTGTCTATTGATATGCTTGGCATTGGTTACCGTTCATCTAATTCTCAAGTGGTGTAATCCAAGCTGTTCATATTATTTGGCTAAAACTTTATTTTGAAAATCTGTAGTAATCTAAGTTAAATAAATATAATGCTAGAAAATATACTCTGAGGAATAAATCTGCATTGACAAGGAGATGGGTAAAATACAACTTCTTCATCTCTGCATATAGCTTTCTGATTAAAGAAGGTAATAGCAAAAAATGGATGACTGCCTAATTGGATATTAGTAGGGAAAGAGTGACACATTATATGATACTGCTAGAGGATGAGTCTGAGGGTTGCAAAGTGAAGTATTTAGGACAAATGAGCCTGTCACATTAGATGAAGTAAAAGAGACAGTCAGGTTTCCAAGAGCTTCTCTGACTCACAATTAAGAGAATGTCTCCACAGGAGTCTGTACTAAGCATACCAGAGATAACAGATGCAATATGTTGAGGGCATCTAGCCACCTGTATGGAGAGAGCTGCCTTTCAAAGATTACCAGAAAGAAAAAGGATCTTGTTATTACTTATTTTTTTCTCATGATGTACGGAATATATCTGAAAATGTTGGATAATTATGGCTATTTTTAATATAATGGTGTCATGTTCCTGTGTGAATGTCTGTTTTTTAAACTGAGAAGAAAGACTTTTGTTTGTGTTAAGACACAAAATGATGAGATCTAAAGAAAGGAAACGTCCATTATGGAGGAACTCGGTAGCTGAGAGGGAAAGGATTTTTACTCTGAAGTTGTTTTCAATTTTGTCTCATTTGTTTTCACTTAGAAAATGAAATTGTGAGAAAAAGCTATGCACATTAAAACAAAATATTCTCTCAATTTTTCCTGTCTTCAGTGTGATTTTTTTTTTGTTTTCAAATTAATGTGTTTGTTGACTTGATAAAACATCAACAACAACAATAATAATAAAGACGACTACCTCATTTTCTGACTTACATAACCACTTTTTGAATTAGTCAACTACTTTTAATGCGAAGTTCCATTCACTTCAGCGAGTGTCCCAGTCTTTATTATCTATGTACACACTAAATATAAGGCAAACTAAAGGATAAGTTTAATGAATCATTCCCAAATCCTTTTATGTCCTTTTATGTTGTTAAGTGGCTACAGACTTTGAAGACTCAATTTCTCTAATTCATTCCTAGAACAAGTAAGTACTTAGCTGATTCAAAACCTCTTGAGACTTTAGACAGACCATTTCAGGGAACTAATCTCTAGGCTTCTTAAGGTTATAATCTTAGGCAGTTTTCAAATAGAGGTATCCAAGTATTGACATTCTTGGAAGTTGTTGTAAGATGGATCACCAAACACTGTGATCACCCTGGAAACACAGAACTGATTCTCTTCACTTAAGTTCTTATACCAGTGCAATCTGCAGATGACTTGAAATTCAGTGTATTTGCAGACAATCCAAACTGCATCTAAGCATTTTTTACTCTGGAAATCTGTAGATGTTTATTTCTACTGAGTTATAACTTTCCTAAAAGCTATGATCCTTCTCCATTCCTCTAGTCCTGCATCTGATCCAGTGGATCTCATAGCTTCAGGAGATTCAAAGAATCTACAAGCCCATTTCTACCAATGTTTGACATGAAGAATGTGTTGAAAGATGGGTCTATTGAAGCTGCTGTCTGCATTAGAAGACACAAGTGCTGTACTACCTGTAGTATCAAATAAGAGAAGAATCTCTCTGGAGATATTTCAGAAGAATGAAATACCTCTTTGGAAGAGGATTAGAAGCTGGACTGTTATAAATTCGAAAAACTTGGACACTATTCCCCCAGTATCCTGTACAATCAGTACAATTCTCTATCAGTACCTCCAGAAATAATAAATTTGTACTTGTTAACAAAAACAAAACAAAAAAAAAAGAAGAAAAAGAAAAAAAAAAACAATGGGAAGAGTAATTTGAGATTTGTCTTTCAAGGAAAATTTTTGTACATAAAGCACAAATACTAACTGGCCCAAAAAACATGCATATGTAAAATATTATCATATACTAATCTTACTATTTTTTATTTTTAAAAAATCTATGAAATTGTCTTACATTATTTTCAAACTGTAAAGTAAATAAAGAAAAACTATCAGCGCATGGCTTAGGCAGAGGTACTCTTAGGTGGATAAAAAACGGGCTGATCCGAAAGTGGTGGTGAATGGAATTAAATCCAGCTGGTGTCCAATCAGGAGTGGTGCTTCCCAAGTTGGTATTTAGATCAATCCTGTTTAATATCATTATGGATGATTTAAATGAGGGAATTGAGTGCTCCCACATTAAGTCTGCAGATGACACTGAGTTTGGAGGAAATGTTGATCTGAGTGAGGGTAGGAAGGCCGTACAGTGTTATCTATACAGACTGGATAGATGGCCTGAAGCCAATTATATGAGCTTCAACAAGGCCATGTGCCAGGACTTGCATTTTGGTGACAACAGTGCCATGCAACACTGCACGTGTGGGTGGAGTGGTTGAAAAGCTGTGCAGAGTAAAAGGGTCTGGGTATATAAGTCAACAGTTGGCTGAACATCAGCCTGTATTTTGCCCAGGTAGCCAGAAAGGTCAATGGAATCCTGGCTTGTACCAGAAATAGTGTTACAAACAGGAGCAGGGAGGTGAACTTCTTTCTGTAATTAGTGAGGCTGCACCTTGAGTGCTGTGTTCAGTTTGGGGCCCCCCAGTAAGAGAAGAACATATTCAAAGAAGGTCAACATAACCAGTGCAGGATATGGAGCGCGAGTCCTGTAGGGAATGGCTGAGGGAACTGCAATTGTCTGGAGAAGAGAAGGATCAGAGAAGTAATCTTATCGTTATCTACAATTACCAAAAAGGTGGTTGTAGTGAGGTGGGGATTAACCCCTTCCCCAGGTAACAAGGGATAGAATAAGAGGTAGTGGCCTCAAGTTGCACCAGGGAGGTTGAAGTTGGATATTAGGAAAAATTTTATTCTCAGAGTGGCAATGCATTTGAACAGGCTGCCAAGGGAGGTGGTGGAATTACCAAACCTGGAAGTTCTGAAGAAAGGATAGTTGTGACAAGTAGGGTCATGTTTTAGTGGGCATATATTATTCTAATGATTGTTATGTAGTGAAATAAAAAAATTGTTTTCTTCTAGTGATATTGTGGCAGCTTGTATTGATGCCTAATGTTTTTTTTTGTTTGTTTGTTTTTGTTTTTTTTTTCTGTGAAAGTGGCAACAAAACCCAGTATAGCTGAAAGTGATGATTTTAAATGCTAGGTCAACATACCTAGGATGTCTGATCTGCAAAGGCTTCTGAGTACTGAAAATGAAGTGCTTCAATACTGGTGTTCCCCTTGTATTTGATTCTATTTTTTTCCAGAAGTGCAAATATGTTTTTTTTTTTTTTTTCCCTTGATTCTTATGGCAATAAAAAACATTTCCCTTTTTTTCCTTTAACTGTAATGGAAAATGAAACTTTTAAATGTGGGAAATATTCCTTATGAGTATTAAGAAAAATAGTATTGTGATATAGTAAGTTGTGTATAACTGATGTGAACAGTAAAAAATGTCTAAGTTAATAATAAGTGAAGAAAAAAGTGATGTTAAGGAATGGCATGAGAAATAATAATTGATAGCCAGAAAGATATTTCTTTCTGAGAAAACTATTCCACTGATGACTCTGTGTGGATAATATATACAAGCAAAACATCAGGCCCTGTGAAGTGTTCCCTGATAGTTTATCACATAACATCCTGCCAAGAACATGTAAAAAAGGAAGAGGGAGAGAACAACTTTTTTTCAGTTGATCTGACTGGGTCTCTAAATGTTTCCTAAAGGGTGTATACTGAATTCATAGTGTCATTAGATGAATTGATCTCTAGAGTATAAATCCACCTTTGAAAAATTTCCTGCACTGGTATCCATTTTACTAGGTGAATGATTTTTCATATCATATATCTTTTCCTATGCATGTATTTTATTATACTGTAGGCATTATTTCTATGCAAGTTATTGCATTTTGTATATGTGCCTTGGGATATATTAGGGCACATTTTCTAAAACAGTTGCTAAATAAATGAGACTGTTCAACCATCACTGGTGAAATATTGAAGTAGATGTTACGTAAGGAGATTATTATGACTGGTGTGGTCAACAATGATTTGCACACTTGAGTATTAAATATTCATAATTGTAGCAGTCTATTTGATCTGCTAATTATTCAACAAACTGAGAAGTCACATACTTTCTATCTGGAAAAATTGCTGGGTAAATTTTATGTGAGTTTGTCAGAAGATTTTAACCAATTTTAACAGTTGGAACACAGTTTCTAGTGCTAGGAACTGGTATTTCTGGTTTGCTCTTCTTTTCAAATACAGGGAAGAATAACTATTTATAAGCAAGCTGAATTGGGTTTGGGAACCAAATATCTGAACTTAACAAAGTATTTCTTTTTCCCTTGAGGTCATTTGTGCATGTTCTCTGATGTTGCTTTAAATGATAGTCTCTTACATTCTAATTGTGAATCAACTATATTATGAAAAATTAGATAACTTTTATTATGTTCTTCTAACATTGCTTTTGGAAATGGTACTAAAATACACGTTACAAACGAGGTCCATAATTCTATTCCCTGAATCACACAGAGTCACAAAATGGCCCTGGTTGGAAGGAACCTCAAGGATCATGAATCTCCAGGCCTGTCACCACAGGCAGGGCCACCAGCTTCCACATTTAATCTAGACCAGGCTGTCCAGGGCTCCATCCAACCTGGCCTTGGCAGGTCGACATTTCATGATATATGAGGGCTACTCCAAAACTAATGCCACTTGTTTTGTTTTATTATATTGGCTTGTTATATTAGAGGCAGATATTAGTGGCAGTAGAAATTGAACCTTCCCACCAATATTCTGTTACATTTCGTTGTTGTGTGTCAGATGGCAGCAGAGGGGCTGTCTGACAAAATGGTGCCTTGCATGGAAGTGCATATCAGCCACTTCCATGTGAAGCAAAGATGTGTCACTGAATTCCTCCATGCAGAAAAAAATGGCACCCATTGACATTTATCAGTGCTTGCGTTTATGGATACTAAACAGTGGGTGTGAGCACAGTGAGGCAGTGTGTGGTGCATTTCAGCAGTTGCAAAAGTGACAGTGGGTCATCTCCTTTGGTGCAGATTTTTACGACTGTGGCTTGCAGGCTTTTATTCATTGCTGATAAAAATGCTTCGCTAATGGTAGATACTGCATTGAAAAATAGCGTTTTGTAGTTGATAATTTACTCTATCAAATAGTGTTATTAAACTCTTTGAATCTGTTGTAGTTTCCAGGGAAATAAATAAAAAAAGCATCCTGTGCACAATAAATGAAAAAACAACACAAAAATCATATAACTGAGGCAGTGTTCAAAAAGTGCTAAAAGTAAATTGAATAATTGCCCGTAGAATGAGACACTTGATGGAACAGGTTAGAAAGGCTAAAGTAATTTAAGGCAGAGGTAAAAGGAAACAGATGAAGCATATATAGAGATCATTAAGAGAAATCATTAGTATACTGGGAAAAAAAAGAATAATTTAAGTAATCACATGAACACCTGATTTACAATAGACTGTAAAAGTGAGTTTCTTTGGTTTTAGATGCATTTTAAGGTTTTGTCACAGAATCACAGAATGACCAGGGTTGGATGGGATATCAAGGATCATGCACCTCCAACCCCCCTGCCATATGCAGGGCCAACAATCTCCACATTTAATACTTGACCAGGCTGCCCAGGTCAGCATCCAATCTGGCCTTGAACACCTCTAGGGACACAGCCTCTCTGGGCAGCCTATTCCTGCACCTCACCACTCTCTCTGTAAAGAATTTTCCCCTGACATCCAACCTAAATCTTCCCTCCCTCAACTTAAAATCATTTCTCCTTGTCCTGCAGTTATCAAACCTTTCGAAGAGTTGATTCCCCTCCTGTTTGTAGGCTCCCTTTAGTTATTGAAAGGCTGCAATCAGGTCACCCCACAGTCTTCTTTTCAGCTCCCTCAGCCTGTCTTCATAGAAGAGGTGCTCCAGTCCCCTGATCATCTTCAAGGCATCTCCTCTGGACCCTCTCCAACAGCTATCTTGTACTGGGGGCTCCAGACCTGGACACGGTACTCCAGATGGGGCCTCACAAGAGCAGAGTAGAGAGGGACAATCACCTCCCTGTCCCTGCTGGCCACCCCTCTTCTGATGGAGCCCAGGATACCATTTGCTTTTCGAGCTGCAAGAGCACACTGCTGGCTCATGTCAAGCTTTTCATCCATCAAGACCCCCAGGTCCTTCTCCGCAGGGCTGCTCTCAAGTAACACTCCTTCCAGTCTGTATAGATGCTTGGAATTCCTCCAGCCCAAGTACAAAACCTTGCACTTTGCTGTGTAGAACCTCATTAGATTCATCCAGACCCACATTTCTAGCCTCTTGAGGTCCCCCTGAATGGCATCCCTTCCTTCAACCATGTCCACCACACCACTCAGCTTGGTGTCATTAGCAAACTTACTGAGGGTGCACTCAATTCCATCATCGATGTCATTGATAAAGATGTGAAAGAGCACCAGTCCCAGTACAGACCCTGGGGAACACCGCTTAATACTGGCCTTGACCTGGACGTAGAACCATTGATCAGCCTCTGTCTGTGGCCTTTCAACCAGTTTCTTATCCATTGAGTGGTCCACCCATCAAATCTAAATCCCTCCAATTTGGAGATAAAGATGTGGTGGGGGACCACGTCAAAGGCCTTGCTCAAGTCCAGGTAAATGACGTTGGTTCCCTTTCCCTTGTCTACCAATGCTGTCACTCCATCATGGAAGGCCACCAGATTGGTTAAGCATGACCTTCCCCTGTGAAGCCATGCTGGCTGTCTCGGATCACATGCTCATTCCTCATGTGATCAAGCATGTTGTCCAGGAGGATCTGTTCCATGATTTTCCCCAGCACAGAGGTGAGACTCACTAGTCTGTAACCAATTTATAGTTTATTTATATATATAGTTTATTAATAGTTTATTCATTTTATAATTTCAGAATTATTTACTTGACAACTGCTCATGGTAAAAGGCTAAGAAAGATCAGTGCTATTCCGTCCTATTATTTAAAATGTCAGTGACACCAACAGCCTTATTATCTACAATATAGCACTGGAAAATTATCATTCCTGGTAATATATATATCTAATTCAAGAAAAGAGTAGAGAAATTAATTGGACTGATGCTTTTTAACGTATAAGTACATCACATGCTTTAATATTTCTAACACAATTTCCAAAAACATTTCTTGGTATCACAGTTTGATTTGTCTCAGACAACCCTGCTACTGCATTTGTTTCATTTGTCTTTTTCTTCATCATCACATAAGGTTCAGTTAGAAAGAGCTAACCTAACCAATTAGTTATAGAGATGAAGTACATTGATGGGATCAGTTAAGAGTTTGAAGTACCTTCATTGGACAATTAAGAAGGTACCTTTTCTCCTGACTCTGTCCTCACAGATTACCAGCAGTTCTTGTTAGTCTGGATCAGAGAGGAAGACAAGATTATGTCTATGTCAAGTTAGTCAAAGACAGCAGAATATGGAGTCATGACTGGAACTTTATACATGCAGAGTAGCTTTTGGGTCTGAACTCACAGAGACTATTTAAACATACATATTAATCAATTGATCAATTTTACAGTTTTCTACAAATTAAAAATCTATTTCCTTGAAATCAGAGAGAGCTTTGCCTTTGCCTTTAATGAGTATTTGGAATGAAGTCTTGGCCCACAGTGCTTTGTTATGGCTTAAAAACGTTTAAATTTTTTATTGAGTCAAAGCCACATATTTAGTATAGAAAAATGTCTCAGACTGCAATTAATATGTATTTAGTTATCATCTTATATAAAAATAAAATTACTAGTCATTTTATTCCTTTAATGGTTAGATCCCTATGGAAAGTAAAAAGAAATAAACAAAATTTCACAGGAATGTGAAATACAAAATGTAAGTCAGATGTTAACCAAAAACTGACTTGTGGACCCGTGCACACACATAATTATCCCAAGTCCACCTTAAGAAGATTTAATTCTTATACTTTAGCTATTAAATATTTAAGGTTGTTAAATATTATGTAAATAAACCATATACATAGGTCACTCTGAAATTAATGCCAGGGAAAATACATCAGATGCAAAAAACATAAATAATACATCCATAACGTAGTGGATAGAAAAAGACAGTGAAACAAAGCCAGGACAACACTCATCATAGTCTCCTTCTTACTACTCTTAAGGAGGAGAGGTATTCTAATGTCATTTCTCCGGAGATAGGAAGTTTATATTTAGGGTTAAATATAAAGTCTGAGGATAAAAAAAAGAAAGATAATTGAGTTGGAACAACCCACTGCTAAGAAACAACATCAGCAAAAGTTGCCTTTTAAGACAAGTCTGAGTGCTTCATCAGTTGTTTGATGTTTGTATAGTAAATACATCACAGCGTGTTTCACATTCTATTAGAACTGTAAAGTGTGATTTAAGTCAGTGGTAGTTTTTGTGGTAGTACTAAAGCGTTTTAGCAACTTTGTTTTTCTTCTTGCTATGGATTTCTCACTTTGTCATTATTTCTCTGGTTAGAAGCAGCTGCTATAACTCAGTGGCTCACAGAGGTCCATCAGTATATGTGAGAAGAAGTGAATGCTGCAAAATCTGGACACAAACTCTTGTTTCCACCTTTGCAAATTTCTGCATCCTACACTTTAAACATTCAGCATTAGAAAAAATAGCTTGTACATTCAAACTTGTAACTGTTTTATCTCCAGGCTGAACTTTCCAGCTGATAACCAACCTTTTAATTAGCCTTTAATCATAAACCTAGCAAGTTTGCCTTGAGATACCTTCCTGTATTTGATAGCCAAAGTTTCAATTTCTGATGTGCAGGTAGAGGAGGAAGAAACTGAACAGGATGAGCAGCAAGTAAAGATTTTTCTGACAAGATTTTCCTGTGCTCTGCAGACTATTTAATGTCTGGGTAGCAGACTTGCAAATTCATCTGTCAGCATTGCCTTTGAATATTTTTCAGACAGCACTAGTGACACCTTAATGTCTTTATCAATCTTGTCTTGATAGGGGAAAGCCAAACTATAATATTATGTTCCCCTCATTATTTTTGTGCCAGAATCAAACCGAAGCAGCAGGTATTCCTTAACTTCAAAAATCTACTGGAATTTTTACTAAAATGAATTGAAAATGTTATTGAGTTTACTCTGATTGTAGGCAAAGTATTTCATTTCAGATAAATCATGCATAATTAAACTGAAGGTAGAAGATGTTTTTGGTAGCTGAAAGTGACTGAGAACCTTTAAGCAGATAACTAAACGTTATTAGCTTTTTAAATACTTGTTGCCACATTGACTTATACGTGATCATTGCCACAGCATGTTTCATTCTCAGATGCTGATGCCAGAGAGCTTCAGCATTTGCTTCTTCGAAGATGACAGCAATCAGTTCAGAGGTCATGCCTGGACAGCAATTGACTGCTGGAAGTTGTTTTTGAGTAAGAACAATTAGATTAAGAATAGTAAGAATGATTGACAATAGGAAAGAAAAAAAGCACAAAAAAGCACAGAAAAAAAACAAACGAACTGAAGTGGACTTACTGATTTCATAAAATTTACTGAGGTACCAATTGAGAATTAACTGCAGGTGAACTCAGTGTTACCAAGCCAGTAGTTAATGTAAGGAAATAAAACCAGGAAAAACTCCCTT
>JAPSGF010000004.1:8000151-8010778 GCA_035772895.1 Perdix hodgsoniae | reverse complement strand
TTTTTTTCTTTCTCTCTTTTTTCCTTTCTCCTTTTTTTTTCCTCCTTTCTTTTCTTTTTCAGAGCCATGAGCAGAAAAATTAGAGATGAAAAAAGACAGCTGAATGAAGTATTCTTGAGAATGGATATTTTTTTCAAATGCTGCAGATTGCAAAGATCTGTTGAAATAATGTTGCCAGATGTTTCCAGTTTTTACAACAATATGATTTTTACCAAGAAAAAGTCTGTTTGGGTTTGTTTTTGGTACCCTGCTTCCACTTATAATGACAAAGATATTTTGTTAGCATGTTTGTCATTCACTCTTCAAACTGCACTCTCACTTGAAGAATATTTCCCTTCCTCTTGAGCTATCTTACCCCAGATTGAAAGTTCAATAGATTTATCTTACTGAGCATGTTGTGATAGAAAATTAAAGTAATAAACATAGATGGTGAGGAAAAAGTGCAAAAAAATGTGGAAGAAGATTGAATTGGGATTTTGAGTAGAAAGATACTTACACTAACTTGGGTGAAGATATATTTGAAATATAAAGAACTTTTTTGCATTAGGCTTACTACAATAAGGACCAAAAATCATTGTGAAGAAAAATACAGATATAGGCTATCTGGGAGATACCTACCTCTCTGTCTGTTGTTTTTTGAGAGGAATGAACAGAAAATGGGAAATGCCCACATCTACAGGTTTTTACATGTGGTAAAACTGCACTGAATGTCCAACTGATATCAGCTGATGCAGTTGGTAGACAGACAAGGTAGCCTTGTCTGGAAAAACAATGCCAGCAATGGTGCTTTGTATTTTTTTTACTTGTATTCCCATTTTTTTAGGTATTTAGTGCAGGAAATGAGACAAATGTTTAAGTCCACTAGAACTTGTATCTTTGGATTGTGTCCACACTCACAGACTTCAAGACATTTTGGAAGGGTTTAACTCATCTTCTTCCTTTCCTGGCACTTGAGCAGAAGAATTCAGGAACAGATTCATTAATGGACATCTCACCTTCTCAAGAGAGAACAAATCACTTGTTTCAGCACCTATTCTTATAAGAGAATGTGAGGTAATTTCTTCATCCTTTCCCCATGTTCTCCAAGCACTCACTTTCCAGCAGTGCAGCTTTCACAGGGGTAGTACAGCTTTCTGTTCCTTGGCCTTAGCCATTTACCATACCCAATACATAGGGTATTTCTCCAAAAGATGGCAAAGTTGAAGTAGGCTTCAGTTCTGGAGAAAGGGGTGGATACCCTAGACATGGTTATATTTTGAAGATTGTCAAGGCTTCTGTTGGAAACATTCTGTTGCCACTGGTAGATCTGGGATTTCCTGGGTCACCTGAGCAGAATGGGTTGCATTCATTACTTCAATCTAAATATCAAGA
Organism: Perdix hodgsoniae; assembly: GCA_035772895.1. Taxonomy (NCBI): domain Eukaryota; kingdom Metazoa; phylum Chordata; class Aves; order Galliformes; family Phasianidae; genus Perdix; species Perdix hodgsoniae. The sequence goes on along the minus strand of JAPSGF010000004.1, from coordinate 8,009,407 downwards.
ACTTCTATTGAATTTATGAGCATAGTTAGGTACGTAGTTTTAGATGCCAATGATAATTCTTAGAATATCTGGAAGTCTCTAATGTTTTTGTCCTATCTACAGGGTTGCTGTGGGAAAGAAGACTGACAGAACCTCTGGTTATCCTGTAACTGCAGAAGTGCAGAAGGAGGAGATATTTTGAATTATCTGTGATTTGAAGTATAACCCTAGAAATAATCATAATAATGTTTTTGGTTTTTCTGAAAAGTTTTTCTCAAAGGAACTATAGTATTAATCACTGACTTGTAGAGTATTGCGTAATACATAAAGAAATGAGGTGAAAAAAATTTTCAGATCCTTATGAATAAACCCAAACTTGAGGCTTCAAGATACTGCATAAAAATAATTTTCATTTTTCAATAAGCTTTAGTCCTAAGCAATTAAAATCTTTATTAGCAACTAATCACTTAGAAAGTGGTTAATTTTAGTCAATATATTTGTTGATCTGAATGCTAATTATAAACTTATTTCAGAACTAATACCAGCAACCAGAAATTCTGAATGCTGTGTGCAGTTCTTCAAATCTAATATTTATATCCAAATAGTAAAATGCAAATCTTTGTGATTATGTCCTTTTTTTTTTTTTTTTCTCCTTTTTTTTACACCTTTGAGAAACTGAATTATAGGAATTATAGTCATTTTAAAAATATTTTGAGATTCTTTTATAAAAGGTACTGTATGAATGCAAGTTATATCACTTCCAACATGCTGGCTTTCAGTTTACTATTCTCTGTGTGGGAGTTATCAAATCTGATTTTACTGTAGAAAGTCATAATTTTACTAATATAATAAAAAGGAACTAAATGGAAGGAATGATCAAGATTTGATGCAGTTCTATGACAGCAAGGACATTTTCACAATGAGAAAATCCATACTAAACTGCCATGTTATGTCCCTTTGAACATTTTGTTCTTTTATGATGAGAATCTGTAAATTTCTGTTAGCAACATGACTCTTGGCATCACTTACTATATTTTGACTGAGTATTTTCCTGGGCAAAGTCTGGTGGCTGTCCCTGAGCCCACCATTCACAGACTTGAAATCCTAAACCTAACTAACATTTGTGGATGTGTTCTTACCCACATCGCCTCCAGTCATCTTCCAGAATGGCCAAGGTGGGAGGGAACTCAGATCTTTATACCCTGAAGAGGTTAGAGGAGATGAATCTACTGAACTGTTTGTTGTTGATTTTCATCTAAAACTTGTACCAACCATGTGAGCCATTCTATTGGTCTATTTCAACCCAAACAGAAGTGGCAAAATAATTTAGGATGCGGTGTTTTTTGTTTGTTTGCTTATTTGTTTGTTTTTGTGTGTCTTTTTTTTGTCCCCTTCAGATTAATGTATTAAGAAGACTATTCCTATAGCACTCATTACCTTGCTATAGAGATATATATCTGGTTCTTGTGCTTGTCTGTGTTCTTCTTTAGGCAAAATTGTGGCTTCAGCATACGTCTAGCCCAAAGTACAGGTTCGTGAATAAGATGCAGAGTAGATAGTCAGGTATCTTGACTAATCTGTGTATATAATTTTGAGATAGCTTTATTCAAATAAATGCTTGTTAATCAAGAGTTACACCGAATAATGTAAGCATTATTATTCTTTAATTCTTTATCTTTTCTACTTGCATTTATAATTTTCCATTATTTTATGTTTTCTTTTCTTATCCTCGCTTCTTTTGAAATACGCTAGGTGAGTTTCTGTGATTCCAGAAACTGTTTACCTATTTATTTCTATTGTTCTCACTTTCCTTTTGTCTTTGTTCTTATCTTCTGACACCATTTATATTAACAGGGGAAAGGGGACAGAGAAAGACATATCCAACCTAAATCACAAGATTTTGCACTCCTAAAATAAACGTTCAGAGGGAAAATACTGGGTTTGATGTAACCTCATGACTGTTATACTTAACATTACCACACTGTACCTTGATCTGCCCCCAAGAGACCTGACCCAAGTTAGGCAATGGGTTTCTGTCAGTATGTAGGATTTGCTTATGATGAGTGTTAGCACTGAGAAAGATAAGTGGCTCAAGAGACCCATAATGGGATATAAACACTGATGCACTGCCAATCTTTTCACAATGGGCACCAAAAATTTTTTCCCACTGCCTTGTGATAGAATTCATATCAGGCACATACACTTGCAGAGGAGTGTCAAGGGACTATCAAATTTATTCCTTTGCTTTTGAAAGCCAACCAAAATGCTCTTTAATAACCAAATAAAGAAGCAGCAGCACTTGAAAAACTCCTAGCAAGTGTACCTCAATTTTGCAGTGTATTCCATTCATATCATTTGATTAAGAAAGAAAGTGAAGATATTTTAGGAAACAAAAAATTGTGATAAAATCTGTTGTGGTTCAGAGCCAAGAAGATGATCTATACAGTTTCTGAGAGTAAAAATCAGCCTGATGATTCTGACTTAGCAGTAAACAGAAGAGCAGTGAAATATTAAAAATAAATAAAAAAAAAGATAAAAAACTTAACCCCATATGTTTGACAGTGAAATTGAGAGAGCATCCCTGACTACAAGAAGGCTTTCATGTCTATGTCATGAATGTAAATTTTGGAATCACTGACAAAATACTGACAAAATTAATTACAGAACTGAATCCGGTTTGCTTACTAGAGCAATGGATGGATTTATAATAAAAGTTTTAGTGGGATACACCAGAAAGTTTATCCTCTTTCCTTCCATGTCAAACTCCTAAAACTGTCTTTTGTCTCCCTCTCTCTATTGCAGATTGAAGGCTTTGGACAAAATGCTGCAAGCAAAGAAGGGTTACAGTTTGGGGGAGAGCAGAACTATTTCTGACATCGTTTCCTGAATTATTCTATATGTACAACACTATTGGTTTAGTGTTTTGGTCATTTGCATAAAAATATATTTTTAGTGTGTTCTTCATATTAATTTCTTTCTGTACACCAACACCCCACTATCCTGTTATGCACAACAAGAATAGAACAAAAATGCCTTACTATATAATTAAATTCAAAGTGTAAGATGAGAAACAAACATTAGATCTTCATAATGAAGCTGACATTTCAGTGCTCAGTCTAATAAACAGTGTGCACAATATCCCAGCTGCTTAGTTTTGTAAATTCATTGCAGAAATTGGAAGAAAAAGTTCAAGGAAAAGTTAAGTAAAGAAACAGTACATTTAACTTTTATTATTTTTTTTTCCCCTGGGGAATTTAGTCACTGCCAAGCATCTTGTCCATTTAAGGAGGAATAAAAGAGTCTGAGACAGAACCCATCTAATCCTGACAGTCATTTACAGCTGGCTTTTACTGTCCAGGACTTATAGACAATAGCATATTAGGGGCATTCTGCTGCTGCTTGTCCAGATGATATTTGTCTTAATCCATCAAAATCTTCAGGAATGCCAGTCCAGGGCCTTTCAATAACAACTTTCTATTTTAAGATATAGTGCTATTCTTAGATTTTTATTTTATTTTATTTTATTTTTTTATTTTTCCCCCCAGCTCTTATAGTTAATGGCTCCTTAATGGTGCTGACAAGGAAATTTTTCTTGTGAAACTCCAGAGATATTTTGACTGTTCTGAATTTTTGGGAAAGCTGAATGCTCCTTGCAACACCAACACTACATTAAAAAAAGTAATACACAGCTCAAGAAATATTCAGTGAGGAATGTAAAAATGTACTTAACTAGACAAGAATGTAGTTGGCTGACTTTTGTATTACATTTTACCTCATACTTCAGGCATTTTGTTTGCCTTACAAGGTATTACAGACAGCACAGCAAATGCAGATCAGAGCTGCAGTAGCAGAACACATCATAGCTAAACAGCTGATTTAATGAGGCAGGAATCTAACATAATGCTTTATTCATGGAATATGAGTATTGAAGGCCAGCTGGTGCCAGCAGTATTTCCCATTGGTTCTATATCCAGGATTAAAACAGGTAACTAGCTATTATCTTAAGGTTTTCTGCTGAGATCTCATCTTTTCTTAGGAGGTAGCACTTTGCTGAAATAATTTCTCTCTTTACCTTTCTAAAGTATATGCTGAGTTATTAGTTCATAAACAACAAAAATTATTGGTGCTCAGTGCACCAAAGAAAAGATGTACAGTCAACAGAATGCTACTTTAAGGGCTTGGACAACATAGTGGCTAAATGAGGTAGATCATAGAATCATTGAGTCATAGAGTCATAGAAAGGATTGGGTTGGAAGTTCTCTCAAGGATCATCAAGATCCAACCCCTCTGTCACATGCAGGGTCACCAACCTCTGTATCTAATACTAGATCAGGCTGCCTAGGGCCCTGCTTGGGGAACCGTTCCTAGGTAGACAGAATTAAGAGCATTTTTTCCTTGCAGGGATCCTTACATAAGGCACTCCTAACAGCAGAAAATATATTCCAAGAAATACTTTTCCTCATAGAGAGATTCAGAACAAACTCCGAGCCCCCAAAGAACTAGCTCTTAAATCTTTTGACTGTGAAATAAAAATCAGTCTTTGAAAGTAGGTCAAAGTTCCTCAAAGTCTGCCTAAGACAAAAGACTTACATTCACTTAATTTGATTTCATCCAGAAACTGGATGACTCACTACTCAGTAGAAATTCAACAATCTTATTGCTGTGATGCAGGAAGACAAAGCAGATTTCTCCTTATCCTGTACTGACTATCTCAGACAAAGCACTGCTGTGGCCAATTCTTTAAAGGCAGGTGTTTTCAAAACTGCATTTCCAACTGAGAAAGCAAAGTTCTCAGACTAGCAGGAAAAATTTCTTGATCATTTCTTCTTGCATTCTGTGTTCCTAGTTTGTACCTGTACATTTTCCCTCTCAACAGTGCAAATTCACCAGGCTTTGTTATGGGAAATGGATGTAGAAGTCTGATTTTGGTAATTTTCTGGGTTTCAAATTACCACCTAAACAGTGCTCATTGGTAACTGGAACACTTTCTGTCCCACAGAGTGAAACAAAGTCTCTGGAAATTTACCCAGGACAGGATTTTTCTTTGCAAAAATCTCCATCTTACTCTTAAAGGCCTCAGCAGAGAAGTTTCTTTTCCCTTTTCACCTGTGCTCTTACTCTGTCCCTTCACATTCCTTCACACACAATCTTTTTGTATTCTGAAGCATTTACCTAGCTTTTTATATCAGCAGTTGGTCAGTCACTGCCTGATGCCGTAGAATGAGCAGTTCAATCCAGTCCTTAATCCTAAATTACTATAAAATTCATCTGTTGAACTTGGATTGAGATTTATCAAGATGTAGAAGAACACCTGGCCCATTGGCCAGAAGTTCTGAGGAGTTATTTTTTTTTCCTCCTGACTGAACCTTTATTTTTGGTTGAATTTGTTCCCTTGTTTCCAAGGTCCATCAGGGATGAATGAAAAATATTACTGTGCCCTGAAGAGAAATGAGGTGGGTTCAAGTGGCTGGAGTGAAAACGTTTGCCATTTTCAAGAAGAGAAGTAAATATGGGGATTTGAGGATATGATAATTTCCTACAAGGCCAGAAGAATAACGGTTTGTCAACACACCTCCAAGAAGCATTATAAATGAGTAAGTATGAAGAGACTGACAAAATAACACCTTAAAATTATCTCAGTGCAAATTAGAAAAACTGGGACAAACTGAAGAAGAAGATTTAGTTTTATTATCGTTAAATATTAAACTAATTAATATTCATACATATAAATATTAAAATCCCTGACAATCATTACCATAACTGTGATAGAGTGATGCATTTTCTAACTTCTGTATAGGATTCTGCCCAGTTGTTTGTGCTCAGGAGAGATGAATTTCAGCAGAGTTCAAAAAAATTTATTTAAACTTCGAGAATGGCCTGTTTTGATAGCCTTTTTATGTTCGGATATATTATTTGCAAATTTCAGTATTTCAGTATGCAGGTATATGAATGAAACTTTGCATCCATATAGAATATATGGCTACATTTGATGAGGTTTTTGAAGACCTAATTAAGTTCTTGAATTGGTTGTTGACTTTCTATATGATGCTTGAAAAGTCATTTCAGATTTTTACTCCTTGTCTTTTCATCTGTAAAAGGGGATAATGATGTTCAGTTCTTATCTATCTATCTTTTCTAACTAGCTTAATTACAAATCCTGTTGGGCTGCAACTTACTTTGCAGGCATTCCCAGAGCTTAGGACCCTGAGCAGTACTGGGATTTATAAAATCTATCACAGCATGACTAATGATTTGGCAAATGCCTTTCAACAAATGGATGTATCTAAGCAGCATTATTCATACTCAGATCATCCTCTTCTTAGCTTTTTCTTGCTAACATTACCTCCCACCATCCCCCCACTTATAGATCAAGTAATAATACTTGACTTGGAATGAAATAAAAAAATTCCTGAAGATTTTGGAAACAGAACTTCAAACACATTAAATCCACTCTTCAGAAGCTGATTGGTACAAAAAAAAAGAAATGAACAAAGTAAGACTTGACTTGAGTAGCTTGAATTCTAGCCTTAATGAAAGGCAGAATTCCCTTCTATTTCAGTTGATGAGTTATTTTACACTTTATGAATGATTTTGTGAACTCAGAAAAGAGCTGAGACTAGGATTTTCAAAGGTATGTAAGGAGATTAGGTTCTTCTGGGTTGCCTGGAATATCCCAACCTAAATCATTTTAATTGTTGCTGTAAATGACTCAGACACTCATATTTGATCCTAACATTCTGTGTTTAGTAAACCAGATGGATTTGAGCTGGAATCCTAAAAAGGAAAAACTAGTCTCCATTTAGTCACTATTTGACTCATCTAGACTTACAAAATAGAGAATAATTGTTTCTGTAATCCTTTTGTAATATCTGAAAATTAGTCATGCTAAAATTATATATTTTAATTTATTTTAAAAACATTAAATATTAAAAGCACTAGCACATGACCTCTAAATGTAATTAATATTACAAATGATAAGTTAGGCATATAATTAAATATCCTTTTCAAAAATAGAATACTGAAGGAAGCAGTCATTAAGTAAGATTATATTACTGAAAGGGAAAACATTAGTACAGTCAGAGATCATTGTGAGCAGCAGCACAACAAGGTTCCTTCCTATGCCTGTGTATATCTATTTATAGTATAATGACATGAGCTGAAGTGGCCACATGACATTTCTTCCAGCATCTGAACTTGTGGATATCTTTATCAGGAGAAAGAACACAACAGGCAATATTTACATTCCCTGTTCTTATTCAACTAGAAATGTGTGAAAAAATAAAAACCTAAATGAATAAAAGAATACTTTTTATTTACTGCTTTGTTTAAAGGATTCTATTTTTACAGTTTCACCTGTGTTATCAAGATCTTTTTTCTTCTACAAGAGTAACAGCAATCTCATTAGAAGGAATGGAGAAAATACAAACTATTCCAGTATGAACTAGCACAAAAAATGAACTTTATCAGGAGACTGAATTCAATGTTGTCTAGTTTAAATGCATAGCTTTCAAAGAGGGTAGCTGCTGTTTTAATGAAATACAGTTTAATAAGAGTCATATCATTAAATTTTCTCATTATTCTGACAAGCTAGGAAAATAATTGATTGAGTGGTGGAGGGGCACTTTACAGATACTATTTCACAGAATCACAGAATCACAGAATTATCAAGGTTGGAAAAGACCTAAAAGATCATCCAGTCCAACCATCACCAATACTCCCCAGCTAAATCATATCCCTCAACACAACTTCTTAAATATTCTCCAATACAGCGATCATTCTGGTGAGAGAAAATTCTGGGAGAACTGATATGAATTTAGTTGCAATGTAGACAACCAAACCTTTCGAGAACAAGCATAAGAAAACTGGCTTGAATTCAGCTTGGCTTCATCTGTGCAGTGTAGGGATAAGAAGGCAGGCAAATACAGCAGTGAAAAAGGAATGGCAGAAACTGCTAGACCTTGATGCCTAAGTAAGAAAGTATCCTATCCTATAATATTTATGGAAAAAAAGAAGATATTTTTCTGTTGTTACTCCAAAGAAACTGAAAGAAACCCACTTCAGACTATCTACCGTAATAAGACTAAGATAAATTAATGCAGTAATGTTGAGGAGCAAACTATATTCCCCTTCCAATTTTGTTCTGACTTATTCTGAATTTTGTGGGATCAGACTGCTCTGCATGTTAGTGGAAGTGTTGCTGGGACGGAGGCTTCTGAAGAGAGTATCACATTATTTACTTCATATCAATTTTCTTGGGAATAATTAAACCAAGATTCTATATATTTACATCTCCAGATTTCCGATTTATGCTTTATTTTCATTCTTGTATCTCTACTTTTGCAGAAAGATATATTTTCTCTCATACAAGAGAAGTCTACCACCAATGATTTCAGCTTTTTAGTAGTTAAGGTTATAAATTCAGCACTACCCAGAAATCTGCGGCATAATTGCTATGCAACTGTTTTCAGTTTATGTGGTCTGAACTGTCCAGTTTGTCAACTTTCCTAATTTTTAGAGTGACCACAACTATCTTCTGTTTACTTGAAATACATACTATTCCATATTGAACTTAAAAATATTATTGACATGCTTATTCCCTTACACTATAAAGGTATCTTCATGACACCAGCATGTTTCTATCTGAATAAAAAAAGTATAAGGTTTCTATAAACTTTATGTAAATGTACACTTCTATACTTGTTAATTTTTCCTCCAGGCTGGCTGATGGTGTGTTTTCCCACTATACTGGCAGTTATATTGGTAGCTAGATGTTTCCTTTAAAAATATAAAGATACAAAAACACACAAAAATCCTGTTTGATTCTTGCTGCAAGCCGCTTAGTTACAGGCATGACATTCAGATCTTCCAGGTTTCACAGAGTGGAAAAGGTAGATCTTCTAGTGTCCTAGAGGGACAAGCACTGCTGATTAGTAAATGTGTGATACTGATTGCAGTTTCCATATGTTCATAAAAAAGACAGATTACAGCGATGTAAGACGTTGTGTTACTATTAACACTGATGATATATAGCAGTATTTACTTTATACAGATTGAAGTCCTCTAGCCTCCTTATTTATTTTTATTTCTATATGAATGTCCTTGTATAAGTTGGTTTTAGTAAATTATAGGTTTATTTTCCCCTGTATTATTTTTCTCTTCTCTTCTCTTCTCTTCTCTTCTCTTCTCTTCTCTTCTCTTCTCTTCTCTTCTCTTCTCTTCTCTTCTCTTCTCTTCTCTTCTCTTCTCTTCTCTTCTCTTCTCTTCTCTTCTCTTCTCT
>JAPSGF010000004.1:7968154-7995151 GCA_035772895.1 Perdix hodgsoniae | reverse complement strand
AGAGTAAGATGACTTAGGTCTTGAACAAATGACAGATTTCATAAAAGAAGATAATTAGGCCAGGACCACTGTCCTTACTCCCTAGGGTGCATCAGTTCCAGAAGTCAAAAGATCATGAGAATAATAATTACTCAAAGTTTTCTGTTGCTCAACAATAAGAAAGTAGAAGCTTGTCTTGGGAATGCATCTCTTAAAATAGTAAGAAATTTCAGACTGTCTTTGGAATATGTTAAATGTGGCATTTTCATCTCCATAATCTTCACATGTTCCTGGAAATTTCAGAGAGCCAGACATGCCTTTCTTTTCCTATTTAAATATTATAAAAATAAATAAATCTTACAGGAAATATTATTAATCTTATTTAGCAATTTCTAAATTGATTTTAAGAAACTCTAGTAAAAAATAGTTACCTCACATAACTATTACAAAATTATAACTTAACTATTAGCTATTATAATTAGTAAGTAGTAACTATTACTATTATAACATAAACAAGCAAAAGCCTTTACAATTTTGTTGATGAAAACATACCCTTTTCAAACGTATCTTTGTATGTTATGATACTTGAGTTATTTAAACATTTCTGTGCTAATAACACTCCAGTAATTAGTAGACAATACAGAAGACCTCATCTTCATACCTGAAATTACGCAATGCAATATATGTTCATGTATGGAGAAAGTCCCCATGTTAGTTTTAAATCATTTCAGATGTTTTAAGTCTATGACAATTTTATGTTGGGAAATTCATTAATAATTTGTATCATTTTCCCTAAGATACAGTACAGGTAAGAACCAGAATTATTTTTGTTTTCCTTTCAGAAAGCTAGCCAAAACTAACTTAGAATATTTTTATAATCTTTTCTGACAGTATTCTACTTGGATTCACCAGGAGTTCATTATTAATCTGGTAGTCTGGACTGACTGAGGATCTGTGCAACTCACATATATGAGGCTGTAAAAAGTTATATTTCCTTCTTTGTAACTAAGAAAAATGGGACAGTTTCTTCATTTTTCCTGCCTGTGGCTTGATCTGATTATGAAGGATTCTGCCACTTGAATATGCTTTAGGCATCACTGATTTGTCTCTTCAGTCATCAATTCTCTGACACCTGTATACTCTTTTTTGCTGTATATCACATATTAATTTCTTATTCATCTTTATAAAAGCAGTCTGAAATATAACATGATTTCTTTCCTACTCAAATTATCCTGATATTTCATTTTGTTCCTACTCTATCTCAAAACTCAAATTTGAGATTTAATAATTTTTCACATACACACACAAAAACCACATGTAGGACTCATCTAGGCTTCTAGTTATCTTAGACTCATTTGGACCTAAGTGACACAGTGTAAAGCAATAAACTGGGAGTATTTTGGCTGCATTTATTTTTCAATAGTGCATACAGTATCTGACCTAATGACCTTAGGCTTGCTTTACTGTCACTAGGGCAAAGTAAGAAGCTGATTTCTTTTCAGTACCTGTTTTAAAGAGATGAAGATTAAAGAGATGAACTGTACTTTTTGGTATTTGAACAGCTCCTATAGATTTTTTTTTCCAGTTTTCATCCATAGTCTGATAATTTCTTTATATGGGTGTAGTTTTAGTGTTTAGAAAATGAGGGGCCTGTATCTTGTCAACTTGACACTTGGGAAATGCAAAACCTTGAATTATATTTCTGCATTATGTCGGTCAATATTTCAAATAAGGGCTCTCACATGTGAATGAATGCTATATACTATATCACTTTCAGCAGAAATTTCATCCCACACCTAAGTTTCAATGAAATGCATATTTCTCCAATATTATTATTATTTAATGAATTCTTGAGACTCATATATTTCTAGCCACTTAGGTCACTCTTAGACCCAATCTCTTTAGATTAAAGCCCATGCCCCTGCAATTAGTTTGCAAGCAAACTTACTACTATTTTACTTCCAGAGGTTTTGTGATCCTTTTTAAATCACCACAAATGATCTCAACTTATCATGTAGTTATTATAAAACAAGCTAGTCTGTTCACTGAAATATGAAGAAGCGAAGCAAAGATTAACAAAACCAATGCAATTCTGTTACTAATTATTCCCATTTGATCTTTGATACTTTAGGGGGGGAAATCATCAGTATTTTCTGTACATGAATAAATATAAAGAGGACAAATCAAAGTCTTCAGCAATCCTTTCTTAACTTCTGTCATGTTCAGACAGGGACTATATCTTAAGCATTCAAACTACTACGAGACTGAAGGAGTGAATCTTTTATTTTTAGGGAAGATAAGACAGAACTGCAAAGTTTCCTCTATGTAGCCTACTTTCAAATTTTCTCTGGGGAACAGTGTGTACTAGAATAAAAATACAATTTAGACTAAGAAAATTATGCTTAACTCTGTTTTGAGTGGTTCCAAAGAAAAAGTTGCTCCTCTTTTTTTCTTCCTAAAATCACTGTACTGTAGAAACCTAGAGCCTTATATTCCAGGAGGAATAAGCTGATAACATCAGGAATGGTGCATCCATTTCTAATTGTCACCTTGTTTTGCAAGTGACAAGGGACTACTTATCATAACCCTGCCTAGTTTATCCCAGAATGCTGAATGACCTGTGAATTTTTGATGTGCTTCCTACAATACCCAGTACAGTTTCTGGGAGCTAGTACAAAATATTTCCATACAAAGTTTATTAGCATTTTTTTCCTAAATTGTCCTTGTGAGTGATTTTGCCTCCTTAAGCTTCAGAAGTTCCTTAGAAATGCTTCAGAGCTAAAACCATGCTTTGGATTCTTGGGAATGCAGTATGCACTTCTCAGCAAAGACACAAGTGTAGGCAGTAGAAACACATGGAAATTGACATAAATTCTTTACATTCATACAGGAAGATGTACCACAAGATGTTTTTGTTGTTGTCATTTTATACACACACACAAAAAAAGGCAGCTGTGCTTCTTCCTGTAGAGAAAATGTGGTGAATGCCTCTAAAAAACAAATTCTTAGCTGGTACCTCCATTCAGTTCATCAGATTTTTTCTTCTCTGTTTAAACTCCTAATATTTCCCTCGGGTTAGATACAATCAAATCTTTCTGCTTTTGATGTGTTTGAGTTATCAGTCCCCATCTGCTAGCTGAAAACGTTTTACAATAATTTGAATGGCTTTTTGATCATCTTCTTTTGCTCACATCTGAAAGAAAAAAAAAACAGTGTCTACTTTAGGTGGAGTGGAATGCAATGAATGAAAGAATAGAACAATGCATAAGTACCTTCTGAGACTGATTCTCATCATCTCTTTTTTCCATTCCCAAATTTTACTTCTGCATTTGGACTTTTTTACTTCTTGTGGTAGGCTGATTACAGCCAGCAACTAAGCTCCCAGCAGCCTCTCTCTCACACTCCTTTAGTGTGTGGTAGGATAGGGAGGAGAATGAGAAAGGAAAAAGTGCAAAACTTATGGGTTCAGATAAAGACAGTTTATTAAGAGAAGAAAAACTGCATGCAAACACAGTGAAATAAGAAATTATTTAATTAATTTCTATTGGCAGGTTCTAACCATTTCTAGGAAAGACTCTGCAGACATAATATAATTGCCTGGGAGGACAAATGCTGTAACCATGAATTTCTCTCCTTTCTTGTCCTTTCCATGAGTCTTTACTGCAGAGCACAACACCATATGGTAAGAAATACTACTCTGGTTGGTTGGGATCAGCTGTGCTGTCTGTGCTCTCTCCTAGATTTTGCCAACTCCTGCCTTTTCTTGGGGAATCAGAGTGAGATGAAGAGAATGTCTTGACACTGTAGAAGCACTGCTCAGCAATAGCCAGGAAGGTGTTATGAAATTTTTTTAACTGATCTTATAGGCTTCTGAAGAAAATTAACTCTTTCCCAGTCAGAACCAGTACACTTCCTCACAGGTTCCAGTGAGGGCTCCTTTTACTTTTTAGTTGTCTGTGTGACATTTTTATTGGATAGATGTGACCATTGAGATTTCTTTTCCATTACTGCAGGGATAATAACTTCTGTTCACATATTGCTACACTGAGTTGTCACTGCAGCTACTGATATCTGTAGTCTCTAAGAAATACATCTGTAACTATGTTCATTGGAGAAATGCATTATCTCCAAACAGAATTCCTTAGAACTGTATTCCAGACTAAAGTAAGACACTAAATCAGCTCATGATTCAGTATTCTCCATGAGCGTGCAATAACTGTAAGAGAGTAGTAGCTATAAACAGTGTAGTAAGAGAGATAAAAATGTATGTGTTCATCTGCATGTATTTTCAGCAGCTGCATATGACTGTTAAGTCCCAAGGTGAAGCTACCCACTGGCAGAATTCAGATAGAAGTACATAAAGTAGTCCAAGAAATAGTTTTGCAAGTTTATGCAGTTTTCTCCTTTGTTTGGCATTCTTTGCTTACTGTTTAAAATTCATCATATACTGACTTTATCATAAACCATCCATGCTTCATTATGCTCTAGCATTCTGCTAAGCAAGTGCTTTAAGTTTTAATTGAACATCTATTAAACTTTGTTAAATCAAATTCATAGCCTGTGAGCACCTATTATTATAAGCTGCTATTACAGAAAGTCACAGTTGCTTGCACAGCAACTTATTGCTACCAAGTTATTATTATGTTATTGGTCCTTTCAGTTTTGAATTTTCAGTGGCTGTACTGGTTATTTGTTGAAAAATAGATACTGATTGGTACACACTTTCCATTCATAAAATGTACTTTAATTTAACTGTTAGCATTAATTGAAGAGTTTGTGTTGAGACCAAGGAGAGATGAAATTCAGAAGGTTTCTGATAATCGTCTGTGAGAAGAGTCTGCAAATCACAGAATCACCAACTTTGGGAAAGATCTACAAGATCATCCAGTCCAAAGTGAAGTCCAGTAAAGTTCTCCTCTTTCCCTGACTGCAAAATGGGAATTCTAATTAATGCCATAGGCTGCCGCATAGAGAAAAATATGACTGAGTGATCTACAGAGGAAAATTTGCCTGCATCACACTGGCACTCAGCAGTGCATGTGTAACTTTGCTCTGTTGTTTCACGTATACTGATTTTAATGCTTTTACCAAGATTTGTTAGTGATCAGTTGAGCTCTATAGAAGGTGTAGTTCTAAGACAGGCTTAAAACTTTTAGGTTCCCCTGGATGTCTAGGAACACTAAGTTCCACCGTTACTAAGTGGGTTACTTCTGTTATAGATGTTAAGCAAACGCTGATGTTGCTCCAACAAAAATATTACTTCACTTGACAATCAGTGAATAGAGGATTAAATGACAGGCTGGTTGAGTAAACATCTAAAGATCAAGAGACAGGCTTATGCAGTCTCTTGTAATAGAGACTCCCTATGGGTGTGTTGAAGTCAGTAAAATTTTGTTGGAAATCTGTGAGGTAGCATCCTTCGGCATTTACAACAGTAGTTATTCTCAATTCCTCCTCTCAAATAAAGATACAGTTAAATGTTTGGTTCACCTATAACTGGCTGAACTGCTTTGGCATTTGTAATATTTACCATGTCATAGCAAAAGTGACTGAAATAGCTTTCCCCACCTAATTACTGCCATATTACAGATCTGCATTAACCTTTAAAAGGAAAACTCAACAGAGAGGACCATGGGAAAATCCGGCTTGGCAATGAATAGGACAAAACTTTCTCAATTGTAACACATCAATATAGTTTCAATGATATGATGGAATGTTTGTGAATCTCTTAGTAAGGATTTGTCTGATCACTAGATAATAAAGTATTATCTGTTATGCAGGAAGATAAGTAATTGGTTCAGAAGATAAGCATAATGTACTTACGGTGTGATAATAGTGTTTATTTCCAGATATAATGGTCCCAATGGGAAATGGAGCTTCTGATACTGCTCAAATATGGCCTCTTTCTGATATGACAAGATCTAATCGAATGACAAAAAACAAACAAAGAAACAAAAAAAAACATGCCAAATAAAGAACTCATGACATTGTGCTCCAGTTCTCATCAGAAAGCTCCCACTATCTGAAAATACAGAGAAAGGACTGTCTAGACTTAGAGATTTACCTGTTTCTGTTACAGTTCCTCTTGAGCAGTAACTAACTGTGGGATAAATAAAAAGTAGTTCTCCTTGTGTTTTGCTGTTAAAAAGCAAGTTCTATTCCTTAAAATTTCATTAAAAATGATTGGACAATGTTGGTAGCTCTGTCTTTTATTATCAGCCATGTTAACCCAGATTATGGAACACAGGTAACAGCGCTCAAGCTTGGAGCACTTGTTTTCAACTTGTTTTCAGCATGTGAAGTTGATACTTTGGCCTATATCATATTTGAAGGAAGGAATGTGTGCTTGGAAGTCTGTTTTGCAAAAACATCAACTGGCTTAGGAAAAAAATATTAGTGCTCTCATGGTAATAGGAAGTCTGATCTGTTGGATATCATGGATCATTAAATTATCCAAGGTGTTCTGTAGCTGATACTCAATTACACCATGCTATATTTGGCAAAAACATAACTTTCTGAAAGACATACAGTCTTGCTCTTGAAACCTCAGGAGATCAAAAATCTATTTAAAAATCCTTTGGAGGTTGCTCCAGTGTTTTGCTTCCTTACAGTTCAGAAAAAGTGGGCCTTATTTCTCACTTCATTTGCTTGACTTCAGTTTTCAGCTCCTAGATCTTGTTATATCTCTATTAGTTTAGAGAAACCTTGTATTTTCTCCCTCTGAAGGTACTTTTGTTCAGTAATCAAGTCATCTCTCAATATTTTTGATAAGCTACACAGATTGAGCTTTTTAAGTTACTTATGGCAGAGGTTAAGAGCACTGCTTTTTGGCTCGAGTATTCAAGCTTGTTGTGGTAAAAAAATTTAATTAATGTCATTAAAAATGGACAATTTTTATGAGTGAGAGTGCATCACAAACAACTCTCAGCTGATGAGTTTAATTGTGTGGACTAAAATACCTGTAAGCTGGTTATCTATAATTATGCATGTACTTGTGAAGACAGCAGATGCCACTACTTCATTTTAAAGTGGTCTGAATAGGAAAAAGGTATTCAGTGAAGAGAATGAGAATGAGAATCTTTACAGTGTCTTTCTTCTTTCTTTTTCTTTTTATTTTTTTTTTCCTATTAAAATTAAATACTTGTTTCTGTCCTAGCATTTCTTGTTCTCTTTTACATTACTTTCCAATAAGACAAAGCTGATAGTATAATTACTAGGCAGAAATTGGAGGTACAAATCATCTTCTTGAAATCCCCTCCTTCCTGTTTCCTTGAAAGCTAGAATATATTTAAGATTGACAGGTTGTTCAGCTTTTCATGTTTATGCAATTGTACAAAAAGTTTGGTGGCAAAACATCCAAGACCGCATTTATGTATGAGTGAACACACTGGTTTTACTACTTCAATAGCAATATGCCATGCCTTATTTTCTTTCTGTAGTAATTAGCAAACTACACTTAACATATCACTCATCTTGAGCAAATCCTAGAGGAATTTACTTCAATTTGGAACCTGAAAGCAAGACAGAATTATTTTTTTCCTAACTTTTGGTTTTGTGACTACCTTAAAACAGAAACTAACTCGCCCACAGTTATGATAGATATCCTGCGGAAATACAGAGAGCCGGACTTGAGTCCATTTGTGCTGTGCAGCTCTCTCCTCTGTGCTGAATATATTCATTCAGTCTGTGATATGGGAACAACTACTCACTCTGAGGCACATTTATTCCCTAGTTCTAATCACTTGAGCTCACAGAGCCAAAACTTGTTAAGTTACTTGATTCATATCTGGAAGATTTCTTTTTTCTCTCTACTCCATTGTAATGATCTTGGAGCACTGACCTATTCATTGTCATTGTTGTCAATTCTGACATCATTGAAGCAGGGAAAGAAGTGAACAGAGAAGAATTTGAATTTTGAACATTCATTTTTAGTTCCTCACCACATTGAGTATTTCTGGCTTGCTTGTGGAAAGGTTTCCATTAAAATTGGAGATACACTTGATACAAAATTTGAATGACTGATGGCTTAAGTACAATTACTCCAAATGCAGAATATGATCTGTGTGCATGCAATACACACAGCTTTGTTATGCATGCTTGTGTGGAAATGATATGCGGAAAAATTCTGGGCAGAATTACAATATCAAACTGTGGTGATGATGTTGTCTTGCTTTTTGGCTGACTGCCCTGTAGGGGAATACTGTGAGGTTGAAAATACTCTCTGTTTTATTGCTAAGATAAAATTCAAACCAGAATAAAGGTCAATAATGAGCTTTAGACTGTGATGATCTAAAGAATGATTTTTTATTCTCAAATTAGATGGCTAGAAAGAATGAAAATGTATTGCAATTGTTATCGTCTACATTACATGAATTAGAGAGTGACTTGAGTGATTTTTTGTGTTGAGATGGGTTTTCACCTTGTGTGTTAGAGAGCGGGATGTGGACTGAAGCCACGGCATTCACCCAAATACGATCAGCTCAGCCAAATAGCTGCTGGAAGGTAAGGTGCTGGGAAGATGCTTTTCTCTGTGGGGAAGACATCTCCTAGAAGGATCTCTCTGAATTTGTTCCACCCTCTAATATGATAGCATATTTGTTCTACCTTTATTATCAGACATCCAAATCAATCTAGTTAGTACTTGCTACACTGAATGGTTTTATTTTGGTATCTTGATTTAAGTCACTACTGATGGAACCTGTGATTAAATAAGCAGACATATTCCTCCATTTTTTCCTATTTTTTCCTCCCACCAAGTATACAAGTAAAATATTACTTCATCATCATTTTTTTCATTTTAGCCTGCAGAGAAGTATGTGTATGTGAGCAGAATATACTCTGAAGATACAAAAGCCACACACAAAAAAGTAATATATTTTACCATTAAAAATGATTTCTATGATTAGTGAAAATACTGTTATTCTTCTATAATTGGTTCTATGCTTTCTGAACATTTGAGATTGCTATAGTTGATTCTATACTAATTTCAGTTTGAATCAAAAGTCTGGTCATTTCTCAAGGGTGAAACTTGTTTCATTTCTTTGTCATAGTGTTCTGAATTTCCTAGAGTTTTTCTGATGCTGTGTAGAATTATTTCAGAGGCAAGAAATTCAGTGAAAGATAAATTAATTTCTCCCCTCTTTCTTTCTGTCTATCAAGTGTTCTTTCTTCATGTTTTGAGTTTTCTTCTTCTGTTTATCATGTTGATATTCTGCATGAAGTTTAAGGTAGCCTGAGGAGTCTTTGTGTCTTCGTTTCAGTATTGGAAATGAATATATGCATTCCGCTACTAAGCTAGGATTTTGCATATGTATACATACACTAAGAATGGTACTGAGGCATGATATATTTATTTTTCCCTTGAAGAAGGAAAATACTATTTTTTTTTGTACTCAAGAAGCCAGAGAAGAGTATGTATGGAAAAAAATGAATGAAGAGATCTTTGTGGTAAATGGTTTTACTTTATTCCAGCAAGTACGACACTGAATTTACAGTGCAGTAGAATGTTTTACTTGCATACTTAGAAAAGGTTGAGGCAATAGGTTCACAGCAAAAAGTGGGAGAATCAAATTTGACTTCTTTCATGAAGTCCAAAAACACACAGCATTTATCTGATGTAGTGCTTTTCTCAGGCATACAGAGAAATAGATTAATGGTATAATTGATCTTGTATAGCACAATAGTCTCCTTCACAGGAAAAATAAGTACATTTCATATTTCCTTTTAGTTTTAGATTCAGAAAGAATGATGATGCTGGCATTTAGCCAGTAGAGGCTTCTAAGGAAAAAAAAGAGGACTGTATAAGGAGGTGAGAAACTAAGGGTTATTCAGAGTTGTGGGAGGAAAAGCCTGAAAGTGCTCAAAATAGAAAACAAATTTTAAGCAGAAGCAGATTTTGGGACAGAAGCAGAAGGTGAAAAATTGAGAGCTGAGCAAAAATTCTCAGATTTTAATGGAGGGGAAATGTCTATCAAAGGACTATTGGTCTCTTCACATGCACTGAGAAGTGACTCTAGCATAAGGTGATGTCTACACTATTTAAGTATTCTTCAGAGAAATCTAGACTAGACATACTTAGCAGTACCAAGGCAGAGAAGGCTAATTAATAATCCCCTTCACTAGACACTAGGCAGTTCTAAAAGTATCATATAGTAAGACAGTTTGGGCTATTGTTTCTTACATTTGTTGTTAGCTCTCTACAGGGTTTATATTTTCTATTAAGGTTCAGCCTCAGTAAAAGGCCTTGCTTAATGTTTTGCTTAACATCTTCATTAGTAAGATCTTTTTTCCCCACTTAGGCTGTCATAATTTGCCAAGAGGATTTGTAGGCTGCAAACAAATGTTTAAGAATCCTCAATTTTTATCCCTGCTCCCCATTTTAAGCTCACTCTGTTTCTGTCTAAAAAAAAAAAAGGTTGCTAAATTGAGAACTGGTATGAAATTTAACTGGTATGAAAAATAACTGAGGAGCAAAGGAAGGCAATGGCAGTGCCTTCTTTTGCAATACACCCCTTACTGTACACAGATGTACTGCTTGCATGTATGCACTATGAGCTCTTTGGGTTAGTCACACTTTCTCTCCTAGTGGTCAACCATTGGTTCAGGCCTGGCAATTCCCATGCAATAACAAACATGAAGATGCCACTTTGACCCTGTTTAAAATATTCCTTTGATTTTGCGCTTTGTTGCAAGAGTGCTAGAAAACACACAGGAATCTGATTTTTTTTTTTCCAAGATTTATTATTCCATGAATTTCTATAGAGGTTTTATCAGTGTGGATAAGAATGCAGAAACATGAGAAAAACATACAGAATAAATACTGTGTTGAGCCATTATCATATGCAATTCTTTAAACATTGCTGATGGTCATTATGAGGGTACGTTTGAGGAGAAAATAAAGCCAGGGACATCGGGAATTGGAGCTTTTAAATGTTTCAAACTGTCTTTCACTAAATTACCATGCTTGCTACTTCACATAGCTTTCTTGTGAGCAAAACTTCCTGCTAACTCTAGATTTAGGTGGCAGCATCAGTTGATATCCCTACTGAACACTGCAGCAACCAATAACTTTGAAAGTGCTGTGTGAAATCTTCATGTTCACTGATCTTTATAAAGGCATCAACAGTTTACTGTTTACAGAGCCTTGCAGTCAAGAAGAAGTGCTAGGCTCAGCATTTGTGTTAGACATGTTTTCTCAGTCTTATAAATATTACTATTGGATTTAGTTTTATGCTTCTATCATGTATGCTCATTTGTTCAATTCTTAATGTCTTATACAGGTTATACCCAGGCACTGAAGTGAGGAGATAACTGAATGACATTATTATGTCCAAAGGTGTGCTTACTAATCCTATATTATGCCATTATGCTTCAAGGTTTTCTCATAATTTGAGGTAATCTGTGAAGTGGTCAATTTGAATATGTTTCTGTTTACCCACCCACACTTCTTCACTAGATGACAGACAGTAGCTAAACACTCTGGGAAAAAGAACAACAGCTGGGAAAAATTCAGCAGTTTGAGAAACATCCTTAGGACTCCAAAAACATGAAACATGATGCCTAGTTGACCCACAGTAATGGGTATATTACTAAATTAAGGAGAAATGCTTCAGCAGCTTTATCTTGGTTTGAAATGACCATCCTACCTGAGCATATACATTTTGTTACTCGCTAGTAACTGGTATGCTATTGTGGTTGTTACTTTTCTATGGGTTTGTTGTTGTTGCTGTTGTTTATTTATTTTTTCTTTTTTTGGGGGGGGGAGGAAAGGTTGTATATGATTCTAGGTTTGATTGCTTTTTTCCACTTGTAGTATCCCCTTGCAAACTGATATTGCCCAGGGAAGTGGTGGAGGACGTGGGGAAGATACAGAAGAATTATAATTGGAGGCAGGCTCAGTTTTTATTGACAGTGTTGTGTTTCTAGTGTATAACATGCAGACCTCCCTAAAATGTAGTTGTCTTATGCACCTAAATTACTTGCAAGCATTGCACAGTTGGAAGTAGCTGTTGCTATAGAAGCAATAGAGCTGCTGACAGTGCTGGCAGCAGGATCAACAGCAACAGCAGAAGGTACATGATTATCTTATGGGTTTGGGAACGAGAGTTTGCATTTTATATCCTATTTCTTCTTTTTGCATTGGGAAAACAACAGCTTATTTCCAAGAAAAGAAGAAGAGAACACAAGGAAAAGAGATGAGAAGATATGACAAGATGTGGAAAGATATGACAAGAGAAAAATCTGTTTTATTTATTATTATTTATTAATTTTGTTTTTACAAATTTGAGTTGAACTCAGTTAAGGTGCACCAAATTTGCTGAATTTGCAGCATGAAAATAAGGAGTTGTTCATAATGGTTTGGGTTGACTATAACTATTTAGAAACAGATATGAAGTAATTTTGACAAAGGTGAAGAACTGTGTTTGACTGTAAATGGCATTAGATGTCTCTGCACATACAAGAACTTTCATAAAAAGTCTCCTTAGTTTGTAGTCTCATACTATGACTTCTGAATAATGCCTCCTTTGTAGGAGAAGTCAGTGTTCAATAAGTTTAAATGCTCTTTTTCAGCAGAAGGGTATTTGTATGTCAGCAGTGATGGGTGAGAACAATATCCTACAGAAGCAGATGAAATGTTTATTCTCCAGATTTAACATACAGTTCCAGGAAAACACTCTCTGCATTGCCACCAGAAAGAAAGCAGAAAGGTGAAATTTCCTTATGGTCTTTATTTTCTAGCAGTTTCTCATACCTCTTCTGCATTGCTGCACCCAGAAAAATGACTTCTTTACTTCAAGTTCCATGTCCGTTTCTTCAAGGCAGAGACTTGTCAATAGATAGTATCTTCCTGTGGCACTGCTCTCACTTCTATTCCTTCCACAGAATCTGAGCAAGAGAGCACAGTAGGAAGGATTTCCCTGTCTTCTGCTATCAAAATTTGAAGGAATGTCCTTCTTTCTCTCCTTTACTGGGAGGAGAGAAAGCAATCTGTGTACAGTCCCAGTTTCAGGGCTCTATACACAGCAGGAGAAAGCAATGAGCATTTAGCTAGAGTGCTGAAGAATTCACACTTCCACAGATTAGTCTGTTCCTAATTTCTTTCTCAACAATAATGTTTGAAAGGATTCAAAGTACTGCACATTTGCTCCTTATTAGTCTCTAACAGTGAACTATTAGCATCAGTCAGAATTTCAATTTGTTTAATTTTTAAATTTTTTTAGTACCAAATGTGAGAACAGAAATCCCACATCTGAATAGAAGCTCATGCAGAAAAATAGCCTCAGTGTAAGCTCAGAGTAAGCAGATAGTGATCCTTCTGTTTTTGACCTCTAGCCTCAAGTAATCTGCGGCCCAGGAAATTTCCAAGCAAGATATGATGCCTTTGTATTTAGTAACCAGAGACTGAATATTCTTCCATGAACTTTTTCCATATGATTTCCATACCTGTGTGAATCCAGAATGCTGATAGCAGGTCCATGGCTTCAGTATGTGTTATAGGATAAAGTGGTGTTTCCTGTTGGTCTAAGCTTGCTGTCTGCAATTTGCATTTGATGCATCCTAATTTTTGCAACAAAAGAGGCAGAAAAAATCATGTCTATGATGAACTGCATACCAAAGAGAAAACAAAAGAAAATGATCTGATGTTTTTGTGTGGTAGAAAAGCATACGATAGATGCATGTTTCTTAATTGTGCATGTACTTTGTATAAATGTACATATCTGAGCTGTGTATATGTGAACTGCGGTAGACTTTGACATTACAAGATAACCTTGAAGGGGCTCTAAATAAATATACCCTTTGTCTTTCAGCACACTTCATTACAGGGTCCTGATAGATATTACCACAAGTGCCTGTGTTGAGATAATACAGGAGTTAAAGGCCACCAAACTTTACCAAGCCATTCTCCATCCTAAGTATGTCTTGAATACAAAAATGACTTAGGGTATTTTTGTTTCATCACATGAGTGATTTGTAAGGTTTAAATGGCAGCTTTCTAACTTCTGAAAAGGAAGAGGAAAATACAGCCAAGATAAAATACAGCCAAGATAAAATCCAGCCAAAATAAAATCCGTTATTTTTCATTTTTCATTTTTCATTTTTCATTTTTCATTTTTCATTTTTCATTTTTCACTTTTCATTCTTCATTTTTCATTCTTCATTCTTCATTTCTTCTTTTTAAAAGAAATGTTAAAAGTTAAATTTTCTGTTTGAGCCTGTGTAAACAACGATTCATTACTGTTAATGTGATTTTCCTTTTCTTTAGCGTCACCACTTGGGTAAAAACAACAATGAGAATGGAGCCAGAAGGGACAATCTTATTCTAGTGGAGGATATAATTAATATAAATAATCTGCTTGAAAATATTTTTTTTTCTCAAACTGTTAGAAACACTGCAAGCATTTCAGATATTATCCCATGCAATTAACAGAATGCCCAGGAAATGAATAAATTTATTTTGAAAAGGCATTGCTAAAACAGAAAAACAAAGCCAAAAACAAACAACAAAACAAAACAAAACAAAAACACCACAAACTTACATGTGATAATAAGAATGAAACTTCTAAGTGAATAGTATACAGAGCATAAGAAAAAACACAATCTCTGGGTCCCTGAAGGTAAAATACAATAGAATGTAGCCAATTTAAATCTCCATTCAGTGAATATGACTTCTGCATACTAAAGCAAATATAGTTTACAACAAAATGGATTATTTAAAATGACTCATTTTTTACTATTTAATGTTCTTATCATATAAGATGCATTTCCCACCTCAGTGTCTTTAAAAAATAATATTTTTGTAACTGTGGTTTACTAAGGAGTGCATTTTAGAAATGAATTATCAAGAAGTAGTGAGAGTTCTCTATAGTTTACAGAACATGTAAATATTTGGTGATATATTTAAGGTAAATAAAGAACTCTGTGAAAAAAACAAATGAAAAAACAAGTCATCAATATGCCAATACTTAACAGTTTTACTATTTTAAAAGGTATTGCTTTTTTAACATTTATCCTAGACTATTTTTAATCTCCATTTTCAAGCTGCAAATATGTTCAGAGGACTTAGAAAAGGAGATAATGCAGTCGGTGAATGACGTTTTCATTTTCAGTCAGGGTAGTTAGGAAACAAATGTTGTAATCGGTCTAGAGTCTAGACAGTGAATGGAAGAGCTTCTGCATGTCCATCATAGCATCCAAAAAGCATGACCCTTTCTGAAACGTGAAATACTTAGTTAATCAGCAGTTTGCATCCAGTTCAGAATTCCTATTCATGCTGTGACAAGATGACAGCAAAACAACTGCAACTTTTTTAATGTTATCAGACAGAAATGTTTAGAAGTGTAAAAAGATACAGTCACCTTTGATACGTAGGCTAGCAGTGCAAGGTGAAGCAGAGGTCCACATCTGAAAACTGTTCTCCAGGTGCTGTGCAGTAGGTAATGCTGAATGTTCCAGATAAAGTGTGTATTTGCTGTTCACTTGAGCTGCAGTGCTCACATGGGTTTGGATCAGTTATGTCATGACTGTGGGCTTGTGACGCATTTTAAGATACTTTTATGTAGGCAGGTACTATGTGCTGTGTGATCAAATTTTGAGGGTGATTCTGATGTTTTGCTTGAAGACAAATTATGTTGTAACTTTTCTGCATTTTCTTATCCTTAAGACAGACCACTTTTGATCAACCAAAAGTTGCAAAACATAAGAATTGAAAAGCTAGTATTTTTGTAAAACTTCATAGTTTTTGCATTCCTTTATTTCCGTCTCATTTCTCTCCTTTTTTTTCAGCTGCTGAGTATTTCAGATGTTCACAAAGAGATTTTGGGCTAGCGAACACATATTCTGAGACGTAAACTCAATAATAATAGAATAAAACTGAAATTCAGTAAGAAGATATATTATTCTTTATGTTTCCTAATGGTCTGGGAATCTTACTGAATGTCCAGATGTACTGCCTGGACTGAAGATTTCCACTAATTCTGACCAGTTTTTCCTGGTAGGAAGCCTATGACCTTTCTCTTTTAACATTATGGACATTTAAGTCATTTACTGGTTGAATTACTTTAATTACTTTAATAAGTTCTAGAATGTGTTATAACTAAATATGATGTTGAACTCTCTCTAAAGTGGTAGTACCTTATCTTTTCCCTCCTAGAGCTTGTCCATTTTTGCTCCTGATATGAGAGAAGGTGTCTCACTCTGGCAATAGAAATGATAATATTTAGAAGAAAATGACTTTCCACTAGACACTGGATTAAGTCCCACAGTGAGTTATGCTGCCAATCAAGATTGTCGGCCACCACCCAGCCACCACCATTAGTGCAGTTTGACCCCTGAGAATTTAAAACAAGCACACATTTTATTTGTTCTTGGAAAACTGAAGACTCAAAGCATTTTAAAATTTTCATTCTTAATCTAGGCAAGATTGTAGAATTACTAAAAATATTAAAGCAATCTATTTTAATAGAATAAAAGATGAGGAAATGGAGGAGATCTTTTTTTTTTTTTTTCTTTTGCTTTTTTCTATTACCAAAATTTCATATATAGAGTATATTCCCTTCACTTTAATATGGGAACAGTGAAAATATGCAAGGAAAAGTAAAGATTAAAAGGATGAGGAAGAAACACTATGTAAATTATGTGTTTTAAGTTATATTTATTGATGTATTCAACATTTATGTACTTTACACTTTCCTGAGTAGTTGCTATCTTTATCTGATAAACTGTGCAGTGAGTGCAATTTATTAAGCATCCCTCATATCTTTAATACTCCGACTTTCTGGACTCCACAAAAGTGCTCTATTTGAGCTTTTATTAATCATTGTATTTCACCAGCAAATAAGTGTAAGATCTTCCCCAGTGAATATTCTGTGCATGATATGGCTAAAATAACTAAAAATCATGGCTACTTAGTGCAATCTCTTGTAATGTTAACAGTGGATATTTTCATTTCTCTGACTTATTCCAAGGGTGGTCCTATGCTATTTGTAAGATGACAAATGTACCTGAATGTAAGGGAGGCTGTATGCGTTTTCACATAAAACTGTCTGTCTTCTGTACGTAAAACACTATCTGCAGTTTTTTCACAAGAGTTCATATTAGATGTACATCCATGTCACACAATATAACGACCAGTTGGCTAGCAGAAATACAAGAAGTCAGGCTAGTACTAGTGCTATCAACAGCAGAGCAGTGTAAGCAGAGTACTCTGCCCAAGCTGATAAGCCTTAAATGCGTTTGAGAGCCTGCACAGCTCATTTGCAACTCAAGGTGTATGCCTAATACAATGATTATTTGTTACGTACTTCATCGTATTTTCATTATTTACACTATACTTCATAATACTGAACTGTTAAAGTATAAACCTGGATATTTCTAACTAATATTTGTATATATTCAGAAGTGTACAGGCTGCACAGAGATGGAGAGTAGAACTGATGGAGATGTCTGTTCCATTTGTGTACACCAGACTATAGTATGCATTTTAGAAATTGCACATGCTGAGATTGGTGGGAAGTGATCTCTGTACTAAGATTTGCCACTGCTTTCATGCAATGTGTGCTTGGGCTTAAAGAGTTGAAACTGATGAACTGTAGTAATCTCCTTTGAGCTGCCTGTCACTGATATAACTTGTTTATAAAGGGGATTTGTTTAGTAAATATTTATTTAACTGACATGTTGTTAGAATGCAATGAATAACTGCAACTTAACTTTTAGCTTCCACTCCAGTCACTCCTCAGCAGTGTGGGAGATACAAATTAGGATAAAGATCCATGTGAGTTTTGTCAGCTAGGCTAGGTGTGACTTTTAAATATAATGTCTCACACCCTAAGGAAAGCCTATAAAATCTTGAATCAGAAAGCATTATACTGTTTTGTCATGTCCAAATGACAAAAGCAACCATGAAACCTTTTCTGTAAAATGGCTTTACATAGGCTAACTTGACTTGTGATGATTTAAATACTAAAACAAGATCCCTCTTTTTCCATCTAACATTTAAATGAAATGACAGCACATTGGCACCATCACTGCCTCATCTTACTATAAATCAGCAGAAATGAACAATCTGTCAGTTTCCTTATTCTTTTTAGTCTTGTACAGTATTTGCATCTTCAGATGAAAAAAACAAAGAATACTCCTGTGCTCCCTCTCAGTTTTCCTGTTTTTAAGGTCCTTGTTATAGCTGAAGTTCTAGAAACCTAGAAAGTCCTTATGGGAAATGTAGTGGGCTCACAGGTGAAGAAAAAGCTGGAAAAGTTGTGCAGTAATGGTTATGCTTTTCTGCCGGTATTATTAACAAACAGCTATCATGTATTGCACTGGAGATAATTCCTAGAAATGATGATGCTGGAAAATTCAGCTTGCACTAGTTCTAAGACAAAAACTGTTCTTCCACAGGTTGAATATTGGCCAGTCCTGTGAATAAAGAATAATACTCTACTCTCCAAATATTCCTGTTACTTTCAACAGAAAGAAATGAGCTAATGTATTATGCTAGGAACATGTTCAACTTAGGAAGTATGACACAGTCAAAAGCTCATTTAAAAACTGAATTTCAACTTAGCATTACCTAGACTTGTTTTGATTTACTAATTTACCCAGGGTGATTTAGACCAATGAATCCAAGATACAGCATTCAGTAGTAAACAAGCTACGTGTATTGATTGATGGTTTCTATTAGTAAATGAATATGGTTTATTGTTTCTAATGATATCTGCATATGATATAGTACATAAAATGCACTACCAAATTGCATATTATATGCATATGAACATGCATACAATCTTTTTGTAAAACTAACTGAGAAATTTTATCCGAAGTAGTCTATCATATCTGCAGTAATAATTCCTTTGTTTCATTTGTTGAGATGTTCATAATGTAACTCTTGTGACTGTTCAAATACTCATGAAAATTAAGCCTCATACTTTCCAGGTAGCAACAAGTATGCTCTGTCTTCACTTTTATTTTTCTGAAGTCCATTGTAGATGAACAACAACATGAACAAAGTGGTTATCATTTCTGAATTTAAATGGGAGTGTAAAACAGACCCAGACTGTAATAGTAGTAGTGTGAATGTACCACAATACAGGTGAGCATGCTACAAGAATAACAAGAGAGTAAAGGAAAGTGAAAAGAGAAAATGAGAGATTTTGTAATCATTATATCTGAATCTTTGACGTTTCTGCTCATTATCTGCTCTGTGATAATCAGAGAGAATAGTTAGCATACTTTTACCTTACTCATTTATTATACTTCCCTACTGTCTCCCTTTGCTACATGCAAAGTCTGCAAAGTAGCACAGCTGAAATAATTGTGCTTTATGGAATTATATTGTTTTTGAGATTTTTTCTTTTTTTTTTTTTTTTTTTCTTTTTTTTTTTTTTTTTTTTTTTTTCTGTGAGTGATCTCTTCTTTCTCTCCTCTCTCTCTGTCTTTCTCTTTTTCAGTTCCCCTTCCCTTACTCCTTTTTCTCCTCAACCCTTCCCTTTCCCTTTCCAGATTCCAGATCTGTTGGTCTGTTTTTCTTGTAGTCTGTATATTCTTCATGTCTAAATCCTTTCATTTACTCCTCTCCTTTGTATGGAACAGACTTCAAATTATATGACATCCTCAGTAGTGTTGCAGATTCTGACAATCCTTGAAGGTAAAATACTGAAAGGAATTTGCACATAGGTTGGTAACTGGTGTCAGCTCCATGTCATATCAAATATATCAATGACTTGTGCCTTTGTGCAACTTATCAAGAAAAAGCTATGAGGTACTTAGAGTAGGGTCAAGTGTTCAGTATATTATGAAACTTAGAAAAGTTCTAAGAGAAAATAGTATGTATGAACTTACAAAGTGACAAACCATTAAGCTAATCCTATAAAGATCTTGACTGTAACACAGTATACTTTCCAAATATTTGGAAGGCATAGAGAATCACCCTGCTAATGCTGACTCCTTATATGCAAACTTTACTCTTTGAGTAGGGAGTGGGTGGGATTTTCCATGCATGAGTTTGTAACCATGAAAATGACAGTATTCTTCCACAGCAATTGAAGCATTACAAGCAAGACAATGATTGATAGTGTCTTTAACCATCTGAGAACGCTGCCTGCTCTTTGTACAAATATGTTGTGTATAGATGAAGAAGAAAAACAAAGTAAAAGAGCTATAGCAGTCGAAAAATGTTGCTTACAGTATTCAGTTGACTTTTTTCATTACCAATTAAACAAACCGCTTGTTTAATTTCCCTTTTTAATTTTCTTATTATCATGTCACTGTCAGAAAGAAAAATAGTACTTTGAAATACACGCGGCATAATTAACTAGGCATGTTAAGGCTGGTGACAGAGATACTTAAGGCTTAAGCATTCTGAGATTTACAAGGATGTTGCCAAAGCTGATGACAACAAACAGATTTTCTGACAATACAGTAAAGAACTTTTTTTTTTTTCCTCCTGTGTCTGATTTGATGCAGAGAGCTGAAAATGGGTAATGTATGTGAAAAGTTTATATTTTATGACAGACTAGATTTCTAAGACCTTTTCCTCATAGGAAAGATGTTTTAATTCCTTATCATCTTTGTGACTCTATAATAGACTTTCTCCAGTATCTCTGTGCCTCTTACACTGAGGAATCCAACATTGATCCCAGTGATCCAGGTGTGACCTCACGAAAGCTGAGTAAAGGGGAAGGATCACCTCCCTCAGCCTTTCACTTCTGCTAACACAGCCTAGATCGCTGTTGGTCTTCTTTGCTGCAAGGGCACACTACTGAATTATGTTCACCTTGGTGCCCACCTGGATCCTGAGGCTCTTATCAGCTCATTTTTTCCAGCTTGTTCAGGTTGCTCTGGATGGCAGCATGCTGTCTGGTATATCCACTACTCCTTACAGTTTTATATCAAAGCAAACTTTCAAAGGATACATTCTGCTCCATCTTTCAGAACATTAGAGAATATGTTAAACTGGTCTGGACCCAGTATTTACCCTTGGGGAACTCCTCCAACTAGACTTTGTGTCACTGTCAGCTAGTTTTTAAATCACCTCACAGTTGGCTAATCCAGCCAAAGCATCAACAGCTTGTTTATGAGTTATTTTATGGTAGACTCTATCGAAAGCCTTATTGAAGTGAAAATAGATGGTTCAGCTGCATCCTGGGAAGAATGACCTTCATTAGGGCAACTTGAGAAGTGAAGATTTGGCTACTGTATCGACAGCTGGGAGCTGTGTAGCAATGTGACCCTTTTCATTGCAGAGTGGGGAACTGCTGGTCTCCTGGGTAGTGTCAGCCAGGGGCAGCTGTGGAGTGGCAGAGCAATGCTGTTGCTCTGTTTTGTTAATCCAACTCAGAAAAGCATCTCTATCTGCTATTCAGGACTTTAACTTGGGTGTTGCTGAATGTACATCTTGGCAGCCAGCAGAGTAGTGCCTCAGAAATGTTAGTCCTGATTTACAAGAACTATAAAAGAAAAATAAATGTCATCTCCAAGATAGCAGAAATGAAGAGACAGTTCATACAACAAATTCTTCTTCTCAACTACCTTACTTTATCACTCTTTTAAAACAATTACAAATCAAAATCATTTCTGTTTCTTTTCCTTCACCTTTTCCTTCTCTGTTGTTTATGCTGTCCTTCTCAGAAGCATATCTTTATCAGCATACTTATTTCTGTTTCTCCATAAGCCTATTGTTTCCACGGTCTTTGGGGCTATAAACATTTGTCTATTCCATTTAACCTTCATATAGGGCTCACCACTTTTTTTTTCTCAGCTCTTACACCACTGTAAATCATACGTAATTCCTTTGAAATCAATGCAGTGACACTGCTGTAAAACAGATTCAACAGGCAGAATCAGAGATCCTAGTATTTACAGTGGACCTATAAGAAAAATTTAACCCTTGAATACTGATTTATTCAGAAAGGTTAATAAGATTGACAATGATTAAGACAGCAAGTTTGTCAGAGCAACAATAGGAGAATTAATTTTAAATTGAAGATAGTTAAACAGAAAAACCTCAGAAAATACCAGATGAACAACAGAAAAGCACTGGAAAGACTCAACAACTATTTTATCAGTTATGAGTATTTTAAAGAGCCTATTTTTTTCTACTATTAATGTGAGTTACTTGCACTTCATTTGTCAGGGGAAGGGTGAATAGTAAAGACATTATCTCTGCTCTGAGGTTACCAGAATAATGTTAGATCTGCGCATTTTCCAAGTTATCTATGCAGTTTGCCACTGCAACAATATGTTTTAGGGTACACTGGAGGTGACGCATTATTTTTTCATACTATTCCACTTTGAATTTAGAACCACAAAAAGCCCTCAAGTAGATTTTTATTGGAACTGTGTGCAGAACAGAGTGTTTCTGCTTGATCATATCGAGGGGGAAAATCCTGATTCTTCAACAATATTTTCTGCAGCCCACTCAAATTCATTTCTTGTTCAAAACTGTTGTTGTTAAATTCTCCTTGCTTGAATGTTCAAGGTATATGTATTTTGAAGAAGAAAAAAATGCTTTGAAACCAAGCAGTCACAAGGTTTTTGGAAGTTTTTTTGTCATGACTAAGACAAATTTTGGAAAAGGATTATCCTATGAGCCATCTGTGACTAGGTATTAATGATGACTACCAGAACTAATAGCACTTTCTTTAGAGAAGTATTTGGATGCTTTTAGAGAGGCATTTCATCTCATTCATGCAGACACTCTTATGACACACATACATACTCAGGCTAAGACTTTTCAAAGATTTTAGGATTTGTATGTCAGCATGAAGGCATTGTCCTTACTGAAGTTTAACTGACTTCCTAGTCTCAAGTTTATCCATAAGATGATATATTAAAATGAATATTTTTCCCTTTTGTTTTCAATAAAAATAAATTAAAACTTACCATCAGTCTTCCAAGTGTTTTTCCTTTTCTCTGGAAGAAAAACTGAAAATCCAGTGGCAGAAAAAAAAGGAATGTGGTTAGAGAAATTCATACACAAAAAAATTCAAAGAGTTTATACTTGGTTTTCTGTCCAACATCTTAACTATGTACTCTATCCAACAGGCCCAACTTCTCTACTAGACTGCTCAGGTGAAGATATGTATTTGCGGGACACTGAAGAGTAAATTTCCCCAATGCATTACAATTACGGAAACATCTGTGCAATGTGGCTCTGATCCAATTCACTGTGAAAGTATACATCATTCATGATGGGCTAGTGATTGCAGATTACCCTGCATTATAAAGCCAGAAACAATGAGAAACTAGTTCAAGAGTTAACTGTAAAGAGTTTTCCTTCTGGCACCTGTACATCTCAGCTGTTATTCCTTGCCTGTACTCTGAGTGTATAATTCCATTTAATATCAGAAGAGAGAAAAAAAATGTTTTGCATGCATGAATGAAATCATGCACACATCATGTAAACACAGGCAGGAAAAACATCTGAAAAAGATTCTTGAATAGAAGTATGTTGGACATTTGGGACTTTTTTAGTAAAATCTATTTATAGTTTTACCCAGCTCTTGAGAATAGCTTCAATTTGACCTTGTTTGAAAAGTTTATGATAATTTTCCATTTTTCTTCTGCTTTGTACGGATTCATTAGGCTGGATAAGGAGACAAAATGTAAAAATATTATGAAAGTCCTTATTTTGACTTAAGAAAGCAAGGTTTTTTTTTTGTTGTTTGTTTTTGTTTTTGTTTTTGTTTTTTAGTGATTTCTGTCTCTTTCTACTCAAAGAAACCTTTGTATTTGCAATTTCAGCCAAATCTGATAGTTTCCACCAAATTTGACAGATGGGCTATAGGATCTTACTGTCAATTATATCACTTAGCTCCACTGAATTATGTGATATAGTAGAGATGAGAGGTTCTACTGATGTCCCTTTTAAGTGAAACACTGACACTAAACACCAGACAATCTACACGTTCAAGAAACATAATAAATATTTCACCCATGGGAAATCTTACTGGATATTAATTATCTTACTAACCACTGGAAGATCAAGACATGAAATAATGTTGTGAGGAATCAGATTTCATTAATTTTCAAAATTTGCAATTCTGTATAATGAAATACCAAGGCTAGTTTCATAAATATAAACTTTTTTATTGCACTAATATCCAGCTGCAGGCATGCTAGCTGAACTCGTGATCATTTTAAATTTCCGTTGCAAATAGAGAAAATACAGTAGTTGTAGGCTTTGGGCATTTCTTCAAGCTTTATTTTTAAATCACATAAACAGGAGAGGTAGAAACAGAATGATGACCCTGAAGGGTGATTTTGATATATTGTTCCATGAATCAACATATATATTAATAACACTATACTAGAAGACATAGAATAGGTGTTGACAGTCACTAAGAGTATGAAATTGCTTTTTTATTTATCTATCTCAATCTGTAAAAAATGAATAGAGGCCTAATTGGCCTTCATGTCAGTAAGGATTTTGGAAGTTTTAGATTTCTCTGCTAGGACTTTTTTTTCCTTTTTTTCCCTTTTTTCTTCCTTTCTGTCCCTTCCAGAGAAAGAAGGTGAGTATACACATTGCAGGTTGCTGATATATGCAAGGCAGTAGGCAAAACTGATGCCTTCAGTTGATGTTAAACCTCATTTATGGGAAAGTATAAAAAACAGGCAAGATTGACCCTGAAGAATTTCTTCTCCTAGAAGTTAGCTGCAAGTTTATATCTTATTGTCTAATTCATTTGCTTTCCTACAACCATTCTATGAATAAACAGACCATATTAAATCCCTCCCAATATTAATTTCAGAAACCTGCAGCATGAGAGAGGTGGATGATTATATTCCTAATTAAAACACAAATATAGTAATTACAGTTTATATGCCATTATCCTGAATCTACACAGGATGACTTTAAACAGCAAAACAGCCATTAATTTTACTGTTCAAAGAAATGCTCATAATCTTTTAGAAATGTCATATAAAATATTCATTTTTAAATGCCCTACGGTGATTTCTGAATTTATTTAAAGTGGGCTGTTGATAGCACTTTTATAAATAAGCAATTACGGTACACTAAATATATCATGGCCCATCACATTATACATTCTATAATTTCATGGATGAAAACCCTACAGCTGATCTGCATAAATGTGGTACGTCTCACAGCAGGTGAAGAGTTTGATTACACAGGATAATCAGTGTTATTATTTATAGTAACCATTTATACCTGTTATTTATTAAAGCTCAGCAAATCAGATATTGGATTATTTAAGTAACTTGCTGTTTTTGTAGGCCAAACTAGGCACAAGACTATCAAAAAGATGTGAAATGCACTGTTATATTAGTAGTTTGAAATCAGTGAAGGTTATTGGGGAATGAGAGTTGTAGTTCCTGGTAGCAGTGGAGAAAGAAGTATTGAGTAGATGTCCAGGGTCTGTACAGATTCCCCTGGACAAATATCATCACTACACAAACAACTGTCCCACTGGCAATATCAGATATCACTGCTATGACATTAGATGAAGAAGCTAAGGGTTGATTAGCTGCAGAAAGTTTGAAATAACCTCCAATACACTGAAGTGACTTTTCTAGACCTGAGCTGAAGGATTTTAATGAGGCTTACTCTGCATAGATTGCAATACTGCTACTTACAATACTCTTATTCCTTGGTCATTTAAGAGAAATGAATATTCCTTATAAAGCTTTAATAGGCACAAAGTAAATCAAATGACAATCTTGCAGATTATTTGAATACAGCTGTGGTAATTGGAAGATTGCATACAGATTTCCTGCCAGAAGCATTCATATGTTTGTCCCCTTGTTTGAGTAGCAATATGGCTTTTCCTTTTCCTTGTACTGTGTGCTGCCATTGGCACGGATGCAGCAAAAGAGGAGAGGTACCAGTGGTGGATCTTTCTGGCCTACTCCATCTGATTCTGTGCAGCTTCTCTCAACTTCTGCTGTAAGGGGATAGCAAAGAAGAGAATAGCCCAGCACCAATCTACTCTTCCAAAGGAAACTGCATGTCTGTAGGTGTTCTTAAGCAAGCTAGTTATTTAGCTTTCAGCTCTTGATCCCTGAGGATTTTCTCTGGTGCTACTTTGAGATTACTCAGTCAGAGCAGCTGTGATCTGGGAACTGCTTGTTCTTCAAAGGAGGCAACAAAACCTCCGGAGAAAATCCAGACCTATAACTGACAGAACTGACAGGATGACGTGAACAAGACTGAAAGAAGAAACATAATGAGATGACATCCCACCTGGAAAAAACACCTACCCTGACAATATTGGCATTTTGATGACAGTAGCATGACAGATCATTTTGTACTCCTAATGTATGTTTTTTAAATGAGAGTTAGATTCTATAACACTGAAAATTATCTCAACATACACAATATACTCCATTTAGGTGGGTGTATATTTCATTTTTAAAACAATGTCAACACCTCAAGAGAAGTTATCCTCACTCTGGTGAGGACACATCTGGAGTACTGGGTGCAGTTCTAGTTCTCCCCAGTTCAAGAAAGATGGAAAACTGATGGAGAGAGTCCAGAGAAGGGCAAAAAAGATGATTAGGAAACTGGAGAATTTCCTTTCTGAGGAAAGTCTGAGAGACCTGGGTCTGATCAGACTGGAAAAGAGAAGACCAAGAACGGATCTTATCAGTGGTTATAAATTTTTGAAAGAAAGATGACAAGTGGATAGGACCAGGCTCTTTTTGTAGTACCCAGCAACAGGACAAGTTCCATCTGAACTTGCTATCTGACAGAGCACTCTCCAGGGAAATTTTAGAGTCTCCTTCCCTGGAGATATGAAAGATCCACCTGGACACTTTTCTGTGAAAACTATTATAGAGAACATGATTTGGCAGGTTAGTTTGGACTAGATAATCTTCAGAGGTCCATTCCTGCCCTATGATTCTGTGGTTTTGTGAATCTGTGATACTGAAAGCACATATCTAACATTTTAGACATGTAGTTCAAGCAGAGTAGCATGAATAGTCGATTTTTCAACAAATGAGTGTTGATGCAGAAAATAATAATAATAATAATAATAATAATAATAATAATAATAATAATAA
>JAPSGF010000004.1:7944291-7968144 GCA_035772895.1 Perdix hodgsoniae | reverse complement strand
AATAATAATAATAATAATAATAATAATAATAATAATAATAATAATAATAATAATAATAGTAAGCTGAAACTGATGTGAAGTAAAGATTTGTTTTAGGTCTGAAGAAACATTTCATTTAAATATTTCATTTCTGTAAAACTGTAAGAAATGTAGTGAAAATACCGTGTTTGGTTTGCAAAGAAGATTCACCATGGTCACACAAGTGAATCACTCAGTAAGGCTATAGGGAATTTCATTCAACTCATTCCTCTGCCTAGAAGAGAAAAGAACATGGTGGAAATGATGGAAAAATGAAAGTTCTTTTTTCCATCTTCTCAACCAAAGTCATGGGCACCTAAATCCATTAAATGCTTTCTATAAAAGATCTATATCATGAAATTATCAGGTACTCTGAGAAACAATGATCTAATTTTTTTCTGATGATGAAATTCTGCTTTAAAATGTACAAAAAAAAAAAATCATTATTTTTGTAGAAGTTTCCCTAGTAATGGTAATGTAATGTTTTGTTATATGGTAACAATTTAATTACTCATGTTTTTTCTTATTCTCTAGCAGAAAATTTAAATTTCTCCAAACTTGATGCTGCATAAAGAAAATGTGGTACTCACTGATTTTCTTCTACTGCTTAATCAGTGGTGTTATATAGGATATTAATTCCTGTGTCCTATTTGATTGTGTCAACTCTATCTTAAATCACTGTCTCTCTTGTGTATTAGCTCTTCATCTGCAGCCATCAACATCCGACCTGTCAGGACTGAATATAAAATATGCAATAAAAGCAGCAAGGTACAGCATGGCTGAGACTTTTCCAAGTTCCTCTCTGAGAATGTAAATCAATCAACAGAGTACAGTGGAACCAGGAATGGGTTACCTGGGGGGATTACAAAGCTGTCCAAACAGCCAGGGATCAGGTTAGGAATGCTAAAACCCAGATAGAATTAAATCTAGTCAGAGACATAAAGGACAACAGGAGGGAATTCTACAGGTATATTTGTAATAAAAGGAAGGCCAGGGCTTCCTTTTATGATATGGGCTCTCTCTAGAAGGAAACTGGAGGTCTGGTGATGAGAGATATGGGGAAAGCTGATGTGCTCAATAATTTCTTTGCCTCAGTCTTCACTGGCAAGGGCTCTAGCTGTAACACTCAATTTGCAGAAAGAAAAGATAAGAACTGAGAGAAAGAAGATCTGCCTGCTGTAAGTGAAGATCAGGCTCAAGACCATCTAAAACATCTGAAGGTGCACGAGTCAATGGGACCTGACTAGATGATCCACAGGTCCTGAGGGAACTGGGAGATAAAATTGCCAAACCACAATTCATCGGGTTAGAAAGGTCAAAGCAGTCCAGTGAAGATCCCGCTGACTGGAAAAGAGAAAACATAACCCCCATTTTTCCGTAAGGGAAAGATGGAAGATTCAGGGAACTACAGGTTAGTCAGTCTTTCCTCAGTGCCTGGAAAGATAATGGAGCAGATCCTCCAGAAAGCCTTACTAAGGCACATGGAAAATAAAGAAGAGGTGATTAGTGATAACCAGCATGGTTTCACCAAGGGCAAGTCATGTCTGACAAACTTGGTGGCCCTTTATGATGGAGTTACAGCATCAGTAGATAAAGGAAGAGCAACTGGTGCCATCTACCTGGACATATGAAAAGTGTTTGACGCTGTCCCATGTGACATCCCGGTCAACAAATTGGAGAAAAAATGGATTTCATGGATGGACCACTCAACTGAATAAGGAATTACCTGGGTGGTCACACTCAGAGAGTTGTGGTGGCTCAGTTGTGTGAGTTGTGTGGCTCAGTGTCCAAGTGGAGAGTGGTGATGATTGACATTCCTCAGGGATCAGTACCAGGAAGGGTGCTATTTAACATCTTTGTAGGCTACATAGACAGTGTCATCAACTTTGCAGATGGCACCATGCTGAGTGGTGCAGTTGACATACCAGAGGGAAGAGATGTCATCCAGAGGGGCCTGGACAGGCTAGAGACTTGGGCCCATGCCAACCTCATCCAGCTTAATAAGGTCAAGTGCAAGATCCTGCACTTGGGTTGAAGCAGTACTGGCTGAATGGTGGATGGATTGAGCCTGAGAAGGAAGGTCTTAGAGGGAAAATGTTTTTTTTGATTTTTTTATTTCTCAGAATTTCAGTCTGTTACTAACTGGCAAGAAATTAAATTAATCTTCCCAAAGTCAAGTCTGTTCTGCCTGTAATGGTAAATGGCAAGTGATTTCCCTGTCCTTATCACAGCCATGAGTGTTCCTGTGAAATTATCTCACCTGATATGCTGAGGAGGGGAAGTTAGAGAGTGTCTTGTTGGGCAACAGAGAGCTAGCTAAAGCCAACACCCCACAAATGAGGAAAATGTTATTTGATCTGCTTTAACAGCAGTAACAGTTATTAAGGGTTTGAAAGACTGCAGTTCTCTTTTCAGTCTTCGGCTTGGACCATCATAGAGAAAGAAAACAGGATTTCACTCAGCCTAAATAGAATATTGGTACTGAACTTCTGTCTGAGAGGAAGGGAGGGAGAGCTGGCTGAATTAGGTAACGTAATTCACTAACAATATTTATTATCCCTCTCCCTTACTCTACCATAAATATACATTGCACCAATTAAAATAAAAGATGATACCATAAATGGAAAAGGTTGTTATATTGTGTTTCTAGGCAAAAAACAATGAGCTACTAGATGGAATATTTTGCAGACACAGGACATATATTTTATCTTCCTTAAAAAAGGTATTTCTACAGCTGATTCTATAGAAAAATTAATAAAGAAAGTGGAAAGGCTTTGGAAAGGCTGAGGATATGCAATATCTCTATAAACTCTTGCTAGACTGCTTGTGAGGAGAGTCGGGGTGAGGTGCAAGGCAAAATACTTCGGGATTGCAAAGTGATGAACAAAGTGGCACAAGTAGAAGTAACGTTATAGAAAATAATATTATCAGAAAGAATATCATTAATCTGAGTCCACTAGATTGATTCTTCTTGGGAATAAAAACTGAAAAGTGACAATCTGTTAAAAAAGAACTTGCAACTTCTAGCTTGGATACTGGCAGTTGATTAAGAGAAGATACAAAACTGACCTTTGTAACTTCACATATTGTAGTTCCTAAGATGGAAAAGAAAAAGTGACTGGTGACTTCTGCTAAAAATAGCCCTACTGCTGTCTGGAAATCTGTGATTTGATCCCTTTATTCCTCATGTGCTCTAAATGAAAAAAAAAAAAACCAAGAAACAAAAAAAAACTTTCACATGATACAAGCAGAATTAACTACTTTTCATATAAGATCATTTAAAGTCTCACTTTATGTTTGTAAATTATGCTGAATATGCTTAGACATTTACTGACATCTTGATATTAAAGCTGTTAAATAAGGAGCTACTTATTTCATTAAATGAGTTACTGTGAACTATTTGTAGCTTTGAGTATTCACTTCTTTAGATACCATTATCACAGAATCACAGAATCACAGAAACACCAAGGTTGGAAAAGACCTGCAAGATCATCCAGTCCAACCAACCACCTATCACCGATAGTTCTCACTAAACCATATCCCTCAACACAAAACCAGCTCCCTTGGCAGCCCGTTCCAGTGCCTG
This sequence comes from Perdix hodgsoniae, assembly GCA_035772895.1. Classification (NCBI taxonomy): domain Eukaryota; kingdom Metazoa; phylum Chordata; class Aves; order Galliformes; family Phasianidae; genus Perdix; species Perdix hodgsoniae. The sequence continues at coordinate 7,964,540 of JAPSGF010000004.1, read as the reverse complement.
ACCACTCTTTCAGAGAAGTAAGTTCAGAGAAGTAAGTTCAGAGAAGAGTTTCCTAACATCCAGCCTAAATCTCCCCTGGTGCAACTTGAAGTCATTCCCTCTAGTCCTTATTCTCACATTTCATTTTCGTATCTAACAATCCAGACTTCATATACACTTTGCACTACAAAGATTATTATGCAGAAGTTTTCTGGATAAAATAATAATAATAATAATAATGTCTGTGTATTTCCCCAGAATTTACACGACATCTTTTCTGCCACTTTTTGAAAATAAAATATCAGTTTATTGAACATGTACATGAAACTTCCTATGGTGAATGCACAGATTGTTTCCTTGATGATTCTTCAAAGACAGTTTTGTAGCATTTGGCTTGTTACATAGGATACAGGGTATCTACTTAATAACACTGTTTTAAGTATGAGATTCAAATCTGTCTTATTCTTGCAACTGTAGCATCTAAGCCGTATGTGTGTGCCTGTGAGCGTACAACCTCACACCTAGACATTGCTTCTTATTCCAGGAATTCCCCTGCTAATATTTTGAGGGAGAGATAATAAACTGATTTGAGACAATGACCTGACTTGAAACAAGGTGATGGACTACACTGGTAAGCAGCTTTGCAGTAAAGCTTTTGGCTTACTCATGTAACTCAACAGACAAGAGTTTCAGAAAAGTCTATATATGACCCTGAGCAACTTGTGCTGGGCCAAAACTGATGAGAATTACATTTATGCTTAAAATATGCCACTTAATCTGTTGGGTGGAGAATCTGGCTGTGGCAAGTATCTTCAAAACAGTCCCTGCTATAAGACTTACAAAACTGTTTGCAGGTTAGCTGTATAAACTGGTCCTGCAGGTGCTGTGATGGTCATGTAAGGCAACCATTTGCATATAGTTAATACAATTAGGGGATATTTTATACATTAAATAAGATAATGTGGAAAGGGTTAATGCATGCACTGCAGTAGTCACTCTGGACCCCAGGCCTGCTCCTCAGGAATTCATTGGGAACATCTCCTGACCACACTGGAGATACTCTTAACAAGAATCATTGGAATGGTAAATCCTGTTGACATTCCAACAGTGACTGGCCCCTCTGGTATGAGAAATTCACTTCCCCAGGTGAGCAGTACTCTGTGGAAAAGTTAGGTATACTCAGAGGATGTTTGTTCAACATCTATTCAATTTGTCATTTGAAGGATTTGAACAGGTTAACTTCCAAACTGAAGTTTGGGGAACAAGAACTTAAGACATTTATGAAATATTAGAGTAAGAGTTTTGCTTTTCCTTCCAGATGTTTCCATCTGAGATGCTAAATACATTGTCTGGTGACCTGGAAATTAATTGGGAAGTTATAGTGTTAACTGAACAGATGAAGGTATTCATTTAATTGGCTTTGATAAATGGCATCCCTTTTAATGAACTATTAATATCTAATTCTAACTTCAGTTACCCATGGGTAAAAATCCATACTGAAGTTTCAGATTTGCTTAGATTCTACATTTATTTGACAAAGATGCATTAACAAACAAACAAACAAACAAACAAACAAACCAAAAAAGTCATTTTCCATGCAAATATTGGCTTTTGTGTGAAGACAAGATGAAAATGTAATAAAAAATGTAGTAAGTAGGACACATTACTCCTTTGGAACAATTCTTAATTCTTCCCACAGTTTTTTCCTCGTGCCTCCTAAAATATTTATGTTATTTAATCTTTGTACACATAGCAACATTTTAGGCTCTTTTTGGTATATTCTGATCTCTGTTCCTCTTCAATATGATACTCAAATATCAAAAAAATACTGGGCAAATTAAGATTGCCTTAGATTTCTTAGTGTATGGTATTTAGAAATGTATCTTTATGTGACACATATGTAGGGGTAAACAAGACTAATTCAGTGCCATTAACCTTCTTTGTAGGAGGGCTTCCAGTCTGCCAGATGCATGACTGGGAACTCACACTCTATGACCGTGTCCACTTTTTGTAACTAAATGGAAAATATATAATATAATTTTCTAAAATCAACTTTTGGAGCTCACCCATCAATAGTATTTCTTTTGTTTCTTAGGAAAAAAGGCATTAAAGTCTGTTGATTTGAATAACGCTATGTCCATTTAGGGCACTGCAATGAAAGAAAAATTTTTTTAATGAAAAAAATTAAAATTCTGGAGCCTTTTATTACCTTTCAGATACTCACTTTACTGTGTATCACAGCATGATTAGTTATGTCTTCTAGAGCAGGGTAATATGAAAGTACTAAAAGAAGATATTTTTTCACTATGAGTTGTGAAAACCAACCAGTAAAATATTAATAAGTACAAATCTATACAAAACCCAAACTATAAACTTTCAGTGCCATGGGCAACTTTCTGAGAATATAGTTAGAACAGGAAAAAAATCATACTGAATTCAAGGGAAAATCAGATAAGTGAGGAGCCCTAGGGAATGATTTTATCTTGACTTATCTTTTATCCTAAAAAAGTTGTTTAGGAAGAACAATTCAATCTTCATGAGTACAATAGTATGGAGATATTAATTTAAAAACAAAATCATAAGAAAAGCAAAAACATAGTAAACCAAATAAAATAATGCTATTTAAAGTATTTACTCTTTTAGACTGTGAAAAGTGCTATTTTTTAACCATTGGATGTTATATTATAAAGGAGAAGAATTCTGTTGCTGGTGCTGAGACAGCAGTTTATAAACATAAATGATTCACATTCTCCTTACTATGTCTTTCTCTTATTACAAGTATCCCAGTGCTGAAACATGTTTTAAGCTGCTCTGTGACTCACTTTTATTAAGTAGGCCTCAAAAGCTTAGCACTTATTTAGTGCTACTTTTCTTTTTTTTTCTTAAACTTTCCCCTAGTTGATGTCCCCATTTAACTGCTATTTAAGCAATGGTAGTGAAGTTGACTAACATTTGCTGGCTTCAGTAGGAATACTTACTTGTTAAGAATTACATTGCTTGAGTAGTATATTTCTTCCTTAAATGATGATCCGTGAATTGAGATCGACTGTCATTTTTTTGTGTGGCCTGTATATGTCACTGCTTTGTAATTTGTTATTCTTCTACAAGGTGTTGATAGCTAGACACAAGACATCCTCTTAATTGTAACTGAGAAAGCATGCTGGCCTAGGATTGCTGTGACAGAACCATAGTCTTATACAGCATAAAATCACAGGCTAGATGAATAATTGACCTCACAGCAAGAATTTAAATATTCCAAGCACAGTTATGAGTAATGGGATTTTGAAAACAAATTTTAGGAGAAAATGAAGGCTCTGAAACTCCTAACGGATAAAGATAGGTCTGATGGCAATAAAATCTGTAACCAAGACCATAGTATAGTAAAGGGACAGAAATTCATTAACACTAATTTTAACTAATGATCCTTGATGTTTAACATTTAGTGGCAGAGCAACTTCAGTTGCAGTAGCAAAGGTAGTGAACGGAAATGTTTCTTCCTGAATTTAGGTGAGAAAACCACAGAAGAAAAGAAATCATGAAGAAACCAATCTTTCAGAAGATGGCTCTCCAAAAACAAGGTAATCACCACCACTACCATCTTATAATATATTTAAGGCCTCTCCGCAGTTTAACTGCTGAAGTAATGCAATACAACCTATGCATATTACTTTATATTTGTATAACCATTTATATTAGTCAGATCATAATCTATTGTTTTGATTTTGTCTCATTGATATCATTTATTCTCCTCAATATAGTGAAAACTCCTTGCATTATACCTAATCTAAAAGTCATGCCTTACGAATTGCTAGCACGTTATACTGCGATAGAGTTTAACTGACACTGTAGTACGTGTACTAATAAAGATCGTTGTGTAAGTACATAATTCCTTTTTACTGCCATTATCATTTATTTTTATTTGATTATATTAATATAAGTTATTAAAGTCTGCAAATTAATATACCAGTAAGCCAAAGTGTGAGACTAATCTTGGTAAACTGCATGATAAAATTCCACTGACTTAATTGGGAAAAGAGTATTGTTTGCAGAAACAATTTATATTAGCTGCCTAAGGGTGGTAAAACACAGCTAGAAGAATTTTTCAGATATGCTAAATTCAGTTTCTAGCTTGACTATCAGTTTTTAAGATAAAAAAAAAAATCATTGTGAATGGCTACATCAGGAGAACAGTGCGCACTTTTTAAAAATATTTGATTAATCTGTTGCATGTAGCACTTTTAATGGGAGATTCAGACTAACTAAGTGCAAACTTTACATGCTTCATTTGTAGACTTAAATTGCTATAAATCCTTGCAGAGGTCACTTTCTATGGATTGCAATACGATCTGAACGTCACTAAGTGTCTGTTGTCTCCATACAAGTAGTATACAGGTAATATCCATAATTTTTGATCCATTGAATTACATTACTGATCTTTTTCTAATCAAAATTGCAGCAAGAATAAAAATTTGAAAACTAAAAGAAGGAAGTCAAGCTTATATAAGTAGTTATATTAGAAAAATATTACAAATATTTCATGGTATTTTTATATTTGTGTTACTCTGTGACTGTTCAGTAGGATAAAGATAGGGTAAAGATATGCCCAAGCTTTAAACAAATGCAATTTTAAAGAAAGTAGTACTGAAGTAAGTTTATATCCAAGAGTTCTGTAATATCTTTCAACAGTTTGTAGATCCATTGTTCTCCTATGATTTGTATTAGCACTGATGGAGACTCAATTGCATTAAACATGGATGACTCTTACCCATACCTCTTACTGAACCTTAGTGGACGTAGAGTTCCAGTGATCATCCAGAAGCACAGTGTTGTTGGACTCATGCACTGATCCCAAGTCATTTTTCTGCTAGAAAAACATCTTAAATTACTCCTCAATAGTTATGAGGAAAAGGAAAAAAAAAAAAAGGAACACATTCTCTCCTGTGGTGTTTGACAGTCTCCCAGAGCTCTTCGATGTTTAATCACAGTAAGAATTAATATTAAAATATCTATTATTTTTTGTTTTTAGAAACTGTATTTCTTTAGCTACAATTTATCCACAGCATTTATGTAAAAGCTGAAATCCATTATTCTGTTGGTAAAAATAAAGGGTAAGCAAAATGCCACAAATGGAAAGTGATACTTCTGCAGCTCTTCAGTTGATTTTTGTCTTGACTCTCAAAGAGTGCTTCTGTGAGGAAGTCTAGATTCTGTGAAGATCCAGCAAATAATAGTATTTTTTTCACTTGCTCAAAAATGGAAAATGTATTTTTATTTTTTCAGCTGCATTAGTTCAAAAAATCTATATTTACATATGTATATGTATGTATGCATTTATATAACTGATGCATAGGAATACAAACTTTATATAAATAGTCACATATTGAAGCTACATGTGGATGTTGTGAATGTAGTCTGGTTCATGCAGTTTCATGAAGGCTGGAGCATCTCTCCAATGAAGATAGGGTGAAGGACCTGGACTTGTTCAGCCTGGAAAAGGGAAGGCTGCAGAGAGACCTCCTTGTGGCCTTCCAGTATTTAAACGTTAGAGTTCATCTATGTGAGAAATATCAACTTTTTACAAGGCTAGACAGTGACAGGACAAGGAGAATCGTTTTAAACTAAAGGAGGGGAAATTTAGGTTAGATGTCAGTGAGAAATTTTTTACTGAGAAAGTGGTGAGATTCTGGAACAGTTTGTCCAGAGAGGCTGTGGATACGCCATCCCTGGAGATGTTCAAGGCCAGGCTGGATGGGGCCTTGGGGAATCTAATCTAGTACTTGATCTAGCAGCTGGCAACCTTGTCTGTAGCAGGGGATTGGAATTTGATAATCCTTGAGGTCCTTCCAAAACAAGCTATTCTATTATTTTCTGAAATGTAATTTTCCCAAATTAACCTATCAGAAAACTTGAGTGGAATATCACAGAGGGGGTTAATATTCAGCTCTGGCCTGCTCTGCATGTGTTCTGGAGTTTGTCTACGTATAGGACTGTGAAAACAGAAGCTTTCTCTTCCTGCATGGAGAAATTTAGGGTACAATGCTATATTGAATACCATTCTTCAGAGTTTTTCTAGTGACCTCATTTAGTGCCAGGGTTTCACCTTTAAAATGGACTTTCTGTAAACACTCTGATTTAGAAGTACTTTGCCCCCAGCTAAGGCAGAGGAGAATTTTGCTGTAACCTTCAGAGATTTGAAAATAATCCTATCTAAAACAGTTCATTTTTTTCTTTTGCGTTTTGTTACCTTTTTTACTTCATTCTCAATTCTGAACAATTATAGTGTCAGTACAATTTATAGACTAATGGTTCAAAGTACAAAGGTTTCTCAGGTTTATAATAAATTCAAAAGCAGCAACAAAGGTTTTTTATACACTGCCCAGCTGTTCTGCATTCTAATAATTCTGGACAACAGATTTGGGAAGTCTCTGCCTGTTCAGACTCTTGAGAATGTCAACAGGAGCTCTTGTTTTGATGTGAACATCTGTGTCAGACTAAGAAACACCATCCTAATGCTGCTGAGTGGCTATCAGATGGTAAAAATGGCTTTTAGCCACTTCTGACCTTATCAAGATTAGACTCTGCCAAGTGAAAGCTTTTACAGCTTTTCTCCAGTGTTTCACAAACTCTGCTCTCTAATTCATTCATAAAGGTTATCTATAATTTTTTAATTTACCATGCTCTCAGAGAGACTTTATTCCAGGTCATTAATTTTTTTTTCTTTTTTTTCTCTGAAATAACTGCAACAATCTTCCTTGCATGCTCTCTAGTTCTTTTGAAATATAGTGTATAGTATGTAAGTGATGTAAGAACTCCTAAGCCAAAACTTCCACTCTAATAAGACAGGAATAATGGCTTCAGAATTTAGGCAACTTCAAACCCTCCAGTCTGACAATATTAAAAGCAGCAGCAGACATGTTAATGACAGTTTTAAAAACAGAACTGCTATTTTTTATTCTCAAAATTTATAGCTTGAAATTTTGAAATAAATTATCATTTTCCTTCCAGAATCTTCTCTGTCAGTTCCTAAGCAGAACAATCATTAATCACAAGTAGCCATAGTTGTGTGCTGATAGTAATTTTGTCACACTGAATGAAAGACGAATGATATAGAATACTATTAGCAATGATGGTTTTAATGTAGACATTTATCATTGATTCAGGTTCACTTGATATGACTTTGGGATAAAAACAGAGCAAAATTGCCTCGCTGTTGAAAATTTTATTGCTATTAAATCATAATTTTGGCAAAGCTGTGAAAATAAGACTGGCAAAGCTTTCTTTTCCAGAAGAACCCAGATGCAGAGAAATTAGACGAGTGAATGCAGATTAGTTGCCATCTATCTAATAGCTAATAATAGAAACATAGTTTTTGGCAAGCTGTCTATTTATAGGAATCATTCAGCTTACCGAGCTCGTCAGAATAGATGAGAGAAAGATCTACACACACTTTCAGCAATGTAAAACTCTTTCAATAGCTGTACATAATGGAGTCAGTGGCACTGATACTGATGACACACTTAAGAAAATCTTCATTATCTAACTTTGTTCCAGGGTATCAACCAGAAATACAACGCAATTGTAATTTTGTGTGACAAGTAAAAGAAGAAAATCAAAATGATTATATACTTTTCTTGTAGAACATTTATTATTCTGCATGTATTAAGCACCATTTCTCTTCTCTAATGTAACTTCAACATTGTAAAACAGACAGAACTAGATAGCATAGAAATACATCTGTAGATCAAAACTATGAGGGCTGCTCTGAAGGTAATGCCTTATTACGTTGGCCCATGATGTCAAATGTGGATGTTGGTGGTATGGCAGGAATGGTTGAATTTAGAATCATAGAATCACCTGAGTTGAAAAAGACCGCAATGATCATCTTCTTTCAACCCCCTTCTATGTGTAGAGTAGACAACCACTAGACCAGGCTGCCCAGAGCTACATCTAGCCTGGCCTTGAATGCCTCCAGGGCCTTTTTTGTTCACAGTGTGTTATTATTTGTTTTCAAAGCTGTTCTTAACTCCACTGTTCATTGTCTCTGAGGGCTGGTCTAAGCCTACTTATGGTTTTGCCAGTTTGTATATAACATGTGTTGCTCATATTATTACAATTGTGGATTTAATGTGGTACTTGTACTCAGTAGTGCCATCATTTTCACACTTCAGGAACTTTACTGTAGAAACTCTCAACAAATATACTCTTTATTACTCTTTATTTCCTTGAAAGTGATCAAGGACTGGCAAAAAGGAAAAGTTTTTGGAATAGCACCAAAGGAGGAGGTGATGTATATTAAAGAGGCCCCATTGTGTGATAAATTACAAGAAAATGAGATGAGAAACGCTATTTATTTCTTGTTCCTTAAAACTGTTGTTATACTGTGGGAAAGTATCAGAGATGGAAGACTGCTGTGTGGAGCTTTACAGGAGAAGATGAATTGAGCCAGTGTGCAGAAGTGAAGGCCATCCAGCTGTCCTTGGACATTTCTGAACAAGAGAAGTGGTCAGCATTCTAGCTCTATACTGACCCTGTGAGCGTGGAAAATTATCTATGGATATGGTTACAACAAAAGAAATAGAACAATTGGCAGCAGAGAGGTAAACTAATCTGGACTGGCGTACTGTGGAAAGATATTACTGCCTGGGTAGAGAATATGGTAGTAGAAATACGTTATTTAGATGCCCATGTACCCAAGGGTCATACCATTGAAGAACAACAAAATAATAGGTTTATAATAATATAATAATAGGTTTATTGGGCTGCTAGGATTGTCGTGGACTAGCATACTTTTAGCTTTGAATTCAGCTGTGCGATATAATCCTGGTAACACAATAAGCTTTAAGATTCTTGCTAGTTGGCACTGAAATGAAACTTTAAATTTATAATTTCCCCTTTTTTTAGGGATTCCCTGAAGATCACATGAAGAGCAATACTGCCTTTATGTCTAACACAGATTATGCATAACCTCTAACCTGAAGTGATATTAGTGAACTTCAGTAGTATAGTAAACTGGATAATTTCATATACATTATGAAGATGTTTCAAGACTTTTATCCTCTGCACACAGCTTTCTAGGATATCAAGCTACCTCACTGGATGAGTGAAGACAGATAGTGAGTTAAGCTAGTGAGCATAAAGCAAGCATATGTCATGTTCTGATTGTTTCGGAGGTAGTGCCCTTTGGAAGAAAATGAGTAGTGGTCTGTTCCATTACACCTTGCAAAGATGCAGTATGTGTCCAATATGTCCAACATGACGAATATACAAAGGTTAAAGAAATAGCTAAGTCTCACCCAGATCCCGTAGTTTTTCAAAACAAACAAAACTGATTTCTACTTTTCATATTGGGAAATGTAGGTTTATGAGTAAAAAGCAGTTCTATGTTTTTTGTTTGTTTGTTTGTTTGTTTTCTGGTTTTTTTTTTTTTTTTTTTTTTGTTACGGCTGATACATAAATGAAACACGTTTCAAAAACTCTTCACCGATCAGGTGATTTAAATGACTCATTCTTGATATGTGTATTGTTCTTAATGTATATACTACAAATCTTGCTTTTGTTCGTGTCCAGATGTATTTCTGTATGTTCAGATTTTTAATTTTTTTTTTTTCCAAAAAAATTAGAATAAAAGAACATCTTCCTTTTACCAGTTGATTCGAGTCTGGCCGAGTAAGACTGGGATTACAATTGCAAGGTATGATTCTTTTTTATTTATCTGAGTGACATGCAGTTGGAAGTGTAGTTAGAGGCTTTTGATTTGGTAGCACTTTTTGCAAATAAAATCTTCTCTCAAAAGCACAATTACAACTGTAACTGGCCGAGGTAGAACCTGGCTCCAAGCATCCAGCAAAATAACTTGTTTTGTGCTTTGTATCTCATTACCAGAGTGTCAGCAACCATTAACAGCTCTGAACAAAAATTCCCAAACAAATTTTAAGGCTTTGATGATTTACTAATGCCTTAACTATACAGTTTATGCTTCTGTACATTTTTCCTGTAACTGGTGCGAACAGGATTTCTATAAAGAGAGACTGGAAATTTAGACTATGTTGTGCAACCTCTTCTGAGCTGTTCTCCTTGCTGTGTACTTTCAAGAATAATAATTCTCACAGAAAGACATTACTAGCAATCTCAGAATTCAGAAGGGAAAGAAAAAATCCAAACCTGTCTACTTCTAAAATTATTTCTGTTGTCTGATGAAGCTAATCACAATTTTGTGTGTGGTTGCATGTATTCACTGCACACTTCAGAAAGATCTTGACTGTTCTGGGCTACTGTACTCTTTTTAAGAGCATAACAAAAGGATATAATTTTGGCAACTGTATCTATAATACTCAAGGTCCTATTTAGATGCTAGATTAAAATAGTTCTTGGGATAATGTGAGTCTTAGGTGTATTTAAAATCCCTGGATTATATTTAACTGAAAGAAGTTAGCTGTGTGGTTGACAATCATTACTAATAGGTTTAATTTAAGCCAAAATCTCTGTTTGAATAAAGAGCATTGCCTGTACTAAACTCTTAAAAACTGTGGAAATGTTCAATTAACATCCTACAGATACTAGATCAGAAGCAATCATGGTTAAATAACCATGGAGCTTGTAGAAACATTTTGTTTGTTTTTGTTACTCTTGCACACTCCTTGTACATTCATACCTTGAATAAAATAATCCTGACAAAGATGTTAACTAACTTCTGTATTCTCCACTTGCTTGTAATCTTCAAGTAAAATCTTTACAGTGATTCCTCTTGTAAAGACTATTCATTTGAAGACGTTACATCTTCAACAGTTTCATACTCTTCTCCACTTTGTGTCAAGTTAATTATTTTCTCACTCAAAAAAAAAACAAGATCTACACTTTCTTTCATCTTGTCACTGCCAAATTAGTAACTGTTTGGAATATTTGTAAGGGTAGTGTATTATTGCTACTGTATTACTGCTATTGCTAAGTTCAAATTAAAACATTAATTCTGATTTCCCCACCTTTTGACAGTATCTAAGTCTCAGACTAACAGAACTTCTAATTTTCCTGAGCTCTGAGAGTTTGTTCAAGGCATTTGTGATAAGCAAAAGATTAGCTATTGAAGTGTCACACTGGTTTGCATATAAGACACTCTGATGCTGTGATTAGATTGAATATGACATTGGATACTGTTATGTGTGGTATTTAAAATTGGCCATAAAAGATTTCAGTTTTACCAAATTACATCGTTTCTGCACCACATTGGAGAGTTCTTTAAGAATTAGTGGAATAAGAAAGTGAAACAAAGTTTCTTACAATCCTGTGTTTTGAGCACTATCCTAAAAAGCCAGTCCTGAAGTGTTGGATTGGTACTATCCTATCTCTTTTAAGAATATGTGGTCATTAGGTTCATGTGCAAGGAGCTATTGATAACAGTAAAGTAGGAGTAAACACAACACCTAGAAAGAGGCAGTTAGTGCTTCAATGCTGATGTAGAATCAATGAGGAGAGCTTTTAATCTCTAATCTTTCTGAATGTTAGATGGGTGCTCCTCTTGTTGGGGTCTTTGCCTTCATCTAAACCCTTTCTGTGGAAGAACAGAACGCTCATCTTTGTTTACTGATAGAAATCATTTCTTGAATGATTGCAGAAAGTAATATATTTTCACCATGATACATGGATAAGTAAACATGATAACATGCATTTTCCATCAGGAATAAGCTATCTCCTCTCTCTTCCTACCCAAAACTCTCCCTCCCCTGCAGCTTAGATGTTTGCCCAGGGATTTTGGGAAAAAATGCTTAGTCAGGCATAGGTGATCCTGTACCTGGTGATTCTATAATTACCCTCTGAAATTGTAATTATAGCATAAGGTTTGCGACTAGAAGTCAAGCAACAGCACTGACATAAAGTTAACAGATTAAGTAATGCCCCCGTAAAGAATCCTCATTTAGTGATCCTTGGGGTGAAAGATGTATGTACGCAAAATGCTGTGAAACATAAAAGGCAAGAAATATCTTCTATGATGAAACTACAGCTTCCTGAAAACCGGAGGGATTCTTTGTGGATGATAAATTTTACACAGTTAGAGTTTTCTGAAAACAAATCCTCTGAGAGAATCTTCTGCTGCGACTACATTAAAAGTATGTTAAATGACTTTAAACATCTTTAAGTACTAAAGATGGTGTTTGGATCAAATAGAATTACATTTATTTCAGGCAGTATCAATTTTTCCTTCTTCATTTAAGAAATGCCCTCATGAATTACCTCATGCTGGATAAATGTCCTTCCTTAACCAGGAATTTCTTGTTTTGAGAACTGTTATTAGATGTGATAGAACTGTTGTTATAATATTATATGTCATTACACAAAGCAATTCCACAAAACCTTGTTAAAAAACATAATCAGATAAAGACAAGAGGGAAAATTCCAATGAATTTTCTTTGTAATAATTTCTGTTCACGCATCTTTTTTTTTTTTTTTTTTCTTAACATGATAGGATGATGGTCAAGTATTTGATAACTGTGTTCTTCCATTTTCTCAGTATTTGAGCATGTGTAAAAAGCTAGTTTTGCTCACCAGTTCCTGATTTGTGAATTATGAAAAAAACTGGAAAAGGAGTATTTTCCCTAGAGGCTTCTGGATTAAACACTTCTCAGTCTAAATATTCTTTGGCTTTTTGCCACTCACTGGCTTTATCAATCATTTGCACTTAGAGAGCACTTTGCAAATACTACCGAAGTTGTATCTTGCCTCATTCCTGCGTGAAAGATAAATATCCTGCCACATACATTAGAAAATGGTAATGAATTTATGTAGGCTCTAGAGAGAATATGGCAATCCATTAAGTTTTCTTATATGTATTTGTGTTTTTTTCCTCATTCTCTACTTCGACAAAAGTCAAGATTGCCGTATCACTTAAAAGATATGCTTCTGCTTACACTTTAAACCCATTTTAAATTCATAGTTACATGTCTATATAGTCACATTGTTATGACTCAATTTATGCTGGTGTTACCCCTTTCCAATTATAATGCCACGGTAGACCAGATTCTTTGTTTTCAGTCTGGGACATGATTAACATTTCTGCAGTAACCTCTTAGGCTATCCTAATCACTGGAGTTCAAGAAGTGACACTACCCACTTATGTGCATATCTGAGAACAGTGAAGACCCAAATTGGAACCGGTTACTTCCTTGCTCATGTTGTCTGTTTTTTAACAATGTCAGACCTGCCCAGTATTAATTAACTTAAAATATATATTAGTCTTTGAATAGTTATACAGACAAAGAGAGTGGGAGGCAACAAGCTACAGACAAGTAATTTTTGTTTGTATTTATAGTAGAACATAAGTGGCCCATTCAATATTATGCCTTTCTTAATATACACTACAGAACACTACTATGAAATAATTGAATTCTAAAATGAGTGTGTTACAAAAGTAAAAGTTATTTAGTCATACTTATTCTTAACAAATTAGACAGATTACTGAAGAATTTCTCCCTATCGATCTTTCTAGGCTCTGTTGAAAGTGGTACGTTACAAACTTTCAGTTGGTAGAGATGTCAATGGGGAGAAATGGAAAAGTGTAATTAATGTACTTAAACACTGCATCCCTGTATCCTGTGCAGATCCTGGCAGGCAAACTGAAGGAGAATTTTCTCTCCTGCCACCACATGCAGAAAGGTAGCCCTGTGCCTGTTCCCAATAAGTTTCCCAATAAGCCCTGTTTTTCCAAAGCTGACACAAGCACTTTCTTTAAGATAGCAGGAGGTAGCACAAGTTTTGGAAGATACAAAGCAGTTGTTTTGAGATGCAGTATATGAAAAATGCTTTAACATAGAAAGCTTTCCAGTTGTTCTTATTGCTGCTTTTTTCCCCCCTTTCACCCACCTGAAGAGGTGCAATCAAAAGCAGTTATTTATAAGCTATGACTTTTTACATTGCTGCGGATTTCTCTCATATTCTAAGCTTGTTGTCAAACCATTGACACTTGTTCACCAAAATCCTACTCTTATCAGGAATGTAAAAGGGTAAACAGAGAAATAAGAAAAAAAACCTTATGCTAGATAAAAATGTTTTTGTTGCTTTTCTGACTGCTGTGTTTGATCTGCTAAATTGAACACTAAAATGGGGCCAGATAGGTCAGAAGTCTTGTTTTGCACTTCTGTCTTCTGATCTAGAAGAAATTATGGCAACTCTCTCAGTCAAATTCACAATAGCAATGCCATTCAGTAGAGGACCAAGATCTCTTTTCTCTAACACACCAGCAATTTTCTTGAAATAAGTGGCAATTACTAGCCAAGATTTAAAAAACCTCTCTCATGACTTTTTTTTTCATTGGCATTTAAAAAAATGTTTTCCTTTTTTTTTTTTTTTCCACAGAAAGCTAAGACTTTTATAAATATATATAATATTGTTAGTTACATTATATATATTATATAACATTATATATTATATATAATTATATAATAATATTAATAATAATATACTATATATTTATTTACTTCACTATATATTTTTATTATATATATTTATAGTTATAATATACAATTAAATAATGATATATACATATAATATTATTAATATAATATATAATATATAATATTGTTAGTTATTACTGTATATTCAACAGTAGACGGTCAATTCACTACTGTTCTTATAGGTTGTTTTTGTTTGATTCACACCAGTACAGGTAATTTCCCCAACTGCTCTCTGCAACATAATTTATAGTCAAACAGAATTAAAAGAGATGTTTATCTGGTCCTAACATCACTTAAGCTAAATGCTATAATTGAATTTTTGTGCTTGATTTATAGAAAAATGATATGAAATAGTCATTAAGAACAAAACATCTATTTACAAGAAGAAAAACAAGATATTTAATTTTTGAGTTGAACATTTATTTTTCACTTCATCCAGGAAAACCTCCAAAGCAGTTATTAAAGAAGTAGTGAGTAGCCTGATGTTGCTGCAGAACGCCTTTTTCATATTCACTTCTTGTAGTATAATAAACTCTATTTTTCTCAGCCAATAAGTTTCTCACTCTCCCACTCCCAGATGCGAACAGTGTATTTATGAGTCAGGATATTGTTGTTCGTGTGCTACACATGTAGTACTGAAAAAGTGTTATTTGTATCACCATTTTTTTTTTTTTTTTTATCAGCCACTCACTACACAGTGACTTTAGAGATCAGGAA
Source organism: Perdix hodgsoniae (assembly GCA_035772895.1). Lineage (NCBI taxonomy): Eukaryota > Metazoa > Chordata > Aves > Galliformes > Phasianidae > Perdix > Perdix hodgsoniae. Next base: position 7,949,403 of record JAPSGF010000004.1, on the reverse strand, counting down.
ATAGAAATTCCACTCCCTATTAGTTTTCTGTGAGTTCTTTTCTCTCATCCAAATAGGAAACCAGGAAACTTTTACAGCACTAAAATGTTACATGTTTGATTTTATTCGAAACAATTTCAAAGGCTGTCTCTCCTCATCCATGAATCTTCCATGTTCCAGTTTGTACTTATTGCCTCTTATCTTCATACTGGGCACCACTGAAAAGAGCATCTTGGCACTCTCCTTTCAGGTATTTTTAGACATGAATGTAATGTCCCCTAAATTTCCTCTTCTCCAGGCTGAACTTTTCTATTTCTCTCTGTCTTTCCTTGTAGAGGAAATGCTCCAGTTCCTTTATCATCCTGGTGCTCATCTACTGGCTTTTCCCAGAGTGGTGCCCAGTGTGCATCATGATGATTAGCAGGTGCCAGTTGACCCTTACACAACTCTGGACAGATACCAAACAGGTAGGGCCCATGAGACAGGGCTGAGTGTGAAAGGCAGGAGTTACATGCGAAGTATATGAAGGAGAAGTCTTGTGGGAGGGTACATTAAGTGTCACTGAGGAGGCAGGTGATAGAAAAGGCTGACAGTGTCACTGTGGTAAGCAGAGAAACCCACTAATGGCTTAAATCAACACGTTTGAAAATATTATCTTCTCTGGTTTTGATTACCACAGAGCAGGTCATGTGCAGTATTTTCCAAATTCAAGTAACTAACTATCATAATTTTTATCTATTTAGTGCTTCTTTTAACTTTCTATGTAACTTTGGAACCAATCTATTTCAATAACAGAACCTGCCTAATTCCTGTGATATCGCTTAGGCTCCTGTCTTGCAATCCCATTTGCACAAGCGGACTCGTGTACCTGGATCAAGCCCACATGTGCCAAAGAGGTTCCATTCAATGAAGGCATTAGCTTATGGAAATCCAAAAGCAAAAGCAAGACCTTAATTCCATTAAGTGTTGTCTCTTTTTAATGAAAGCTGTCAATTACTTATTGTAATTAACAGGGCAATAGATGTTAATGGGATGAGATTTTAAATATGCTACTTCAAATTTATATGAATAAATCACACTAATTTCTTTTCTTGCCTTTCACCATATGTCCTCCTTCAAATCCAAATCATTTATTTTACATCTGTTAAAAAAGGCACATAATACACAGATGCTGCAGTTGACTTTGAAGGACTTCATAGGTGACGCACCAACTTTTCAAGAACTGTTACAAAAATGGTAGTTCAGCTGACACTGGAATTAGATTTGAAAGTGAAGTTATAGATCTGCTAGTAGAAATGCTCCATTCTGATCTTTCTTTTTGTATGTGTGAGTGCTGCCAGTGTTTACTTACAAAATAAAACTTTCTTCACTAAATTGCTCTTGATTTGTGTGTCAGAGGGAATGAGTTTGTAACACTTATCATGATTACAAGTGTATGATTAACCTGTACATTTCTTATATTGGTGTCACACATTAATATCAGTAGAACTCTGATGGGATCTCAGTACTTTCCTCAGAAAACTGAAAACAGATTCATTCAAATATTTGAGGTTAAAATGCAGATTTTCATCCATCTTCTTGAATGTAACACAACTTTATGCAGGTAACATATTACAGTATGCACTTTATTATGCCAGACACTGGATGTCTGCTGTGGAGAAAACAAGCTTGCATTAAGCAAAAATGCCTTTGCATTGCAACGTGTTCTGTAGCTGAATCAGGTCAGAATTAGACAATTACAGGTTCAAATATTTTAAATAAAGTCTTTGCAGAGAGCAACACTAAATAACTGCACAGATCTATTCATTTTTCCAAATGAAGGAAATAATTGGTAACTGTTGGCCTTACGTACAAACACTGTGTTCCTCTAAGAATAGCCCAGTATGATTAGCTCTCAGTAGATGGGCTGTTTTTTATGAACTCTCTTGAGTAGCTTTTTGTCTATACGCATTCACAGATAAAGCCACGGAAACTGAGTACAGCTGATGAGTCATCTCACTGAGTTCTGTACATCTGTTCCAAAACAGTTCATTGTTTTGCTGAAAGAAAAAAAAAAAAGAACAAACTTCTATTTTTAAGAAAGTCTGGGTCCTAAACATTGTTATTAAGAAAAAGCTCAGGCAGACATCTTATAATCTTAACCTGTGACATGAACACTCCTGCTTCATCCTAACAGTAGTACTTAGTCTAAAAATGCCTTCTTGGCATTGTTTTTCTATCTCTTAACTTTTCCTTCTCTTACCTAAATGCAGAATTCAAACTGTGTTTTTCTCCCAAAGCCACATTTTAGTTTCAGGAACTGGGGATGATTCAAAAGTAATTGGAAGCAGAATGCAGCTGGAGTGCTCATCTAGTTCATGTATAATCAGGACTCTCACCACTTCTGCCCATTCCTGGCCTTTTGAAATGCAGTATTCCAGCAGGCTATTTAGTTCACACTTTTTCAAACAGCCACAGGTATATAAATCTCAAAGACCAAGGGTTTAAACTTTCCTATAAAAATAGACAACAGTGTATCTCTGTGCTAATGAGCAGTTGAGAAGTATAATAAAATTGAATGCTTGAGCTAAATAATGTACTATAATTTCAAAATATTAATTACCAGATCTAAATTTAGATCTGTGACTCTTGATGTGCTATAACAGAATAATTCAACTTGCAGCTCTGGTAGGTAGGACTTAAATACTTTCAATTTGTTTAATATTGATTTAGCAATTATCAGAAGAACTTGAATGCTTATAAATGAAATCATTTGTTTAAATATTTGTTTAACTCTTGGATAGTAACAATGACTGCTAACTCAGTAGTGGAATAGGATCAAAATTTGGGAATTGAAAAATTAAAGTTCAATAGTTGTAGAAAAATTCCTACTGATTGATTGTGTCTTTGAGCTTTCCTTAAGCTTTTTGGTAAAGATCAAACTCTTACACATAAATCATAACACATTTGCAAGCAGTAGGATTTTAATTTTCACAATGAATGTATTACGAATTCGTTGAGGTTTTAGGATAGTAAGTGGAGATGAACTTGCTTGACAAAATGAAGGAAGAGGGCTTACAGATAAAAGTGCTGGTAATCAGCACTGTCTGGGATAGTAATTAAAATACAAACAAAAAAAAGCTACCGCAGTAAGTGTTTTTTAAAAGATCAAATCAAGTGAAAAGGAAAATATAATGGTGAAATGGAGAACCAGTTGGAAGAACTGGATGTAGTCATATTTGCATCTCCTCAGGGTTAATTTTTTCATATACAGATTTACACTCAGAGTGACTGCAACTGGAAGTCTAATATAGAAAATAAGATTTTTTTCCCATTGCAGTGCGTCAAGAATTAGACATCTTTTCTGCTTGAAAATATCTCTTGGACTTTCACTTATGACTCTGGTCTGATGCATTTAGATACCGGTGATGCAGATCCCATCAAATTTCAGAAAGCAAGACTGATGAATATGACATGTATCTTCATATCAAGACTCTTTCCATGCAAGGATATTGTAAAATCTCATAAACAGGTCAAGTGACAAGTGAGAACTGACATTTTAAAAATTGTTGTCCACACAGTGAGTTCATTGAGAATCTTAGCATACTTACAGCTGAGAAACAGAAAGCTTAATTTTATTTATGGTTTAAATGTCTTTGTATTGACATTCTTAGCTTAAATAGCTGTTCATCTTTCTGCTTATATATCTATAATTACTAAATATATATATTTCTAGTTTTATATTATAGCCATGGCCTTATTACTGAGATAGATATCAAGTTTTTGCTTCTTTGTTTAATAATTTTTTTAATGTTCTGATACTTTTAGTCTTTTTTTCAATGCCTGTTTTGAGCTAACTTCGTCTTTCTTATGAGAATGGAGCACACTGCTCCAGTTGACATCTTTTCAGCTTCTCTCACACGACAGTCAGTTGTTTCCTGGGTCCCTTGGAAACAGAAAATGGTGAATGCAAGATTTGTCTTACTTCTGTCAAAAACAAAAATGTTGGATTATGTGCTTCAGAAAACTACTCCAAGTTTTGTTTTTACGTTATGAAACCTTCAGCAGTTTGTTGTTGTTCTGAGATGTATCACCTTAGATGGCTTGAAACTCCCACAGTTTTACACAGCTGGGGAAAAAGACTGAAGTTTTCTCAGTAAAAATGAGATGTTATTGGTGCCCTTTTGTTAGATAAGGAGGATAAAACATTCCAAGATTCTTCCTCTTTCAACCTGTGCTCTGTGCTCAGGAGAAATATTTTTTGCATGCTCAACCCTGGGAAGGTTTCAGAAGTAGATGATATCTTCTTATTCCTATACATAGAACACCCAGCTTCCTCTGTCTTGGAATCTGGGGAGATACTTTATTTATAAACTCTTAGAATTAAGAAAAAGTGTGAATTTTAAATATTTGATTAAATATTATACTGTTAAATCATGTAGTAATGTCTTTTGAGTTCTTCTGAACCTTCATTACTTCTTAGACTGAATAATCAATCACAATTGTGTATCTAATATTTATTCAAAATCATAAATTCCACATCTGGCTTCTTGCCTGTACACCTGATGATTTCTCTGGAGAAATTGTAGAAATTAAAAACAGAAAAATAAAGTGCCTCGTGGAAGTAAAAGCATCACAGATATACTTAAAAATACTTATAGTTCAGAGGAAAATATGAGGAAAATATGCCCCATCTTTACACTTCAGGTTTAGATAAAGGTTTATATAAGGAGTCAGAGGAGAGCAGACAATAAACGTAAAAGGAACAGTAAGAAAGAAACACAATTGCATAGCATGAAGTGAGACATAAGAATGAATAAAGCCATCTGTCAAGCTCATGAGTTTTTGTGCCTCTGGAGAACGCTGTGGTCATACCATCTCCCCAGACTTGGTCATTAGCAAACTTTTTATTTGTGAAAACTGTAAAAAGCTGGATAGAGACTGGGATCAAGTGCAAGCCACAGAGTGAGGGAAGTAAGAATTTCAGCTAGAAAGTATATTTTTTCCTCTGTATGCTAGTCATTTCCTAAAAACATCACTGTCATTACTAAAATCTTTCTCCTGTGAGAGACTTTCTGTATCCCTGACTTCTCTTGCAACATTATGTGATTTTGTTAGAGAACAAAAAATATTCAAATAAATAGCTCTGTGGTT
>JAPSGF010000004.1:7923507-7944191 GCA_035772895.1 Perdix hodgsoniae | reverse complement strand
CCCCCCCCCCCCCAGTATTTATTGGGCAGGGATTTGGATTTTTATTCACTATTTTTTTACTCTCAGTGTCTCATGCATTTTTGTTTTCTTATTTTTTTCTTATTAAGCTCTCTTTCTGACTGGAATTCAGGAACTGGAAATTTTGAAATACCTCCAATTGCTGAGTTGTATACAATGAAATGAAGTAACTTCTTAATGCTTCCTGTAGATGTCACTTCAAAATTTTTATTGAAGAATATTTATAGGACATATGCTTATCTTGTAGAATTCTCTGTCTGAAAATATACATATTCTATAAAGCTTCCTTTCTCTCCCCTCCATACAGCCCCTATTCTGAGAATATAGTTGTTTAAGTTCACTTAAGCTAAAGTGGAATCTGGAGGTGAAAAACAAGAAACAGACTGAATGGATTTCAAAGAACATTCTTAATTTATTTGGACTGGAATTGCCCTTTTATCCTCTTTCCAGGAATGCTTCCAGGTGCCAAAAGGAAACTTTAACAGAATGTTACTCCAAGCCACTTAGGTTATTAATTTTTATAGTCAGAGAATGGCAGTTTACTACTGGTTCTGTCACAATATCTTCCAGAGGAATTGTTCTCCTGGCTGTGGGAATGAATTAGATAGAGAATCTTTCTGTGTAGTATGATCCTGTTATCATACAAAAAGAAAGCTGCTTATCCCTCTGTAATGTGCTGTCCAGTCTAAAAATAGCTGGCAGTGGGAAGCAAAAGGAAATTTTCTTTTTTCTTTCACCCATTCACGTATGGGTGAATCACTGCATGAATTTATTCAGCAATCCTACCTTTACGCAATTAGCTTCTGCTCTTCACCTATATCTACAGTAACATTCTTATTGTTTGTTGATTAATTCGATGGGTATCAGTGTAAGATGGCAGAAAATTGGCTTTTAGAAAAATTGTTCTTGTCCATCATGATTTTGAAGAATTTGCCTTCAGATCTGAGCCTTATCTGTCATATTCATTTCAGTGAAATGGAGAAGTATGCTGCCTACTTACGGCACTGATATTTCTAGGAAACATTCTAGTCTGATTCAGCCCTCTGATTATTATCCATTATTCATAGTTCAAGCAGGTAGTGATGAAGTCTCTGAGAGAAGCCTGAGGAGTATCTCTCATTTTATTTATTAGCTTCAATTTTAGATATAATGTATTATATTCTATTATAGTGTGTTATCTTGCATTCAAATATCTTATTTAGTAAATTAGTTTGTTTCTCCTCAGATTGTTGCCACTGTTTTGCTTTTAGGCCCATCCCTCTACTCTTTTCCACTTTCCCCCTTTTCCCTTTCCCAGGGCACGAGTCTGTGGTTCCCCTCGCCCTACTACACATGGAACTGGGCCAAACCCATGAAGAGTTGGCAGTTGTTCAGAAGGAATAGGCAAGGAAGGAAGACTGATAGCATGGCTCTCTGTGTTAGAGAGTGTTTTAATGTGGTTGAGCTCAGGCTGGAAATGATAAGGTTGAATCTCTATGGGTAAGAATCAGGGGGAAGGCCAACAAGGTGGGTCTTAGTGGGGTCTGTTATATACCACCTAACCAGAATGAGGAGACAGATGAGGCATTCTACGAACAGCTGGCAGAAGTTGTGTGATCACCAGCCCTTGTTCTCATGGGGAACTTCAACTTCACTGGTATATACTGGAAATACAATACGGTGCAGAAGAAGTAGCCTAGGAGATTTCTGGACTATAACTTCCTGTCGCAGATAGTGAAGAGAGCCTACCAGGGAGGTACCCTGCTAGACCTGCTGTTCACAGACAGAGAAGGACTAGTGGCAGATGTGGAGATCAGGAGCTGTTGTGGACAGAGTGACCACAAAATAGTAGAGTTCTTGATTCTTGGTGAAGTCAGGAGTGGGGCCAGCTAAACCTCTACCTTGTACATCCAGAGGGCAGACTTTGAACTATTCAGGATACTGTTAGAGAGGATCCCTTGGGTTTCAGTCCTGAAGGGTGAAGGGGTCCAGGAAGGCAGTTGCTCCTAAAGAAGGAAGGGTTAAAGGTGCAGGTGCGGGCTATTCTCTTGTGCTGTAAGATAACCAGCAGGAAAAATATCAGCATGGATGAACAGGAAACTTTTCCTGAGGGTCCAGGAGAAAAATAAATTCTAGCTTTTGTGGAAAAAGGGATGGGGAACTTGGGAAGAGTGCAAAGAAGTTGATGTGCAGGAAGAGAATTAGAAAGGAAAAGGCCCAGCTTGAACTCAACTTGGCCACTGGGGTAAAAAAGAACAAGAATTGTTTTTAAAGATATGTCAATAGTAAGAGGAGGACTAGGGAGAACCTTCATCCTTTTCTGCATGCTGTGGGGAATGTGACCACTGAGGATAAGGACTTTAAAAGTCAGACCAATTATACTTGGAGTGCTCTACACCCTAATGTGGAAGTCTGGGATGTGGAGCAGAATAAACCCCTCACAATTCAGGTGGAAATAGAGACCCACTACTCCAGCTGAAATGCCAGAAGTCCATGGGGTCAGATGGGATCTACCTAAGTGTGCTGAGGAAGCTGGCAGAGGTGACAACCAAGCCATTTTCCATCAACTAGCAGCATTCTTGGTCAACTGGAGAGGTCCCAGAGGAGTGGAAGCTTGCCAATGAGACTCTCATCTACAAAAAGGGACATAAGGAGGATCTGGGGGACTATAGGTCTGTCAGCCTGACCTCAATTCCAGAAAGAATTATGGAGCAGTTGATCTTGAGGGAGATCACATGGCATGTGCAGGACAACTGTGGGATCAGGTCTAGCTAGCATGGGTTCATGAAAGGTAGGTCCTGCTTGATCAACCTGATCTCCTTCTGTGATTGAGTGACTTGCCTGACTGATGAAAAAGGTCGCTGTAGTCTACCTAGACTTCAGCAAAGCCTTTGACACTGCCTCCCACAGTATTCTCCTAGTGAAACTGGCAGCCGATGGCTTGGACAGGTGCACTCTTTGCTGGGTAAAGAATTGGCTGCATGGCCTGGCCCAGAGAGTGGTGATGAATGGAGCTGGTGACTAATCATGGATGGTGTTCCCCAGGGTGCATCCTCAATATCTTTACTGATGACCTGGATGAGGACATTAAGTACATCCTAGGTAAGTTTGCAGATGACACCAAGTTGGCAGGAAGTATTGATCTGCCAGCTGGTAGGAAGGAGCTATAAAGGGACCTGGACAGGCTGGACAGCTGGGCTGAGGACAATGGGATGAAGCTCAACAAGGCCAAGTACAGGATCCTGTACTCTGCCTACAGGAATCCCAGGCAATACTACAGGCTTGGAACAGAATGACTGGAAGAAAGGCATTGAGGCCCTGGAGTGTGTCCAGTGAAGGTCAACAGAGCTGATGAGAGGTCTGGAGCACAAGCTGTATGAGGATGGAAAGTGAAGAAGGGGAGGTGGTCAGACATTATTGCTATCCACAACTGCCTGAAAGGATGATGTGACAAGGTGGGGGTGGGCCTTTACTTTTGCATATTTAGCAATATGACTAGAAGGAATGGCCTCAAGTTGTGCCAGGAGAGATTCAGATTAGATATGGGAAAAATTTCTTCTCTGTAAGAGTTGTCAGGTTCTGGAACAGGCTGCCGAGGGAGATGGTTAAGTGACCATCCCTGGAGATGTTCAAGAAATGTTTGGATGTTGTACTAAGGGACATGACATGGTTTATTGAGAAATATTGATGGCAAGTGGGCAGTTGGACTGGATGATCTTGGAGGTCTTTTCCAACTTTGGTGATTCTATGGTTGTTCGATATTCAGGATAACACTATTTTTGAGATTCTGAGGTCAAAAACATTTGTTGACTGCTTTACAATGGCAGACTATTTCTGTAGTCCCTAGTGATACTCTAATATTCTTGTTTTTTTTTTTTTTTTTGATCTTGTAATATTTAGATTGAGAAAAATCCAGTTGTGATGTCTGTTACTTGATCTTTTGTTTATTATGCTCAAAACACAGCATTTAAAAATGCTGTGAGTTACGCTATTTAGATGCATGCTGGTGGTACATTTTATTGGAAGTATTTTAGATGGGTTTGGTTTTAAAACTATTCTTTCTAGTGGGGTGATGACTGGAAAAGTTGAGATTTTGGGGGCATAACAATGTTGGGATTTGTTCAGCTTCCAACTCCAGAAGTTCAGTTTGCATGCAACTGTAATTCTAGAGAGGTCTGCACAATCTGAAGCCTTGTTTAGAAACTGGTAATTTGTCAGTGGGCAGTCATTTGTACCAATACCTTGTTTCCTTTACAGATCAGGGCTGGAGTGGAGTAGAATAAATAATCCATCAATACAGTCTGAACTTTGACCTTGAGCACTTCAGGCTCCATTGAAAATGCATCTTCAGCTACAAGAATGAAATGGATCACCTTGACATTTCCTCAGATGTGGAAAACATAGTGTCAGTGTGAAATTTGAACAAAAGGATTTTCCTTTGGAGAGCTGAACACCTTGCAAGGATCAGGAGGCTCAGTAAGAGCACATACAGATTTATCAAATCCAATTACTGTTGAATATACACACATACACAGAGACAGACAGAGCTCTAGTGGTTTAAGGGTTCTCTACATGTTTACATATCTAAACTTCTGAACTGTCAGCCAGCCTTGATGTGGTATATGGCTTACAGCTTGACATTGTAAAGAAAAACATTTAGCATATCTGATTAGGAGCTCCCTGTAAAGTGAACTATTCTTTCTAGAACAAATTATTTCAAGAGGCACAGAACTCTCTTATTATTTAATACATTGTGAGGAAAGATGTTCCTAGACTACTTGTCAAACATGATTTGAGAGTTTCAGTCACTGAAAGTTCAGTCTTTGCACATATAAGTCAGTATTTTTAAGTAACTAGATGACCAGGAAGTCTGTGCCTTATTGTAGGAATTAACTTAAACATTGGACAGTGCAATTAGCTCCCAGATGGAAATATTTAACATTCTTTAATATAGCACACTAATTTTAACTGTGGTTTATTTTAACTTTCAAAATTCAAGTAGAGGTGAACATTATAAAGAGGCATTTCTCCTGCATATCCTATTTTGTCACAGCTCAGGTCACTGTAAATGCTACTCTTGCTCACTCTTCTCCCAGAGGTGATTTCTGTCCCAGACTCCCAAGATCTCCTCCTTTTCACCATCCTGTTCTAGTCTACTCCTATTAGTGCTATTTCCACATGGAGTCTGTGCCCCTAGTAACTTTACCACTCCAAAGGGGTGCTTTTCTTTCACTGCAGTATGTGTACGAAACCTACAGTGGTAAAGAAATCAGCCTTGGTAGTCCCTCTCTCCCTCAGTAAGAGGAGCAGATGCCAGTGAAGGGGCAAGGGAAGAGGTCTGCCTTACTCTTGGAGAAAACTCTCAATCCCAGGTCATGAGACTTTCCCCTGCCATACTAGAGATGCTACTTTCACAAGGTGACAAGGTCTAGCTCTCATCAGATTTTTGGTATTGCATTCCATTGCTCACAAAAAGATGAGGGTTAGAAGGATTTTAAGTGAAGGAGTCAGGAGCTTTGGAGAATTCTATTCTAACACTTTGCAGCTGAAATAAGATGTTAGTTGTGTTAGAAACTTCCTTGTTTTGAAGACTTTGGAAAAGTTTTGACTTGTAAGCAATTTGCTAACCATATGCTGCATGTCCACAAATGTACGGTGTAAGCTGATAACACAAATCATGTGGACAGCAAAGGGATAATAAGGCCAAGGTGTTGAGCACAGTCACACCGAAATTCAAAAGCAGAACAAGACACATCTCTTTTCAGCAATGAAAATGAGAGTTCTTCCAATGAGGTTGCTCCTATCCTTCATCACTTTGTATTCGTGTCTTTCTGTAACACTAGTGATGTCCAGCTCTTCATTAAAACTTAGATTTTTTGTGGTGTGTACCCAGTAGTAGTATTAATGCTAATAGTGAGATTTAAATAGTCAGCCTTACAACAATCTAACATGGATTAACCAGATTAGCTCTGCCGGAACATTTAGATCTTCAGATGGAAACAAAGCGAGATTCTTCAGAATAAATCTGTTGTAAATTTTATTTTAAATCCAGGAAGATTTTGGAATGAATGGGAAGCTTGTTCTTACTTCTGAATATTACAGAATAATTGATTTTTCTATGTATGATAAATGAAAGGGTGTTAGAAGAAGTCCCAAAGTTCATGAGCAGTGGCATGTTTGGTATCTTAAAAAAATGAATGGCATTTCAGTGAGTTTATTCCTTTCTTCTATGAAGAATATAATTAGAATCATAAGATGTTTCTTAATATTTAGCAAGTAGATATTTTGATTCTACTTATTCAGGTTTATAGTTTAGCATATGCATTTACACATACTTTTTTAAAAACAGCAGGAGGAAAGCACTTTTCGTTTTATCCGTCTTAAGTTTTTGCTGCTATATTCATCTCTACCCACTGTGCTAAGACCCTCGGAAACATTAACATTTTTGATCCTGTTTTACTAATGAATCACATCAGCATTGTATTGTCAGTCACTATTTCTCTCTACTGTCTCCACAGTATCCTGGTTTCCTCCCCCCACTCTCTTAGTTTAACTCACACCTCCAGAGTTATATTGATTTTATCAGCTGTGTTTAAATATGCTACCGTTACAGAGGGGTTAAACAGGTAGGATGATTACTCTAATAAAAATTGATAAGTAGTCAGGTTATCCTTCCTAATTTATTGTCATGGCAACAGACAGCACATGTGGCTTGTTGCTGTAGAACAGAATGCTAATAATCAAATGTGTCTTACCCAAATGAATATATAACACAGCTTACTAATACAGAGTCTTGACATTGTATACATTACTGAACAGCAGCACGCATTAATTCTGCATCTAAGTTACTTGATGCATATGCTCGGGAGAATAGGAAAAATGAAAAACATGTCTGCTACATCAAAGCTTTTCATTAAAGTAATGTATTTCAAATAGAATGTACAGTGGAAGATCCAATTCTCCAACAATTATCTTGTTTATTTCAGTAGGTAGTTGGTATACAAGGAAAATGCAGTAATGCATAGTCATTGTGAGATGGCATAAAAATAACTGACAGAGCACAGGAGTTCAATTAAGCAGTAATCTCTGGGAATAAAAAAAAATCATTACTAGCAGTTAATGGCTGGTTTGTTAGTTAATGGCCCAAGGCAAAGCTGATAGCTTAAACCTCTAACAAACTGGTTGTGAATTATAGCAACAATGCTTTCTTCTGGGGATTTTCCCCCATATTATAATTTAGATATGATATAAGTAATATATTTTTTAAAACTACAGTTACAGGGTATGTTGATAGAAACACTGGGTGCTTGAATGAAATCCACAACTGATTTTCTACAGGGAAGGAAGAAAAATTTTCACTCTTTTAAATATACGTGTATGCATTGTATACATTTTATACATATATTTATATATGAAAGATATGTGTTATATATTATATACTAGAGAGTATGTACAATATATGAAACTACTTTCAATATTCAATTTCATATGTGACTTGATCTGGGAATTTTCAAATTATTGAAAATTCACTGGTTATATATACATACATATAAGCACATATAGGCATAGGTACATAAATATATATATATATAATATATATATATACAGAAAACTTCAGGTTTTTTGTCTAATACCCTCCAAACATGTTTAAGAATCATTAAGGAGAATAAAGAATGAGAGAAAAATCCACCCATCTCAGTGTTTTACAAATGTAACGCTCTGCTTCATTTGTGCTCAGCAATATTACAATTAAAATTCTTAACCTAAGAACTTGTACTACACTGCGTTGTTTGGTGCCATGATCTAAAAATTAATTTCTTTATCAGTCATTCTTCCTATTAAAGGTCATAGGATTTCCTTTCACCAGAACAAGCTATGCACCCAAACTCTTAAGATGAGGCTTGAAACAATTATGCTTGAGAATATACTATTCTGTCCATGTTAACTCAAAGCTTATTGCATTCAGATAGATATTTCACTCGCTGAAATTGTTACTATGCAAGTGCAGTCTACTTTCAGAAAGCAAAGTGTGGTGGGCTTTTAATCAACTTCCTGGAGATTTAAAAGTATCTTGATAAACGGAAATGGTTAGCAAAAATTGCCATGAAGCTGTAGCAAAACAGCTTTACAATGAATCTGAGGTGAGGCAATTTCAGATAAGACAGGGAACCATAAAACTGTCATGAACATAAAGCAAACTGTATTTACAGTATGAGTACTATATATTCATTTTGAAAATGTTCATGAGTACAATTCAGCACTATGTTATATAGTACTCCTTTATTTAGATGCTAATTCAAGGAATGGTGGACTTGACTGATTTCTGGTATTAGCTCTATACATATTCATAAAATAATTTTTTGAAAAAAAAGACTTTTTTTCCAATTATCTGTCAATAGAGTTGAAGTTTTCTATATGATCTTCAAAGCATGGGGAAGAGTTGCTAAACTAATTTTCACTTTCAAAGAGTATTTTATGATTTTGACCCATGACTTCAGAGGCGGATATTGGTAGTATGGTAGTACAGGTTGAACCTTCCCACCCATATTACATTATGTTTAATTTCCATGAGACAGATGGCAGCAGAGCAGTCTGACAAATGGCATCTGACATGGAAGTATGGATAAAGCAAAAAATATGTCACTGAATTCATTCATGTAGGAAGAATGGCACCCATTGACATTCACTGATGCTTTCTGAATGTTTATGGAGACCAAACAATGGATGTGAGCACAGTAAAACAGTGGGTGGTGTGTTTCATCGGTGGCTTCAGAAACATGAAAGACAAGGCACAGTTTGGACAGCATGCACAGCTGTCACATCATGAAATGAAGAGCATCTCAATCAGCTCATCTTATTACAAGCAGGGGACTGTGGACGAAGTTGAATATCAACTTCAGTGCACTGGAAACAATGAGGGCAAATTTGAATATCACAAAGGTGGATTCATGAATGCTCACACAAGAGCAGAAAAGAAGCCAAATGCAAGGATTTATTGAATGAACATGAATCTGAAGGTAACAGCTTCCTGGATCACATCATTGCTGGTGATGAGATGTGGAATAACCACTGTGAGCAGGAGTCAAAACAGCAGTCCATGCAGCAGCAACACGTGAAATCCCACCAAAAGTAAGTTCAAGACACAGGGCTCAGTGGACAAAGTGATGTGCATTGTCTTTTGGGAAAGCAAAGGTGTGATCATTCTGGATTTCCTGGAACCCAGAAAAAGCATAAACTCTGACTGCTACATCACAACGCTAAATAAGTTTACTTTCCAGAGCCCAGCCAGAAAATAAGACAACCTTTACTTTGCAAAATGATGATGCCAGGCTCTGTGCAAGTTTGAAGACCATGGGCATGTTGCCATCTTGACTGGACTGTCTCTACCACACCCTCTGTGTAGTCCAGGTTTGGAGCATTCTGACTGCCATCTGTTTGGGCTGATGAAATTGAACCCTGTGGGCAACATTTTCTTAGGAATGATGCCATCACAGCAACCGATAAAGAGAAGGTCACCTCCACTGGTGCAGATATTTATGAGTGTGGCATTCAGGCTCTTGTTCACTGCTGGTGAAGATGTAAAAGTAATGGTGGTTCCGATGTTTAAAAATAGTGTTTTGTAGCTGAAAATCTACTCTACCAAATAGTGCTATTTGTATCTGTTGTGTTTTCCATGGAAAGAAATAGAAGGCATTACTTTTGGAGCAACCTACATATAAATCCTCATTGTTATTATTGCTGTGTGTACTTTATGTTGCCTTATTCATTCAAATCATTTCTAATTGGGATTTTTCAAATAATTCTCCTCCTTGTCTGGGGAGGAAATTAAATCAGAAAATCTGTACATCTGAAAGTATTTTGTGCTATAATGTAGAGTCAGACATGAGAATGGGATGGAGAAGGGAGGGATCTATTTGTCTGGAGACAGCAGCCTCAGGCAGTGTACTATTTGTTCAAACAGTAGTGAGAAATAGAAGTGGGGAGTGGGAGCCATATATACATAAAATACCAAAATGGGGGTAAGAGACAAGAATAAAGAGAGGCTGAAACATGATTCTGGAAATGGGTTAGGTTGAGTAAGAGAAAGTGGCTGAAAGGGGGAAAAGAGTCTTCAAAAAGAAGCAAGGTAGGTGCTGAGCAGAAATTAAGATAAATAACTAGAAATCATTATGGAATGCTGTAGGGCATTCCATATGACCTCAATTTTGCCCTCCTGTACAAATATATTATGGTGCTGTCTTTAGTTATATAAACTTGTGCTTTGTTTTTCAGTGGACAACTGCTTTGCTTAGTGCTGAAAGCTGGGCAAGAGTCAGTGCCATGCAGCAAGGGGAGCCAGCTGCCATGGAGTAAGGCTGAGCCATAAGACAACCATTGTTCTTGAGAGTGGGGCTGAAGGGAGGGCTTAGCCTGGCATATTAAACAAGTCTTCTAGACAGAGGAAATTCATTTTGCTCCCGGGTCCTTATATACCCAGAAATTTAAAGATCTGTACTGAGAGGTGGATTTCAGTATGCCTTAGCGTACAACAAAAACAAATCAACAAAAGAGGCTAGATACAAAAAGCTTATTTTCTAAAAGAGTAACCGAGCACTGCAACAAGCTGCCCAGGGAAGTGGAGTCACCATCTCTGGAGGTGTTCAAGAAGCGTATAGGTGTGGTACTTAATGACATGTTCTAGTGGGCAATATTGTTGGTAGGTGGGCAGTTGGACTAGATGATCTTAGAGGTCTTTTCCAACCTTAATGATTCTATGCTTTTATGAACAAAGAATGAGTATATAGTATATGTAATGTGAACAATTCAATTTGTACGTCTTGCAGCCTTCATCAGACCCCAATTTTTCTGTTTTCTAGAAAAGATTTTCCCACTTTCTTCCTGCTGCTCAGGAGTGACATGTACAACATAGTACTACTAAAACAAGGGAGAGGTGCTCTTCATCACCTCTTCATCCCTCTGTTCAAGGAAATGGCAGCTCGTGACTGTTGAATAGCCAGAATTGCAGAGAAAGCCCTGACTTGCCCCTCTATTTTAGATATGCAAAAACTGAATCAATCTCTCTTGACTCTGAGTAAACTAAGTTTTAAATACTCTTGATTTGAGGGAAAAAAAGAGTAAATAAATAGAAAATGACACACCACTGCTAAAAAGATGACTCCATGCCAACATTCTTTTCCCTGTTACAAAACCAAGATTTCTTAGAACTTTTGTGTACATGCGCAGAATTCTAGAGAGTGGATGAAATAATCACCTAAGAATAAAACATAGCATCCAAAAGACAGCTGCATGGAAATCATCATCTGCTATTATTAAAATTTAACAAAGTTTAAAGCGCTTGAAGAAAATATCTTATAGTAGGAAGATGATTTCTATGCCACCTCTAATTACAGAGTAACATAGCAAGGAGTTGATGAAATCGCAATGATTAAATTATTATAGGTATCTGCAGTGTATAGGCAGAGAGAAACAGACACACATAGTAGGGAAGTTAACAGCCAACTTCTCCCAAAAAATGAACTGAGAATACAACCCAAGATTTTGGAGAGGTTTTGATGATATCTTTTACTACGCTCTTTTTTGGTTTTTTGCTTTTTTTTTTTTTTTTAAACAGGGAAAATAATAATTCAGCTTTTGAAGATATAATGTATTTAAAGCTAAGCTGTAGTTTACATATGTATTTCCTCTAGAGTAGAAGCTTAATTCTATAAAACCAGAGCTGTGAGATGGGACTGAAGAGACGGTGTAACTTGGAAGGAGACAAAAAGTATTAGCATAAATCTTAAATTTGAGTGAAGAATTCTGGATAAGAGAACACACACAAAAAAGAGATGAAGTTTAGAGAACAGCTGGGACACACTAACTTTTGCTGAGAGAAATTGGACAGACTGTAAAATATTCAGTTAAAATAGCGTCTTTAATATCTTTGAGTCTGTCACGTATGTAGCCCGTACTCCCTGTGACTAGAGCAATGAATATATTTCACTTCTCAACTTTCTTTGAGCAGAGTCCAAAACTTTGCCCAGGCCATAAAGCTATACCGTACTCTCAGGTAAACCTTTATTTGCCCACTTTAAGTGGATGCTATGTTCTGGTCACAGTGCTTAAATTATTACCATATCATTTTTCTGATATTGTGATGCTATACCCCCAGCTGTGATTTATCTCGGTAAGCTCGTGATTACACTTGGTAAGGGTAAAAAAGAATCCCTGTTCAATTATCAGCCTCTGCTGAAATAGTTCTGATTATCTCAGTAGAGAAGTAAGAGCATAGGTGGGTGAGATTTTTTTCCATATTGGAAAATAAAGAAGAAACTAGTTATTATGTAAAAGAAAGGTTTCACTCTCTCCATTTCTCATTGTAAGTTGTAAAACAGTGTCTTTAAATGGGTTGACACAGGGAGAAGGATGTCTCTACTGTCTTTTGGAGCTGTTCTCTGTGTGTATTTACAGGTGGTTCTATTTGCAGTGCCGTGGGTGTGTCCCTAGAGTATGCATGGTGCTAGGAAGGCCAAGTGTCTTGCTTTAATGGGTTAGATAGAAATTCTATGCAATACAACCAGCAGAAAATGCAGGGAAGAACTGTGTATTTCATCTATGCACTTGTGTAGCCACTAGTCTGAAGCCTGTATATATAGCCAGTTCACATCAGATTTTGAATGGGTGAAAGAAGCAGAATACTATTTGTATATAATGAACTTAAATCACTGCTATTAAGATTTTTATTCAAAAAAAAAAAATTGCTGTGTTTACAGTTGTTGAGAAAACTTGGAAAGGAATCACAGCAAAACTTGATGGGAAGGTGGATTTCAAAAGTAAATGGATTGGGGAAAAGTAATGTAAAAAACAGTTCTATTGAGGTGTAAGGGGACTGTTGAATTGCTAAATCTCTCAATATTGGTAAAAGTCTGTAAGTGAGAATGAAAGGAGAACTTATCCCACAGACTTAGCTCTGCCTACTATTTAAAATAATAATTGAAAGAGAAATGGAAGGAAAAAAAAGAAGAAAAAAGAAGAAAGAAGCAAAGTGAAACCTCTTAAGAAATGACATATAGCCTTGTACAAAGGTGTGCTCAGCAGCTCTGTTGTTTTTTCTTTGACTTTTCTTAGGGGAATTTCATCTTCTGGAATACAAGCAAATCTTCAAAAGGGATTTTTTCCTTTGGAATGCAAATTATTTTAGTGACGTTTCCTACATCATGAGGGCAATATAGTAATGATCCAACTATTTCTATTTACAGCTCTCGAGTACTCTTGGATTTATTCTTGTGACCCTCTAAAAGCAGATAAACATTGGAATTAGAATTTTACTGCTGGGGAAACTGAGACTAAACTTGTTATCTGTGATCTTACTGTCACAGTTGAGTATGCTCAGCTTATGCACAATCTTTCTCTTGGGCAGTTACTGAACATCTTACAGGTGTTAATATTTGCATTTGTGAGATCAGTAACTACACGATCTACAAGTATGGGTGGGATTGTGTCAGCATAACTTTGTTGTAAAGATTGAATCTGATAACTGTGCACACTGTTGATGTCTGCATCTGCTTCTATGGGCTTCACAGCTTTGATATTCTTTATGATCAGTAGCACAACAAGTCTGGCACAACTCTAAACTCACATTTTGGAGGCAGAAATATCTTCCCTCATCTATCTGCGGGGACCCTGAGGTAACCATTTCTTAAGCACAATATAAGAGTTTTTGGATTGGCTTCTCACATTCTGGCATTGTGAGTGAGAAGTTCACCATGCTCAGTTATGAGCTTGAGCATGTGCTTTATCATTACAAGCACAGTCATCTACTGCTGAGTCTTGAATGTCCCTAACTCCTAAATCCCAATACTCTGCTTTACCTACAAAAATTCATGCTCTTATTTCTGTAGAACTTTCTGCAGACCAGGGACCATCCCTCTAGGAACATCTTTATTTTGTCTGTTTTACTTGTCTGTGCTGAGGTTTGAGGCACTGCTATCAGTGATAAATATCTGCTCTGAAGTAAGTAGCAGGAATGCCTGCTGAAGTACATGTATCTGTTGTGTGAAGTTAATGCCACTGTTTCATACGTCACATTTGTGCTCTGTAATTTAAATTAGGGAGGATGCCAATTTAGCCAGTGCCAGTCATCATTTTTTTTTCTTAGAATGAAAGGAAATCAGACTTGGTGGGAGAAGTTCATTACTCAGTGGAAGGAGCAATCTTCTGGCACTTAAATTTTCTCATTTATAACCACAAATGAAATGTTGTACCTTTCTCAAGGTAGAAAAAAAATCTGACTTTAGAAACCAATATAGTCTAAGCTTGGTTACTGAAGTAACTGTTTTCCTGAAACTGGAAATGGGAGAAAAGTTCATGCTTTATTGATCTGTCACTCATTCTATTTTGAAATTACTGGTTTGGTATGTAGAGACTGAATATTTAGTAGGAAAAGGAGCAAAAAATAGTGTGTGTGTGTTTGGGGAGGGGTGTCATAGGCAGAGCTCCTCAAATAAGTTAGAATACCCACCAAGAAAGTTTGTGATGCTCTATTCAATTGGAAGACTAAAGCACATTTACTTCTAAATGGATATGATTGATTTTATATGTTAACGTTGTGTGAGTAAGAATTTTTAGAAAAGGTAAGGCCTAATGGTAGAGATATCAATTCTAAGCAGGACTTTCTTTCACACTGAAAGATGTGAAAACTAGGCTGAACCTATTAAAATATACAACCTATTCAAATGGAACAAATAGTTATAGATCATTATCAATTTTTAGCAAAGGTTTCCCCTTCGTTTTTCAGTTTTCCTGTCTTTAACTGTGCAGTTCTGAAAAGCAGCCAAGTTAATGAGTTTTCAGATCTAAACTTCAGTTTTTCAAAGTACTCTTACACCAGGAAGGTTTTGATTTCCTCAATTGTTGTCTGATTGTCAGGGGACTGGAACACCTCCCCTACGAAGACAAGCTGAGGGAGCTGGGTTTGTTCAGCCTGGAGAAAAGAAGGCTGTGGTGACCTCACTGCAGCCTTTCAGTACCTAACGGGAGCCTACAAAAAGGAGGGGAATCAACTCTTTGAAAGGGTAGATAACTGCAGGACAAGGGGAAATAGTTTTAAGATGAGGGAGGGAAGGTTTAGGATGGATGTCAGGAGGAATTTGTTTATGGACAGAGTAGTGAGGTGCTGGAACAGGCTGCCCAGAGAGGTTGTGGATGTTCCTAGAGGTGTTCAGGGCCAGATTGGATGGTGCCCTGGGAGGCCTGGTCTAGTATTAAATGGAGAGGTTGGTGGCCCTGCATGTGGCAGGGGGGTTGGAGATTCACGATCCTTGAGGTCCCTTCCAACCCTGGCCATTGTGTGATTCTGTGATTCTGTGATTTTATTAAAATCTGAAGTAAATCAACTCCAAATGAATCTGCAAGATTCACAGCCACAAGATGCTACCAGGCTCTGTAGGATTAAGAGTAATTATTCACTTAAATAAATAAAAACTTTTGCAGTTTCCATAGCTCATTTTGATGGTCACAAGATTGTGGTTTCTCTTCCTTAAAAAAAAAAAGCACAACCCCTAAACATCAGAGCAAAATCATGGCTTCGTTGTGAAGAATTTTTTCCTATGGGAAGAGTAGAATACATCTTCTCTTGATTTATCTCTTTTTTTGAAAGACTGCTAATTAAATGTTGGATTAAATGTTGCTTTTTTTATCATCAGTGTGATATGTCTATGAAAATTATTGTATTGCTGAAATATTACTTCACATACGCTTTTTTTTTTTTTAATTTGAGATCAGTTTATATTTCTTTGTATTGTCTTTGCTCCTGCTGATAGTGTTTCTAATAGACTTTCATAGTCACTTGTACTGAATCTTAGTGTTATCAGTGTATGGCAACTCCCATAACTACAAGCTCAAGACTCCAGACTTTGCTCAGTTTTAGAGCTTAATTGTTCACTTTGTTCTTTTACATTTTACATTGCAGCGTTTCATGATTTGAACCCAGATTATTCTTATTTTGTAAAAGCTTTTTTTCTTTTTTTTTTTCTTGAGAGAGAAAAATAATGTAGAAGACCGAAAATTGAGGAACATGATATTTTGCATACCAACAATGTCTTTATAAAGAAATCTCTCTTGTTAGAATAAAGTAAAACATTCCTCATTCCCTTCCCCACCGCTGACAGGATTCTCTTTACAGGTCATACTATTTGCTGCTTCCCTCCATACAACGGGGTGTACAATTAAATGATTAATGTTATTTCTCTGTTTGACTGAGCAAACGCACCACAGAAGTCAAAGCTCCCAACTTTAATTTGGTCTTTGATGAAAACATCTCCATCCTATTACCTTATTAATGTGTTAAAGTTTCCTTAACTTATTTTGCCAATGCTTATGTTTTCCTGTTTGTTTGTTAGTATTTTGTTTTCCTCAGAGGAAAAATTCTCCCTACAAAATACCCTTATAGCTACTATGAAATCACCCAAACAAATCAATGTTAGCACGTTTTTCCTGATGACTGTTATTACTGGAGGCACAAGTCAACCACACTATACCAAGGAAAGGTGTTAAAAAGAACTACTGAAAGAGGACATCCTTCCTAGAATTCCTATGATGGCATATATCATCATCAATTTCTTTGCAACTTCTCCACCCCTTCCTTTCTGCTTTGCACACATGGGAGTGGCTCATGGAAGGACTAGGTTGTTAGCTTTCCCAAAGCTGTCTGTGTAGTCCTTTCATCTTCTCTCCTCCTGACTATTTAGGAAGCAAGTTGCTCCTGTGAATTGACTCACTCGCTTATTCCTGGCTGCCTAGAACAGACAAACAGGAATGATTATGAAACTAATGCTGAATTAAACAACAAATTTGAGTCACTAAAAATCAGCATTTCTTAAATTGCCATATGCAGGTGTTTAGCTTCAGACAACCGGTACACTAGCTGAGCCTGATGAATGAGATAATGAGATGCTTCTGGGAATTAACTGGTGAATTAAAATAAAAAGTTAGCAATCAGAACAAAGTTGTAGAAACAATTCTATCTGTGTGGATATTTGCACCATGGGATTTCCCCTTACGCTACTGGCTTCATAGTGTCAATCTATAACTTCAGAGTAGGAAAGTTCAAAGTAAGTGGCCCACAGAAAAATCTGGAAACACTTTAAGCAAGCACAGAAGACTGGCATAACCTAATCCCTTGCTTGTATGGACTAATTCGTTTTCCAACACGCTGGATACTTAATAGTTGCTTACATGAAGGAAATAGATTGTTCTATAAAGCAAAAAACACCTACAAATTCATTTATTAAAAGCAATTTCATGCAACATATTTATATTTCTTTATAGAAAACAGGAGAAAAAAAATATATATCACGGTATTGGTCACTTATGAAATCTGAAGCATTACAACTGTAATTGTACAATGCCAATTGTGTCTTTTGCAGGGTACAAAAAGGAAAAGCAATAACATGATGTTTATAAATATTTATTGCAGCTAAATTCAATCTCTTTCTTTACTTAGTCATTCAGGCTAAGAGACCATTTAAGAATCTGTGGAAAATAGGAATTACTTTTACATTTACCGTGATTCATTTGGTTTATTCCTTTCACTTCCTTTTCCAAACATCTTCTTGTCAACTTCACATTCTGCTCCCTCAGCTATATTTCTAACTAACTGATGTCTGAAGAATCTAGTACAGCCTTCACCATTCTGCTCTGCTCTGCTTCTTTCTGAGTATGCCTCATACCACACAAGCTGTGAGTGATCAGCAGGGTAAAGCTCATGCTAAGGACCTATTTAAACCAAATGGAAGAAGTCCACAATGGGCCATTTGTTTAAATGCCTGGAGCCTATGAGGTCCTCATAAAAAGCAGAAAAACAGATGCACAGACTCAGATGTGAATGATCCAAATTGTTTATTACAGGTTCTCACATCACTTATATACCTTCAAAAGTTTTCTTTTTCTAGCTTTCCCATCCACCTCTACAACTCTTCCATCCACCTCTACATGTCAGCAGAGCATTCTACAAAACATTCTTCAACCTTTCACACAGGTGTTTATCCAATCAGAGCCGTGAGACATTCTCTCTTCTTCTAGAGGTGTTCTTGGTTATCATGCTGTTTATCTTGTTCCTCAGCTTCTGCTCTGAACAGTTTTCCTTGTATTCCCACAGGAGGGACTTTACATTCTGCTTGATACCAAATGTCTGAAAGATGCAAGTTGAGAGCACAAGCTGTATAAGGAAAGGTAATGCAGCAACATACATTTAATAATGCACTTAAGTGTCAGCAAAGTTCAAACAGATTTCAGAAATGAAAAAATAAAAAATAAAATGTGGGAGAGACAAAAGCACAAACACTACCTAGAAAAATAAATTCCCAGCAGTGTTTCCAAAGAACTCTTTACCCTCATCAATGAAAAGACAAAACCTTCTAGCTGCCCTAGCTACCTTTTGAACTACAGAACACCTTCCCTTTCAGAGCAGACAACAATTATCTTATGTTCAATAACAGAAAAGAAATATTGGATTCTTTGTAGGAAGAGGAAAAAAGAGACCAACCCATATAGGTTTTGCCAAAGAATGTCCTCAAGTACATGGATAATCCAGTTACTAAGCACACATTAACTTCTGGAGCATCTCACTGCTATGAGCCCCATTGTGGAAGATGGGAAGTTAGATCAACAGGACATGGTGTAGGACAGGATCTTGAAAAAGACACATTTTACTTTCTTTCTAACTTGATTCTCAAAAGTGTAATTCACTGAAGTCCAAAATTAGGTCCTTGCTTTTGTCTAGTCCTAGCAGCACCAGCAGTTTCCCAGAAAAGTTTCCAAATAAGACTTTAACTTCAGACAATCCATGCATTCACTGTACTTCATGGTATTACTGTATGCTGACCTGGTTTTACCATGACTTTATTCTGAGCTATCAGAGAGAACCCATCAATCTCTGCCACTTTGCAGATTTGTTAGAAGCTGCAAAGGAGTCTTCCACATCTCATTCTTCTCCTGACGCATTTGAGAGAGGCACTGGAAACTTGTCCCCAAACACATCTGCTCGGTTAGCATCCCAAAGGTTCTCATGATAGTTTCATATCTTTCATATCATATAGTTTCATAGGTAGGAAAAAAAACAAACATCAGATCCAAATAAAACAGTCCTACTAATATTGAGTATGAAAAAAAAATCCTATTCAAATACCAAGATTCCAGTCTGGGAAATAGCTTATTTTCCCCTTTTGTATATAGTGACAGTCAATTTATATAAAAAACCTGAACTCTTGCTGTTTGTATTGGCAATTTGTCATACTTAGATCCTGTGTCTTAAAGGAAGGTAACTGCTGAGGCCCCCAGATACCTGGATTATGTATGTATCGTATTGTAACTAAGCACAGTAATTTCTGTGACTGTCACGACATCTGTGGCTGCTGCCCACAGATCAGCTACAAGCATCACTTAAGAACATCAGGACTTGGACACCTAATGTCCAGTTCGTGCATGGATAAGTATGCATAGTGGGACAAGCCTTCACAAGTAATCATTTGCAATTTGAGGGCAATCCGTTAGAGAAAAAATCTGAAGTTGTGCTAAACTAGTAGCATAGGAACACCCATAACAGGACCAGGGCAGTTCTTACCATAGGCCATAACTCTGCACTGGCTGACAGTCATCCTGCTACGTAAATCAGTTATTGTGCAATTTTTATGACTGTTCTGTGTTTCAACTTTTATCTAATATAGTTGTCAATTGTTATAAGAGTTCCTTGACAGAAAATTTCCTTCCTACAAAACCCTTGAAACTACCTTGATTTTGGAATGCTCCAAATTATTAGCTACTATTGTCATGCTGTAATCATCTTGAAGCTGGTAACAATAGTAAACGACAGGAGAGAACATTTTCTGTTTAAGTATAGCATAGTGTATATCATGCTTAAGGAGTATGTTGTCTTTCTCCCTGTGTCTTCATTGACAGTGGATTATTTTATAATTCACTGTTGGGTGTAAATTCCTTATCGTATTCTTAGTATCATGGACAATGCAGCAGACAATACCCCACTAAATACTGTTCTAGAAACATGCCAGTAACACTATAAGGAAGTTCTTTTTCATAGGGTCATATCATAGCATCATAGAATGATTTGGGCCAAAAGTGACCTTTAAGATCATCTAGTTCCAACCCCCCTGCTATAGACAGGGACACCTCCCTCTATATAAGATTGCTCAGAGCTCCATCCAGCCTGGTCTTGAATGTTTCCAGGGAGGGGGCATCCACAACCTCACTTGTCAACCTGTTCGTATCTCAATACCCTCACAGTAAAGAATATCTTCCTAATATCTAATCTAAATCTACCATCTTCCATTTTAAAAGCACTTCCCCTCATCCTTTCCCTACCTGACCCTGTAAAAAGTCCCTCACCATCTTTCTTGTAGGCTCCCTTCAGGTACTGGGAGGCAGTTATGATGTTCCCCCAGAGCCCGCTCATCTCCAGGCTGAACAGCTTCAGCTTTCTGAGCCTGACCTCATACAGGAGGTGCACCTGCCCTCTGATCATCTTTGCAGCCCTCCCCTGGACTGTCTCCAACAATTCCATGTCCTTTTTGTTTTGGGGGCTGCAGAACTGGATTCAGTACTGAGGTCTCATGAGAGCAGAGTAGAGGGGCAGAATCAACTCACATGATGTCAACGGTTTATGGGCTGGTCCGGCCCAGTTCCGTGACCAGCAG
>JAPSGF010000004.1:7899833-7923497 GCA_035772895.1 Perdix hodgsoniae | reverse complement strand
ATGTCAACGGTTTATGGGCTGGTCCGGCCCAGTTCCGTGACCAGCAGGGCGGAGGGATCTGCGGATCCGCGCCTCTGGGAAAGGGGAAGCAGGGGACCCCAAAATACTTGAAAACAACAGCACTGATCTGAGGTGGAACAAATGATTTTACTAAATATAGTAGAGAGAGAGAGAGTCTGTTTGAATTGTATAGACCTCACCACAATGCTGGGGTGAGAAGTGCAGTCCAGCTGGGTGACTGAAGTACAGACGGCGAAGCGCAGGCGGCGAAGCGCAGGCGGCGAAGCGCAGATAGCAGCGAAGCGCAGGCAGCGAAGAGCAGGCGAAGAAGAAGGATCAGGTGACCTTGCTTGGAGTTATATCCCCTTGCTGACCGCAAAGTCTCCTGGGGAAATGTAGTTCTTCTCCGACAGACGAACATTCGGCAGAAATTAAACCCCACCCCCAATGCATTACATGATGTTATGGTGTGGAATACTGATGACCAAAAATCATAAAACCATGACACATGATCTGCTGGTCACACTTCTGTTCATGCAGCCCAGGATATGGCACACTGCTGGCTCATGTTGAGTCCTCAATCAACTGATACCCCCAAATCCTTCTCCTCAGGACTGCTTTCAAGCCATTCTCCACCCAACCAGTATCTGACCTTGAGATTGCCCTGACACAGGTGCAGGATCTTGAAGTTGGCATTGTTGAACTTCATGAGGTTGGATTCCATGTTATGTACATTCACATGTTTCAAGAGATAACTCTCTATCACAGTGACCATAAAAACATTGGAAAAACCAGATTACAAATTTCGAACTGGAAAAAAAACAGGTTAAATGTTATTCATACAATAATTTTGTATTTGAATCATAATCATTTTTGATTTCTAACAAAAAAAAAAAGTGTTTCATTTCTGTATACAACAGAGAGATGAAATTTTACTGTTTATTATTATTGTAATGCTTATTCTCTTCACCAACCTTGTTTTAAAGGTATATATATATACCATGAGCCTTTTCTCTTGAACCCTCTCATCAGTCCATCATTCATATAAATCACACTATATTATGATTCTTTTAAAAAATCTAATGAGCAGGGAGATAACAGCAAGCTCAGAGGAAGCTATTTCAGGGAGGGTGGGAAGTGGAATGTGGTATTGTAAACAAGATCCCAGAATGAAGTGAAACATAGGCAATGCCATAAGAAATGCTGGTGGTTGTCCGAAAAGGAAAAGTAGTAAGTTTCCACTTTAGATCAAATTAACTGCAGTGTTAACTCAACTTCTTTATATTTCCAATCTAGTAACAAAGTTAATTTGACAATGTTTGTGTATAAAATTGGATTTCAGACAGAAAACAACCTGGCAAAACCTGAGCCTGCCAGTTGTACCCTATAAAACTATGAATAAAGTAACACGTTTTGGCATTCTATATATTTTTTTCCTAATGATTTCCATCTCATGCTGGTTCAGCTTGTTCCTGAACAATAAAGAATCCTGTGTAGAAATATATGCTTGTATTTTTATTATGTTCTTAGTAACATCTCTGGAAATAAATAAACCCTTGTTTTCCCACCTTTGGAGGATATACTTCGCAGATTGTGTGTTAGTGTGAATGCGGCCAGTGATTTTATACAGATGTCTTGGTTAAGCTATTGCAAAGCATATGATTAAATTAACCAACTCTGACCAGTAGAGTCAAGGTTTGTTTGCAGAGGAAAAAAAATGGAAATATATTTACTTTGAAGTGATAACTTATCAGAGCAAAAACTAAAGAAAAATTGTGTCCATTTTTATAATCTGTGTTTGTCAGATGGAAAGTTGGTATGAAAGCTTGGTGTCAGTACTCATATAAAGTGTTTTAATTTGTCAGATAACTATTTTGTAACCTTATTACTAGTTACTAGATTAAAATTTTACTTAGAATCCTCTTCAGGCTACAACTTACCTTAAGATTTCCTTTTTTTTTTTTTTTTTTTTTTTTTTTTCCTGATTAGAAATGCTCAATCTTTCAGTTACATTAGTTCCATTTGTCTGTGGTGACAGACAAGTCATATTTGCAATCCCTGTTCTATGTCCAGTCTACAACAGGTTATTTAAAACACTGAAGAATACCGTTCTAAGTCATGAACACAAGGCATATATTCATAATTTTATTCTTCTGTTGGATGTGAAAATATTTCTCCTGTGAGTAAATATTAAATAAATATTAAATACTGACAAGTTGGAGCACCTTTAGTCAATCAATATCACAAATGTAAAAGATTGTCTGACAGTTTTGCTACACGATATTGGCCATACACAAAAAATCATTTTTAAAAATAGACATAAATAGTAAATACATTTCTCACTCAAGATGCAAATACTCTTTTATTTTCCATAAGACCATAACTCCTTAAACTGTAAAATTTCTTCAAGCCTTTTCTTAATTATTCAAAGCATTCCACTGAACATCACTGAGCCAAGGTATTAACTGACCATGTGTCACCAACAGTTAAATTCATGTATTTCTGAATTTTGATTTGCTCAAGCACAGAAGATACTACTTAGTATCTCCAAATGTTTTCTGAATAAGAGACTTTTAATTCAAAAGGCTGTTGACAGAACTGACATGAATAGATCACATAAAGCGCAATATGTCATTCTGTCTTTGAAACTGTACATATTGTTTTTCTTCCTCTGTGGATGATTATTTGAAGGATGAATAGGTCACTCTTAGCAGGAGAGCTCATCACATGAGTGCCAGATACAGAAGACAGATGAGTCAGTTCCACACAGACTTCAAATTATGCATGCAAGATAAAACTACATTCATATTTGCATTTGACCTAAACTTCAACTTTCAAAAATAGATTTAAAAAAACCTCTGAGATTCAGAAATTGTTTTGCAGAAAGGAAGCAGTTTAAGAACAAAGAAGTCTCTACTAGTAGGACAAGAACACACTGAGGATGAAATACTGCATGTCAGGCTGCATGAGCTCCAGCCTCTATTTAATACACACTATGAAAAGTGTTTATCTGATGCATGATTGATTGATAGTGCTGCAATGTTCAGATCTCAGACACTGTCCAGTCATTTCTTGTCATTGTAAAATATGGCTTAGTATAGAAAATTGCACCATTTTTGTGATGAGTGCAGTACAAAATCTCTGTCTTCTCAGTACCTTTCTTTCATATGGTCTAAATGCACTATTTTTTCTTTCATGATTTTTTAAAAAAACTGTTTTTTTTTTTACCCACATGATTTGGATACAGGACAGCTTCTGCCTGCTTTTTCAATGTGTAAAAATGAACACAAGCTGGGAAAGTCACACAGCTCCTTACAGGAACTGCAGCAAATTCTAAAAAAAGAAAGCTGCAGTGAACGAGAGCACAATGCTGAATATGACACTTGTATTTGTATTCTCATTTAGCTATCTTAAGAAACAGGAACTGTTGGACATGTGACTGGACATGCCTCTGTCCAAGGTTGCTGTTTTACCATAATAAAGGCATTATATTATTTGCAACACACATTCAGAATTCAGAAATGTAACACATGATGAATAGTATAACAAAGATTGCAAAAATAGGCAAGGCATATTTCCAGCAGAGTTGCAGGGTGATAGATATTCTCAATGTGCACATGCTAGCCAATTAAAATGGAGCCACATGTACAAGCAATCTCAAGAGAAAGGCTAGTGATCTTGAAAATAGCATCATGAAATAAAAATGTGAGCTTGAATACTGGAAGAAAGGGGTAGTTCAGAAGAGTAAGGGGATAGCATAAAGTATCAGTCTACTAGGTCAGTTAATTATACTCATTCTTATCCTATTCAAATGTAATTGGGAATGGGAATGCGGATTTGTTGAATGACCTACATTAGCGGCAGACTTCTGTATTCCTCCAGGGCAACAAGTGTTTAACAACACTTGTCATATATACATATATATAGGTCAGAGGTGTGATGGAAGATGTCCCTGACAGACTGGCAATGACCATCAATATGTAAGCATACAAGAATCCTTTCTTTTGACACTTTTGAAACAGCAAATTCAGTGTTTCATCAGCTCGCCATGTAAATGATGCTAACTTACTATGCCAGATGTTAGTGACACTAGACTAATAGGTGGATGGTTTAACATTCTAGTCAGTAACCATTAGGTGCAACATGGAAATGCCAGTAACTTCAAAAGACAGAATGCATTTATTCAGCTAATGAAGTCAGTTATATCCTTCAAATCGATCAACTAATTCACCCTTCCAATGAGTAAGTATGTGTATCATTTAGAGCAGGACATCATTTAGAACATCAGCTGCTAATTATAATTGTGGATCATGGGGAACAAATAATCCCTGATTCTTTGTGAAAGCAGTAATGGAATTAGCTACCATTCCAGAAGACTACTCATAAATCAGAATAACCCCCCTACTGGGAACTTTGGAAGAAGGATGTAAGACTTGCTGAGAAAAAGCAGGTGAAAAAAGTAATGGATTTGGAATGATTTACCTTGAATTGATGGTGCTGTAAGAACAAAAAATCCCTGGTGAATTAATTCCATCTTTTTCCTCTACTATTTCTAAGAAATTGAAAGCTGAAGATCACAGCTTCTCAGAAGATCATGTAAGGATTATCCAACAGGTTATGCTAGTTAAGTTGTGAAAACCAGAGCTTAGGTGCACTATATGCACTGAAGTCAGCATCCTCTATAATACACAGTTTCCTTGCTTTCTTTCACACTCCAGTCCCTAGAGTTGTGTCATTTCTGTATAAATCATTTGGTTGTAAACAGTGACCATCTCTGTGATGACAGATAGTGTACCCAGAGGGTGTTTATCATCATCTCAGTTGCTTTGATTATTACATCACTTGCACAAAAAAAAGAAAAAAAAAAAAAGTGAGATTTCTGCCTTTCTTTCATACTTCTTCTCAACTGAATGATTTAACTTTATTTTGTGTTCTAATTTTAAGCACACATTGGCATAACAGCTTTTTAATGAAAATCTCAGTGCCTGAATACCTGCCTCTGACACTTCTGTACAACATCCCATAGAGAAGAAATAGACCTTAACATATGTTAAAGCTGTGTAATGCAGAGAGTAATTGTGAAGCCACTCTGCTCTCTTTTCCACAGCCATAAACAAGTTGGCAGTAATTTCAAAATAAAATACTTCTACCTCCTGTTTGCTCTTTTCTGGTAAGACTGCACAGGAAGATTGATCATTTTAAAGAAAACTCAGTTTTCCAATAACCTGTATCTGAAAGTAGTTCCAGTATTTTCAAGGAAAAAAGAAAAAAGAATTAGAGAAATCTTCTTTTTAATTATTATTATTATTCTTTTCCCCATGATGAATAAGAGCATAAGTAAGTTTTTCAGTTTCCATGCATAGAAAAATCTTTCTACACTTTAAGAGTTAACTCTACACATTTACTATTTCTGTTGTATGTCAGATGTCTGCTTTTTCAGTCATTGAAACTGTGGAAAAAGTAGTCCCTTTAAGTTTCTCCTTGTAAGAAAAACTGAAACATCTGCTAAACTTTATTGTCCAGTTTGATGTGCTTAGTAACTGAGACATTTGATGTGAATAATTGACAGGACTGATCAACATATGTTTGTATATTGGTTCTGTCATACTAAACCGTCTTATAGTTCCTTTTTAATCCCACATAACTGTAGAACCACTTAGCACCTGGGTTACTATATATATGTACATACTGTATTTATATGTACATACTGTATATGTATGCATATACTGTATATATACATACCTCCATATGTGTCCAAGGTCTTTGTAAATATCTTCCCATCTCATCTCCCTGTGTAAATATGGCCATTTGAATAACTCTTATAGTGTCAGAATGGAGACAGTTTTCTTTCGGCTTCTTTTACCACATGGTCAGATCCTGTGTTGTGTTTTATTAATGGATTTCCAGGGTCTTTCAAATCTTTACTCTGTTTTAACACAAGGCTGCCCCTCTTCATTTTGTCACCATTGGACATCATCTGTAATAACTCTGGCAGGAGTTATAACATGGCAGATATAAACATGACAGAAATAAAAATTGATGAAGGTAGAAATACAGGTAGATGAAACAGATGAAATTCAACAACACAAAACATTTGGAATAAAGTTTTACTGTGATGCTGTGTCTAGTCTCACATTATAGTTGGAAGAGATCTTAAACCGTTAGCTAGATAATGAGTCTGTGGTAAATTAGTCATTCAGCATTCAAGCTGAATGCTGTTTGCTCAATAATCCAGCTTATTTTGTTGGGCTCATGACAGCTAGTAAACCAAAAACAAGCAACCAAACAAAATGTTTTTACTTAAGCTAATAATGAATTCTTATGCAGTGCTATTGTCTGAATCATTTACTGTATAAAGCAATGTTGGTTATGAGATCAATAAATTTGATAATATTTTCAGTGCAGTATCAATTTTTCAATCTTTGTTCCAAGTGTTTCAATTTTATAGGCTTCAGGACATCAGAAAAAACACTATTTTATTTTGGTCCTCATTAGGTGATTTTGCACTGAAATGCAGTATCATGATGTGACGACGAGCATCAGAATGTGACTACAAGATGCAAAAATGCAAGATCATCACCTGGTATGGTGATACGATCATACATGTATTCAAACGTTATGATGTAGCAGTGTAGAACCACAGTGTTTCTCCATCTCCTCACAAAACAAATCTGGAAGGTATCACTTGTGTATCATACTGAGCAGTTGGTCTGGAGAATGATGTGGTGACAATAATGGAGAATGAAGAAAAATACAGAGGACTCACAACAGGTAACTGAATAATGTACATTGAAATGACTCACACTGGCTGCTGAACATACTTGATATAGATGTTTAAATAACCATGTCGCCTTTTTTATGGATGCTTAATCCAAGTATGTCTAGCTTGTTTTTGCTACTGCCCGAGGATTATACTTATGTGCTAAAGTTCAGTGTAGGTATTTGCAAGTATTCTCTACTAAAAGCCTAAGTGAGGTGCTAGCTTGAGACCAATAACCAATCTATTTTAAAACTGCTTCAGATATAACAAA
Source organism: Perdix hodgsoniae (assembly GCA_035772895.1). Lineage (NCBI taxonomy): Eukaryota > Metazoa > Chordata > Aves > Galliformes > Phasianidae > Perdix > Perdix hodgsoniae. The sequence goes on along the minus strand of JAPSGF010000004.1, from coordinate 7,916,466 downwards.
CATAACAGACCATTGCTGCTCATCTGTAGATGTTGAAATGCACAGACTTGTAGATAATCTCTGACATTTGGGTAAATAAGACTACAGTTAGGCTTTTATAAAATATTACTTAGGCTTGCTATTAGTAAACCTATTGTGTTAACAGATCCGCGGCACTCTTTGCAAATGAAATGAGTAAGTCAGATGGAAAAGTTTTGTATAAATGTTAATGCCTTCCCTTAAAATTAAGAGAATAAAATGCTGCGAAATAGATATGTTCATACATCTTATTAGTTCTAATATCGATAAAATAAAATCTTTACAGATTGCCCTTTTGAATACATACTCAAATATATTTGAAAAGCTGCAAAAGTGACTTCTCAAATAGACTTGCTTCTTCTACTGTAACTTTAGTCAGCTTGGAGAATATTTTCTTTCTTTCTGAGAATTTGTGTACTCAGAAAGTTGAGTTTTTCTAAGGTCAACAGTTCTAATTAAAATGCAGCTTTCATAGTTGGTTGATTTAACTGTGAACCATTAAAACCGAAAAATGTGTAATATTGGTAACTCTTGCCTTTTTATAGACTTCAAAAACATCTATATCCCTGGAAAACAAAAGAGCAACAACAGCAAATAAAAATCAAGAAACAGACCTGACTTTGATGGTGGGAAAAGTGGATACCTGTTGGTATTTTCTCTGTCACCCTTGCTCCTGCCAAGATGTTGTATCTGACTGATTTTTCTCCACTTGAAATTAACAGCCTGAACTATCTCCATCCTCCTGCTAGGCTTACAGCTTATCAAGCACCTCCCAAGATCAGAGAGGAAACCACAGCTTTTGTTCCCCAAAGTAGACCTTATAACATAAAGTAAATAAATTAATTGGAACAAATTTATCACATTTTCATGTGTCAACTCTGGCCACAAACACTTATTCTACTTTGAATACATTTTAATTATTTTATCTTTTATCTTGTTGATTTTCTTCTTTGTTGATCTTTCTTTCTTTCCAATAAAAAGGGGAAAACGTTATTTAAAATAAGTTATACTAAGTACTGTAGAGAATATAGATTTCTTTCTGAATGGGAATAGTGCGTCATATGTGCCTAGGTAGAGGAAAGGCATTTTCAATTTTCAGGCATAATGTTGGTCAAGAGTGCCTGCTGATTCATTCTGAGCAGGGTGAGTCAGAGCAGCTAAATTAGGTTTCTGTTCTGAATCATCTTCTACATGAGAGAATCTTACTCTTCTAACTGTAGACAGAGCCATAAGAGAGCTGCAGTATTAGGCTAAAATTACACTTGAAGTATGGCATCATTTTTACTTTTTTTCAGTTTCTTATGGCCTTTCTCCTCCAGACAGTTCAATTGTGAAAATAGTCAAAAGTGAAAATACAAGGCAAAAAAAACCAGAACAAAACAAAACATATTTCTGCAACTTTATTTGAACCTTTTCAAGAGTACATTGAATGTAATAAAGACAACAAATAAGCAGTGTTTTTCACTACAAAACATGAAGAATGGCTAACAAAGGCTGATCTGTATCTGTTCCATTTGAGATAAGAAGCTGGAGGAGTTCGATCTGTGGCGGCAATACATTGTATTGTAAATAACATTACTCAAGTTTGCAAAGTCAAGCATTTAAAAGTTAGGAACTAGTGGAATCAGTGAGATCTATGCATCGTTAATTTGGTTCTCTTGCTTCTGGATGAGTTTGGTAGTCTCCATGCAGGAGGGTTTTGCCAGGAGATGAGAAGGCATGTTCAATATCATTGTTACCCCACTTATAACAGCATCATTGATCTCAACTGGCCGTCATCAGGAAAGGGTCTCGGAGATATTCTATTACAAATTTCATGAAGATAGTCTGCTTGGTGAAAAACAAAATATCAATGCAAATTAGGCCCTTCAGATCACAGTCAGAAAAATACATGTTTCACCTCTCTCTCTTTTTCTTTTTTTTTTTTTTTTTTTTTTTCTGTAAGAGTTGCTGCATCACTGCATGAGGTAAACATTCCCTGAGGATGCACATCGGCTCTTGTCTTACCTCCTTCCCTTGCTCTCATCTAGCATGTCTAAGCTTTTTCTCTGGAGTATGAGTCCTTGTGTGAGATCTGAGTACTGTACCAAACCTATGTCACAGTTTCCTCTTCCTTCTCTACAGTTATTATTTTCATCCAGTTTGGGTCCTACTAGGAGAGGCTCCTTTCTCTCTTCTAGCTGATAATCTCTCACCAGCCCTGTGCAGCAGCAAGCAGCAATTGCAGACATCTGGTTGCATGCCAGTAGCTCCTTGCTTCAGCAAGCTTAGCTGTTTACTGTGTGAGTGTTAAGACATAGATTCTCAATACAACCAAAGGCTTAATAGTGTTAAGAGTAGATAACTTCATCAAAAGTGTATAGCTGCTAAAATTGAAAATACCTCAACTGCAATTACTCCAGTTTACCACAAGCCTAATAACTGACAAGGTCTGCATTAATTTTTCCAGAGAAAGAGAAAAAGTTCTTGATAAACAAAGCCACACTTTTGAAAGTTCTCACAATCAGGTAATATAAAGCTGAACAAAGAACAGCTACTAGAATTTAGCCAAAACTAAGTTAACAACCATTTTAATATTCTATCAAAATAGTTCTCTTTGCTCTGCAGCATCTGCCAAAAATATATACAGATAGCATGATAAATTTCAATGCATACAGATTTTGAAAAATTAAAAGAAGCTTGGGACAATTCCTCTGACAACCAGCCAGTTGTGTTGCTTGTATGAATGACAGTATTTAATGTCCATCAATTGAATATTATAACTAAATCTCCATCAATTGAATACTATAGATGATGCCTTCAAAAACTATTATAAAACCGCTTGCTAGTATATAAATGCATGAGTTGTATGCTGTGGTCTATTTATCGAAGACAGATGCCATGAATTCTTTCTCTTTATAGCAGTGTGAATAGTAAGAGTCAGCAAGACTTCTGGAATGAAATAATTCAAAAAAGGTTAGTATAAATATTTAACATTTAAGTATTATCTTTTATTTATAACAATATGTTTTGTATTTATTGCATGGAGCAAGTGTATGATCTTTCCTCAAGTGTCTGAAAAAATCAGACAGTGTACAAACTCAAAAATGAAAATTGAATTTGGAATAACAAAGGAAACACAACCATTAACCGTATGCTTTGTAGGATTCTGTTATGGCTCTTAGCTTCTGAAAATCTCACTGATTTGTTTTCTTAAGGGAAAGAATTAGTGTTAATAAACTTTTGAAATGGGTAATTCTTCTCATGAGACCCAGGTTCAATGAAAACAGATCACAATACCTCCAAAACATAGTATGAATAGAAATACTCTTAGCTCTTACTCAAGTAACCATTATCATCAGTACTTTCCTGTGAAAGTGATATAAGATAAAAATATATGTAGAAACTAGCTACAAAGGCGGATTTTTCCTCTCACCGTAATCACTGAATCACAGAATGGCCAGGGTTGGAAGGGAATCAAGGATCATGAATCTCCAACCCCCTACAACATGCAGGACCAACAACCTCTCCATTTAATGCTAGATCAGGCTGCTCAGGGCCCCATCCAATCTGGCCTTGAACACCTCTAGGGATGGGGCATCCACAACTTCTCTGGGCAGCCTGTTCCAGCACCTCACCACTCTCTCCTCTTAAAACCATTTCCCCTTGTCTTGCTGTTATCTACCCTTTCAAAGAGTTGATTCCCCTCCGTTTGTAGGGTGCAGTTGAGGTCACCCCACAGCCTTCTTTTCTCTGGGCTGAACAAGCCCAGCTCCCTCAGCCTGTCTTCATAGGAGAGATGCTCCCGTCCTCTGATCATCTTTATGGCTCTCCTCTGGACCCTCTCCAACAGCTCCCAGTCCTTCTTGTACTGGGGGCTCCAGACCTGGACACAGTACTCCAGATGGGGCCTCACAAGAGCAGAGTAGAGAGGGACAATCACCTCCCTGTCCCTGCTGGCCACCCCTCTTCTGATGGAGCCCAGGATACCATTTGCCTCCTGAGCCACAAGGGCACACTGGTGGCTCATGTTAAGTTTTTCATCTATCAAGACCCCCAGGTCCTTCTCCGCAGGGCTGCTCTCAAGGACCGCTCCTTCCAGTCTGTATGAATACGTGGGATTCCTCTGGCCCGAGTGCAAAACCTTGCACTTTGCTGTGCTGAATCTCATTAGGTTAACCCAGGCCTACCTTTCAGGCTTGTTGAGGTCCCTCTGAATGGGATTCCTTCCTCAAAAGGGGTAGTAAAGGACGTAAAATAATAGTAAGGATATTAAAGGATAGCAAAAGGGTTGTAAAGCCATAAAAATGGCAATGTTGAGAAATGTAGCCTATGTAAACAAAAAATTTAATTGCATTTGATTGTAACCGTTCAGTGATGAGACATTTAAATCCAAGAGAGAGACTATAATTATTTCAGCTGCATTGACTAGCTTTAATTAACAGTAAGTTATACCGTGAATGTACAAAACTATCAGAGAAAATGAGTGGACCCTTTAAAGGTGAAATGTACCGCAGATAACCACAATAGTGAAAGAGAAATTTTTAATGGTTTGAAAATTCAAGGGAAAAGGATAAAACAAACATACACATGAAAAAAAAACAAAACAAAACAAACAACAAAAAAAATAGCAACGCCTTTCCCTGTTTTTATGCTAGTTGAAGCAGTTAGTATCTAAGTTTTTCTTACATTTCTTTCTATTTATTTTTCTGTGCTGCTGAGTTTATCATCTATATGAAGTTACTGAAAGAAAATATTTTAATTCAGAAATGCATTTGAAATTATGGTGCTTTCTAATCTATCTGCATCTGAAATTCATGAATTCAACTGTAAAAAATCATGTTAATGTACAAGGAAGGACTCAGGCCCTCATGGCACCATTGTTACTAGAGTCTCTAATTCTGTAACTGACTCCACATGGGAGTCAATTGAAGTCAATGAAGAGGGAATGGAATCTCTCTGTGCAAAGTCAGTTACTGGACTTAAGCCTTTGTAACCAAGCTCTGTGTTTGCATCAAAACTTCTTTGATCTACCCTGAAGAACACAACAATGGCCTCTATGCCCAGGGTAGTATCTCTCTTCTACTTTGTTTCATCTTTATATTTCTTAATTCATAATGCACACTCTGTTTTTTAAGATGTTTTTAATACGAAGTGAGATACAGTATTCACTTTTGGTGGTGCTTTGAAGATGATATGCCTGCTTGCTGAGCATTTATATGAGAAAATGGTGAGGAAATGAGATCTGTAAATATATTACTGTTCTATAAGTAACATGAATGTAAGAAAAAAATGTCAAAAAGCCAATTTATATATATTAAAGATTTAAAAAGCAAATTATCTGAATATTTTCTTATGAGCTGAAGTAAGTGGAAGGCAAGGGAACTTCATGTTTGCTTTCTATATTTATTCCCAGGAGAACAAATGAACATTGCAACTTTGCCAGTACGATAAATGTGTGATTACTAAAATCCTCTAAAGATGCTGATGTTTATAGAAGATTACTTCTACAACAAGACAGGACGATTATCTTCAATGAATTGTTTTCTGGACTTAAACTTCAAATCTTAACCGTCAGACACTGTTTGTTGTTGTCATTGTTGTTGTTGTTTGTTTGTTTAAAAAAAAATAAAATTCAAGCTCCTCAGCTGCCTGGAGATGTTTGCAAAAAATAGAATGACCTTGGCATAAGACATCTCCCTGACTGAAATTTGCTCTTCTGATAAATCAGTAGATTGATAATGAACATTTCAAACATATTTATTATGAGCTCTAATTATGAGCTCTTACAGTGAGCTACAAAGGACTTTTATAGGAATGAAGAAGGAGCTGTTGATATTCAGTGGAAGTACAGAGATCATCATCTTCGCTTTTGTGGATGTGAATGAACAGAACTCACTAAACATTACTTTTGAAAGCACTCAAAAAGCCTCAGTTTTTTTGTTTGAATCTAGTTTATCCTTAAAAAATCTCAAATAGTATATTCCTGTTAAAAATGAAGGTCTGAAAACTTAATCTTCAAGCTCATGTGGACCTTTAACTACCTATCTGTATTTACTATGCCTCCGTGACCAAATGAAGTGTTGCACTATTTTTTTAAACAATCAAAAAATTTGATTAAAAATTATAAGAATATATCCTGAAGTGGTTTCCCATAAATAGAAAATTTAAGTCAACTGCTTAGTAATTGTTAGTTTGCCATATTATTTTTTTATTCGATTTCATTTTAAGATTTTATAGATAGTGAATAGGAATATTAGAATCCTATTTATTTTCTCTTTTTTCTATCACAAAATCTTTTAAAATTTCAGATTATTTTCCACGGTATATTTTTCCTGTCACTGGTCATTAACAAGATCTTTTCCTCTATGCTTCTAGTGCAGGTTTTTGAGAATAGATTGTGGAATTCCTATAGTAGGAAACTTGTTACATTGAGGATGTAATAAAGTACAGTGCTAGAGATGGAATATTTGTGGCCTTGTATTTTCATTTGTTACATGCTCAGTTGACAAATTCCTGGTTGCTAAATATTTTCCAATATGAATTCAAACAAAGCGAAGACAATAAATCCCTAAAATATTTTTCTGTCAAAAATATACACCATTATGTCACACAAAGCATTAAAATAAAATAAAAATACTTATAAAAGATCTAAGGAAAGTAAAAAAAACAAAAACAAAAACAAAAACACAGCAAAACAAGAAAACAATCAGACCTCATTTACATAGGATGTCACGTGACATCTGGAAGACAGTAGCCAAGAAGGCAATCAACCACTCTGGGAAGACAACAGACTTTGGAAACTGTCTTTCAAAGTGACTTGATGCATTGGGAAACATTTCATCTTGCTTGAAGTGACTTGAATATTGTAGGAAGCCTTTCATCTTGCTTGATATTACCAGCTTTAATTAGGCCTGATGGGAACAGGATGATAATCCTTTTTGATATTTGAATAGTACATTCTGCATCCTTTCAAGACCCATATTTGCATGTACAACCATAATGTTCACAACTTTCCTCCCTGAATTTTCTCTGTGGATGGACTTGCTGGTGTTAAGTATACAGCATTCATCTATAAGGCCCAGCTTTTTCCTATTCCCATTGTCACTCTGAAGTTTTATTTACAGTCTTCCTTCTGGGCCCTTAATCAGACTTTTTCTTTTTTTAGCTTTTGAAATAATATTTGTATGGAAGTTCTTCCTATATCCCCATTTCTTTTGCCTTCTTTTTCAATTGTGTACCAGCAGCTTCTTCCTTCCCCTATGCCAGGTACTACCTTCAAGGTCTGAAAACTGCTGTGTTGCATACATGATGTCCTGAAGTCTCCATGTGTATTCCATCATTGTCTTCAGATGTAATGCTTATTTCCCTTAGCCATTGTCCACCACAATTCTACCAGACAGTATTTCATGCGGACACACATTTCACATACACAGTTGCTGTAACCAGGGGTTTTGAGTGGGAATGTGACATGGTCCCCCAACACAAGCTGGGTCTAACATGCATGACTGAGGCTGATGTGCTGGGATGGACTCTGTCCATCTACAATCCAGTGATCAGCAAGCAAATGAGAGGTGATGAGACTGGTACAAGATCAGGTCAGAAGCCCATGGAGAAAGTCAAGAACAGCAAGTAAAATGTTTAGGCCTGGATGTTCTGAACTGAGACTCAGGAAACATATTGAGAGGAATCAGGCTGAAGGCCCTTGTGGGGTAGGTCAGGGCAAGAGTACCCAAACACTGAGACTCCTGACAATGGTTGCGGCTGTTTTCTTTTCTGATGACTATCTTTAAAGAGGGAATTCTGTTAAATCCTATTTCTGCATTTGAAAAATTTTGCTTTGGATGTTTCAGTGGATATCTTCACCTTTCTTTCTGTGCAACTGACAGCTGGCAGTGGGCATACAGTACAAGGAGAGAGAACTCGATCACATCATCAGTGGAAAAATGAGAGAGAGGAAGTCCTGGGTACCTGCAGTATAGCATCTGGTTTGACCATGACTACTTTTAGATATGTCTTTATTTGGAAGTAGATTTTCCCAGAATCACATGGTTGAAATTACATGAAATTAGATGTCATATGTCAAACTGCATTTAAACTAGAATGAATGGATTTTTTAAATGCTCTGAGCAACCTAGCATTACCTATGACTAATAACAAACAGACCTAAATCTTCACCTGCTTTCACTTGATTTCCAGCAATCTGCTGATGTATAAAAATCACTGGGATAATAAGGAATGGGCTCTACTCAGATAGGAGATGTGAAACATTTTGAGTGCATTTCTAAACATTCATTTTACCTCAAGATTGTTTAGAAGATAGCATTAGCTTATCCAATAAGTTCCAAAGCATTATTCCATTATGATTTCCTAAATAAGAGAAATGAGAAACAGAAGTGGTCCAAAGCATCAGGAGTGCCTGCATCCTTCCTTCCTTAATAGACCAACCAACTAAACAACCAAAACCAAGACAAAACAACACATTCAGAATCATCAAATGATGGAGAAGAGGAGGAAGACCTCATTGTTCTCTAGAACTGTTGGTTGTGGTGTTGTGGGTGTGAGAGAATCCTTGGTTGTTTTTTTTTTTTTTTTTTGGCTCAAGGGTTACTTCCTGAGGTATTTCTTGTGATAAGACTGACTTGTCTAGGAGATGAGTGATGGGTGTTGTTGTGTGGCAATCACCATCACTGTGTGGACAATTTTACATTTGGAAGCATTTCTTTGGAGCTGTTTGCCTTTGGAAGAGAGTGCTCAGGACTGTTTACTGGTAGAAGATCTAGCCTGTGACCAAATAACTCCAGCTTGCTATGGGAGACTGGGAGACAATACCATTGCATCCTGTGAAGGCAAGATACAGGTGGGCGCCTCCCTGCTCCCTCTTATTTGTTGACAAGGCCTGGAAGATGGGAACAAAAGGAGTTCCTGCTGAGATCCAAAAGGCAGAAGCTGCCACTCCAAAGAGAGCTGATTCGACCATTTTGGACTTATAAATAAGTTGGTTCTGCCAATTGAGAAGTTGCCATCATCACCATGGACACCATCATCATCATTCCACTGAACGATGCCTGATGACCCACCACTACTGAAGACTGAACTACAAACAACTCTGGATCCATGGTGGTGACTCTCTCTCTCTTGCTGCTTACAAAGACTCATTGCTTCTTCTTTTCCATCCTTTCTATCACCCTTCTTCCCTTCCCCATTACCCTAATTCATACTAGAGTCCGTCCTTTCCTCCTCCATCTCCCCGATTAAGACTTGTAACAAACTGGTTGGACCAACATCTGAACCACTGTTTCTTAATCTCAAACTGGGTACACTGGTATCAAAGAATCTCCTCTCTCCTATAAAATGGAGCAAAACAGGGTGTCAGCTTCTTCTCCCAGGTAATAACAGTGATAGGACAAGAGATAATGGCATCAGGTCATGCTAGAGGAGATTCAAGTTGGATACTGTGAAGAATTTATTCTCAGGAACTGTGCTGAGACTTTGGAACAAGCTGCCCAGGGGATGGTGGACTCACAGTCCCTGGAGGTGTTTAAGAAAAGGGTACATGTAGTATTTATGGACATGGTTTAGTGAGCAATACTGGTGGTAGATGGACTGTTGGACTAGATGATCTTAGAGGTCTTTTTCAAAGTTAATGTTTCTGTGTTTCTGTGACAAACAGTGAATCATTACTCCGTACTTAGTTCTCTCAATTGACAATCTCTAACCTGCAATTTGAACTGGCCAAGCTTCTTTGCCTCTTGATACTTTTTGTGTAAAATGCTGATTTATTCATCAGAGAGTTATGTAAATATTATTTTTTCTTGGTACTTCTTGCACTTCTTTAGTATTAATAATACCCATTTTAATGTCATGACAGTTAAAAAGGATCACAGACTGCTGACTGGTAGAAAACAAAAATTCTGTTTATTTAAAGACTCACATAATCAGATTTGTTATATAAATATATATTTTCTTTTAAGTACATTATTAGACTACAGTTTCCTCTTTCTTTATCATTGATTGATTTGGTTATTTGTGATAAATGTCATATGATTCTACTGATATTCATGAAGCTGAAAAGAAATAGTAAATATGAAGCTGAAAATAAATAGTAAATTCATTTTTTTTACTGTCTTAGAAAAAGAGGTGTTTTTTTTTTTGTTCGTTTGTTTTCTTTTGTTTTCTTTTTAAACTCTGCACATTTATCTTGGTAAACTGAATAAGAAAAAGAGAAAACATTTTTTGGCACTAGCAGGTTAATGTAGTGAGATTATTCCTATAGACTCTAAACTTGTTGTGTACTTAAATATAAAAGGAAGCATAATTACATGATTTTTCATAAAATCATAGAATCATAGAATTGCTCAGGTTGGAAAAGACCTTCAAGATTATCAAGTCCAACTGCAACCTAACCATACTACCATAACTAACAACCCTCTGCTAAATCATGTTCCTGAGCACCACATCCAAATGCACATCCACATCCAGGGATGGTGACTCAACCGCCTCCCTGGGGAATCTATTCCAGTGCTCAACAGTCCTTTCAGTAACGAAGTGTTTCCTGATATCCAACCTAAACTTACTGTGGCACAACTTGAAGCCATTTCTCCTCATCCTGTCACTTGTCACTGGTGAGAAGTGACCATGGTTTCATGGTTTTATTGTCCAAAGAGAATGTATTTTGACAAATAGGTTGTGGGTTTTTTTGTTTGCTTGTTTGTTTGTTTTTTACTGAATGGGGCTGCAATTACAACTGTAGATGTTTTTAGGTACTGGCATAATTTTTCATAGATGCTTTCCAGAGGCTGGGAACCATCTCATCATCTCATCATTCTGCCACTAAAGTCAATATGGCTATCTGTGTTTTTACTTCATCTCAATTTTCAGATCACTGAAGTATCTGCCAACAAAATACCTCTTTGCAGCAGGTGGAAAATGATTCTCTGAATAAAAATGCACTATGCTGAGCTTCACATTAAATCTGACGACAGAGGGAGGAATCTATGATACTGTCATTAAAAAAGATTCCCACAATCCAGTGGTGGATTTATCACTTTCCATTTAATGTTCTAAAACTGTAACCATACTGAAAATTATATTTGAGTTGCCAAAAACTACTGAACATCAAAAGACATGTAGCTGTGGTATTTGGATGCAGATGTTAGTTTTACTTTTTTTTTTTTTTACTTTCTAAAAAATACATATTTTTTGAGGAAGGTTAACATTTGTCAACAAAAATATGAATTTTGTTTTTTTCCTTGTATGGGGTTTGATAACACTTGTAAATCAGTGAATTTTACTAGACACTTTAATGCATTTTGGACTAGGCCCTTCATCTGTGAATGTCCAGTACATTTGCAGATGATAAACATTTTATTTGACCTATCATTTTGTTGCAGATTGTCCTATGAAAAACCACTACGGAACAAATCTGCTATTGGAAACAGTGATGTTGTAGCATTTCTTCTAAACAGAAGCATGTTTAATGGTCAATAAAATGAGCTTTTGGCAGACATTCAACTTGATGATTAAAGAATTCCTGCCTTTACAATAACAATGTTATAGTAGAAAATAGCATTAGGAAACTAACTGCACTGATTGGTTTGCAATGAGTCATAGCTATGCAATTATGGCTTTATAATTGCCCAGGCATGACATCATAAAGCAAACTGTCACAATATAGTTTGAAAAAACCTATTTTTAAAAATTATAGTTGACTACTTTTTAAAAAGCCAGTATCTTGTGAGTATCCTCTCTATTGCAGGTTGGATGTATCTATTGACAGTGTGAGTTTTCTATTGTAAGCCTTTGTAAATCCTTTTGCTGAAATGGCCTTTATTGAAGAGGAAAAAAAGTCAGTGGATGGGAGACCTGTGTGGTTTTTTGGTGAAAGAATATTTTACTGTGGGCTGAATTTGTATCCATCCATCACAGGTAATGAAAGCATTTGTCAACTGCTTTTGCCATTCTTCTAACCTAGTAGCTCAGAGTACTGCCAGAACTACTATCTGGTTCTATCTTCTGATTTACTTTTGAATTCACAGAATCACAGAATCTCAGAAAGGTGGAGGTTGGAAGGCACCTGTGGAAGTCATCAGCTCCATCCACCACCCCTGATTAAGCAAGAGATGTCTAGAGCAGGTTGCACATGTCTAGATGGCTTTTGAAGATCTCTATGGAGATCCATCCTGTTGACTAAATATGAAGACGCTAACTAGCGTTAACTGTATCATGGTTCATGCCTCTCAGGTGTTCTTATGTTCCCTGAGTATGACCTTTGGATTATAAAGAAAAAAAGGAGTTTGCATTATTTTTTTTTCTCTAAAATTTATCAGAAAAAGAAAATAAGGGAAGACACCACTATCTGCTAGCTCCTGTGTCCTCCTTCACTTTAGAACCTCTGCCCAACCTACTTCAGTTTTCTCCTTGCCAGTCTTTTTATTTTAAGAAAAAGTGAGTAGGTTTACATTGCTTACCTGATGTTTTTCATATGGACACAGATACCAGTATTATAGCTCTTTAGCATTTTCTTTTACTTCTTAGCTATTTTGAATGGCTTCATTATTTTTACAATAATAAATCCCTAAAATTTTTATGGGCATTCTAAAGTCATCTTATGTAGATTGCACATCAGTGGCAAATCTGAGGAACATGAATACAAAACAGAGGAACAAAAGAAATAGCTAGGATTTTCTTTTATTTACTCTCTTTATTCTGTTACTATTTGAAGAAAAAATGCAAAACTGTAATTCAAGGGGAAACATTTTCCAGTCCAAAGCAGAGTGATGGGGTTTTGAGAAGAAACAGTGTTTAGCCCATATGAAAGTGAACCTGAAAAACTTGAGATGGACAGACAGATCACAGCCAAACATACCCTTAAGTCTCAATATACTGAGAGTACATTTATTAGGGATCTTGAAATTAATTTCATGGATAAATATCTTAGCCACCAGGCTATGGAGCCTGTGTGTATTTTTAATCACCTAATCTATTTGTATATTTCAACATGGACTGTGTCATACATGTTCTGTAGTTTCAACTCTGTTTATAATAATTTTTTTTCCAAAACACTGTTTGTTAAAACCTATTAGAATTCTGTAGAAAGGCCTTGATAAATAGATTTGAAATAAGAGAAAAAAGTTAAATTTGGAAAAATCTCTGCCATCTTTAGTCAGCAACTTTGTCATTGGCTATCTCCAGTTCTCAAAATGACATCTTTAGTTCTGATCAAATGGTTTTTATTTCCTCACTCTTCCTGGATCCAAAGGAGAGTGAGGTAAAATGTCGCTTTGGATATTCTGTGATGAAAGTGTAGGACAGTAAAAGGAGGTAAATGGTTTTGTTTCATTTTCTTTTCAGAAAAAGAAGCAGGAAAGGTCTCCATAGACAGGATGCAAAGCAGACTCCAAGTCTTCTTATAAGGTATTACGAAGAACAAATGTAAAGATCTTGAACCAAAGAACATGTATCTTTTCATGTGCTGCCTTTGTCAAGGTTGATTGAGAAGAAAGAGTGATGGAAGGAAAGCATTATATCATATTGCTGATATATATTTAAACAAGCAAGTGGGTCTTTGAGCCCTGAATCTCTCCCTTGTAGTCCTAATTAGCAACCCAAGATTCTGTCTTCTGGCATTTTTTCCTAGAAAGTATAGTATAGTTTTAATTTAAATTATTTACTGCAGAATTTCTGGACTTGTCAAAATTCCCGTAGTCATATACTTACTTATCTACTGATTAAGGGGCATCCATATAGACTTGCACTCATGTGATTACCATGAACTTTCTGGTCAGAACATTATCATCATAGTCTATGCTCTGCACTGTCAGTACACTTTTCCTTCCTTCTCTCAGTGGCTAGAGGGGTACCTACTCTGAATTATGAAAATTCATTCCTGATCTTCATGGATGATATTTTTATCACCGCTCTCTAAGTAACCTATCCTTTTTTTTATGCTTTAGCCTCGGTTCATTAGCTTCTCACTTGGGGAATTTAGTAGTAAACAGAAAAATCAATTCTGGCTCAGTCTAGCTCTCTAAACTTTCTGGAGTTTTGTTCAACAATGGAACCACAACCCTGGACACTTCTCTTTCTTAGAGAATATATATTAATTTTGTCATTCTGATTAAATCTCCCTGTTTATGCTCACTTCCCTGCCATGTCTTCTAGGCTCTTTTTACCCTTTTTTACACTAGCTCTTACTGAAATGAGATATAACAGGACCACACCAGTTATACCCTTAGGAGATGGTTGCTAATATTTCTTGATTGATGGCTACCCCATTTCCTTTCTGTTTGTTTTTACTGAAGTCACCTCTTATTCTTTCCCTGAAACTAGCTCCATGCCCAAGTAGAAAAGTGATACAGTGAGTAGATCCTATTAAAAATTCATACTGCTCTTATGCATCAGTAAGAACTATAGTATCTCTTATTCTAAGGTGTGAACTACCTGGGGCAGTGAGGGCTATGGTTTCAAAGGAAATCTAAATAAGATGATACGTAAGACCTTCAAGAATGGAAGTAATTAAAGCTTATCCTAGATGCAGCAAATCAGGATGGAATTTCTAAAATTTTCAGAGCAGAGCAATAACCTTTGATTGAATTTCTTTATAACCTATTTCACATTGAGAAAAACTAACAACCACAGAAGACAAAAATTCCAAGCAAGAGAGCAAAGCTTACTCTGTAAATATTTAAGCTGGTTTAAATGTATAAGGGAAAAAAAAAAAAAGTATTGAAATATTAACTCCTCATAAAAGAGTAAGTTATCTTCCAAACTACAATAGCCAATAGCCTGTTTGTTCCCCAGATTAAGGAAGAACAATTTACATTGTGTCAAAAAAAAAAAAAAAAAAAAAGCCAAAAAAAAACAACCGAACATTTTTATTAATGGACAGTTCTAGTCTATTAGCCTCATGCTGTTTCTAACTGGCAGGAAACATATGAATTCACTAGTTTGTATAACAGTGTAGCATAGCTTAGGTTGATCAGCTCTTGAGGAGCTGCACTCCAGCACTCCTTTCTTGGGCCTACAAAGTTAGCTGGTATGAAGGTTTGCACATCACTGTTTATTGTATCAAGAATACTCTTAATGTACAAATTACTTTGAAAACTTCTAGATTTCTTACATAGTAAGGTTTCTGAGAGATTTATACTGATGTACTCAATATTATTTACTGACCTGTAGAAACAAGCAACTTTGCAAATACTTATAAATCCTCTGAATGCTAGGTTGAACTCATGGGTAAACTGAGACTCTGAATCATAACATAGGCATTAGAATATCCTTTGTGAATGTGAACACATATGACTTTCAGAATGTCTTTGGCTCTTTCTTGTAAGAGAGGTTCTGTGCTCCAGATATAGATCTTAATCTGAATGCAATACTTTATTCTGGGATTTGTCCCACAAACTTGCGCATTTATGAAAGACATCGGTGGCCTATGAGTTTCAACCTTCCTTTGCTATTAATTTTTATACTTAACCTATTAATTTCTTAAAATATCAGAGCCTCTAAGCTTGACTTAGAGAGTGATAGGTCAGAAGAACTATTGGATAAAAGATGAATATTATATTTTTTCTATACTGGTGTAAAGAATATTGAAAATGCATGAGAGGAAAACTTGGATGAAGCACTGTTAGCAAATTTGCATTGCAGGGCAAAATGATGGCCATTTTACTTGGAAGAGGAAACTTTTCTTGAATCCTATTGCTCACTGTATAAGTAAATGCACTCTGGTATTTCTACAGCAGAAGAAACCAGTAGGTCCATCCAGTTGACCCTATCTATATCAGAGGTCAATGTCAGAAACTTCAGAGAAAGCCACATATCCTATGCTATCTGCTTATTAGTATACAATAAAGAGAAATTTCTTTCTGAGTCTTGCTAGTAAGATGCTTATGAATGTCCTGAAGTAACGTTAGTGAGTATATTTTACATCTTGATTGTTGTTGACAGTATCTAATTATTAGAAAGTAAACAAATACAGTAAATTTAAAAACATTTCTGAATCACCATGAAATGTATCTTGCATTTTTTCCTTTAATTTTTATTATTTTTTATATATTATTACAGATGCAGAATCTTTGCACCATAAAAGCTGTCTTAATAAACATTTAATGGCAAATGCAGCTTTAGGATGAACAGGAATAGTGCTTTATTTGCTGATGTATTTCAATCATTATAGTGAGTCAGGAGTAAGAACTATTGCCTGTAATACCGCAAAGGAGAAAAGAGAAAAATCTGTGAATTACAGCTGATAAACCTGTATTTACAATATAAGTTAGTTATTTGCCTCTCACAGGATGGCAGTGTTAATATTACAAAGTGCTTTTTATTTATAGAATTGGTGTTTCCTAATGAAAGCATTATTGTTATGTATTAGCAGCATGTTATGTCATGAGTCATCAGTAAGCAGGTTTTGTCACCACTGCATTCATTAGCCCCATGACCTAGCATTTCATTTTATTTAACTTAGTTTTAATTGTCCCCTGAGTGACTAAATAAATGTGACAGCTTACAAAATGATCTATTAAATAAAAAATGAACCAAACAATACCAGAAACTTGGAGAAAGTCCAAGAGTAGTTCTGTCCACCTGGAATTAGGTGCAGATTTATAGAAAAATTTATTTCTTGCATCCA
>JAPSGF010000004.1:7872840-7894833 GCA_035772895.1 Perdix hodgsoniae | reverse complement strand
AGTTTTGGCAGTTCTCCAGAATCCATAACCTGTATTGACCAGACTGCCACTGTTTCTGTATACAAAAATGTACCTCTTGTAGTCCTAAACTAAATTAAGCTTAAGCTCTCTTCTTGTACCTGTTCCTGGTGACTTTCTTGTGGTGTGCAGAGATGTTCAGGATCTTATTTGGCTGTACCATTCTTCCGATGAGGGAAAAGGAAACTGAGTTAGCAGCATTGCACTGTCTTTTACAAAGTGAAAGAAAGCAAAACAAACAAGCAAAAAATCAAAAAAGCCACAATAAAAATAAGAAAAGAAACACAAGCCTGATACTAATTATTGATTATCAAAGGAACTCAGTACAAAATATCAGTAAAATATCCTTTAATCCCACTTTTGATTTTAGGTCTGTCTCTGTTCGAAGATGCCAAATATGTTAGTCACTAGAAAGGAAACAGAAATGCAGAGACTCCATGCCAAAGAATCTTCTTCTACTTTTATATATGCTTCTTGACAGTTTTTATTGCAATGAAAAATAGAGTAGAAAGCTTACTTTGTAAAATCTCAAGGGTGAAACTTTTACTATTTTGTAGTACCTTAAAAATTAATGAACAAACTTCACCAGCTGATAACTATTGTTTTGAAAACATAAAGACCTTTGGAGGAACAAGGAAGGTAATGATTAAGTATTATGGAAAATGTTATGGTAATATAGACACTAAATTTTTGCTATTATACTTCACATCTTCCTTAACAGTGTGTTGAACCTTCAACAACATTTCAGAGGGTACCATTCTAATTGTTTCTGATTTCTCTTCAGTATATTGATATTTACATGTTAGTTTTTTTCCTGTGCAACACAAAAATTGATGTGATTGTTGCCTGAGTTGGCAAGTATTTGTTCATTAAATTGTAAAGATGTGTAAGCAGAAAAATAACAGATTTATTCGTAATCTTCTGACTAATTGATCGATAACATATAATAATAACAAAATAGTCAGGCTTCCTTTTTCTTGAAAAAAGGAAACGTATTAAGTATGAAGAGAAATAACCCATGTTGTCTTATTGTAGAAGCACTTAATCTCTTGAAATATTATGCGAGTGATTATCTAGTAAAAGTTTTACATTTCAGGTCTGTGCTGTGAAAGATTGGAGCTGTAAGCAAAATACTATGTAAGCATCCCTACTGGATCATATTCAGAGAAATGCCTTCCTTTTTCATTGACCTAAGGGAACCATTGTTTTATCTCAGAAATACCTCAGCAGCTGGCTTCTGTGTGCATGGCTGGGTAGTCTACCCACACTGTCCATCTTCACAATGTAAAGGAGGGTCCATTTTGTCTATGTGTTAGCAAAAGTCCAGAAACTAGAGGCATGTTTGTCCCCAAGTTATAAATCACATGACTCTTAATCTTCCTTCAATTTGTAGACTATCCAGCTTAGGTTGCATATTCCTTATATCACTCTGTTAATACTTGTTTCCCAAATCATGGCTTTAAAGTAGAAAAAAATGCGTTTTTTCTCAGTTGCTGACTTCTCTTTTTCTTATCACAATTTGTGTATTTACTTATTTATTTATCAATCTTAGATCTTTATTTATCAATCAACAGATCTTCCTACTGTTAATGATTAATAGAAAATGTTTTCCTAAATGAAAATTTAAGCATATATAATTTTACAAAAGGAAAATTACGTATACAATTTTACAAAACATTTCACAGGAACTGCAAAAATAAATAATAGTCATCTTTTTTGACATATTTTTTTATTTTTAATAGTTCAGTCTCACTCAATATTTAACTTCTAGGAGAAAGAACTTCAATTTCTGAAGAAAATAATGTTTTCATGATTCATTCTGAGTGTTTTTGAGCAAATTTAGCTTCTGTGACAGAATATGAATTATGGATTAATTCACAACTGGTAGATGAGACAGTAACTACCAGTTGGCTGTCTTGCAGAAAGTAAGTCTTGAGAGTTTATTCATTTATTTAAGTTCATGCTGGTCAGTTCTCAAGGAGTTAAAATTGAAGTGGAAACATGGAAAATTGTCTTGTACAACCAACTTTCTACTGCCCTCAGCTCTTTTCTTTTGGAAAAAAAGAAAAGAAACTGTGAATGAACTAAAGCTGACAGCATTTCTGTATCTATAACTGTGGTAGAGAAATGCTCTCAGTAATGGATGCATCACTTTTTCTAAAATTTTATTTCCAGTGACGATTAAATTAATCCCATGTAAAAATGTTGTCTAGTATCAGCAAGCTGTGGCTGCTGCTGTTGTTTTTTTATTGACTGTTAAGACACCTTTGAGTATGTTTGAGAGAGGAGAAAAAATAGAAATATTATTGTGTAATCAATTTAGTGTGTTGCAAAGTGATAATAGAATTGTAACTTACAGCAGTATTTTGGTCTCACAAATCATAACTGTTTCTCAAAGGAACAAACAGCTCACAGGCACTTTCTTGATTTGAAATACTACTTTTAAACTCCTTGGTGCTTCATTTTAAGCATATTTATGTCCTGCTAGTTCTGAATGACTTCTAAATCTAACTGTTGATTGCTTTTCTCCAGTACATGCTCCTTGCAGCTTACATCCTTCCTGATATGCTCTGTTAACTTTTGGGTTAGACTGACTTGGGACATGGATCTCCTGTTGTCTTCTCTCTACCTGTAGGATAATTAATTAACCTTTCTAGTAAGCTTTGTATTCTTCTCAGTCTTTCATGGATATCACAGTTTATCAGAATTGCTATTCATTAATATTGCAGACCCTTTGGTTAAGCCAATGCATGTAGGGCTCCAAGACTTTTCTTGCACAGTATATGCCAGAAAACACAGTTCTGTTTTCCAAATCAGCAAGTAATGAATCAATGTTCTTGTCTTCTTACTGCCTAGTTTCCTTTTCTCTTTATTGCAGTTATTGAAGAATAACTTTGTTATTCTTGCCTATTTTTTCTCCTATTGTTCTGTCTGAATCATAGAATCATAGAATCATAGAATCATAGAATCATAGAATCATAGAATCATAGAATCATAGAATCATAGAATCATGGAATCATGGAACCATAGAATGACCTGGCCTTGAAAAGGGCCACAATGACCATCAAGTTTCAACCCCCCTTCTATGTGCAGGGTTGCCAACCAACAGACCAGGCTGCCCAGAGTCACAACCAGCCTGGTCTTGAATGCATCCAGGGATGGAGCTTCCACATCATCTTTGGGCAACCTGTTCCAGTGCATCACCACCCTCTGCGTGAAGAACTTCCCCTGTCTTAGTTTAAAACCATTCCCCCTTGTACTATCACTATCTACCCTCATAAACAACCATTCCCCCTCCTGTTTATACACTCCCTTCAAGTACTGGAAGGTCACAGTGAGGTCTCTCCAGAGCCTTTTCTTCTCCAAGCTAAACAAACCCAATTCCCTCAACCTTTCTTCATAGGAGAAGTGCTCCCACCCTCTGATCATCTTAGTGGCCCTCCTCTGGACCTGCTCCAAGAGCTCCACGTCCTTCCTGTACTGGGGCCCCAGGCCTAGATGCAGTACTCCAGATGGGGCTTCACAAGAGCTGAGTAGAGGGGGACGATCACCTACCTCTCCCTGCTGTCCACCCCTTTTTAAATACAGCCCAGAATACAGTTGGCATTCTGGGC
Organism: Perdix hodgsoniae; assembly: GCA_035772895.1. NCBI lineage: Eukaryota > Metazoa > Chordata > Aves > Galliformes > Phasianidae > Perdix > Perdix hodgsoniae. The sequence continues at coordinate 7,891,201 of JAPSGF010000004.1, read as the reverse complement.
TGCAAGCACACTGTTGGCTCGTGTTCAGATTCTCATCTACTAGGACCCCCAAGTCCTTCTCCGCAGGGCTGTTCTCCAGGAGATCTTCCCCCAGTTTGTATAAATACCTGGTTTGGTTTGATCCTCGCATAGAAAATGGCCTCAGAATATGGTTCTTTTTATGTTACTCTGTTAAAGTTTGGTATCCTCTGAATAAGAGCTGAAAGTCTAAATTGCTACAGTTTTTCAAAATGATTCTTGTTGGAAGCTGGAATTTAGGTATATGTACTCAGTACAGAAAGGACATTGAGGCGCTGGTGAAAGTCAAAAGAAGGGCAACAAGGCTCGTGAAGGTCTTGGAGAACACACTCTATGAGAAGCAACTGAAGGAACTGGGGCTTAGGCTGGTGAAGAGGATGCTGAGGGGAGACTTCATTGCTCTCTTCCAATATCTGAAAGGTGCTTACAGTGAGAGCGGGGTTGGTCACTTCACACTGGTGACAGGTGACAGGATGAGGGGAAATGGCCTCAAGTTGTGCCAGGGTAAATTTAGGTTGGATATCAGGAAACACTTCTTTACAGAAAGGGTTGTTAAGCATGGGAATAGGCCCCCTGGGGAGGTGGTTGAGTCGCTATCCCTGAATGTGTTTAAAAACCACTTGGATGTGGTGCTCAGGAACATGATTCAGTGGAGGGTTGGTAGAGTTAAGGTAGTATGGTTAGATTGCAGTTGGACTTGATAATCTTGAAGGTTTTTTCCAATCTGAGCAATTCTATGATTCTATACTGAATAGGCATAGGTGAAAATTTAGACAAATTTTCTGGCAGAGATTAATGACCTTCAGAGTGCTAACTTTGCAATTCCAGTTTAACGATTTGAAGTCAGCTTAGAGATGATTCTCAGCTATGTAATCCTGTTTTAGTAGTTCTTTTTCACTTGCATTTCTGTTTACACAGTGACAGGAATATACATAAATATCAGAAGTTGTTCTCAGAAAGCCCAGAGAAACATGTCTGTCAATTTGGAAAAATAGGCCACCCACTGATGCCTGAAAGAAGCCTCCATTTATATTAATATAAAAAAGGTAATGTTTTCCACATTTTCTATAAAAATGTCTATATATTTGTAACTTATGTTCACTTTTCCAGCTTTTAACAAGAATGCTGTCAACTTTTAACATAGAATAATCTGCTGGAGTTTTCTACCTTAGTTGAAACTAGAAGTACCATTGAATAATAACAGTGCCTCTGTGTCAGGTCTGAACTTAGTAACCAAATGAGCCCCTTTGGTTCTCAGTAGGCAGCCTTTTCTTGTGCTACAGGAATAGCAGCAGAAGCTTAGCAAAAATGTGTGTGTGTTTTAGTAAATGTCAACCTCCTGATTCATACTATTTAATTTAACAGCTGGACAGAGTTTCCAAAGCAGTTATTGTATGCAGTCATGTCAGTAGATGGCCAGGAATTTCAATAACCATGAATATGTACAATTGCAGCCCACTTAATATTCTCCATATTCTTATGAGGAATGTAATGTTCCCAATTAAGTTTAGCATTTATGCACTATACACTGTGTAATATGGCCGATGTATTCACATCCAGAATTCTTTAGAAGTAATAAAGCTGGATTGTACATTAAAATGTGATATGATTCCCAGCTGTATGCTGCCTACATTTTTTGGCACTTGGCACAACACATTTTTTTCCACTGGTTCAAATGACAGGCAGAGCCCATCTGAGGCAAATGAAACAATTTCCAACTGGTGGGCTTGATAGTGCAGGTGACATTAAATAATTAACAAGTTCTCTTTCAGAACATGCCTACTGCTTTAATTAATATCACTTCTTAAAATAAGAAGTTGTTTACCATTGCTGCTTCTGCAAGCTGATTGCTGCTTGCAAAAAACATCTGAGACATGACTATGCCCAGGGGATTGCTTTCACTTCATTGTTTATAATAACTACAAACAAAGAGCTGCAAAAGCTCATCTTGCCATGAGGCGTCCTGACAATCTGCCAGTTTAGTCACCAATAATAATGAGACTGGCACAAGCAATAAGCTCAGCACTAATCTAATGAGGGCCTGCTTCAATTGCCCATTGATATTACAGCAGCTGCTGAGCACCCGATGTTTAGGAACACACAAACAAGAGGTATGCTTCCAACCAGTGAAGGGTAATTATCCCCTCAATATAGTTTCGCCCGCATCCAGTATTTGTATCACCTTTTCTTTTTCCCTTCCCCATCTCAGAGGGCTCATAAGGACCACCCCTGCTCAGGCAGCAGCATACAATGAACTGGGGCCTGGCTCTTGGAGAAGGCTGGAGAAAAGGCTGAGCAGGGACCCATGCAGAGCCAAAGACGTGCATGATTTACTGAGCTGCCTGTGCAGGGACTGGGTGATGTCACTTCCGTCGCTTAGTTCCTGTGGTGAATGCAATTAGGAACAGATGGGCAAATGACACGATTCCACTGCTAATGAACTTCCCTACTGGGGAAGAGGACAGTGCATTACCCTTTTGTACTTCAGACTCTTAATTATCATTCTTCGGGTTTTTTCTTTTCCCTTTTTTCTTTTTTTTTCCTCAGCATAGTCATGACATATCTTTGAATTTTAAATTCTTTCAGAGATTGTTAACTAATTCCTGCCTGATCAGGAAAGTTCTGAAAAGATGACAGAACAAAGAGGTGCTCATTCTAAATGGAAAAATAATCTTTCAATAGGAAGCTTAAGAGAGCAAAAATCTGTCATAGCCCAAGTACTTCAATAATATTTTCTTCTTTCCTCATTTCCTATTGCCCTCCTTTCCAATGAGTTTCCTAAAAGCAGCTTTTGAAGAAGATCATCTCACTGTAGAGTGGTTCATATATCAGTTTAGCTGTGTATGGAAGAACTAAGCTACCAACTTAGAAAGAAGTAAATAGCATTTCTACAAAGCATTTCTGCTCAAGAAAAAAGAAACCCAGAAAAAGGTTATGCACAAGTTCTAGATTTTATATTTTGTAGTAATAAACTGATAAAAAGGTATTCTGTCACCCTAAAATAAATATTTTGTGCTCAGCATAACCTGAAAGGGATGATGAGTACCTATTATAGATTGGTTTTCTCGTTTATTCATAAATAGCGCACAGGGGAAGGTTGGGACATTTTACACTTTTGAGGAAAAAGAAGTCTATAATTCCATCCTAATGATTTGTTTGTTTTGAAAAGGTATGGCTATCTTTTAGGTAAGCAATTTGGTATTTCTGAGGTACTTCAGGTCTAGTGATTATGAAAATAATCTGATATAAAATAGAAAATAATAACTTCAGAGATTCAACTTGTGGCCTTTTGTTTCTCTGTATTCTTGATCATGAGAAGTATTAAGTATATAATTGAATATTTAAATTTCCCATTATTTCAGTGGCAGCAGTAATATATAAATCTCTATATCATCTTCTAATGTTACACTGTTATTTTGCAGCTAGAGACTTGGTCTAACTTTAATCACCTAAATGAGGTGTTTAAAGAAGAAAGTTAATCTCTCCAGATTATTCCATTTTAGTCACAGCAAGAGGGATAGTGAACCTTTCACAGAGTATTTCAGAGCAGTTATGTTAGACACTGTAGGTAAACACTGTCACTGACTTCATAAGGAAGTAAGGAATAAAAAAGTCTGCTATGTCAGAATGGAGACAGAAAACCACTTTTTAGTAGTGAGAAGCAATTGGAAGAGTTAATGCCCTAATACTTTATACAGCTGCAATAAATTTTGAAAGCCCTAAAAATTGAGGGGGATGGAGAGAAACACCCTTGAGCTGTAATTGCTAACATAGGATTCACTCTTGTGAAACCATTGAGTTTTGGTGCTTCTACTTTCCAGGAGCACAAAGAGGTTTACATATTCAAAGTACTACAAACTGCTAATGGTTTCCACTGAAACAGATGGCAACATTATGATCATTTTTGCAATTAATGCTGACTGCAGATTGTTCTTGAGGCTGCAGTCATAGTTCTCCATCTCCTTTGTTACCACACTATTATTTAGTAACAGAATTTATTATATAAAGTCCACATAACCCTTTCTTCTCCAAGCTACTGAAAATGCCTAATGCCTAATGTATCTGGGAGGAAATTTGCATCACCTTCTGCCACTCACATTCCAAAGTCCTTCCAAATTAAGAGATATCTTTCTACTGTGACCCTGAAATTTACAGTAAGATGCGATCTCCATTTTCACTCAATGATAAAATTAATGATAAACACATCATTAAGATACTTTTTCTGAAATAATTTCTGAATATGGTTGCATATACTTGGTACAATTGCATTTCTGTTTTACTAAATAAATTAATATCTTCTGTCCAGTTAATCAGCTGTCTCATCATTCTTTATAATCCTGATTGACGCGAGGAGGTGTATCTCCTCCCTCCTTTTTTTTTTCTTTTTTTTTTCATCTTTAAATGAATGTAACACCATCACATCGAGATGAAGAGTGTGGGGTTGTTTCATTATGAACCTAGGTGGAAATAAAATCAATGGCACAGTCATCCAAACAGCAGTGAAATGTCATGTGTTGTTAAAGTACTAAAGGGAAATATAATGGAAACAGGTCAGACCATTCTGGCAGCACAACTTAGCTTCAGAATTAAGAAACTGAAGATAAAGCAGTTAAGAGGGAAGTTTTCCAGAATAGATAGAGAATGACCACTCTTTGCTGAGGACAAAATAAAGGAGCAAAGGAGTTGTATAGCATTTCTACATTAGCACACATACCTTAACACCTACAGCAGGAACTGAGGGAAGCTGCTGTCCAGTCCCTGAAAAATCTGGACTCAAGTGCAAGGTTCTGCTGAGATCAGCAGGATCTGCAGCTGTGAGCCCTCCAGGAACAACATCTTGTTACAGAGCCCTGCTCTCCTTAAAGCATCTTGTTAGCCAGCTAAGAGAGTCCTGCAGTCAGCCTGCCTCCAGATCAACGTTTGGAGGCGTGTGATACTGACTTAGAAGCCTCTACCAGAGAGAAAGAAATACTTTGTTGCTTGAATAGCTCTGTTTCCCATCTCAGTTTTAGTTGAAACTTGGCCCAGCTGGGACTCCCAGGAAAAGAAAATATTGATTGCAGGCTGCACTTTGCTACTGTAAGAATCAATTGCTTTTCCTATGATCTGCTGTGTTCTAGAAGGTGTAACTTCCAAGTTCAGTGTGGAAAACGGCACAGCATGGAAAACCTGGTAGAACTCTGAGTCATCTCATTAAAATATGAAGAAGTTTTATGAAATCCCTTTTGTTTGAAAACCTGAGGATGGAACTGATTTCTACTTTCAGATCTTACAAAGGTGAAGAGTTTAAAGTGTCCAATTAGCAGTGTTCAGGTGTTTGTTCTTCCAAGGGTAGCATTGTAGGATGTAATTGGAACTGGAAATACTTCATAGAGTCACACCATAGTAATAAGCTGATAATTATCTTTTTTTTTTTTTTTTTTTTTTTTTTTTTTATGATAAGTAACTCCTTGTAGTAGAAAATACACATTTTTTTTTTCCTCCAGCAAAATTTGCTCACTCATTGTTGAATAATTTTGCGATGTAGATGAAGTCTTTGTTTCCTTGAATTTTTGTCTAATAAAATTGGGTGATTTATAGCAATGTTAGAAATTGAGTTTACTGTTCACTGGCCATAGTAGGAGGTAATCATGCTGTATGCTTGTAAACAATGGACATTTTAATAACAAGAATGTAGTTCTAAGAGGATTTTATTATTACTGCAAAAGAACAACTGAGATTTAATCTGCAGCACTGAGTTCCAAATACTGTAAATTTCAGCATGAAAAAAGGTCACAGATAAATCCTTTCCAATTGAGTATCATTGAAATGATAAAAGATGCAATATATTGAACTCCGTTATATGCCTTGAAGATTTTTGTTCAAAGATGTTTCTTGTTTCAAAGTTGAAACAATATTCTGGTCTCCAGAAACATACTAATTGTGACTAAAAATGAAAATTTGTTCAGTTTCATTTTTGCTAAGTGCAAAATATTTAAACTAGAGTCATTAAAAACATTTTACAGCCAGAAATGTCATATGGGCCATGAAGGTCTATTATGGCAGCCATGGAAACTGAAGATTTATCTGACTTCAGAAATATAAGTGTATGTCAAAGTTTAGATCTTAGCTAAATAGCTTGCTATTTAAGTGAGATAAATGGAGCATTTAGAAATATGGATTAAACTATACAAATGAATTCATAAATATTTAAACTGTTCTTTGGATTATGGAAAGAAGTTTAGAAGATACACAAGAAAACTCATTAACTTCTGCCTTCCTTTTTGTTTTAGGAGAGACTTGTTAAAAAAATTTGTTTAGTCTGAGTATGTTCTGATCTCTGATACTATACATAGAAACCATATGTACTGGAAACATTACTTAGAAACACACATATAAATTGTTTACACTAATACAGCTATCTATATAAATCAATAAAATAAAGCTTGACTTGATGTATGAGAAGGGCAAACAGAAGGGAAAAGGAGGAGAAAGGGTCCCTAGAGAAACATCATGCAATCTCTTTGGTTTAGGTTCATTTGTCTGTACATTTATATCATTGGTGGATTTATATTGACAACGTAGCAATTGTGATGTACAAACAAATTAATATTTGTTAAGAACTGTGGCATTCTCATATTAAAGAGACCCAGAGTCCACTCCTCTCTTGGCTGATTTAAGGGCTATCCTTCAATGGGAGAATGTCTTCTGGGCAATGGCTACTACCTGAGAAGAAGTATTCAATAGTCAGAAACTGAATCACTGTTTAGATGAGTTAACTTCTCCTTGTATGTGATTACTGACATTCCAAATGGCACTTTGCCAGCTATTGCAAAAATTTATCTGAAGCAATTTCCCTGCTTCCCAGGGACCATCAGCTACCATCTTCTGGTGTTATTTATCTGTCAACCACTGACATTGATAAGCGTCTAGTTTTCCTCTTTCTCGAAGAGGTGTCTTGACAGAAAAATGGAGCTGGATGCCAGGAATTCACCCAACTTACTTGTTCAGGTGAAAAAACAATCTACTTTATCTGTGTCTGACAAGGATATTAAATAACGAACACTTGCCTGGTTTGTTTTTAGAGATCTCTAGTGTAGCTGCTGCAATCTCTCCAGCAAATCCGCTACAGTGATTGTCTAATCTTGCCAGTAAAATCTTTTTCTTGATATCTGAATGCTCATAGCTGCAAAAGAGAGGAATTTCTTCTTCTTTCTCAAACTTTTTGTAGGCTATCCTGCCCTGTTTTTTCCCATCTTCCTTGGGGAAAATTTCCTCATGATTTCTTATAATTCAGATTGCTCATCTGGATTCCACATCATGGAATGTCCTGAATGGTCAATGGTCATCCTGAAGATGAGATTACAGTAGAAGTTTTTTTTTTTTTTTTTTTTTTTTTTTTAATGCAAACAAAAGCAATATTACCTCATGAATGTTTTTTGCTGTCTGTATACCTGTATGTGAATCCTTGGTGTAATTGCATAGGATGGTAAGTTTGACTCATGTTCAGCCCATGATTAATCCTAAAGCAAGGAGTATTTTACAGAAAGTCCACTCAACCAATGGTTACACAGTTAATATTTGCAGCTGATTATTCTTGTCTAAATGCAGCATCCTGTATTTGAAACTTAATATTTCTTAATAAGACAACACTGCAAGGCAGAAAAAAAACCATTTCTGAGGAAAGGTTGGAAATCCCTTTTCTTGTGGAATATAGCTTTTTTAAAATCTCAGTATATATTTCTTACTCTCATTACTTTTACTAATGGAAACATTCTTTTATATATCAATTAACTCCAAATTGTGTTGGTGAAATAAAAATATTGAGTAGGGAGGTAATTATTCAAAAACTGATTAGCTTGAAACTACTCAAAGAAGAAAGTTTGCCCAGAAGAGAGTGGTAGAAACAGGCATTTGCATGATCTGTTATTTCTATACTAATTTAATATTTTCTTAAGTGAGAAAATTATTCTTTATGAACTGTTTTCCATTTATTTTTATGTTTCAGATCATCTGTCTCAGTTTTGTATATTTCCAGCTTGAACTTAAGACTAAAGTAACCAACTACAGGGTTGTAGAACTATGGAAATGAGCTGATTGTAATAATAATAGTATTCATCACACATAACTTAAAGCAGCAACATGAATAAAATATATTGTACTATCCTATTTTATTTGTTATTCTTAGTGGGAATAGACTAAGTACTGAAAAAAAACACACCCTACAATATAGCATTAAAGAAACATTTGGCCTCATCTTTGGTTAGCTGGCAAAAACACAGACACTTAAAACTGGTTAACTATTTTTACATGGAAAATACATCCATTAAGCCTGCAATGTGAAACACTGATGTAACCAGAGCAGTCAATCAAATGTGTAATGGAGCTGTACAGGAGAAGAATTAATTCAGGCATAAATAGACAAGAGGAAAAAGGCTTGCATCCTGAAGTAGGAGATTACTTGCCATAGCAACATAAACAAACACTTTTTGATGCATTTGTTTTCCAGTTATATTAGATTACTAACCTAGCAGTGAAGCAGATGAAGATATAGATGACAATGTACAGAGCTTATTTTCAGATTTTTTTTTGTTGTTGTTGGTTATCTGCTGGAATGTGGCAGAAATGAATGTATCATAAAAAGTGTTAAAGAGTAAGCATTCTAAATCATGGGAAAACTTAAAAAAAAATAAAATCAAAACTGTTAGCTTATTCCTCTGCACTTATAATATATTTTTTTTTAATTTTAAACAAATAACAACTGTATTGGTGTATGTAAGAATCCTTAATTTTCATTCTATGATGTCAGGCTCAGTTAGGCAAAGCACTATTTACATGTATCAGGTTTAACCTCCACAGTAATTCTAGTTCCTTGATTTGCCCACTCATGATCTTTACTACTTTGCTATTCTAAAATGTCCAGTTGTCCTCCCACCATTTGTCCTACCAGGAGACAAATATTCCATTACATATATCAGAACTTTATATCCATCACAAAAGACAGTCTTTCATCTTCTCTGGTTTATCCACTGTCGCTAAACTTTGTTTTCTCTGTAGATATAATAAAATCATTATTATTATTATTTTAAGTTGGAATGCTGTGATACTAGAATTGTAATGTTTTATTTTATTTGGGGTAGCTAGACAATAATACTTCTTTGTCCAGCTTTAAATTCTACAACAAATGCTTTTGCGTTTTATATATTTTAATGTTAGCCTCTGTGGAAACAGTGAGACTGCATGGCTTATAGTGTAATTTTAACATGCACAACTGACAGAATTAATATCCTCGGAAGCATAGGTCTCTCATGAGTTCAATTAGTTTGCTTTTCTGCTTGGTCAAGTTTGATATTTCTAAAGTTTAATTGTAAGCTTCCTATATTATACGCACACATATCTATGCTTTCCATTGGGTAATTCAATTACATCTTTTAATCTTTGTGTCCTACACTTTCTGCTAGTTGTCAGTATGTCATTGTGTACTAGGGCAAACTTTTGCCCTAAGAACTTCACTGATTTTTAACATTGAGAAATATGTTTTGAGACAGTCCTGCAGATAATGTTATGCATCATCTCTTCTCTGTAGACTGCTAGTACAATTCTTGTAGATCACAGGAGTGATTATGTGAAAAACAAAGTGTTCTTTCCAATCTCTACAGAAAAAGTTTTAGGTGCTACATTGGATGCGGCATGTAAACTTTGCCAGTTTTACTGAATACCATGTTCCTTATTACAGCCACCAGTTCGGTTTCTTTTCTGGCCAGGATGGGATCTGCCACCTTCCTCAGATCACTGACACAATGTGCTATGACAGTAATGCATTTTTTTTCCCCACGTATGAAGTTGAAGAAAAATCCTTGGATGAGGTTGCATAGGCAAGGGCATTCCTTGCCTCGGACTGTTTGCATGTTGTTGTGAATGTCATCGTGAGCTTTCTACCTTTCTACCCCTTTCTAACTTCATTTTTGTATCTTGTGGTCAGTTTACTGTGACTTGCTTTTCAATGATGTATTTAGACTTTGCATTCTTTATTTAGAAGCTGCACCTCTATTATCTTCAAATCCATGTACAGATATCTGTAAGGAATTAGGATATTTAAAGACTTCTTTCTTGTTAGTTACAGGAGCCTGGAAGGATCAATTTATCTATCTATCTATCTATCTATCTATCTATCTATCTATCTATCTATCTATCTATCTATCTACCTATCTATCTATGTATTTATCTATCTATTTATGCTTGTGACCAAAACATTTTGTAAATACCTACACTATTAGTTAGAACACAGCAAAATTTAATAACCTGACCAGGTGTCAAAGGCAGCTGTAACTGCAGCAAATCCTGGCAGCTTGCTATTAAATTTCAAAGGATTTGGGACGATTTCTGTGGACTGATGAAGGATCTGCTTGTACCCCAAGATGACACAGAATCCTGAAGGAAAGAGGAGAAGAAAGTTCACTGCATCACTAGGCAGAACAGCCCTGCCTTTCAGCTGATGAAGAAGCACTGTCAGCCCTAGACGAATCTGTTTGCTGTTTTTCCACATGAAGGTGATGTGTCAGGAGAGCTGTAGATGACAAAAATAGGGCAAAGGGAGGATTTTCCTATAGATAAGACTAGTTGCAAAAGCTAGTCATGATATCTAGGAAGAATAAGAACTAACAAAGTTCAGTGCAGCGAACATCATTGCAGAAGGAATAAAAGATTTAAGGATTCGTACTGAATTACTTAAAGGAAAATATAAGAATTTAGCAGCTAGTTTCAAAATCAATAAACTTAAAGAAATATATAACAAGCAGTTCATTAGTTCATCTATTGTGTCAGCATGATATTTCACTTCTACGCTCCCTGGCCCATGTACTAGTGTATACAATGTGTGGAGCAAGGGGACCATTGCCCTGCTAGAGGCTGCTTGATGTTTTCTGGCAACAGGGAAACTTCTAATATTATTTGGATTTTGAAGGGAGAATTTACAAACAGCTATTCTCCATTTCCCCCTAGTAAGATAACACCATCAAGGATTGTGTACTAGCACAAGTCATCTAGCTCTTTTTCGGTGTTTTTTGATAGTTAAAATCTTTATTAGATGTAAAGGTTTTTATTAAGTTATAGTATTTTGAAGACACTTTGAATTAACAGGAACTCATGGTGTTATTTATGATTTTACTGGGAATTACTAGTAAAATGAAAATTCTTGAATGTAATTTTTTATGATATGTGTTATAACAAATAACATCTTTGTATATTTAGAAAGGAAGGTGCTTTCTTTTGTACTCTCCTATGTAAAATGATGAAAAATACCATCAGATATGCCACAGTGCATATAGGATGAAGTCAGTGAAATGATTTAGATCAGAGGCTATATTAAGTCTTCAGCACTAGAGAGCTAGAGTAGTTTTGTTGGTATCAAAACAGCAAAAAAAAGCAGAGTATCTTAATTTAGACATGTATGACATTTGGTTAGCATTTTCCTTTTCCCTTGCTTATGAATCTGGGATTCGTATGGAATAGAAAAAAAAAAGCCGTATCTGCAAAAAAAAAAAAAAAAAAAAAAGAGTAAGGAAAGGAACAGGGAAACATTTTAAAATCCTGTCAGTTCTGTTTCTTGCCCTTTTCTTCTTCCCAGTTCCTTTTCATAAATAAAATGACATTGCTGTCATTCTCAGTTTCTCAACACTTATTTACCGGTTTAAGCAGATTTTTTTTTATTATATCCAATTAGTAAGCAGTAAGAATAACTAAATCCAACCAAATTTTTTAAGTCTGATCAGCAAGAGATGAGGACTACCATACTCAGTCACCTTAAATATCCCATCTGTCTCTAACTTTGACCAATAGCAGATTTTTATGAAAAGGAGTAGGATATGTCTGATATTTGAACAATGAGTCTGCATTTTTTTGTGGTCTCCAAATACTGAGTAGTCAGTAGTTCCTTGATTTTGGAGACAGAGGGTTGGAATCAAAACCAGTATTTAGGAGCTACCTGTCAATCTTACCTTTCTTCTTGACAGTACGACTTCTCATTAACAGAAAAATTGTGCTCGTTGAGATACCACTTACTTAGGCAGTTAACCAATTCATTTGGCCGCAGCCATCTAGATAAATAAATAACACACCTCTCCCTATTAATCAGTTTGTTTGTAGCATGTACTTCCAGATTATGTGACAAGTAGTATCCATATCAAAGCAGTCATAGAGGAGGTGGCAATGACATTTCTACCTTTTCAGAGCTGCATAAATCCAAGCCTATGCTGGAAGCCTCTTCCACCTCTATGCTAGACCAAAATTTCTAAGAGTTAATAGCCATTAGCTGCAGCTCTCCAATGAATTTTACAGCCTGCAAAGGTTGTCAGATTCAAAATGGCATTTCAAAACCTATGCCTAATTTTGCCATTTATTAAGAGAATTCTGAAGTTAGTGAAAGTTTAACAGCCTTTCATATTTCTCTTCTCTCCTCCATTTAAGCAGTTTCAGCACTGCACTGCTGTCAGGTGAAAGCATTTCAGCTTTCAGAAGAGTGAAAGAAGAAAATCCATTCTCTATAATAAATGACCCAACCTTTTTATGACTTTTATCATGCCTTCACTTAGGAGGAGATATTGGTATGAGAAGATATTATCAATCACATTTCCTCCTCCATATACAGAAGTGAAGTGCTTAGGTCTGTATTGGCGTATCCACATGTACATGAGGTGTGTATTCACATATCCATATCCACATAAAGACAGACGAAATTCTTGGCTCACAAGGGACTTCTCAAAACAACAAATCTGTTCCTTTCTAGTACAACAAGACTCTACAATATCCCAAATTGCACCAACTGATTTTAACTATTTTAATTCTAAGTGCTTTATTCCCTAAATCCTAAACTGTTCTTATAGAGATGTTTTTATTTAACATACATTTCCCCTCCTGTTACTTCCTAGTAAACCTAATAGCTCTCAGTCAATTGCTCACTGTCCATTTTGTTACATCCTGCAATATATTTTGTCAGTAACTATGTCTCCTTTCAGTGGTTTTTTTTTGTTTGTTTGTTGTTGTTGTTTTTTTTTTTTTCTGGGTGGATTCTTGTGGGACTTGTTTTGTACATGCTTAATAATTTTTTATTGGCTTTTCTCTGAGTTCTCTAATTTGTTCTCATTTTTCAAAGGTGGTGCTTAAGACAGCATGGGACTCCAACTGATGCTTAGTAAGCACTAAATAGAAGAGTGTAATTAACTCACTTCCTAAGAGTAATAAATCTATGAACACAACTTACTATACTTTAGAATTTTCTTATTTTCCATGTGAAAATGGAAAATGGTGTGAAAATGCTGCTTGTTTTATTCACAAAACTCTTGTCTTTCTTGTGCATCTATCTCATTATTTGCCTTGCTTTTTATGTTGGGACACATGATTATTCTTCTGCCTTTAAACACTATTAACATCTTGTCTCTATTTGAGAAGACTTTTTATATTTCTGGTTATTAAGTTACTAATATTTCATTATTTCTTGTTACAATCTGCTTTTGCAAGTACACTCCAAATAATTTATTATTTTCTTACAGTTTTAAATCAGCTTAGTTTCTCATGTGGTTCTGACATATCCCGCACCAAGGCTAATCAAAATACTGAAATATTTAGGATGGATGTCCTGCAGAATCTCACTCAACAGTTGTGTCAATACAACACCGCATATGGTAATAACTTGAAATATTTTTCATTTATCAGCGGACGAACATTTCTTTCTTTTTTTTTTTTTTCTTTTTTTTCTTTTTTTAATTCCTACTGACTTTACTGCTTGAAGTATAAAGTAAAGTTAGTGTCACTAACTTGTAATATCTTTCTTTGATGATGCTAATCAGTTCAATAGATGAAAATGTAGTTCTAAGCTGACGATTCAACCAAAGAATTCCTCCTGTTTATGGCAGGTAGAATTCTGGGTCAAACCAATATTTAAAGTTCCTAAAGTAAGGCATGAAGTGGGATTTCTGATTCTTTTGTTTCTTTTGACTGGCAAAAAGACTATTTGAGAGAAGTGGAAATTCAGAGTAGATTTTTGTGGGAATAAAAATGTACATGCTGGCAAGTTTTCAACTGTCTGTTTGTTCAAAGATGGCAGGTGTGCTGCTTGGGAATTTCCATGTAGCCCAAAGGTAAAAATTTGATTGATTTCTCTCCTTTGTACTCATTTTCTTTTTATCACTGCTTACAAACTTTAATCCTTGTGAGCAGTGAAATGCCATGAAATACCTTGTATTGTACTAGAATACTTAAAGATTTTCATCACTATGACAGACATATTTTATTTATTTATTTAATTATTTTTCTTGACTGTGAAGAGGTCAGTGGGATTTTCCATTGGCAGCCAACAAGATTGGTCTGCTGTTGCTAATAAATATTTTTAAAATAAAAAATAGACACCACAAGAAAACACATCTCAGGAACTTCTACAATTTATTTAGTCCTCAGTTACCACCATGATATCTAAAACTTCATAGTTTATCATAAACAAATCTTTGATATATTCAATCTGTGTTTCTGTAACTTTATGAAAGTCCATTGGTGAGCAGAGGGAAACCGACAAGGAATTGCATTCACTGAATTCACTGTAGTACAGGAACTTAGAAAACTATCTAAAGCACACTAAATCATACGCTGTCTTCTGTTTTATATCTAATACACTAGTTATACAGGGAAATGGTAAATTGTTTTATATCTTTGTAGTTGCTGCTTTCAAACAGACTACGTTCTTCAGATACTTTGCATACAATAATTCATCAACTGAATGATGAATGAGCTGAAGCTTTTGACAGTGCTGAGAAGCGCAAGAGGAAGTGTAATTCCACTGACAGTTTTCCAAGTTAAAAAAAGTGCTATGGAAAATGGAAAGTTTCAAATCAAGAACAAGCATCTAGAAAGACTCAAGAAGTGGACTCAAAAAAGGCAGGCACTAAAATGTCCCTAAGATTTTGGTTTTCCTTCCTCTATGACTTAGTAGAAACTTTGATATATGTCCTATTTCCTGTCATGCCTATTTGAACTGTAATCTCTGTCTCTCAGCCTTTTACACAGAATCTTTCAGAGTACAATTGATCTCTTTTATATTTATATATATATATAAATAAAATATATGGTTTGTGTTCTATAGTATTAACAGAGCATGTGTGTTTTTAATTAACAGTCCAAATAATCCTAACTCCAAGAAGAATATTTATAGATATTTGCTCATGCTTGAGTTTGTCATTTTCTCTTCTAATATAATTTGAAATGATCTATAGCCTAGTTCCTAAGGCTTTTTGGAACTTGCATCACAGTCTACAGAAAGAGAAATATTAAAAAGAGGTCTAATACAATAACCTCTGAAAGCTTTCTCAGAATTGAGAAAATAATGTATATTTTTCTAAACGTCACTTCTTGCTGGCCATATTTGTCTTAAAAAAAAAAAACAAAAACTAAACTAAACTATTTAATACAGTAATTGCTTAAATATATTGATTTGTCAATTCTATTTTTAACATAAATAAAAGTTTTTGAAGTCCTTCTATTCTTAAATTTTCTAGTAAGCTGCCATGTTATTTTTGATGGTGTGATATCTATATTCATTGCCAAACATCACTGTTGTCAAATGTACTGGTATTTCCTCTAATGTCAGTGACAGTAAGATTGTCTTGTTGATAAGGAAAGCAGGTGCCTTGGGCATATTGAACTGAGAAATTGGATTCCCTTAGGAGGGCAGCCATATGAGAAGTCTGAGCAGTTACCTCCCAAGCAGGAATTGGTAAACTGATTTATAAGAAATGAGAACAGACAACTTTGCTTAAAATTGGAGCCAAGCATGCAGAATAGTTTGCAGAAGACTGCATGCCTTTTTCCTTTTTCTCAGTTGTGTTCTTCAGTTTATGTTCTTCTGTTTTCCTCTAGGCAAGTTTAGCATAGACATGTATCAAGGAATAATGTCTCAGCTTCAGATATAATAGATTAAATGTATAGTTGACCTTTCATTCACTGTTATGTTTCTGTACCAAAAATGTAAAGAAATATGCAAGGGGTTACTACATTACTAATTAACTTTTTAATAGTTTGTGAGATTCCTTTCAAATATTTTTCAGAATATACTTCTTAATTCAGTAACTACTTGAAGAATATTCTTGAAGGATATTCTGGTTAAAATCCAGTAAATTCTGGGAGACAGATGTAGCTGTCATCTGCCTCTTCAGAAACTAAAGCTGAGTACGTGTCAAGGGACTTTGCTGGAGCAGGTGCTGGAGTGCTTGGCAAAGTGAAGATGCCAGGGTCATTGCTCCGTTTGTACAAGTGAGATAGAGTTATGAGAAGTTCTACATACTCTCCACCTATTGCTTATTCCAAAATCAGATTAAAGACAGATTCCTCCTCTGTTACCTACTCTGTGGACTTCCACTTTTTCTGCTATGTCCATTTCCAACACTGAAAGTTTCTACTGAATGAAATGTATTTAATTAAAGATTATTGGCATCTCTAATATTCTTATACTAGTCTGACTCTGTTGTATAACACATGAAAATGCATAGACTCTTCTTATTAACTTAATTCTATGACGTGGTAGGCAGTAGTGAATATAGATATCAACCAGAGAATTATTCAAATTTAGATGTAATCATTTTAATAATGAGCACTTCTAGCTGAAGACGGCATATTTACAGGGGTGGATTATTTTAAACAGTTTCAGAAAGGTGAGGAGTCTTTATTTGAAGATACAGTTTAAAAGAAGGGAAGGAAATGAATGTCATACGTATTGTGATGTTATAGATGCAGGGACAGATAAATCAAAATGTGAAGACTGGAAAGAGGAAAAGAATGAAATCTTATAGAAAATGCAGAAGTTATCCCATAATCATTTGTCTTCAACACATGAACAAGGAGTAGGCTTCTCAAAGCAAAAGGAAGAATATATAAGAATTTTCCCAGGAAGATAATGTATTTAGGAGATAGTATTATGCTGAGTGAAACACTTGCTAGAAGTAGATCTACCCTGTTGATAAGCTCTGGTTTAATGCTATTGTTCTAAATTACTTCCAGTGAGTATTATTTCTTAAGTTGTTTCTAGGATATTGAAAACAAACATCAGAGTAGTTTCTCATGACTTGATGGGTTTCTGAATACCTGAAAAGCCATCCATCCAAAAAACTTCTGTATTATCATCTGCAGAACAGGAATGAATTTATTCTTGTAGAAAAAAGGGACTTCAGAGATGGCTCCATAACCAATTGCTGAATTAAATGCTGAATTAAACTATGGAAAGTGTATCTTCGAATTCAGTGGAAAAGAGTAGGTTTGGTGAGGAACTATAATACAACAATGAAGGGTGATTTTAATTTCAAGCATGAATAAAAGTGATGATGAAAGAATCCCAAACACAGTCTGGAAAAACAGAGAATTAAAAGATTAATGCAGTATGATTTTTCTTTTTCCATCCTGACAAGTCTGGAATTCTTTCACATGTTGATACATACAGTCCAGGAGAGAAAGTATACAACATGAAAATCAAAGTGTTGTAAGCAGTAAAGGTTAACTTAAGGGTTAAACAAAGCAAAGTAATTAGAATTATGGTTATCTAATAGAAATATATAGGATTTCTATTTGAAAAACAAAAACCCACAATTTAATTCCTTTTCTACTGATGACAATATTATCAGATGTAGCTGGGGAACTTATAGCTGGGAACATACAAGCTGCCTTACTCTTACCTCAGGAAGTAAAAACTCAGTTTAGAAAAACTTCCAAAATGTACATTGGTTTCTCTGAAAATAATGTCTCTTATTTATTTCTGTGGGAATGACAACACATTCAGAGAGCACAATAACACCATTTGATAAAGAAAATTCTCCATTACAAAACTATTTTTCTACAGTCACCAACATTAGCTATGTATTTTTGCCAGCAATGAACAAGAGCCTGCATTCTATGCTTGTGTAAAAAACAAACAAAAATACCCCTGCACCAACAGTGGTGATCACTGTCAGTTTTGCCATTACTTAAATGCACCACCCACTGCCTCTGTGCTTACATCCAGTGTTTGGTCTCCATCAAAATTCAGTAAGTATTGATGAAAGTCAGTGGGTGCAGCTTTTTACACATAGAGCAGTTCACTTCCACTCCTTTATATCATATGTTTTTCCATGTCAGACACCATTTTGTCTGACTCTGCTGCCATCTGTTGCACAGCAACAAATGAGTATTGGTGTAAATAAACAGAGAGCCTCTACTGCCATACCCCCAAAATCCACCTCTGACACTTTGGGCCAACATAATGTGACTTTCAGAACAGCCCTCATAACATTTTAATCCTTGTAAATCTAGTTTTGTTTCCATAGCATTCCTGAGAGGTGGGGGGGGGGGGGGG
>JAPSGF010000004.1:7852036-7872740 GCA_035772895.1 Perdix hodgsoniae | reverse complement strand
GGGGGGGGGGGGGGGGGGGGGGGGGAGGCGGTGTGGAAGTCTTCCGTTGCTTGTACAGAGCTCAGTTTCACAGCTCTGTAGTTTAACTTCTTCACATTTTTTCCTTTCAGTTCTTTACTTTTTTCACAACATCTCCTTTTCTTTTGCATCTTGCAGTCTTTAATCATTGAAACTGGACCCGAGCAAGGCATTTGACATGGTCCCTCACCACATCCTTACCTCCAAGTTGGAGGAATGTGGATTTGATGGGTGGACCACTTGATGGATAAATAACTGGTTGAAAGGCTGCAGACAGAGGGTGGTCATCAATGGTTCTACATCCAGGTCAAGGCAGTAATGAGCAGCATCCCCCAGGGATCTGCCTTGGGACTGGTGCTCTTTAACATCTTTAACAATGACATCGATGATGGAATTGAGTGCACCCTCAGCAAGTTTGCTGAAGACACCAAGCTGAGTGGTGCGGTTGACATGGTATAAGGAAGGGATGCCATTCAGAGGGACCTCAAGAGGCTAGAAAGGTGGGCCCGGGTGAACCTGATGAGGTTCAACATGGCAAAGTGCAGAGTTTTGCACTCGGGCCAGAGGAATCCCAGGCATACAGACTGGAAGGAGCGATCCTTGAGAGCAGCCCTGCAGAGAAGGACCTGCGGGTCTTGATAGATGAAAAACTTAACATGAGCCACCAGTGTGCCCTTGTGGCTCAGGAGGCAAATGGCATCCTGGGCTCCATCAGAAGAGCGGTGGCCAGCCGGGACAGGGAGGTGATTGTACCCCTCTACTCTGCTCTTGTGAGGCCCCATCTGGAGTACTGTGTCCAGGTCTAGAGCCCCCAGTACAAGAAAAACGGGGAGCTGTTGGGGAGGGTCCAGAGGAGAGCCACAAAGATGATTAGGGGACAGGAGCACCTTCCCTATGAAGACAGGCTGAGGGAGCTGGGCTTGTTCAGCCCAGAGAAAAGGCGGCTGTGGGGTGACCTCATTGCAGCCTTCCAATACCTAAAGGGAGCCTATGAACAGGAGGTGAATCAACTCTTTGAAAGGGTAGATAACTGCAGAACAAGGGGAAAAGGTTTTAAGTTGATGGAGTGGAGATTTAGGTTGGATGTCAGGGGAAAATTCTTTACAGAGTGGTGAGGTGCTGGAACAGGCTGCCTAGAGAGGTTGTGGATATCCCGTCCCTGGGAGTGTTCAAGGTCAGATTGGATGGGGCCCTGGACAACCTGGTCTAGTATTGGATGTGGAGACTGTTGGCCCTGCATGTGGCAGGGGGGGTTGGAGATTCATGATCCTTGATATCCCTTCCAACCCTGACCATTCTGTGATTCTGTGTGATTCTATGATTCTCTTTCTAAAAATGCTGTTAGCCAAATCTAGCCAAACAGATTATTTGAGAAATTGCATTGTGTAGCATTTATATTCCCTTGTTTAGGTTTTGAAAATAAGAAAATAAGAAATATAAAGATCTTATTAAGAAGTCCCGAAGATGAGCATGGTATTCAGTTAGAACAAATTAACACAAACCTTGTTCCTTCTTTATATATGATAAGTTGATAATATTTTTAAAATTACAAGAGTAATGTTCTTGCATCTTTTATGTGAGATAACCAAGTCTCCGTAAGGAGAGGAATAGACGGAAGCAGATGTTTAAGCCACTTGTTGGGAAGTCCAAAAAAACCACAAAAACTTGAAGTCATTAGCAAGACACCAATGATGGAAATTTAGTTTCCTTTCAGTTTTGCCTCTTAATAAATAAAGGAGAAGAAAATAAGGAGTTTATATCAGTTCCATCAGGCTATCATAGGTTCTCTGATGTGTTTATACAATGAAACACTGATAAAAGCAATAGTCACTCACTGGTATTTCATACTCCTTTCTATCTGCCAAAATCCTGCATAGGTCTTTGTAAAAGCATAAAGTGTCTTAACAGCTGAGGTCATCTACTCTCTTTTTAATGTAGGAAAAAAACTTTTCTCAGACTTTTTCTGTTCATTTTTTCCTTTTCATCATAGTCTATAGGAAAATCTCCCAAAGTCTTCAGCTTCTCAAAATTCTAAATATGTGAAAGAACAACATAGAAAGTGGTCTAACATTATTGAAGAGGTGCCAGAAGAAAATTTGCTGAAGTTCTTGACTGCTACAAGAAATGGAATTTTGTTTCTAAGAGCGATTTCTACAGGAAATTGATTTCTCTAAATTAATCATGCTTCCTCTGTTTAGCCTTCACAGCATATTCTTTGTATTTATGTTAATTCAAACTGTATATAGCTAGGAACCAATTATCTGTGACTCTTTGTACTACTGATTCCTCCTAGCCTAACTAGTGATGATAGCCATACTTCAGGTGTAGCTCCAGCTATTAAGAAAAATAAAATAAAATAAAATAAAATATATAAAATATTTATTATATATATATAAATTTATTATATATAAATATATATATATTTGCCTTTTTTCTTCAAGCTCCAACACAGGTGATTGACAGTTAGAAGAATTTTGGTTCAGCCGCCTTTAGCAACCTCTCCACACTTCATCTCTTCCCTTATATCTGACTGACCCTCAAGCCTACTCACTCTTTCCATTGGCCTTTGTGATCTGGACTCCTGGAACTTTTTTTTTTTTTTTTTTTTTTTTTTTGTGGAGAAGCAGAGATGCTTTTCTTTATTTCATAGTCTCAGTTGCCACTAGAGAAGACAGACAGGTCACACTTCTCTGCTAGCTACTGTGCATGGACATCTAATTGTCAGAGCTAATATCACTAGGAAAATACCTAAAGAAAACAGAACAACAGGTGGTCTCAGTCAGGAAGCAGCTCATTACTTTTGTTGTTATTCGCCTTAATTGCCTCAGCCTGCTGTTAAAGCCCGCTTGTCCATAACAACTAGTTCTGGGAATTATATTACTAACTGGAAACATTATTATTAGACTTGGAGATGGCAGGTGACATCTAGATGTGTCCAGATCCAGACACATTATAAACAAACACATCAGAAAGGCAAAGAGGGAAAGAAATTAACTTTTATGTTTAGTGGAATAAGATTCAGCAGCTTTTTTTAGTGAGTTTCAGACCTTTTCTATTTACAAGAGGAAATACAAAATTCCTGATCAAGCTGCTAAACTAGATATAGAGATTCTGAAAACAGTCTGGTCACATTTTTTTTTACTAAAGCAGCAGCTGAAAAATTTGTGTTTCATGAAAATGTTGAGGGGTCTGTTTTGTACTGAAGATATGAGCCATTGCTTAGTAATGAATGCAATCAATAATGTATGTATTGACAGAGCATATAAAAGTGAACATATCTGCAGTTAAATTCAGAATGAATGTTTACAGCTAGAGTGCCATTCTTTCAAATTCTTCCTGAGGTCCTCCTAATAAATAAGGGCACGTGGATTTCTTATTCAGTGTAATATTTAGAATAAAATATTTTGTGAATTGTGTTATAGGGCTTTTTAAATTTTGTTTTTACATACAGGTAATCAAAGAAGTGGGAGCCTCTTAGCTACATACAGTCACTAAGATTTCAACAGTGTCTGAGAGAACACAATATTAAACTTTGCAAAATCACAGAAGGATTAAATATGACAGAACTAAGCAGGAGAACATTGATTTGCCCTAGGCATTTTGTTTAAACACCTACAGTAAGCAGTACTTAAAGCATTTGAGGATTTCAAATATTGTTATTCAAAACATAGTGTACTTCAATTTTATAATGAAAGAGAAAGAATTCTCTTTTGCAGGACTTTGTGCAGGGGAAGGGAAGGGAAATGGAGATTGGTCAGGGAGAACAGAAGAGAAAAGATAAGTAGAGTTCTGTATGCTGTCATATTTTTCAAAATTATCTTTGGAAGGAAATCATATTACGACCATAGTTTCTGCTTAATAACTATATTCTCTCTGTCTCATTAGTCACCATTATTTCGCTGTTATTTAATATTGAGATCTCCCTTTCCTGTCCTTTTTGTCTTAGTAGACTAGAACGGAGAGCACAATTCTTTAATTGCAGAAAGCTACAAATTTTTCTCATAAAATTGCTTTTGTTTGATGACGGCTAAAGAACAAGTGTTCTTAAAAACAAGTAACCCATAAAGCAAGATTTCCTAAACTACTTCATTTTTTAGCACTGAAAAAAAGCTTTTCAAATTGTTACCATTTGTTGATTGCATCAGCCTTCCTTTGTTTTAACACAATTTATTGGCTATTTCAGTCATTCTAAGCTATCAATATTATGCTTATTGACAACTGACAATTGTAA
Source organism: Perdix hodgsoniae (assembly GCA_035772895.1). Lineage (NCBI taxonomy): Eukaryota > Metazoa > Chordata > Aves > Galliformes > Phasianidae > Perdix > Perdix hodgsoniae. The sequence goes on along the minus strand of JAPSGF010000004.1, from coordinate 7,868,491 downwards.
AGATTCAGTAGCATATGCACTGGCTTGTGGTGCCAGTGGTCCCGCTGAAATCCATTCTTACTAAAAAAAAAAAAAAAAAAAAAAAAAAATGTAGAAGAGCATTTCATGTGATAGTGATACATGGAAGTGGTAGAAATGTGAGATTCCTAGGGCTATTCACAGGAGTAAATGTTTTTATTTAATACTTCTCAAGCAGAGAAATAATGGTATTATTTTTTGTTTCTCAGAATATTTTAAACAAATACTTAAACTTTTCCATGGAAATAAAATGTTATAACCTTGATACCAAAAAGATTTTAAAGATATGCCACAATAGACATAGCAAAATAAATTTGGTTTTTACAAGAAAAAAATACAAGTTTTCTCTTTAAGAAAGTTGTTTCTCTATATAGAAAACATGTTTCCATTTAGAATATACTAGCAGTCTTTGAAGAGCCCTTCTGGCACTTTAGACTTCAGTAGTGCCAAAAGGAATTGCCTAATTTAATAAACTGCCAGTTTAACAAAGAAGCGACCATATTTTACCATTGTTTCTGATAGTAAAGTGGAATCTTCTGTTTATGTTGGTTTGAGCTCTAAGTTAGAGTAGAACAAGGGTGTGTGTGTGTGGATAAAAACACCTGGTTCTTGCCTGCAATATTGTTTCTTTCTCCTGCAGAAGATATGTGGTGACTGCCTCCTGCAAGGTGAGCATCCAAATCTGAATGACGCTCTAACTACCCCACTCAGAGTGGCCTGGGAGTAACTCGAGGACAATGGGGGTGATTATGTATTTCTTTACAGGTTATTTCCAAAGTAGATTAAGTTGTAACAAGAGGATGGACTGTACCTTCCTTTACTATTCTAAGTAGATGGGGTGCAGAATATTATCAGTGTAAAGATAAGTATGTGTGTATTTGTATGTTGCTGTTGTGCAAAACTATGAAGATGGCTCAGGCATACATGAATTTCCTTGTTTTTATTACTTTCTTTTTGCTGTGGTCTGGAATCAAGAATGTGTCTACTTAATGGGAATCATCTGCCAGTAGCTCAAGTAGATTTAATGGCTCAACCCCTTCTTGTCCCAGACCGCAAAAACATGAGAGATGAGGATTGTAAGTTTAAGTAAACAGGTCATACAGCAAAGTATTGTCAAGAGCAATATTGCACCATGTTTGTCGACTCCTTCTTGACTCTTTTTTTTGTTTGTTTGTTTGTTTCTGGAGATCTGTTCTTATCAATCATTATTATTTGTTTATTTCAAAATTATATGAAACTAGTATGACTAGGCCTTTTTGTGTGTGTATGAGACATGGGAGAGAGAGAGAGGAGAAAACAACTATAGCAGTACTGGGAAGAATTCCTTGTAAATATGGATTTAGTGCTAATGTGCCATGCAGAACAGAATAGAATAGGAAGTGGCTGTTAAAAAGTGTGCTGAAATACATAGAAGAAAAAAAAGTCTATATAATAAAAGATTATATATCAAAATATCGCTGACATAGGAAAGAGTAAAAGAGAAAGGGGATTAGGTAGGAATTACATTAATAAGATCCTGTAGTAACTACTTGAGATAACACAGAAATAATAACAGCAGAAACCAGGACAAAAGCACCACAGTGCCACAGTAGTTTATTAATATATGGAAGAGAATTTGTTTGAGCTGTTAGCTTCCACTTGTAGTGGGAGTGAAGGGCAGCGAATCTTCAATGAATTTTTCCATAATGCCTTAGAAGAGCTTCAGGGACTGTCCAGATCATTAGGACTGCTTTACAGACCCGTAACAAAAAGATTATGAAGAAGTTTTTCAAGCAATTTGAGACAAATTCAGTCAGATCAGGCAAAAACTGAATATTGTTAGATACTAGATAAGGAAAGATTTGTATTATTTTCTTCTTTTAGTTCAGAACAAATTCCAAAATTAGAAATGATTCTAGAATGAGTATTTTTGTTGCATCATTTCTGGCCATAAAAGAGCAACACATTCAGCTGTGAGCATTTAAATTGACTGCAGTAATACTGTATGTTCAAATGCAAAGGGTGTTTTCTACCTCTGTGTTAATTTGTGTTCTGCACAAGCTAACACCCAATTAAATGTTTAATATCTTGCTTTGCATGTAGGTAGTCACATAAATGTTCACCTCTGACTGATCTTAGTCTATGTATGTCAGCGTTTGTCTGCTATATCATAAAATGACGAAATACACAAATGACACAAATTGTGCCACAGCTACCAGTGCTATCATGCAACTTAGAATTGTAGGAATATTCAGTGTCACTATCTAAGTTTATGGTCCAGAAGAAAAGACTAAGAAGAATTTAAGATTTTTTTGAAGCAACTTTTTAAGACGTAGTGACCTCTGTTATGTAAGGAGACTATTCCATTTTCTAATACTTTTTCTGCTATTTAAAATAAAAACATGTCCTTAACAGAGTTCTAGGCTAACCTATGAATGCTCCAGGCTAAGTGGTTTCAATATTTATCTTGTCCATGGATATTCTCTTTTTGTTATTAATACCATTCATATCATCTTAAGTACTTGATGTCATCTCCAGGTTTTAAAAGAAGTTACTTTGTTTCCGCTCCTCCTCTATTCCTCATTATTTGTAGTCAAAATAAGTATTTTCTGGATTTGCACATTGGTGCCAGCATAGTGAAAGCTTGAGTCACATTTCTTAAATACAACAAAAGTGTTTATTTAAATACTGGAAACCTTAAAGACAATTGCTGAATCATAGAATGACTTGGGTTGGAAAGAACCCAAATGATCATCAAGTTCCAATTCCCTGCCACATGCAGGACCACCAACCTCCAGATCTGGTACTAGACCAGGTTGCCCAGGGCCTCATCCAGCCTGGTCTGGAAAACTGCCATGGATGGGGCATCCACAACTTCTCTGGGCAGCCTGTTCCAGCACCGCACCACTCCCTCTGTAAAGAACTTCCCCCTGATATCCAATCTAAATCGTCCTTGCTTGAGCTTAAAACCATTTCCCCTTGTCCTATCACTGTCTACCCATCTAAAAAGTTGATTTCTTTAAAAAGTTGATTCCCCAGCTTTGTATATTTCCCTTTTGAATTCTGGAAGGCTGCAATGAAGTCTCCTCACAGCTTTCTTTTCTCCAGGCTGAACAAGCTCCACGCCCTCAACCTGTCCTTATAGGAGAGTTGCACCAGCCCTCTTACCATCTTTGTAGCCCTCCTCTGGACAGTCTCCAACAGCTCCACATTTTTCCTGTATTGGGGGCCCAGATCTGGCTGCAGTACTCTGGATGGGGCCTCAGGAGGGGAGAATAGAGAGGGACAGTCACCTCCCCATCCCTGCTGGCCACCCCTCTTCTGATGGTGCCCAGAGTACAATTGGCTTTCTGAGCTGAAAGAGCATACTGCTGGCTCATGTTCAGTTTTTCATTAATTGGGACCCCCAGGTCCTTCTCCACGGGGTGACTAGCTGAAGCTCTCAAGAGAACAGATTTTCAATTTAGAAACTCTTGGAAAGTTACAAGCCAATATACAGTGTGATTGCATATTGTTATTTTGTAGAATAAAGTTTCCAATGTCAAATTTTGGTTGTATCTCGCAGTTCAAGCTCTACATGCTGTAACTATAAATATACCTTAGTTCAGAATCACCAAGGTTGGAAAAGACCTCCAAGATCATCTAGTTCAACTGCCAAATCATCATCTTTAGATGAGTGATGCTTTCGGCAAAGGGTACTGTTGAATACTCAAGGATAACAAACTGAAAATATGAAAAGAAAAAGGAATGTTGAAAAAAAAAAAACAACAAAACAAAACGTGAGTCTATCCTCAACTATGTAAGTTGATATTTTCTATCTATATTTACAAATTTCTTCAGAACTTTATTCCTTTGAACTTTGTCATGGCATTATTTCATTAACAACTGAATCTGAGCACTAATCAATGAACCACTGGACAAAGCAGGGTATTTATTCAATATATTCTTCTTAAGGTCACAGAATGCATGTTACATTTTTGAATACTAATTTTTGTCCTGAAATTTGTTTAGAGACTTACTAAAATGTCAGAAAGAGCTGCCAACATTTTATTTCTCACCTTTCCTGTTGTTTAGTCAAAACAAATGCACAGTACTTCTCAAGCTGAACCATATGTTATCTTGTTATCATGTTACCATGTTATCTTATGGTATATTAATTCCTATATGACAGAATACTAGCAAACTGCATAATGCATGTACTAGATTTTAATATATGTGCACTGATTTTGCCAGTAATAGAAATTATATTCACACATCTGTAATTGTAATATACCTACACAAAGTGTAATGTCTTTTTATTCTCCAGTGTAGTTCCTAATAAAAAGCTATTCTGAATTTCAAGCTGTTGTGTGATCTAATGTTAGTATGTAGACAATGAATTAATGTAAACATCTTTTTCTTTTTTGTTTTGTTTTGTGCATGAATCCCATATTGTAATATTTACTCTTGTGCTCTGTATTAAGTCAAAGAGCCATAGTTATCTTCTTGAGAGCTATGAAGCATGCATTTTATCACATTATTTCCAAATGTAGTTTGATCTTGGTTTTAGGAACTATTATCCTTATTTGTATCCACAGAACTAAACATTTACACTTAGTCTTACATTTTGTTTGTCTTACAATCTGTTGAGAAAGCTACATGATCTGGAAAGAAAACAGATACACTTATTTTGCTGCAAAGCAGTTGTCATTGCTGCATGCAGATCCTATGGCTTCTATAGAAAGTAGGTAATATGGGCTTTCCAGTCACGATGCTACTCTGAACACATGGCTCTGGAAGTTATGTTCTGAAAGTGATTCCTCCTATTTTATAATGTTGGTTCACAATGACAGAGGTGAATGTTGGTGGTATGATGGTAGAAGATGAACCTTCCCACAAATAGTCCATTACATTTTGTTGCCATGTGACAGATGACAAAGGGGCAGTTTGGCAAAATGGCGTCTGACTTAGAAGTGCATATGAAACAAAAGGGTGTCATTGAATTCCTCCACATGGGAAAAATCACACTATTGAAATTCATTGATTCTTGCTGAATATTTACCGACACCAAACAGTGGATATAGCACAGTGAGGCAGTGGTTGATGTGTTTCAGCAATGTAATAGATAAGCCACATTCTGGGTAGCCATGCAGATGCTTCTGAGTGTGGCATGCAGGGTCTTGTTCACAGCCAGCAAAGATGCATAACTAATGGCAAAAGTAGATTAAATTCTCAGCTATAAAACACTAGCAAATATTGTTATTGAGTTCTTTGTATCTATCATAGTTTCCATGGCGGGGGGGAAGGAAATACTACTTTCTGAGCAACCTACACATTTGCAACCTACACATTTACAGGCTCCTGGCTATGATACCAAGATGACAGAACTAGAGACTTCTTCAGTTATGAAAGTAGCATGCATTTTGAGTAGAAAACTGAAAGAAATACTTTTGACTTACTGTTAGTATAAATAGTACACAGCTATATTTTCTTGATATTTTCTGTGCAGGGTAGACACTAAACTATCAGTGAGTTGTGACTTGTTCTGGGCCTTTGTAAATAACAAAAGTTTTAAAGTCGTGAAAACACTGTTAAGGAATGTATAAATCCTAATCAAAGTCAGGCACTTAAGAGTTTATTATACTATAATTTGCACAGGTGGTCATTTTTGCGGAAAAGTATTCGGTGCACATAGCAATGCAATGTTGTTTTTGCCTGTCTATATTTATATATATGTATTCATATTTAAACATGCATATGTACATACATCCATAGTAATCAGTGAAGGCTATGCACAAACAGTGTAAATAATATTAACACTTTATTAGACATGGACTACTCAATCTTTTACAGTTTCATTTTGACCACACAATTGAAGAATATTGAGAGACTCCATTGATTTTGGGAAAAGTTATTTATTTTAAACACAAGACAAATGAATACATGACATTGCAATGCACTATGGGTTGTTAAACAACTGGTGGACATTTTCAAGCGAAAAAAAAAAGAAAAAGTTTAATGAGCAGCAAATACCGAACAAATGAAGCTGTGCTTTGATTCCAAATCTCAGTTTTAGAATGTGTTATAATAGTCTAAACTTGTCATGAAGCCATGAAAGTGCTAAAAGCTTTCAAAAATAAACATATCCAAATGATGGAAGCCACTTTACTCCAAGGGTAATAGATCTCTGTTTTAAATGCAGTAACATATTTATGATATAACATGGATTAAGACATTTCCAGAATCACTCACAGCACATTGTGTAAAGGTGTGTAAGGAAGATATAACTATCTCTGTCTTGATCAGTTAAATTTTACAGACTCAGGACCAAACTCACTGTCTCTAATGTGTGTTTGTAAGTGTAAACACCAAAGCGAAGGAGTTTATTTGAATCTGAAATAATTGTAAGCCTGCTAAGAATGTTCTTTGGGAATTTATTTTTAATTACTATCTTGAACTCTTGTATAAGGAATTTTTCTTACATTCTTTCTTGTGGATAGTTGTATTCTACTACTGATGGGAGTCCCATACCTACAATGAAGGGAATGTGTTCATTTGCCTCTCTCTAAGTGGGCTCTGCTCCTTTTGGAAGCATCATTTCATCGGGTACAAATTCACAGGTTGTCTCTGGATGGGTGCTCAATTCTTACCCCAGTAAAATCCTTCTAAAAATGTTCTGGTGATCTTAATTGTTCACTCTTCACTTTGATATGACTGCATCATTTTTACATTTGAGCAACTGTCTTTCTGTGAAAAGTAGCTAGACAAAAATAGTGCTGCCTAACCCAGCTCTGCTTCCTCTACGTATTTTGAGCTGCTGACCAACATAAATGTATTTTTAGTTTTACTCCTTTTAACCCTGAAGAATCAACACAGGTAAAATTGTGGTCTGAGAAAATATATTTATTCCACAGACCCACCAAAAATTTTTGGATGTTTTTCAGTTATGGCATTTCCATGAAGTCTAAAAGTAAAAAAGTAATTTTCTTTGATCAAGAGTAAAGTATGCAACTACTCTGAACTGAAGTACGTAAATATACTGTACCAATGCTAAAGTTGCTCTTAGCTTCACCATGCTCCCTACTTTGTGCTTGCTTATGACTTGATGTCAAGGATAGATTTTGCCACAATAATTCTGCAGTCAGATTCTTTGAGGTTAGATTCTTGCTCTGGTTCTCTGCAAATTGAAAAGTTTATTCCAAATCTCTCACAGAAAAGCTTGCTCCAAATCTGCCATTTAACCCTGCCTAACTTATAAATGGGTGCCTTTGTCAGTCTTTTGGTCACAGCCTATTTGGAAAGTGTTCCTCATCTATTTTGCATATCTGCTTGGCTATGAATATTGCAATTTTGGATCCTTGGTCATGTCATCAATTAAAGCAAAATGAGAAATCTATCTTAACTTCACTGAAGAATCTGACCCGGAGAGTCTGGATTTTTATAAAGTTGTCATCATGTTCATCAGTAAGTAATATTAAATAATGTCTGGATGTCACTGGAGAAAAGAAACTTGATAAGAGGAATAAACTGTACTGATCTGATTTGCTCAAATTCAAAGGAATTTTAGAAGTACTTGATGTTTAATGTTAAGCTTTCAGTTGCAGAATCCACACTTGTTTAGTCCATCTTAACTACTCATTGACCTTGGCAATGCTTCAAGGGCTGTATTTTTCTATGTATGAGCTATTTTTGAATAAGCACTGTAGCACGTTGAGCACATGATTTTTAAAAGCAGACTTGCTGATATACCCACCAATTCTAAAAAGTGGTCTTTAAATAAAGCATAGTTATTGTAGATAATAATATATATAAGAGTCAGGATGCTTTTTTTTCTGTCCTTGGTTTGTGAGTAAGCAAAATACTTTTTTTTCCGCAATCTACCAGAGATCTACAATGTCATAGAGTAGCACCCAGGTACCAAGTACTATGGAAGATCATAAGTAAAGCCAATTACAAATGTCTTGTACATTTTAAGAAGACTACTTTCCTCTGTCATCAGAACAAGAAACTAGTTTTGGAAGATGCTGAAAAAATATCTCCCCCCTGTAGCTCTGGATTAGGATGCTGTTTTTCTCTCTGCATTTGTGGGTGGATGATTCACAGATATATGTCTTCAGGCATAGACTGAAAACACTGCTGCACTGGAACCCTTAAAAGTGCAAGCATGTTTCCAGGCAAGTGCATTATAAATCTCAAGTAAATCCACTGTGAAGGCACTGATTAGAAATATATTTACAGATTGAAATAAAATTTTTATGACTATCTTTGTTCTTCTATGAGACACATCTTCTCTGGAAGCTCTTACTATTCAAGAACACTGAGCAGAAGTGCACACAACGTCCTGTGCCTGACACTTTGCACCCTCATGTCACTGAGAATAACTGAAGATTTGGCAAACTCAGTTAATGATACAGAAGAATGGGAAAGAAAAAATAAAAAGAGAGACAGAGAGGAAAATAAGTAGAGGGCCTAGAAGAGACAGAATCAGACTTTGAGGAAAGCCAGAGTGAAAAAAAAAAAAAAGAGAAAAGTAAGAAATAATAAATTTAGAAACCTGCCAGGCCATCAGTACAACAGTGTGGAGAGTGAAAAATGACAGTTTGAAGACAGCAACAGCTATCATAAAATGCACAAATGGGCGTTCTTCCATATAGTCTTTCTCCTTCCCACACTCTAGCTCTATGTCAAGACCATGTAGTTATGATAGTTTAAAAAAAAACAAACAAAGCACAAAGAAAGCCTAGTAAAGCTACTCAAGTATATGATATATCTCCCTAAATGAAGAATCACACTTTGTAGCAATTTTATCTCAGACAGTGAAAGTCAAAAGGGAAAAAAAAAAAAAAAAAAAAAAAAAAAAAGAAAAGGAAAAAAGGAAAAAAAAAAAAAAAAAAAAAAAAGAAATGAGAAGGAAATAAACCTAAGTAATTGGAGGAAAAAAGATGTCATGAATTGGAAATGAGTTTTGCTTTGAGGCGCCAACTGAGACGCACAGCTTTCCAAAGCTACAGTAAGAACAAAAATAGACCAGAATTTTAGTTATGAATAATAATAAAAAAGACTTTTATATTTGCTTTACATGCTTCAGAAATAGCCAATTCTTCTGTTTATGAATTGGAAAATAGAAAATCTGTGCTATCCTTCTTTCAGATTTTGAACATTCATCTCAAACATGAAACCTGGAAATGAAAAATTAAATATAAAACATCAAGCTTGCTTTTCTTTCTTCTTTATTTATGATCATTCACATGTGCAGTAGAAGAAATCAAATTTGGATGCAAATTGGGAGATCACCTATAGTCATTTTTATAGAGAGGATCAAATGTGTATGTGAACCACGACAGTCTTAAGACAGAATAGAAATGTTCATCCTTGTTTGTGTGCATGTCTCCACGAGTCAGCTGATGATGATGGCTAAACTGTTTTTTTTTTCTGGTGTTTTTGGGATGGATGTTTTACAGTAGCTTTTTTTTTTTCCTTTTTTTTTTCCTTCCCATAGCACTGTTTCATTGTACCAGAGATTACAGACTGATAACTGCTGTAGGAACACAGTTCTATTGTGCTGGGGCAATGTTCACACAAATACAGACGATTTCCTTGAATTGTGTAGGAAGATTAGCCAAAATGCCAAGAAATACATGCCTTGGGAGTTTACTTAAAGCTGTGTTTGTACCTTCCTTTCAGATTTGAAAGAATTTCTTCCTCTGAAATGGAATCAGCGTTGGATGCAATGAGGACAACCTTTCCTGACATTTCTTTGAAACAGAAAGGGGAGGGGAGGAGAGGAGAGCTAATTTACTAAAATGAGAATTGTGTTAGTGTTCTCAAGTTCTGATGTGTTCCGGTAAGTAGAGCTAGATTTTTCATTAGTTGTTCTTTCTTTTCAGTATGTACATTCTATACCAGATATCTGGTATAGGTGGGTATTAAATTGTCAATGAATCAGTCATTCACTCGGAAATGCAGATCAGAAAAAATCTACCAAATTTTATTGTCCCAAATAAGAACGTTAGAGCATTCTGAAATGTAAAGATAGCTTATATGCATTTGCCATAAAATCCAGTTAGTCAAAGTTGCTTTTTCCCATGAGTAAGGTGCTAGAACACAATGAAATCGAAGTTCTATTTTTGGTTGACTCAGAGCAGGGATTTGAATTAATGTATCCTGCCTAGAATACCACCTGAAAAAGCAGGCCACATAGCCACTTTTATGCTGTCCTCATGGCCAATGAATATTTAAACAGTCTGTGCAGAATATCACAGATTTGACAGAAAATGACATGGAAGAGCTACATTCATCAAAATATTTGGTACTGTTTTGTTAGCCTCTATATAATGTGAATATTCAGATCACCACACAAGACAAGTCTTCACCTATGCATTTTGTTCCTTTAAATGAATTTCCTAAGCACAGGATTATTTGTTAGGAATGTAAAATCTGGTTACTATCTGCTAATTTGAAATGAGATTTCTCTGCCTTTTATTTCAAGAGTGACAAAAATAAAATTTTCTGTTTCAGACTTAACAAAATGCTTAGGATGAAATATTTTGCAGCTCAGAGAATCATCTCTAGAATATTTAAAAGCTGGAGGGACAAATGTCAAGTAAATAAAGAGGGACTTATTTTAATTTACACTAGAAAGTTCTCTGTATAGTCTTTGTTGTCAGGTTCAGAATGGTGCTACAAGGATTTTTTAATTCTTATTTTCTTTTTGTATAGTAAATAAATGAAGTTAATAATTCCAAGTTAGCCTATGGTTCATGCTTATACATTGAAGAGAAAAAACGAAAAGGTTCTGCGACTTCTGTCATTCTATAGTAATTACTCAGTATGGATTATTTTCCAGGTACTTGAGACAGGTGCCTCTTAAGAAAAAGAGTGCCACAACAATCACAGAGAAATTCTAATATTAAAACCATTTAAAATTTAAAAATTTAAAAATTTTGCCTTCAATTATACCTAAGTCAAAGTTTGTACATTCTGCTCTAAATATATACTTATACAGAAATAGAAATAAATTCTGGTGATCATATCATTACTATTTTACATTTCTGATTAGAGAGAGAAAAGACTTATCTACCCAAGCCTAATCTGCGGGATCTCTTAAAATCATAACAGTCATGTACATAATACCAAAGTATATGATGCAAACTCATGTTTAAATAAGGAGAAATTGATGTAATGGAAAAATTAATAAAGATATTGCAAGAAAATGAGGATCAGGCATAAATGCAAAACATGTTTTTAAAAGCAGAGAAAAGCCACTATTTTGCCTTTTATTCAGTTTTCTATCCTTTAGTGATAGGTCTTGAATTCTTTGTGTGACACTGGTCAGTTACTTTATACAGAGGAAAAATTCTCACATACTTGATATGTTGGAGTGAAGAGTATAAAGTATATTGGTAGAACCTTGTCCTGTAGTCCTGAAAGCCCTTATCTGTCTGTTTATCAGATAGAAAGTTGTTAATCTGCAGAGGGCACTGGGAGGTATACACACTGCTGAAAAAGATGTTGAGATTTAGAAACATAAGAGAACTGATGCAAATGAAGATGACAACTTGACTCTCTGGCTGCTGTATAAAAGCAGAGGACAACTGTTTAAACATCTGGGTTAAAGCCTTGTCTTATAAACTGTATTGGACAAAAATGAGACGTTTTGCTTGCGATGTGATGTTCGCATATCCAGAAAAACATCTTAATAATTGAATCTAAAGGATCAGAAGAGAGATACTTTAAAGCACGTGTGACTTTGTGGCTGACTTTGAAATGCAATCTGTTAGGATACAAAGTTGCATAAATACTTCTAATCAAATAGAGCCTGTATACCTCTTCCTTGATTTTTCTTAATTAACAAAGGAAAATTGAATGAAGATTTTAATAAACCCCAGACTGTCTCAGCTCTTTCCTTTACTCTAAAGGCACAATTAAGGATAAATGGAGAAAGTTTAGACCTCCTTTGTTACCAGTGTTATTTTTTTCATTTTGTTACTTTTTTTTGGTAAGTTCCAAATATATGAGCATGGATTCCAGTGCCCTGTGTTACAGTTGTGCTACTTCTCTTCTTAATGTAAATTGTAATTATTATTTTTATTGATATTATTTTAATCATAATCCAAGTGAGGTCCAAGGGAACATCTGGCTGGAGAGCAGATTTGCAGAAGAGGACAAGGAGTGCTGCTGAACAATAAGGTAACAAACAGAAAGGTACCCTTATAGTAAGAAAAGGCCAGCAGACTCTTGATATTAATTAGGGGGAGTTTTGCCTGCAGATAAAGGGAATTATTGTTTTCTCTGTTCAGCACTTGGTGAGGCACACCTGGAGTCCTGGACCCAATTTTTGGCTTTCCAGTGTGAGAAAAGCATGACCATGTTGGACTGAGACCAGTGAAGGGTCACAAAAATGATGGACTGGAGAATACAGCAAGGCTAAGAGAGCTGGCATTGTTCAGCCTAGAGGAGAAAAGGCTATTGTTTTCTCTTCTTAGGAAGAGAGTGATCCAAGACAGGCTTTGATATGTTTTGGAGTCTCCAACCTTGGAAATACTTGAAATTCAACTAGAAATGGTCTGTATAAAAATTTGGGTCAGGCTTGTACTACATGATATCCAGAGGTTCCTTTCACCCTCAGCTATTCTGTGATTGTGTGGTACAATACCGTCCCAAAAGTGTCAGTTTTAAACACATGGAAGGACGTGTACAGGCTTACATGAAGCTTTGATGCCAGCTGGAACATTTTACAGCCTAAACTGTACTCCATCTTGGCTTTATAAATAATCTTTTCTCAGGAGGTTTTTAGAATACAGTACAAGTAGTTCATAAATGCTGAGAAGGGATTGGCAAAATTATTTGCAAATTTTAGTGAAACAATGCATCTGGTAGTACTGTATGATGCTTCTACTTCTATATTTGATGCTGAGAACTGTTCAGTATGTGTTAACAGATCTTTGTGGTCACCTGCATTTTTTTCTTGTTGTTCAATCTGAGTGTCTTTCTTCAGTCTTCAGGGTATTCTCTCTTGGTTCCCTGGTCTTATCTTTACCAAAATTTCACAGTGCAGAAAGACATTTACTACTTGTTCATGCCTTAAAAATAAATATATGTAATTACTTTATATATAAAGCACAATATCCCACATTCACATAAACACACAGAGAGTATAGTCATGTTTATTTTTTGTATATTTGAAAGCTGAAAGTAATGTGTTCATCTGAATAGCTGGATAACTGTAATACTGAATGCATATGAGTTTAAAAAGTAACAAACCTCAGAAAAATGTAAGAAAAGACTATAGTAGCTTAAATTTTAGATCTGATACAAACCTCTCACTTTCAGAAAATTGAGTTCATTGTCTATTATTTTTAGAAAATTCACGACAAGAACTTGAAAAGAAGATGTATTCTTTTTCACTGTGGCATATCCAGGAATTCCATTTTTATCCTATAACTTTTCTTTTGGGACATGCAGTGAATCAACATGGCAAAATTCCTTTCACAAACTTAGCAAATCAGGATGATGACCTATAAATGACAATTTTTTTAAAAAGATGCATGATTCCAGTTTTTTATTTACTTGTCTATGTGTTTTTATAATTCTGCAAAAGATTTAAATTTGATGTGAGTGCTGGTCAGCAAAAATAAAACTGGGTGTGCAAGTGATGTATTCTAATGTTCAAAGCTTATTTCACTTATTTGCAAGGTATATGGAATTTCTACTTGTTTGAAAATAAATAATGAGGCATTCAACATTACTTATGCTGCAGTTTAGAAATGTAATGGAAAAGATGGTGTATATGAATGTCAGCTTCTCATTTCAGCGTTAAAAATATTTGAATTTCTCTGCACTAATTCCAGTATAATTTGAATGTGGATTGAAATTCTAACAAATTAAAGAACTGAAACCAATCTTTACTTAATAGTAAAGATTTTATTGGCATCCAAAACAATTAGTAATTCTTGAATAACTTGGTATTCTTCTCTAAAATATCTGGACACTAGAAAATGCGAATTTTCCATTTATTAGGTAAAAGCAAATGATCTTTGCCTACTGCTTTCCCCTAAGCATTCATAAAGTAGTATGAAGAATTATGAATGAGAAATTGAGATAATCCAATCGAAGAGCTCACCATCTGAACATATATCCAAGAATGTATATTACACACTGAGCACCTTTTGCCTTGTCAAAAAATCCAACCAAAACTTACAAATATGACACTACCGTGAACAGCAAATTTTTTATGGCTGTGTTCTCCTAATTAGCCTATAAAAACATACCACATTATCATGATAAGTGATCTTCGGGCATATGATGAGCACTTGTTTAAACAAATGTGTGTTTTAAAGTTTGCAGGAAAATGGAAATAAATATTTTTATCAATATATTTCTGCAGGTAGAAATTCAGTGTGTATAGAGAAACAGATTCCTAAAAACAGTAGGTATATAAGCAACAACCATTTTCCATCCAGTTTATCTTGTCACAATGATCACCTACAACTTTTTACATTTTCCAAAATCTCAGACATTACTTAGTGATACAGCCAAAACAAAATGACAGAGTAGAACTGGAATATTAGTAGGATCTTAATTACTAAAACTGAAATAATTACTTAAAAAGTAGGTTGATTATTATCACTGAGTCTTGTGTGTTATGCAGTGAAACCAGATTGTTAAGTATTATTTACTGCGCAGGTTCTAAATTTTATATCACAAGGCTTCCTTACTTGAGTTGCAAAATTGCAAAATGGCAGTAATTTTTTCTATCAGACATTGTGAATTGTAACATTTCTGTGTTTTTACATAAATTTAGCTTTTTCATCAGACTGGCTTAGTGGAAAACAAATGAAATTTATTTTCAATAGATGAGTTAAAAGTGTTTTCAAGAACTGTACTTTCCGCTGATTATGCTTTTCATTGTTTTATATATTTATAATCACTTCTCTTTAAACCTCAGTGTGTCTAATATCATTCTGATTATGTAATACCTTCCGTTTCTTTGTAAAAATGGTAATCTGACTTTCACAGCTGCCAAAAACAGGTACAGGTTCTAACTCCATTAATCTTATTCTCAAACAAATAGCCTTAATACTGGCCTCATCTTCAGTGATATCAGCAAATCACATCTTCGGGGTCACATACTGCACACATTTAGTAAATTATCCTGACTTAATACTACTGATCTCTCAGTTAAGGATTTTTTGTTGGAGTTCAGGTCCCACACTGAGAGCTGTCATAGAATCACATTTTCTGTGGTGTGCAGTTGTATAACATGCACACAAAATCGGGCAAGCAGAAACAGCAGTAGGCTTTTTAAGTAAAATTCTTGACAGTGACAGAAACATCATTGAATCTGCATGACTTGCACTGTAGTTGAGTGGTAGCATCATTCTCTAAAGGCTTGTTTTATGGAATTCTCATTTAACTGCATTACCATATTATATACTGCAGTAGCTGGCTTTTATCCACTTTCCTTTTCTAATTGGTGAGGTAGGACACGTACTGAACCCACTCCATCCAAGATCAAGCATTTCACTAAATTAGGAGCCTAGTTAACCCGTAGATTCTGTCTTATTCACCTTCTTTATTAACAAAAGAAAAGATGTGACAGTTCTGGACAGTGATTCAAATCTCTGGAGTATTACCCTATTACCTTAAAGGAGACCGGTAAGGATTAGCCCTTATTGATTTAGCTACAGGAGAGGTGTCTCTTTGAAAATGAGCCACTTGCGAAGGGCTAATCTATACTTACATAACATATAATAGCAATCATATAATTAGTCAGAAATAGAAATCTGACTTAGTTCTGCAAATAATTTTGGGTCAGAAAAGAATAATATTTTCACAAGAATCTCTTTAATGTCAATTTATTCCATGCCATTGTAATTATAAATTTGCAATGATATTGCCTAAGCTTATGCTTTAGGATTTAATCAGTGGTGAATATTCAGTGAAAGGGAAACTCATCTCACTTTCAATGTTCAAAAACAAACACTTAAAGCTTAAGTAAGCTTAAGTTATCCACTCTTTATAAACTGTGGAAAGATATTTAGAGATGAGAGGGTACCTCACTTGTCTTAAACATTTGTCATTATTTGACAACTGCATTTTGGAAATAGAAGTTGTTCCCAAGAAAGGAAGAATCTGATGAGGAGATCCTTGAACCACTGGCTTAAATACAGATAACTGAGTTTTAGATAACTACTTGAAGTGACATGCATACAGCATCTGATTGTATCCTAAGAACTCATAATGGTAGAGGCAATTCAAAAACTTAAAGCTTTTGTTCAACATTGAACATGTGCTGAGTGATATTTTTCAAATTCTTTATTTCAGTCCTAGACATATTTAAATCTTTACTTTTTCTGTTTCTGAAACACATTGCAGGAATAATGATATTTGTCATTAGGCGGACTTTCTATCTCACTAAAATTTGATGCATTAGTAATAGTGGTGATTTTTTTTTATGTGGGGGAGGAGGTTTTCTTT
>JAPSGF010000004.1:7734472-7851636 GCA_035772895.1 Perdix hodgsoniae | reverse complement strand
TTCTCTTCTCTTCTCTTCTCTTCTCTTCTCTTCTCTTCTCTTCTCTTCTCTTCTCTTCTCTTCTCTTCTCTTCTCATCTTCATAAATGTCCTAGACTTCCTGAACTGTTAAGGTTTTTTACCTGTGGGTTGCATAGGAAAATAAGACAATTCAGTGAAGAAGTATCAGTAGGGCATTCTTTAGAGGAGTTACTTCTTCTTTCTATTTCAATTTCTTTTTCATCAAACCATCATGAAAAATTCAAAAGAATCTTTTGGGTTTATAATGTTTCATTACTTGCCATTTCAAAAAATTACTTTACAAAATAACGCATTGACTCATTTATTAAAATTATGCCACTTACCTTTTGCTTTGGATCATAGTCTAGCTAACAATTTGCTATTGAGGTGGATTTTGTTTCTACATAATTTTAAATCGCTGTCACATTTCTGTACATTAATCCCTCCAACAAATAAGGACTGTTGAGAGAATCAGTTGCTGTGGAGAAGAAGCAGCAGCTTTTGGCTGTGATGAAGTCTGAAAATATCTATGACTTGGAGAGTTTGGATATCATGAAGAGAGAATGTCATTATGATGAATTATGTCATTACAATGAAATAAAAGTAAAATTTATTTGTGATTAATAGTACTCTTTGGGAATGTCAGTTCCCAAGCAGAAAAATCTTCTCATTCAATTAATGTGTTGTTTTGTTTGTTTGTTTGTTTGTTTGTTTGTTTTAGCTGCATTTGTTTATTCCAAAAAAATGTATTGAATCATATTCACTGTATCTTGAGACCTTTTAGACCAGTTTGTTTCCCATTTTGAACATCCAGTACACGAGGTGCTTTCAACAAACTGCTTTGTAATGGCAACAACAAAAACTCTTCTGGGTTTTCTGATTCTAGATTAATGTAGAAATTTTTAAACAAAAAAGACAAGAAAAAAACAGCTGTTTTCTTCTCAATATACCAACATTATGCTTTTAAGGGGAAAAAAAAGGACTGTTCAACTAATAAGTAGATGAATAAATAAATACACTTCAAAAGAATGGAGTATTGGCCATACATCAAAAGTTTCATTAAGAGTAAAAAATGAAATGTCTTCGTAGCTACGTACTTACTACAGAATTTGAGTTTGCAGATAGAGGAAAATATGGTTGACTACTGAAGATGAATAAACTAGTCAGTTGATTATGATAAAAATCTGGGAGCCTCATGGAAGATGATAGGACAGTTAGCTACCTGGTTGGCTACCAATTATTAATAAATAAATAGAGAACCTTCCTGTTTCAAATATGAAGTGATGAAATCTACATGAATGCTGGCAGTGGCTTCTTCTGATTTTTTTTACACTTCAGCATTTAGAGTTGAGCCAACTTCCCTGCTGTTCTGCAATGCAAACTGAATGGGAAAAATAAGGGTAAATTACCACCAGCATTCATGATGTTGTAGGCAGTCTCAGAATCTTCTCCTGGGTGGGAGATCAAAGCATTCTACTTTCAGCAGATGTAACAGGAGGCCATTATGAAGACTTGTCTAATGAAGCATGTCCAGCTCCATGAGCCATATCCAATTTTGGAGGTTTTGAAAATACTGTGCAAAAGTCTGCTACAAAGTTATGTCCAAGGTAAGATTTTTCTCCCTGTAATACTTCTAGAATCTTCAGAATTACAAACACTGTTGAACTTCTCCAGCAAACTGTGTGAAGATTGACAGACTCAAGTGTGAGGATACTGTATAACACATGCACTGCTGCAGTTGTGAAAATCTGAAATAATGCATTTCTGCTTCCAGTTCTTCCCTAAGAAATGCCATTTCTTTTATCCAAACCATGGTAGGAATGTGAGAGACACTAGTTTCTTCCCAGATAACCTTTGACAGAATGTTTCCATTTTAAGGATATGGAATTAACTTCTTGCAGTACTCTGATTCTACCGCAAGCACTTGTTAAGACTTCTCTACAAAAAAGATAAAATCATTTTTAAAATGTGCTTCCACAGAAAGCCTTTGTGTACATATGTACAAGAGTGTGTGGCATGGATTGTGTTATCCTCCAAAACCATATCAGACTTTTATATATATATATATATATATTTCCCAGCAGGAGGAACTGTTAATCAGCTTTTCTTCACTATGAAATACAATCAAAATTCAGAGTAAATTTCTCCAAACAGCTGAATGGCTGGCTGAGGATAGTTGTTCTGTAAGGGGTCCACAGTTTGCTCTCCTTGTACCAATTTCAGGTTCATTGCACACTGACAGGCCCAAATCTGCTTGAGAATGTGGCCTTAGTGTCTTGTCATAATCCATCATGGATACACCACAGTGGCATCATCTGGGCTTCCCAAGCAAGGCTTTGATCTGGGATGGAAAATCCCTCCCTTTTGCTGAGGTGCAGCTCAACAACAGCCCAGGAACATGCTCCACCAGACAAGCTCCCTCTATAAATGACATACTGTGCCACAGAACTCTCTGAAGGTTCACAACCCTCGGGACATTCAGAGTTTACTTGTGGCAACAGATTAAGGCCTAGCATCAGGCTTGGTAAGTCTAGTTGCTACTGAGTGTTCCCCTATACAAATTATCTACTGTCACATGCCAGTTCAGGGATGAGTCAAAGTGTGAATCGAAGTCTATTAAGGTTTCACATTTTTACAGTGAAGATTAGAGGGGCAGATGCTGATTACTGAACTTAGATCTGCATAATGCATCTCCTCTCTGATAATAAAATATTATCATGGAGGGAGCTGGGGAAGTGGGCTAGGCAGGCAGGGGGGCTCTCGGTGTCATGGGAGCCCCCCTGCCTGCCTAGCCCACTTCCTCAGCTCCTCTAAGCAACAGGTTCCAGTTGCTGGAAATTGAAGGGGGGGTGAGTGGAGAGGCGATGGAGGATCTGCCTAGGAGGGAGCCTAGGGCAACACAGTCACCTCCACACCTTAAGAGTGCCTCTGACAGGAAAGAAAGAAGGGTAGCCATGGTGGGTGACTCCCTTCTCAGGGGAACAGACTTGACCTGGGCTGTCGGGAAGTGTGGTGCCTTCCTGGGTCTTGGGTCAGGGACATAACCAGGAAACTCCCTAAGCTGGTTAGGTCGTCTGATTACTTCCCATTACTTGTAGTTCAGGTGTGCAGCGATGAAATTGCTCAGACAAGTCTATGAACTATGAAAAAAGATTTCAGGGGTTTAGGGTGTTTAGTTCAAGGAACGGGAACTCAAGTGATCTTCTGCTCTATACCTTCAAGGGCAATGAGGGACATGGAATGGGGTCGGAAAGCACAAGCAATGAATAATTGGCTCAGAGTCTGGTGTCGAGCCAGAAACTTTGGGTTCTTTGATCATGGGACGGTTTACTCGGCCTCTGGCCTGTCGTCTGTCCATGGAAGCCACCTTTCTCAAAGGGGCAATGAATCCTAGCACAGGAGCTAGCGGGGCTTATTGAAGGAGCTTTAAACTGGCTACAAAGGGGGAAGGGGACAAAACAGGCCTCACTAGAGATGAGCCTAGGGGAACGATGCTTGAGCTGGGGATGAGGCAGATGAAGTGCATCTATACCAATGCACGCAGCATGAGCAACAAGCAGGAAGAGTTGGAAGCAATTGTGAGTCAGGATAATTATGATCTAGTTGCTATTACCAAAACATGGTGGGACCACTCCCATGACTGGAGTGCTGTGATGGATGGCTACAAGCTCTTCAGAATGGATAGATGAGGAAAGAAGGGTGGTGGTGTGGCCCTTTATATTAAAGACTGTTTTGATGTTGAAGAGCTTGGGGTTGGGAATGACAGAGTTGAGTGTCTATGGGTAAGGATCAGGGGAAGGTCTGTAGGGGCGACATCTTGGTGGGGGTCTGTTATAGACTGCCTAATCTGGATGAAGAGTTGGATGAGGCATCCTATGAGCAGCTTGCGGAAGTCATGTGATTGCCAGCAGTTGTTCTCATGGGAGACTTCAACTTCCCTGATATATGTTGGGAATATAATACAGTGCAGAGGAAGTAGTCCAAGAGGTTTCTAGAGTGTGTGGAAGACAGCTAGCTTTCTTACGCAACTAGTAGGAGAGCCTACCAGAGGTGGTGCCCTGCTAGATCTGGTCTTCACTGACAGAGAAGGACTGCTGGGAGATGTGAAGGCTGGGGACTGTCTTGGGCAGAGTGACCATGGAATTGTAGAATTCTCTATTCTTGGAGATGTCAGAAGAGTGACCAGCAAAACTACTATCCTGAACTTCCAGGGAAAACTTCAATCTGTTCAGGAAGCCTCTAACACGGGTCCCTTGGGAGTCACTTCTTAAGGGTAAAGGGGTCCAGGAAGCCTGGACGCTCTTGAAGATGGAAATCTTAAAGGCGCAATAACAGACTGTTCCTGAGAGCCATAAGGCGAGCTGTAGGGAAAGTGGTATGGATGAGCTGGGAACTACTGTTGAGACTCCAGAAGAAAAAGAGAGTCTATGTCCTCTGGAAGAAGGGACAGGCTACTTGGGGAGATTACAAGGAAGGTGCTAAGGTACGCAGGGAGGAAGTTAGGAAGGCAAAAGCCCAACTTGAACTCAGACTGGCCACTGCAGTAAAAGAGAATAAAAAATATTTTTTTAAATATATCAACAGTAAAAGAAGAACCAAGGAGAATTTTCATCCTATACTTGATGCAGCAGAGAATGTGGCCACTGAGGATAAGAAGGCGGCTGAGGTCCTCAACACCTTTTTTACATCTGCCTTTAATAGCCAGACCAGTTATCCTCTGGGCATTTTACACCCTGATCTGGAAGTCTGAGATGCTTCTCAGAATATACCCCCAGCGATTCAGGTGGAGACAGAGAGCTCTTCCTCCATCTGGACTGTCACAAGTCCATGGGACCAGATGGGCTACACCCTCAGGTGCTGAGGGAGCTATCAGGGTGATTGCTGAGCCGCTCTCGGACATCTATCAGCACTCCTGGTTAACTGGAGAGGTCCCAGAGGATTGGAGGCTCACTGATGTGATTCCTATCTACAAGAAGGGCTGTAAGGAGGATCCAGGGAACTGCATGGGAGTACTAGTGAATGGTGAGCAGGACATAAGCAAGCAATGTGTCCTTGCAATCCAGAAAGCCAACATTATCCTGGGCTTCTTCAAAAGAATTGTGGCCAGCAGATTGAGGGAGGTGATCCTGCCTCTTTGTTCTGAGCTGGTGAGGCCTCACCTGGAGTACTGTGTCCAGATGTGGAGTCCCCAATGCAGAAGAGACATGGACCTGTTGGAGCTCATCCAGGGGAGGATCACAGAAATGATGCTAGGAATGGAACCTCTCTCCCACAAGGACATGCTGAAAGAGCTGGGGTTCTTCAGCCCAGAGAAAAGACAGCAGAAATATGACCTGATAGTTTCCTTTCAGTATCTAAAGGCGAGCTACAAGAAAGAAGGGGATAGACTCTTTAGAAAAACTTTTGGTGACAGAACAATGGAAAATAGTTTCAAACATAAAGAGGGTAGATTTATTTTGCATATAGGGAAAAAATCTTCTACAGTGAGGGTGGTGAGGCACTGGAACAGGTTGCCCAGAGATGTGGTGAATACCCTGTCCCTGAAGACTTTCAAGGTGAGGCTGGACCAGGCTCTAAGCAGCATGATCTAGCTCTGGATGCCCCTGTTCATTACAGGGAAGCTGGACTAGATGACCTATAAATGTCCCTTTCAACTCTAAGGAATCTATTATTCTATGTTTCATCACACATAGACTGATCTCAAGATAAAACTGCCATTTTTAATACCTTGTCACATGATAGATTTATATGAATAAAATTGTGAGAGTTATTTTATTTATTTTAATTCTTTTGCTAGTTTCACTGTAAGTGTCTGATCTGCACTTCAGACAGCTCAGCTCTGCAAATGGGACAACTTTATGACATCCATAGTTCAATAAGTATTTCTGGGATTATTATTATTATTACTATTTTTAAAGGAAAACATGGATTTGTGAAATTATAGTAATTTATTCAAAATTAACATGTTTTTGTAAATTCTGATATTGAGTGAAGAATTAGAAGAGCAGCAAGGAACAATTCTTTTGATGCATTTTTGATAAGATCAGGTTTTGAGTTTTTCAAGAATTACTCTTTTAAAACAAAAAAATCTAGAATGTATCATATACCTGGAATACATTATAAATAGGTATAATACATAAACATATACATATACACCTATATGTGGATACATGCCGTATGTGTATATATGTATAAAGTAAGGTATATATGTATAAAGTAATGTATACGTATATGTCTGTCTGTGTATCTGTATGTGTATCTGTGTCTATGTATAATGCAAACTCTTTATACGTTCTCTTAAGGTGCTTGTTTAAAAGGATATAAAGGTATAATCATTTTCTTGATGATTTTCCTGGTTAGAGGATCATTCTTGAGAGAAAGGACATTAAACAGAGATATCTTACTTTCTTTTAGATGTCATTTATTTAATCCTCAAAGGGATGACAAATGCACAGGTATTAAATATACTCAAACTATGTGGGAGATTTGCTCTCAGTCAAGAATTGCTTGCAGAAAAAATAGACTTTCATTTTTAATAGTAATAAAATTCATTGCTTCCTTGCAAGGTGAAGATTGAGTAGGAAATAAACATGATAATGACACCAAAAGCTCTTTGTTCTCCCCAGCATTTCTGTAGAATGAAACAACATGCCTTCTTTGTACTCGATGCTTTTGTTTCTATATTTGCATTCAGAATTTGGAATGGAGAATTGATTTTATGCTAATTCTTAAGATACAGTTAAAAAAAGAAAAATGTACCTAATTATTTTCATGGGAAAGATAGTTTTAAAAAATGTACAAAATTATGAATATTTGAAAAATCATAGCCTTGTAATGTCTTAGGTGTCATCCAGATATTTTTTAATGTTAACATCTTAAATTAAACAGGTCTTTATTAAATTTCATATAAGACTTTGCCAGAACTTTTGGCTTGGATGTCGTTCACAGTTGAAGCTCTGGGAGGCTTAGTTATAATTTGATATGACAGTTTGGAAATATTTCTGTGCAGAATTTTCAACTTCTGTTTGATACTTGAGATACTCCATGAGTCCATGTATTAAATTTGTTAAAGTCATTCTGTAAATGAGACTGGTGTCCCTCTCTCTTATCCATTTATTTTATTTTATTTTATTTATTTATGTTTTCCTTTCTGCAGTTTCAAAGGAGGTGAACAGCCATCTGCTAAACTTTGATGATCTTTTCAGATGGAAGCCCCTTTGGACAGAATGATGATTCCTGCTCAGGACAAAGCAGTTTGTCTCACAGAGGAGGAGATGTTTATACAGTCTATATGGTCACACACATATATATATATATATATATATATGTGTGTGTGTGTGTGTGTGTGTGTGTGTATGTATGTATATATATGTATGTATGTATGTATGTATGTATTAAGGTAACCTTTCCAATTCTGTGACCAGGTAAGGAAGAAACAAAGTATTTGGAGGCACTCTTGGTAGACCTAACTTTTTGAAAGAAGCCCATAGCTCATTTCAAAATAAGCTCATAGTATCCTGGAGAAGTCTGGCTGATGTCCAATAATTCTTGAAGGCTTGAAGAAACTGAGATATTGGATGCACTCGTTATTTTCCATTGTACAAAAGTACAACAGTCTTCCTCAAAATGATGGGTCTCAATGGAAACGTTTGATTTTTGGTTCTGATTTAGGACACCAACATGCCTGATTTTGATGTTCCATTTCAACAAAATTTTTAAGAACACAAAATCACAGAATCGTAGGAGTTGGAAGGAACATCCAGAGTCCAACCCCCAGCCAAAGCAGGTTCCCTACACCAGGTCACATAAGTAGGTGTCCAGGCAGGTCTTGAATATCTCCAGAGAAGGAGACTGTACAACCTCCCTGGGCAGCCTGTTCCTGTGGTCAAACACAGTGTGCCAAACGCCGTGAAATCTAGATATTGCTTACAGTTCTAATTCACTCTATACTCAGTGTTCATGTAAACTTAATGCAGTTAGTTATATATGTATCTGTTTGATTATTTATTAAACCTATTTTTCTCTGGCATCAATTATACAATAAATCTATATATTTTTAGTTTTGGGGACTAAGCTCATACTTCCCATCATGAATGTCCAAGCTACATTTTATTCTTTATTTGTTTTATTTTGTACTTGTTAGATTCATTACTTGATCACTTTTGCTAAAATGAAATTAATTCTGTTCACTGATTAACAGCAAGCAGTGAACAAACTTCTAAGTAAGATTTGAGATACGCAATATAAAATAATATCTAACTTTTACATAATTTCTTACTGAGGATGAGAACTATCAAAAGAATGGAATTTTAAAAAATAATAAAAATAATAAAAATGACAAAATATGAAATAATTCAACTTTCCATGTAGAACAGAAAGAATAAGTCTGTGCATGTTGAAAATTCCGAGTTATAATGTATGTTCCCAAATTTAAAAACATGTGTCTCTTCAAGTAAATCTTCCTATATACTTCCATAGAAACTACAACAGATATTAAGAGCACAATAAAATTATTAGTTAGAGAAAATTCTCAGCTATAGAAAATTATTTTTTAACATATAAATAACCATTACCTATGCATTTTGCCAACAATGAATAAGAGCCTGCATGCCATACTTACAAACGTTTTCAGCAGTGGAAGCGACCCACTGTTGATGCTGACACTGCTGAAATGCACCATACACCACCTCTCAGGACATTTATTCACTGTTCAGTCTCCATATACATCAGCAAGTGTTGATGAATGTGCCATTGTTTCTGCATGGAGGAATTTAATGACACACTTTTGTTTCATGATGAAAGTTGCAACATGAACAAGCAAAGAGTGCTTGTATCCCAGAAGTCCAACTGTATCCTGGGTTGCATCAAGAGAATTGTGAACAGCAGGTTGAGGGATGTGATTCTGCTTCTCTACTCTGTTCCACCTGGAATACTGCATCCAGTTCTGGAGGACCTGGAGTTGTTGGAGTGAGTCCAGAAGAGGGCCGCAAAGATGATCAGAGGGCTGGAGCACCAGCCCTGTGAGGGTAGGCTGAGAGTGCTGGGGCTGCTCAGCCTGGAGAAGAAAAGGCTCTGGAGAGACCTTATAACAACCTTCCAGTAACTGAAGGGAGCCTATAGAAATCTAGGGCGAGACTTTTTATAAGAGCAACCAGTGACAGGATGAGAGGAAATTGTTTTAAACTGGAAGAGGGTAGATTTAGACTAGATATCAAGAAGAATTTTTTTATTGTGAAGGTAGTGAGACACTGGAACAAGCTGCCCAGTGAGGCTGTGGATGCCCCCTACCTGGAGGCGTTCAAGGCCAGGCTGGATGGAGTTGTGAATAACCTGGTCTAGAGGGAGGTGTCCCTGCCTGTAGCAGGGGTTTGGAACTAGATTATCTTAAAGGTCCCTTAAAATACAAACCATTCTATGATTCTCTTATTCTATGATTCATACACAATTCCATGTCAGAAACCATTTTGTCAGTCTACCCGTCTGCTACTTTCTGTCGCTTATAACAAATATTGCTGGTAAGGTTCAACCTGTACTGCCATATCACCAACATCCAACTTTGATGTCATGGGCCAAAATAATAATCATAGAATCATAGAATTATAGAATCAGAAGGTTGGAAAGGACCTACAAAATCACCTAGTCCAACCGTCCTCCCATTACCATTGCTTCCACAATCTACTAAACCACATCTCATAGCTCCTCATCCATGTCTCCTCTTAAGCACTGCCAGGGACAGCAACTCCACCACCTCCCTGGACAAGCCATTCCAGTGCCTGACCACTCTGACAGAAAGTTTTCCTTTATGTCTAATTTAATCTCCTTTGGTGCAACTTGAGGCCATTACCTTGGGTCCTGGGAATAAAATAACAATAATAATAAAAATAATAGAAATAAAATAGGTGACAAAAATAATAAAATATGAGACATTACTCTCAGAGCAGCCTCTGTGCGTCTCTGTGTTTTATATATACATATATACTATTTTTTTTCCTCCAGAAATAACAGTGATCTAAAGGAGATATAGGTGTTCTGGACAAATTCTGTCTTGACAGCATATTTGTACCATCGCAACCATAACAGATACATTATTTCAAGCTTGTAAATTGAAGATATATTAGCCATTTCAATACGTTAGGAGGAACAATACAAGTATTGAAGGAAACTTTGGAAATACAGTACTAAAGGACTATATGGTTGGATGAATAATTAACTGCTAAGAACTAAACTGTCTTGAAATATCAAGAGAGTTACTAGCACAATTCACTGAACACTTCAGAAAACATGCTTCAAAATAAGTTGGAAGGATGTATTTTAATGAATAGTAGATGTGTTTGTATGTGAAGGAAATTCAGATAGCTGTTCCTCAGAACAATCTGGTCTATAGTATAACCCTTTTGCTACAAACTGGTATAGCTTATCTATTGGTGCATAATACAAGTAAAGTTATTTATACTTTATTTTCATAAGTACAAATCCCTGACAAGTCCATTCGTGAAGTGAGTCTCTTTTTTTTGTACAGTATCAGATGGAATTATAAGTTTATGTAAGATTTCTACATTTCCTTCTTATTTCTCTGTCTCGTGTTTTGAAATATATCTTAAATTACTCAAACCTATAACAAGTGCATAAATGTATTAAAAAAATAGTCTCAGTTTTTCTATAGTCAACTATCTCACCACGAGAGTCCACGTTTGCTTTGTAGCAAAAGCTTTGGCTTGAAAGTCTATTTACTGCAGGCAATAGCTATGATTCTTTAAAGGAGGATTTCATTTTTTTGCTTTTAGATATATAGCACTGTCTGCACAAGAACCTACTGTTCACTTAGCCTAAGTAATTCAGTGTGGTCTATAAATCTGATCCAAATTCATTATTACTTATCACTCCATTCTTCTGTCATACATGATGAGCAACAATATAACCTATTATTCATCAGTGCAAAATAATGTACAATTTGACAGATGAAGGGTAGCTGAAAAGTCACTTCAGGGAGTGATAATTCTGCAGTTTTTTTTACTGATCTTTTAGAACATAAATATCTATGGTAGATGATCACCAAGAACTGTAGATTAAATACAGAAAAATGCATTGCATTTCTTTTCAAAAGAGTACAATGTGAAGAGGTCAGAAGAGACTGTTATCTTAGTTCCTGGAGGAACACAGCTATCATGCAGGAAGGAAAGAACACAGTGAGGCTTGGCTCCCCTGCATTATGTATTAATAAATGTCTTTGGGACAAACAGAATAAATGGCAGTGAACAAAGGCTGCTCAGTTCTGTAAGACTGAGTTTCTCTAGGAAATGCTTCTGTGTCTTAGCAGTATCAAACAACTCTAACTGGTACAGTGCAATTTTGCTGATTTGTACTCTTTTCATTTCAGAGCTGGCTAGAGTGTAAAATATGGCAAAACAGTCTAATCTCCACTGTGAAATTCTGTTCCAATATTGATGTTAACTTGATGAAATAACACATGTGAAAAACTGGAGTGAATCCAGTTCCAGAAAATACACGAGAGGGGAAAAGTAAGAAGACACAGAGACAAGATACTTCTATTTCTCTCTAAAATTGGGTATATCAGATGCATTCTGCAGTTACCCTGGTTATTCTGTGATCTGTAAGTCCATCCTGGATCTGTTTGTCCTGAATGTGCAAACTCTGTGAAAGAGGAGTGAACACTTGTAATCAAGTGCCAACAACTGGTCTTCCACAAGGAAAGCTGTTTTAAAAGATTCCTTTAAGGAATATTTTTCACAAAGCCAAATCTTAACTCCAAATTGCTGCAGTGTTTCAGCCTTCTACCTCTGATACATGAGTAACATCATTGTAAACTCAGTTTAGATTCATCTAACACCAGCTCACTATTTAGAAACAGAAAAGACAGAACATGAAGCACCAACAGTAGTCCTGAAAAGGCAATTAATCCTCTCAGTAAAGCAGCCCAATGCAGTCAGGGATTCTTAACTGTGACACAAGAGGAATGGCCAAGTGTCTGTTTTATAGCTGTTTTTTCTTTCACTGTGAGTCGCACAACTCAAAATTACTTGGATGTCTAGCAATGCTGCTTGTGGAATTTTAATAATTTTTTTTCCAATTGTTCTTCAGTTATGACAGGGACTAACTGAATTTTTCATAAGTCCAAGGCACATTCAAAATATCTTTTATTCCTGCTTAAAAAAGGTATTAAAATTCTCCGTGAACATGGAATTCAATAGCTGTATCTTATTCTCAGCTATGAAATTGGTTACGGAAGATGCCCCTGCTTACATCTTCGGTGGCACTCTGCTCTTCCATTGTTCTCTTTTTTTATCATGATTATGTTTGCTTTTTTTGCTGAAGAGCTACTCTGCATTGCTATTGTATAGTGTGTTTCTTGCTTATATTATTGTTGATCCCAGCACTACACAAAAAGGGCTACTGCATTATGATAGATGTGACAAAATTATATTTCTATTAATATCTTTGTTCCACAAAATTATTATTATTTTTTTAATTAATGTATTTAAAACCATATCAATTGTACCTATTTGACTACCTATTATTTGTAATCAGAATGTACTGGATATTTGTAAGAATCAAAGTTACTTCTTATTTTTTCTGTTCTTCATTTGGCTGTATGCACAAAACCTAGCAGTTGTTACATGTTTGTACATGTTTGTAGAGCTAAATTTCTGCACTGGCATGATTCCATAGTCACACCGCAGGAGAATTAGGCCCTTTGCATTCAGTTTCCATGACTCTTTGTACAAAGTTTAACATTTACTCTCCATTAACATTTATGTTAAATCAGCATGAGTAGAAAGATATACAAGCGGAACCAATACATTTGTCTAAAAATTTGGTTAAGTAGTCATGGACAATTGCTTGAAATAATAAGCTTGCCTGTCATTTGTCATCAGTGATTATCAGTAGTATTAATATTAGAAATGTTACTTTTCTTGTAACTAGGATTTATGTAAATATCTTAACTTTTATTAGACCACTAACGTGTAAAGTAGTGTTTAAAATATGTACTTTTCCTTTAAAGCTACTATTCTCTTAAATATAATGACTGACTGTGGAGATGTACTTGAGTTCAACAATGACTATTAAAGCTTTCGGAGAGCTCTAGAGCTGTAACCCATTTTCTTTCAATAATAGCACATACGATTTTACTTTTTTTTTTTCTTTTCATATTCAACAATCCTTTCAAACACTAATTACATCATAAAAAAGCATTGCCAGGTGGATCAATCATTATCTCTACCTATGAGATAAGAAGAGAAACAATCTTTAGACTAAGCTTTCATTTTGGCTGACTCAATTTCTAGCTCATTTTATAGCACCTAGATGTCTTTATGGGGTGTTGAATCATTTGTTTGTCCTCATTTGAAAGCTCTTCTGTGTTCTGTAGCTCTAAAGTGATGGATGTGAGTCAGTTGGAAAAGCTGACTTGGGGCACTTTCTCATGAGATCAGCAAAAGTGAACAAAACATAGACGTTTATAATTCCCAAATTGGAGTTCAGATTTATATTTACTGTTCCACCTCCATAACGTGATTTGGTCAGGTTTCATGACATTATTGTTTCGTAGAGTGTACAACGAATTACCTAGTATGTTTACCAAAACTATTGCAAACACTGTATACTGTTCTCAAGTTAATATAAGGCATGGCAGGTTGTTATGCTGTTTCTTCATTGTCTTGCTTCATGTAAAACATATTCTTCTTATAATTTCAACGACTATGTTCAAATATTGGTTCAACAGCAAGTAACCTATGTGCTAACATGTATGGAAGTAGAAAAAAAAAAAAAAAGAAAGAAACAATATCACCTTCCCTACTCCCAAAACAAAGCAACAAAACAGCAACAAAATCCAAACAAGTAGAGAGATTGACCAATGTTTTCAAAAGTGTCTGATTTTTTCAGATGTGTAGTTCGAGAAGCCTGGTTCCCATTTGGTGAGAACTTAACTTTTAAAATATATATATATATATATATGTTTCTTTAACTGAATCCTCAGAAAAGAATCCATCTCTCTTCCCTAGTACTGCTAGTCACTTTAGAAAACTATTGTACTGAAGTACTTTTTTTTTTCTACCTATGCACTTCTCTGGGATTCAGAGATATTGTGATTTTCACCTTAGACTGATTGACTGCTCCGATATAGCCACATTGATATCTCTGTTTCCTATTAATATGAGGACCAGTAATGGTAATGACATTTTTAATAAAATATAGCTGTCAGGTTTTGTATTGTTTGTACTACAATAACTACGATTACAAGATACTGCTCTGGTGGCAAGACACATGTTTGATAAGGTCTCGCTTTGTTTCTGCAAGGAAGGAATTCACTCTGGACCTAAGGTTAAGGAATGAAGGACCTGGCTGTATATCTTTGAGGCAACATGAGCAACTGGAAGAACTGACTGCATTCAAGCTTGTCAGTTTTAGACCTGCAGTATTTTTTGGCCAGGTATCATTGAGATTTACATGACTTTTCTTAATACAAATGTATGGGTGTTTCAGTAAATTGTAATAAAATAAATGAGTGTCTGTTGCAAGTGTATAGTATTTATACATTTTTCGTATGGCATGTACTGCTTTAGTTTTGCTAACCAAATTATTATTTTAATAATATTCCTCATTTACTGATTAATATCAGTATATACCTAATTTTCCATAGTGGTAGCATAATCTGAGATTCGTTACAAACATCAAGGAGTGTCAATTTTTTCTGGGGAGGGGAGGGGAGGGGAGGGGAGAGGAGGGGAGAAGAGGGGAGAGGAGAGGAGAGGAGAGGAGAGGAGAGGAGAGGAGAGGAGAGGAGAGGAGAAACTTTATCATACTGTCTGCTTGCTATCTCCTCTGCTTGTATAAAGGGCAGAACTGTGTTGTTGTTTATTTTTCCCCCTCATTTGAAATACTTTGTTTGCTATGGAAACAACACTTTCTATTGTTATACTTCTGAACAGCGGGACAGTAGTTCTCCAGAATTTCATTAAAATATATTTGCAGTTCTCTGTAACTAGGTGTTACAGGAATTCTGATACTACATAATATATATAATATATATTATATGTATATACGTGATTTGCTGCTTGATGCTTCTAAATGGAAGCATATTCTGAACTGCAACGAGAAATCACCTACTCAACTACCAGCACATCAAATCTTCAAATACATATTTGCACTGTTTACTGCTGCAGCATTTAATGACCCAAAAATTCATGCCCATGATTCATCAGAACAGTTGCCAGTTATATTCTTCTGCAGTATAAACTTGCTTTACAGAAGTGTAGTTGATGTTTTTCAAGGATTTTTGAGTTTATGGTCTGCACATCAACATTAAAAGCCATAGAATAGCATTAATTAGAATTAAATTGATGGCTTTGCCTACCTGAGTGCACCCAGAATAATATAGGGATAACTCACCTTGCTGTAAATGATAGTAGATTAAACAAAGAATTTCTTAATAATTGGTCAGTGTTATTTTGCCTGTAAAAAGCAGACAGAACTTTATTCTGCATTGGAAAATAAATAAAAATTTTTCAATTCTCAGTGTACTTATTTGGAATTTTCTTACAGCCATTTTTGAATTATTTTTAAAATCCCTTTTAGAACTTTCAGGGGGGAAAAAAAAGAAAGAAAATTAATAGAGTCTTATAAGGTAGAGTGTTCTGTTTGCTTGTTTGTTTGTTTACATCAGTTTTGCCTTCTTCATTTAAGAATTGTAAATACGCAACTCATTTCTATTTGTTAGCAAAATAATGCAAATATGTCATCAACATTGAACTGAAAGTTAGACTCAGCATTCTTCCATTCTCCTACCTTATATATACATTAAAAGTTTCAAGTAAAAATCACAGATGCTTTGAGAAACTAGCTTATCTTGTTTTCTTTCTTAATAATTACTGAGTTGATTTTGTTTCCTTTTTTAAAAAAAATTATTAAAAATAACTTTTTGAAAATAAAAATGAAAACACAAATTTCAGCAAATGAAATGATGGAAAACTAACCCCCTTTGTAGTGTAGTTATAAATGTATATTATTGTATTTCAGTGGTTCCCATACGGAATGATTCATGATCTGTAACTTTTAAATGGAGAATGTAGGAAAAACTATTGAATTAGTCCTGCAAAGGTACAGCCAATACAGGCACAGGAGGAGCTGTCAATTGTTGTGATCTACATCAGTTTGTTACCTGCGTAAAAATATGTAACATATTACAGGTGGCAACGAAAAATGCAGCCTGTACTTCTTTAAGAACTTTACTCTGGGAAACTGCAACTAAAGAACTGATGAAACTGAAAATGAATTCTCAGAGTTGTCAAAATACAAAAATCTTAAGGGGTTAACATAGTCCTGATGTATATAGAAATGAAAGCAGGGGAAAGCACATGCAGTATGTCTTCTGATATTGAGAATGACACGTATATTTCTGCAATTGTGTTCCTGTTTTATATTGAGGTAGAAAATACAGAGAGATTTTATTGAACACAGAAAACCTCCAAGTGCTCCATCTAAGTAGGAAGTCAAAAGACTTATTTTTTATTGCTACATTTTCTATCAAGAGAAAAATACTAACTAATTAAATTTACACATACCTATAAAGAAAAACGGCAGCATAACCTGACCTGGTGATCTGTAATCAAACGCTAGATGTAGTCAGTAATGAGACGTAAGACATGCTTTTTCTGCAGCAGAAGTAATTAACCATTAGAACTTGTCATTTTCTGTGACAGATTATTCCTATCACTGAAAATGTTCTCATGAAGTCTGAAAATTTATTTATATATTTTGAATATAAGTTGTAGTTCAATTTAAAATAAATTAATTTAAAAAATTATTCTGTGAGGAATGAAATAAAAACTCACTTTTCAGAGTTTAAAAGAATGAGCCGTTATTGTATTCAATTCCAATACTTTTTGCTTTCTACTCTTTCATTTGCAGTGTTATTATTAAGTTAGTTTATATTTATGTGTATGTGTATGTGCATGAACATGAATTCTGCTTCTGCAGTTGATGTTCTCCAGCAGTCTCTTTCATGTGATAATTCTCTGAAGAACTGTGTTTTTAGTCCTCAGATTCTGAAGAAAGACCCTCAAGAAGATGAAGATGGGACTAGAGAAGAAGAGGCTCCATTGTATTCAGCAGTTGCATAGAAAATTTTCTGTCAACAACCCCAACAGAGAAAGTGAGCTTCAGGTGCACAGGTCTAGAAGAGCTAAGGAATTTAAGGTAAATGGATTTATTTCTCCATAATTACGCTCTCAGTAAGTATCTATACCTTAATCAGTTATAAAACCCAGCATATCCATGACTTTATCCTGTCCCATAAGTTTAGCTGAACAGTAGAATTCACCTCCTAGTTTTGTAAAATGACAAAGTTATCAAAATGCATTAAATTCTTCATCAGGCCACACCAACCATACTCTTCTCAAAATAACATTAAAACCTACTTACAGTTATCCAGTAGGTCTGTATGCAATTGCCTTGTCCATTTGGATAAATCAACTTCTTCTAACAGCAACTTGTTTATCTTTAGGAAATTTTAGCTGCAAGTATACAATTCTGCTTTAGTGATCTAGATATTTCCTCTTCTTTTCACCTAATAAAATAGAAACTCCTATTCAGAATTCCTCAAATATTTATGAATGCATTAAATTCTTATTTCTTTAGTTTGCCTTTAGAAATTTTTATTGAGGTTACTCATCAAGTTCACGATTTCATGGCATATTCCACAAATAATTGATGAGGTTACTGTTACTGTCATGTATCTGTATTATTGCAAAATATAATATTTCTGTCTCAATCCTAACCCTTCTCTTCTAGGTGTTTTTCTCATATTAAGGTTTGTACATAGAAAAATCAAACTTCATGTTGTATAACTACTCAGAAATGGGTTCAGAAATTGAAACTTAGAGGAGTTCCCATTTTCCAGGCTCTCACTTCTATTTTTCCTATAGCTGTTTGTTTATTTTTATCAGCAGTCCAAAACAAGTTATTCAGAACTCCTCCTATAACTGTGTGGTCAGAAATTATCTTACATCTTTTGATGGATGAGCTGAATTCAGGATATACACTCTTCCAATTTCCTTCTGCTGACAGTTTATATGTCATGGTTGTCAGAAAATTGTTGTGTTAAAAGAACCTTTTTTCTTAATATGTTGAAGTACACTGTTAAAATTTTAGCAGAGTCATTAAAAGGGATACTTTTGGCATGTTAAAGATTATTTTTAAAGATTGAAGCTAACAAATTGCTAGGCACCTTGAATAACAACATAAGAAGGTTGATCGTAATGAGTCCAAGGATTTAATCTTTTAGGAGATATCGTTATAATGTCTTTCCTGCCCGTGCTGTTCTGCAGGAAAATAAGCAAATAAGCAAACAAACAAACAAAAAAACTGTGCCAGAAAAAGAAAATGTCTAAAATGGTTTCTTAGTGTTTAATAAAATCAACGTATAAATCCAGTGAAATCAATAAGAGCTGAAGACAGAAAATGAAGATGAGAGAAATACTCAATTCCTGAATATTTTGTCCTCATCTTACACTTACTTACACTTACCACTTACACTGGTAGGTACCAGGAGCATGGACTTAATGTTAGGTATCTAATACTCAAAGTAATATAATCTCAAAACATAAAACTAGGAACTCACTTGTCATTAAAACAATGTCTATACAGCTTTAAAAGCGTATGGTGTGAAAGACAAGAAGATATGCATATATATTTATATATGTAAATACTTATGTATAAGTACATTATTTTTCTTGTTTACTTTCCATATGTCTGATGTTCTGGATTTTTCTACCAGAAATCCACTTGGTGTAGGCAAGAATGTGCTGAAATGATACTAAAAATAAAATTCTATGCACAGAGACACATAATAAAACAGGCATTTGCTCTTTTCCTTACAATGTAATTTATTCAAATCAAGAAAGACCCTATGGAGAATCCTGCATTAAGAATTCTGCTTAGATCTTTGCTCTGCTGGTAGGCCCTTTCCCTGGGAAGAGCAAGAGTAAAATCTACCTCTGAAATGGCTACCTGTTTGTAGTATATATGCCATCTACTCAGCTCTTCTGTCAGGGCAGGACTGCACTTAACAGTTTTGTTACTTGGAAGAATTCTGTCACAGATGATTCTATAAAAGTACTTCCTTAGGAATATAGCACAAAATTTTCTTCTTGTTTTGCTTGATTCTTTTAGTTCCTTCCACGTATATTTCTAGACAAGTTAAGGATGTTTTGTTCTGTTGAGACTTACAATCTTTGTCCATCTCATAGTAGCATAAAGTTAAGCACAAATATGTGTATTTTCAGTACTGAGGGTTACTCGGTCATCTTAAGTTGATGTATTTGAAAATTTTCCCTATCTTTCTTAAATTATGTTCTGGTAGTATGAAATCTTCCATTGACATCCTTTGATATACATTAACCAGAGACCATGAAGATCTGCTAGTCATCTACTTAATAGCAGGATGTCTTTGAGACATCTTTGAAACGTCTTTGCTTTGTATTCATCTGACATAATTAGCCTTACTGTCCTCCAAAATCCACATATGTTGTAGTATGTTGAGTACAAGAAAATCCACATTTTAGATAATACAATACCCTTGATACATCTGCTGGAAAAGTTGCTGCAATGGCAGCTATATTAAAAGGAGTTGTGTTGGACAGTTATATGCATGGAATAGGACTTGAAACACCAGATGAACTAAATATGCTAATCCGTATCTGGAATACTGTTTGTCTTTTTCTGTTGAAAACAAATTGCAAATCTTTATTTGCATACAGTCTGAGTAGAAAATGACAGTGAAAAACTATCCTATGAAATCATTTTCTATCTATAGAATTATAGTTCTATATCTATATCTATAGAAATATAGTTCTATTGGAAAGAAAAATAATATAGAAAGTGTTCATATTTCAATCTGAAACAATTAAAGTAAAGGAATATTTTATTCTGCTAATAGGTAATTTTACCCCCTATTTTAAAGTGAAGATGGATTGATTTTTACAGTAGAAATGTGCAAAATTGCACATTTCTTTAAGCTTTCACAAATACTTTTTGAAGTACAAAGTTAAATCTCAGCATCAGAAATTTCAGAAAAATGTTCAGAAGAATTGTGCAGTTGTACCTGCCATCTCGTGCTGTTTTCCATTGTAAAATATAACTTTGAAGCGCACAGTCTGGTCTTATTTCATTCACACAGATTTAGGCTTCTTGTTCAGCAAAGATTAATGAATGTGTACGCTCTTTGTACACTCAGAGGAGGCTCACTGATGCCAGTAGAGCAGCATAGATAGAAAGTTAAGACAGGCATTAGTCTTTTCAAAATCAACCACTAAGCCTATTATATGAAGCCAGAAAATTAGGTTAGATTGCTCTTTTACTAAGGTTAATGAAGCCCTGTTGCCTAAACCATTGTGGTACACTTGAAGAGAATAGCTGAATTTGACACAGTGAATAAAATACTTTAAGGGAAGAGTGCACTAAGAAAGCTTGGATTATTATTATGCAGGATAATTCAGGTTAGGCAATTAAATAACCTCCTTTTTTGGTGGAAGTCATTATTCTTTTGAGTGATCTTGTGCCAAAGGCAAGCCTTAATAGCTTACACATTACATTTGAAAATGTTCTGCTACATTTCAGCCAAGAAAGTTCTGTTTATTTTCTGGGTTCTAACATTATCTGATGCTGTAAAAATGACCTTTAAGTGGTCCCCAGTACACCCATACTCTTTGTTCTATGAATACAAGGAATTTTAAATACTGTCAGCTGGAATAGCTTTTTAAAATGTTCTATTTTTAGCAACACCTAGAGTTCATTCTTCCTGGGGTGGAAGTATCAGTATTAAAGGAAGATAAAAGCTGAGACAGAGAAAACATGAGCAGTGAAAAAAAAAATAAAAAATTGAAATTTAGCATTTTATAAAAATGAAACTGTCATTCAAGCTGCAGTAGTTTACACAGTGATCTGTTGAAGAGATTATCATGGAAAGAATGATGCATTTAATTTTCTTCTGAATTAGGTTGTAGTACACGTTATCTCGGTGAAATCTGAATAATCAAAGATGGAATCTGACTTAAAAAAAAAAAAGAAAAAAAGAAAAAAAGAAAAAAAGAAAAAAAGAATTAGAAGTATCCTATGGAATTTAGGACAGGAATTTTCCCCCCAAAGTACTGTTCAAATTAAAAATAAGCTGCTGTCTATTATGAAGTATTTTTTTTCCCTTTTATGTACTCTAGAAACTTTTCTAGTGCTTTATTGTGAATATTTACTAATTACCATAAGCCTTAACTGTACTGACAAAAATCTTCCATAGTTTTTTAAAGTTAGTGGAAGCATATTTGAGAAGGAAGATCTTGACAATTAGGCAAAAATTACAATAAAAATGTGTATCTTAGAATCAAGCCAAAGCAAAATCATGTTTGACCGATGTCCATGATACCATATTCGTGCACTTCAGGGTATGTTCATACTACCGATCTAATTTGAATCCTAAGCGTACTTTTGAAGCAAATCATCCGGTCCTCTTCACTTCCCATATCTTAGTTTACAATGTGGGGTTGCTTAGAGAATGTAAACTAGATTGCTTATAATGAAGCTGAACTGAAGCACATATTCCAGGAGTACTTCTAAGGTGCTATAATCATTAGTGTGCAACCAGTTCATTGGACAAAACTTCGAACTGTAGCGTGTAACATACAACTCCCCTGCAATCAAAATTTCCTCATTGTAGGCATCTGGTTCTCAGTGCTGTTTTATAACCTATGTGCAGCATAATATTTAATGTAGCCTTGGTATACTAACATTGGCTTTGTAATAGATATATTTTATAACTAAATTTAAAATACTGATGCAGATACTAACAGCACTGGAAGTCAAACTTGACAGTAAACACAGAGAGTTGTGTAAGAAAAGGAGCAAAGATGTAAGAGAACTCAAATGTTTAACACATTTAACATTATTTAACATAGGCAGTAATTCTCAACAGGATCTCAAGTATGGCTCAGACCTGTGAATGTTTGCTTTGCTGAATGAGGGAGGATCTCCAGGATGCTTTCCCAGGAGGTGCCTGAAATTCATAAAGTTTATCAGACAACTGGAGAAGATTTCTTTGGGGGCTGCAGACCATGCTGATGATGGGCTTTTCTGGGTACCAAATCAAACACATTTCCACTAGGTTGTAATTTTTTAGGAGGGACTTAACTGCTAGTTTATCTGGCATATTGGTTCTATAAAATCATTTCCAGAGGAAGAACTATAGTGAACATTTCATTAGCAGTGACTATATGATCAGGTACTCCCTAGAGAAATTCAGAGCATAGATATCTGTAGAATTCAGGATAACAAATTGCTGTCTTAAGAAGAAAAAAGTGGTTGTTACTTTCTTCCAAATGTTTTTGTGTTTGTCTGAATATATCTTTCTATTTTAAATAAAATTCTATACTAACTGAAGTGAAAAGAGCTCGAAATAAAAATGTGTGTGGGAATGAAATAGTGATTAAAACCCAACACCCTGCTCAGTCAAAATTAAAGATCCAAATAAAAGTTCTCAAAAGCCAAAGATACATTTGTTGGAATTAGTTCTTCTACAAATTCACATCTGACATTTTCTCCCAAACTGTCAGTGTGGACTAGTGGCAAAGATATTCCTAACTTCTGTGGGCTTGACTGGGTCCCTATTTTTTTTTCAACTGTCTTGGGCAAATTAGTTTCTCTTGTCCAAGGTCAGTTTTCCCAAAGGAAACAGAGAACAAAACAAGAGAATTTCTTTGTTAAATGTTTGAAATCAACTGCTTCAATCTCTAATTGAGGTATTAGATGATATGGTTCAACTAATGTCATCATAACACTCCTGAGAATTGTGGTAGCATGGTTCTTATTGAGCTGGTTCACCAATTCATCTGTTTTATTTTAGACATGTACCTCAGGCTCAGACAAATCTGGGAGCATGTTCTTCTAATTGACTCCAAAGGGAGTGAAGACAACCAACTCAGAGAGAAATGTCTACACTCTCGGTCTGTTGCTAGACCATCTAATGATAGAAAGTATCTATGTTGTTTTTCAAAATAATGTTTTTCTGAACAAGGAAAAAGTGCCCATCTAGAATACAAGTGGGAAAAGACAGGTAGGAATTTAGTTGTCACTTCAGAGGAAATATAAAGCAGATGAATGCAGTTTTTCAGGCCTTTCTCACCACTCAGAAAACCATTCTTTCTAGTCTTCAGTTCTTCTCTACTTGATTATAAAATACAATCTTATATTGCCTGTTTTCTTTTATAGAACTCTTTAGTTTGTTTGTGGTTTAATGAAAGATTGAGAAATGCAGAGAAAAAACAAAGACACTGGCTGTGTTGATGTCCCAAGGTTTACGCTTTTCCTGTTGTGTCCTGTCTTCCGAGTCACACTGAAATTTTCAGCAAGACTTAACTTCCAGCAAAAGTTCCTCTGAAGAAGCTCTTAGCTATGAAGAGGAATCTTGGGACTTACCAGACACTGTCTAAAAGGTAGCAAGCAGATAGCAAAGGTCTGATTAAATGTTCACTAATGCTATCAGGTTGTTTTTTAAAAAATAACAGCGTTACATGAACTGAATCAAACCTTTCAGCTAAATATAACGCAGTAACAACTTTCTACTCATGTGTTCTGTAACAGGTTATGTTATTTCACTTTATAGTGCAGAAGATACTAGGTAATATTTGCAGTGTCTTTATACTTGTGAAAAGATGTGATTTCTACATTTATCTTTTATTTTACAGCTTTGCTCTAATAGTACAGTTTTAATATTTCTGTAAATTAGATTTTGTGTGTGTGTGTGTGTGAGAGAGAGAGATGAATGGTAGAATAAGGTGTAGAATCATATTTAATAGTGACCTATTCATTAATTCTGCATATATTAATCTCCTTTTAGCCAACCAAGCTTTCATGCTACTAAAATGTAAATGTGATGGAAAAGAATGTAACAACAGAAATGCTGAATATGTTCTAAGTTTTAAAACCTTATTGTTAGTAGAATCTTCCTTGATCTTTACCATTGATCTGTATGTATTTTTTGGTGTTTCACCCGGCTCAACATATTATCAAATACTCGAAGAATAATGTATAGCTTTCAGAAGCGTATTCAGTTCAAGTAAAGATGCTAATAAAATATTAGGAGTTAAAATTTAATGAATGAAAAGTTAAAATAAATATTTGAAATACATTAGATATACAATTGAATTTTATAGCAATTTAAGATATTTCAGATTCAAAAAAAAATTCTTAATCCAAATTCTGTGTACTAATGTACTGACTCAAACTGATTAAATAATCATCAACACAGAATCTGAGAATTACAGAATCAAAATGATATGGATTGGAAGGGACACTGAAGATCACCTACTTCCAACCTCCCTGCTATGGGCAAGGATATTTTTCACTAGATTAGACTGCCTAAGTCCACATTTGACCTGTCTTTGAACACCTACAAGGATGGGGCACCCACAGCTTGTCTGGGTGACTTATTCTAGTGCATCAATACTTATAGAAAAGATTTTTTTCCTTATATCTAATCTAAATCTTCCTTATTCTAACTTCAAGTCTGTACCCCTTGTCCTATCAAAGTTTGCCAAAATTACCAAGAGTGGAATTATTTCAGTACGTAGTTTACATATTGTGTTTACTAGGATAAAACTGCTAAAGATTTTCTTGTGTAAGGGAAACACTTCTGGTCAATCCTTGGCAGAAGTCTGTATATATGCAATCATTTTGATTTGCAATCGTCCTACAGTACTGTGAGTTAAACTTTCTACTGTATGTATTTATCAGTAAAGAAATTATTGTATATTCCTATGACTTTTCAAACGTCTGTAAT
The DNA here is from genome assembly GCA_035772895.1 of Perdix hodgsoniae. Lineage (NCBI taxonomy): Eukaryota > Metazoa > Chordata > Aves > Galliformes > Phasianidae > Perdix > Perdix hodgsoniae. The sequence goes on along the minus strand of JAPSGF010000004.1, from coordinate 7,826,796 downwards.
CTTAATATTAGAATCCATATCCAGCTGCATATATACAGGATATTCATGGTTGGAAACAAGGTGATATAGCTGAGGTAGTTTACTATTTTGGACACGGAAGTGGGAAATTGTCTTTGGTGCCTACAGAGAAGCTTCCACTGTTCTATTCTCTTCTATCTCCAGTGAAGAAAGCAACAATAAATGAAACAGCATTTAAGTGCTAAGACAGTGCTTAAATTTATCTCATTTAAGATTACTTAGGTCTTGGAGGATTGTTAGTCAGTTTCAGCCATGCTTATTTTTTCTCAGCAGATTTTTCAGTCAGGTAACCATAAACTGAAGATTTTATGTCAAACATACATATATAATAGATTAAAGACCCAGACTACCAAGGTCAGTTTAGCTTGATGAATTGATAACATTTAACACTACAGCATTAATGAAAACAAAACCAAAAACTTTTATACATGAATTGCTTATGTGATCTTAATCAAAATACAGCCTATGCAGGAGGAAATGGATAAATGAAGATATTTGATATTGAAGCATAATGTAGAGAGTGATTGTTTCCTGATATTGCTGATTCTCAGTTGAAAACCTATGCTACTATAGAAGAGTTTGAAAGCCTGTCATTGGCACGCTGTGAGAATTATGACAGTACAAATTTTTATTCTCACTTGATTTTACATCTGTGAACAGATGGATGCCAAAGATAAGCTCTTAAGCTTATTGTATTGCTTATTAATTAACAATTTGTTGAGAGAGGGGATCTGATGGAAATAATGACATTTTTATTGCTAAACGCAGTTTAAAATATGAGCATTAGAAGAGTTTCCTAAAATCTGATTTGGTTTGACTCCTGTCAGAGGCCATGACAAATACAAAATAATTTCCAAAGGTCAGTATTTCATATAGTATCTGTTGAATGATTGTTGGATTTTCAATTTTAATCTCATAACAATGCATTTGTTGGTTGTATTATTTTAATATTTTAATGCTTATTGAAACAACTTGTCTAATTTTGTTTACATTTACAGAAACACATAAAGCGATCTGTCAATTAATATCTATCACGCTGTTATTATTTTAATAATGTTAAATTAACTGTGTCAGAGAAATGCATGATTAGTTTAAAAGTTAACTGATTTATTTTTGATGTTATTTAAATTACGTATAATTTCACAATAAGAAGTTTTACACCATGGCTAAATGAAATAGTGTTTATCTATTCTGTAACCACAATTTATGTGTGTAAATGCTGTAACTAGAGTACAGTGATCTAATATAGTCAAAGTGCAATAGAGGTACTACAGTTTCAAAGTGGTTTAATGCTCACTTGTCCTCATGAGTCAAAGGGAAAATCTATTATTCTCACTAAGGTTGAATCTGAGTTTCTGATATGAATGAAAACATTTTTTTCTGCTACATAAGGGGAAATTTGCTTTTATTTTCTCCTCAATTTATTTTCTTGTCTTTGTACTTTTTCCACTCATCAAATGACATTACAACACTAATAGATCATCTGTGTTGATCATTGTCTTAAGAAACTCGTTTGTGAGTATATAAGCAAATGTGGAATAAAAGTTATCTATCACTTTTAAGAAGAAGAAGAAAGAAAGAGAAAATTACAATTCACATTATTTAGTCCTTAAACTTTCCCTTCTAGTTTTAAAGTGAATTTCCTGTGCATAGGTTTCATAGAAATAGAAAACCTCCTTGTAGCCAGCATTCATTTCTTTCCCTAATGATTGTCATTCATTTGTACTTCCACAGGTTAAAGGACTGTGAAAATCGATTTGTGACTTTGAAATATAGTAGGCTTAATCCTATTCTAATAACAAAGATACATCGCTTTTCGCTAGTACTTGATGGAAGAAGGAAAGGATCAGCTCTTAGAAATGATTCCATTGAATGTTTGGATTTTACATTCCAGACCTTTTGGTTATGCACTATTTCTACTCTTCAATGAAAGTTGCATATTGTGTTTTTAATACCACAGTCATAGATACTCAGTAAGACTGTAAATACTAATGCAGATGAATAACTTATCTCACTGAATAATAATTATAATATTCTAGGAAATATCTTTTTTTTTTTTTTTTTTTTGATTTTCTATAGAATGTTCATTAAATGTTTCCATTTTAAAATTCTCTCAACATACATTGTGGTTTTCTATATTACACTTATAGCTTCTAAAACAGCTCTCTTTCATCCTTATTAATTTCTACCAGAACATAATTTAATGAGAGCACAATACTGCAGAAGTAAACATGCACTAAGACAGATGTTCTGCATATAACGTTTAATTAAAAAAATATTTGAGATTCTTTATGACCTCCTCAATGTCAAAACTGGAAAAATTTGCTGGGGGATTAATTAAAATCCTAGAGCCTATACAATGTTACAGATGCTCATTTTATACTGCTATAGTATTGCTAACAATTAGAAACATGTAATATTTCAGTTTGTTATTTTTGTAATTGAATTAAATAATGGTCCATGTGTTGTCTTTTACTCAGCTAACATTTCTGTTACAGTAGATGGGACATCAAATACACTAGTTAGGTGTCATTGTTTTATGTTTTTTGGTTTTCAGTATTCCACATCAGAACATCATGTAGTGCACTGGGAGTTAAAGTGTTAATGCTCCAATTCCAGGTACCTATCCTTGCACATGATGGAAGTCATGGGATCTGACCCTTCTGGGTGGGGTGTTCTCTTACTGCCTGGCAGTGGGTGCTGGAGAATGCTTTCCTAGCCATTCCAAGCTTTTCAGGTTTGACTCGGTCTCAGGAACTCTCTCTCTCCTATCTTATTTGATTTATTAGTCTCAGTTTCAATCAGATTGTATTATATTTTGTTATCTTGCATTCCGATATCATAGTTAGTAAAATAAGTTTTTCTCCATAGATTGTTGTCGCTGTTTTTTTTTTCCCTTCCTGCCTTCCTTCCCATTTTGTGTGGCCGGGGGGGGGGGGGGGGGGGGGAAGGGTCCTACTGCCCCCTGTCATGGGCATAGATTGATCTAGTTTACTTTGTGACATTAGTATTACATCGTGATATTCATCCTCATTGTATTTAGTTAACTCATACTAGTCAGAAATTTCCTTTTTCAAAGAGATGGGCATTCATGCAGGGGTCATCCCATGGGATTTAAGAGATATGGGGTATACAAATAGACTAAGGCACACACACGTGTATTTGTGTAACTATCTGTCTTCTCATGTATCTAACTACAGATGTCTATCTACCCATATGTGTCTTAGCTCTTGAAGTCAAGGAAAAACTCATCAGTTCCAAGCACAAAGAATAATCCAGTCCATTCTGAACTAGACTAATAGCCAAGATGCTGCAGTGGCATGCAAACAAATACAATGGCACTGACTCAAACTTAGTCTTCTCCCTTGATCTTACTTCAGTGCCCTTGAGGATTGGGCTGTATGTCCATGCAATAGCAACATAGTGTTGAGTGAAAAGCACCAATAATATATGCTGTTCTATGCTATAATGTAATGTTATGATATATATACTAACATAGAGATTATTATTATTTTTTTTAATACAAACCTAGGGAAGCATCTCAGTTAAAAAGCTTGAAACAAGACTTTTGATTTTGAGATAAGTTAGGAGTGTTATCTTGTGCAGATATCCAATGTATGCAAGGGAAAAACCATAAAAAGCCAAGAGAGGTGCCAGGTTTTCTTACTCAGTTATCACGTTCATGACGTTTACCAATCATAAGAAAGCTTGATCCAAAATTCAGTCCGTGTTTGCTGACAGCACGGAAAAAATTGAATTTTATTCAACTCTTAAATTAGAATCCTTTCCATCTATGAGACAGGAGAAATGTCAGGTTTTTTTTGTCATTATTTGGCCTCAATACTGCTCTTATACTGAAAAGTTCATTACATTCCTTAGTGATGTTTATTGTAGTATTGATGCTCACTAATGAAGAAGGATATAATGCCAATTTATTTCACACAGACCAGAAAACTGTTACTAACAGATAACAACTTTTGATCATGTACTCCACAATTCAGAGCTAACTCTTAGCAGTCAATAATTGTGTATTCATTGTTCATAAAAGTTAACATCATCCTTAATGTAGCTGGAGAGGTCAGGTGAACCATACTTAGGAATGTTTCTCACGTATATGTTCAAGCATGCTAATCGCCTATCACTGATTAAAATTAGAAAAGCTGCCCAGTTTGGAAAAATAATATATCCTGAGAAGATTTAAGTATGCATACAAAACAGATGAGTGGAGATTAACCACTGTTTACTGGAGGTGAAACAAAATTAATTTCTGCAGAATTTGAGTTCTTGGCATGGCTATCTGATGCATATATCACATGAAAATATTTATAAATCATTCAGGTTGCATTACTCACACTCAAAAATTGGAAAAGATCCTTCTCCACAGGTATTCATGTTATGTTTTCATAAAAGTATCCTTTATTACCTGATCGTTTATTATTTGTTTAGGAAAAGATTTGTCTTCTTACAGAAGGAGGTCATTTTTTATTTACTGTGAAGAGATGGGAAGATATCAGCTCTAATGCAGAATAATATTTTGTCAATGTCCCTCTGAACTATATAGGTACTGTCTCCCCAGATTGTTTTTCAAGCAAGTATGAGTGACATTGTTTCAGCGTATTTCAGGATGGCCCCATTAGGCCCTGAATGTGCCCAACTGTTGTCCCCCACTGCATTACCTGTTAGACTAGGAACACTAGTTCAGGCCAACCTGTGACCTGCCTGATCTATACTGGAAGGGTGCCAGCCCATACCTCTTCACTTCTGTATGGACATCTTGGGCACATGCAGGGGCTTTTTCTCCAGCCCTGCCTCTTGGATTATTTGGTTCTGGGCTTGCTGTGCCTAGGGCTGTTGATGTATACTGTTATGGCACCTTGCCTGACATGCTCAGATTCCGTGGGATGGTTCCCCATTTCTAAAGGTCAAGTATACAAAATAATAGGCTTTTGATTTTAAACTTTCCATAATTGGAGGGAAAATATATTTCCTTATTTTTTTCTGTTACTATTATTTTTTTTTTAATAGCTAAGAAAAACAAAATAAATTAACCTGTTCATTCATATAGGGGCCTTGTTTAGTTAAAGCATTTTCTAGAAAATATTTGCTGGGTTCAAATTTTCCTTTGGAAGATATCACTTCTACCTAAGGGAACCTAGCCTACTTATATTATGAATAATTTATCAAAATATTTCTTGAATATTTGGATGCTAATTTTGGAGTTACATTTCAATACTAGTTCCTTTATCCCTAGATCTAAGGGAAATGCTTATGCAATTATATGATTTCATCAAGGATATAATAAATCAGGATATGATTTGTTCAGTGTAGGGGAAAAGAAAATCCACCATTTTTCAAAAAGAGGATATAGAAGCCAGAAACCTTCCAAATATATAGCATGTAATGTCTCTGAATTTAAACTTATGTATTACACTGTAGCATGAGGGAATCATAATAATCTCCTAGGGTCATCACTCTACTGTAAAACACACGCACATTCTAATGTTTCTTTCCACCTAAGATGAATTCCAAAGCAGTAGAGCTACTGAATATATGGAGACTAGTTTTCAGATAGCTTAACAGTGTGTCACCAGTACTGACAAGAAATGAGAGAATTCAAGTTTATCATGATTTACAAAGCGAACCTGTGACTTGATCAGTCAAAACTTGGCCTTAGCAATGCAAAAAGAATGCCTGTCTCATTGATGAGTGTTTTTCCTACACGTCCAGTGTCTTTACACTCTGCTATTTAAATGCAGCGCACAAAAAAGTTTCATCTGACTACACTGCAGTATAAAATTTCCCTCCATCATCTATGGTCTATATTCAAGAGCCAGCAAAGCATAATTTGAAATTAAAGGCTTGGATTTCCTCTACTTAGAGATTAATGTTACCCAGTATGAATTTTATTTCTTTCCAAAAGTCAAGCAGAATTTCAGCTGCTGCAACTGCATTCATCCATTTGCCATCTCAGCAAGTTTGTCCTGTGTAAATATTGTGATCTTAATAAATAAATACTGAAGCACAGCTGTTGCTGGCGAGATATCACTGTTAGGTTGCTGCAGCCCTGCTATGGGGAAAGGAATGCAGATCAGAGTCAACAGAGGTTGTAACACACACACGAAAAAGGATGTTTGCCTGAGTTCAGAACAAGGACATCTGAGCACCATGAAGGCAAGCTTTTCATCAAACCTGATTATGAACTGCTTCCTTACTGAAGTAAGATTTAACAGTCATGTTAAGATAAAGAACAAGCTATATACTATTTGTTTAAAATTCTTACCATTTATTTTAGTGGACAAGTGACAGAAGTTGAAATATTTAAGGAAGACTGCTAAAAATAGCAACTATAAAATAAAACCATAAAAGCCTGGAATGAATAACCCAATTGGAAGATATATGTAATTTTTTGCTCCTTCTGTTTTGCTGTGAGTATATTAATAATTTCTAGGCATAAAATTAGTATTTCTTTTATTTGCTGGCATGATGAGGAAGTGGATAGTTTTCAAACATGTGCAGTGTAATACACCAGAGAATCAGAATGTGCCTTCCAGCTAAAAAAGTAATTCTCATATTTTCATCTTTTTAGTAGATGGCAGCTAAAGAAAGTAACTGCAAAAAATGTAAATTGGTCTTTTATTTGATTTTCAAACTATCATTACCTGCCAATCTCGATGCTGTTTTGACTTTCATGTGTACTATTGTCTGGCATAGCTGACTGCCAAATAGCTGAGGAAGTGTACTACTCAAGTTTCCACATTTACTTTTGAAAAATAAATAAATAAATAAATAAATAAATAAATAAATAAATAAATAAATAAATGCCAAATCAGTGAGCAAAGTTACTGCAGTGTTAAAGCTATTAGATGTTAACAGGCATTATCTAAAAATGACTTCACAGTTTCAGGAAGGATATATTAAAACTGGGTATCTGACAACAGTCTCCAAGCAGTATTTGCATATCAAAGTAACTTTAGATACTATGTTCTGGGGAAAACCACAATACACATTTTGTTTCTCTATTTCCTTTTCTTATCTATCAAAATACAGTTGAGAAAAAGTTGGTGCTGAACTTGGAATTCCAATGATCTGAATGAATTTTTTTATTTATTCAGTCTACTAACACATAAGTTCAGAACAGACATTCTAGAGACCTTGCAAGGAAAGACTGAAGAATGCAGAGAATACTGAATAAAGAATAAATGAAATTTTCCTGTCACATTCCAATAAAAGAAAAACAAAATTAAGAGCATAGAAGTGCAGTTATTCTAGTTCTCAAAAGGAGAAACTGAGGAGACTGGAAGTTTCAACCATTATATCTATAAGCAGTCTAGTAGCTTAAGGGTAGGAAAAAGAGATGCACTAAAGACAGAAGTACCTCTGAGTTGGATTGAAGGGGAATTAAAAAGCTGAAGGAGGAATGTGGAGGAAGCATCGTAAATATTAAAGTACATATGTTAGTCATCAAAACTTTCCTGACTTCTGTTTAATACAGATCATCTTAATTGGAGTACTTGAGAGAGACTAAAAAGCAAGTGAACTTTGCTTATGGAGAACTTGTAGGGAGTTTGATCTAAAAAAATCACAAAACTTTTTCCTTTGCTTTTTCCCCTTCACAAAAGACTAAGCTTAATGTGTATATCATGTAGAATACTATTGTAAGACATGACACAAAAATGTGATTTCAGGTACTACTTAATTCTCTTGCTAGCAGGCATAGAGTTCCTGGTTAAGAATACTCTTGTGACTGTTATAAATAAAAATTTTTTACTAACTACATCTCCACCACTGAGACAAGAAAGATTCCCTCAGGCTCTTAATGTGTTTGGAATAGTTAATTAGTGAATACTATTCAAAAATTAATCCCAGATTAATATTATTTCTTGTTTTTCCAATATCCTTTTTAAAATGGTGTCTGAATTGATAGGACTGCAGTTTTAGATCTCATTTGGTAACTGAACACTTTTATTTACTGGTAGTCCATCACCTCAAATGAGAGCATAAACTGGCAAGAGAATTCCCTGCCAACATAGTATACATAGCAGAAAAAAATAAAAATAGTTTGAAATAGGCCCAATGAGGAAAGGCTTCATTATAATACCAAAGAGCTGTTAGTGAGGAGGGACAGTTCTCATGAGACAAGGAGAAAACTGCGACATTTAATTTTTTTTATTCTCAATTTTAAATGTGGATGAGAGTTTAAAAAATCTTTCACTTACAGCATATTTAGTAAGGCTTTCTGAAAGCATATATTTAAAACGTGTCCTGAAGTTTTCAGTAATTACGGTAGGATTTCTTCCAAGTATAATTTAAAAGTTTAATGTTCTCTTTAAATGTACTTCTATGCCACTGTTATATTATGTTTTCTATTTTTTTATAATTGTGATGCTTTGCACTTTGCAGATACAAGCCATAAAGGTAACTGGTCCAAAGCCAGGGTCTCATCTGTGGATGTAGTGAGCTAGGCTTTTGATAAACCACGTTTCTGAGAATAACCATCAAGCCATACCTTTTTAGAACTGCTTGCTTATTTCTTATAGTATAGCAAAAGAAATAAGTCAGTAAACAGATTACAGGGAAAGCTGGAGAGACAAGGAAGAAATGTTCGTTAACTCACAAGAAGCTAGTATTTCCTGATGATGTAATAGAAAACAAGAAGAAAGACATTCAGAAATATGTCTGGTTCTACTGCAGTGACAGAGAGAAAGCCATTTAACACTTCACTGTAAGTTTTCTCCAGCACTGAAATTAAAAATAGCCCTTAACTCAAAAAGCTGATCTTGGGCTCACAATTGTCTGAATTTTTTTTTTGGCATGCAGTAGTAATAGAAAAAAAAAAAAAAGAAGAAAAGAAAATTCAGCACTGAACTTCATCATCATGTAAGCTACTGGGAACAGGAATGAGAGAGAGTTTGCCACTCAAAGCTTTGATATGCTTACATCCTGATTGTGGTGAGTCATTTTGGTCTCCACCTCTCCAGAAAGATGTAGTGGAGAAGAAAAAGGGACAATTACATGACGACAATGATGGAAAAGCTGGCTTACGAGAAGAGAAAAAAATTCAGGGATTTATCAGCTAGGAGAGGAGTGACATCCTGTATGAGCAGTCACTGAGATAACAGGAAAGGGGAAAGCAGAATCTTGATAGCAAAGTCTGTAGAAATAAAACTGGGAGGCACTCCAAGACAATTATAGGAGTTTAAATTAAAACACATAGAACACTATCTGCCTGCTGACAATTAACATCTGAAATCTTTTTTGATAACAAATCAGAATTGAAAACAGTGGCCAAGGGATTTTCCTAGTGCTACCGACACCAGGTTGTCCATTCTAATGACTGTCACCAGGGTCAAAGCCTTAATTTTTTCTGATTGTCAGACTGATGTAAAAAGAATATTTAGCCCATCAAATTCAGCCTTGCTGTAAAATGATCTAGAACCAATAAGCAAGTAGGTGTTCAAGTTTAAAGGCATTCTATGTAAAAAAGAGGAAATGTTCAAATTTTTTTTGAAGACTTGTTTCTTATTGTTTTGTTTGCTTCTTTTTGTTTTTTTTTGTTTTGTTTTTTTTTTTAAGTAAGTAGTAACAGGTGATGAGATAGTAATAATCACATTTGACAGGAATTTTAATCTGGGCTTGATAGAAGGGTTTTGTTTTTAGGATAAGTTCTAATTCTAGCAGTTTTATAACTTCTCATCTTAGTTCTGAACTTAGTACAGTACACTCAGGCTCAGTTTAACAGAGTACTTTGGAAACAAAACATTTTCATTTTCATTTCTGAATAATAAAATATCAGTTTCTTTAAGATGTATTTGTGCAGATTTCTATTATATCTGTCTCGTATATGGTTCCGTATTCTTGTCTTGGATTTTTTAAGAAATGATACAATGACAGTTAAGATTGTCCTAATAGAATTTCCTTCCCTGAAAACACTATGCTGTTATCTGTGCAAATTTTAGCTCCTCATTTTCCTTCTTTGCTCCTTGTTTTTTGCTTCATTTTCCAGAAAATGTAATGTCAGCTTTAAAAAAAAAGTTGTGGTGTGGGATAGGCTTTTGGATGCTTCTGGATGCAGAGTTGTATGTTTTGTTTTTTTTTTCAAGAATCTATTTTAAGAATTTTTTTTGTGGAACATAGTTTAAATTTATACCTTGCACATGTAATATTGTCTGAGTTTGCTAATAAAACATACATATATATATATGAGTTTCTATATTACAAATGTTTCCTGTTTTTGAAGGAACATGTTGGTGACATAGATAATTGTATGGAAGCCTAAAATATGTTTTGATTTCAATGTAATTATTGAATCTACTTCAGTGCTCTTCTTTCATATATGATAGCTGTGGGGCTCAGCTGCTTCATACTATCTGGCAGTGACTTTAATTAAAATCTTCACTAGCACAATGCACGTCAAGTCTTTCAAAACAGTGGTACACTGATTGTGCAAATTCCCATAGGTGAGCTCAGGCGCAGGCAGTCTCCATCCCCAGATCTTCTTTAAAATATGCTTAGGGAAGAGGAAAAGAGAAAAATATTAGTGGTCAGGAATGGAGGATTGCAGTGGTTATGAGCAGAAGAGAATCTAGTATGTTTTCACTGTGTTGCATAGCTGTTCCCCTTTTTTCAATCTGGGTTTCCTTCTTTTATGCTAGTAACTATATCTGCCTTGACTAAAATCTTACATTTTTGAGAGAGCATGTCAGCTTTTCAGCATTCCCAAAAGTTATGAGAAATAAAATGAACAAAACTGATGGGTATGATATCCAGCAGGCCTCAGTTTTCTTTCTCAGTAACCAATTTTAAACATAGAAATGGTGCACTATCTGTAAGTTTCACTTAATCAAGTCTTGCAGATGATGAAATTCTTTCACTGGTATTCAGAATTCATTAACATGATTCATTGGTGGCTCAGGTAGCAAAGTCTGAATGCCTGAATGTCTCCACTCTCACATCAAGAAGTCTCAAGATATCAGAGTGGACAGTTTCCTCCTGTAATTCTTCTAGTTGGATGTTGCACAATTCAGCTCATGTACAAATGCCAATGCTATAAACGGGGATGCTGGCAGTAAAGACAGATGTGGATAGGGGCCTATAAATTACCCAGTGGCAAACTAACAAAAAAGCAACTGGATTTTCTGAGGAGAAAAAAAAGAGAGAGGGAGAGAACTTTGGAAATCATTAACTCCTAATGAAGTTAGATTTAAAGAGAAATCATGGAAATAAAATCACTGAGGCAGAGAGGTTGAACAGAAATGGAAATGAATAGTGTAGAATGCAATTTCTGAAACTATGCTGTAGGTTACAAAACATTTACTTAAGATGTAAGGTGATTTAACTTAATCTGACATTACAGTTTATAAGAAGAATAAGTATAGAATTAGGTTAAAGTGTATGAGAACACAATAAGTCTATGTAGTTTTACAACAATTTAATTAATTTAGAACAAGATAAATGACTGTACACATTAGCTAGTGGTTTAAATATAGATGTACTTTACAGTATAACTCTATATGATAAAGGAGTAAGCTTGCTTAATATCTATAAGAACCAGGCTCATTCAACTTCTCAACAGCAGAGGTAAATGCAACATAAGCTTACTTTTCTCTATAAATGATAGACAGAAAGAAAGAAAGGTGCAGTAATGGAAGAATTGAAGCTGTAATGGATGCTCACAATTTGGAAGAAAAGGTAGAAAGATGGGTATGTCTAGTAACTAAGCTTTGATTTTACATTTTGTAGATGCATGTATGTATTCTGATATCTATGAAATCTATTCTTACTTCATGCTTTTTTTTTTTTTTTTCAGTTAACTTAATCTAGCTGCTTTCTTTATCTAGCTGTTTAACTGAAAATAGCTATAAGGAAAAGAATGGAGCTGCTGAAAGAAAGAAGAGGGAATTAGAAATTCTTCAGCAAAGGCCTGTTGCAGTTTCCAGTACTGATCATTCTTTTTAGAAATGTACACACACTCAGAGAGCCACTGGAAATGGATGGGGGTAGCCACAGTGAGACGTAGTTTTGGGAGGAAAAGACAAACTTTTTTTTTTTTTTTTTTTTTTTTATGTTCAGGAAAAAAATAAAAACAACTCGTAAAAGTGAAGGAAATTTTATCCTTTATATACATACATATATGGGAACCCTGAGTTCAAGGACTGTAACTTCAGTAATGATTAACTCACACCCAACGATGAATCAGTGCAGGATTTGCTTCTCCAACAGAATGCTCTTAAGTTGAGAGGGCCTAATGGGATTCATCCCAGGGTACCCAAAGAGATGTCACCATGAAACCTCTTCTCAACTAGTTTTCAGCTGTCTTGGGAATCTGCAAGTCCCAGCTGGAACTGACAGCTTCAACTGGAAGCTGGCAAGATTGTCCTGATTTTAAGATAGGCCTGTCAGTCTTATGACAGTTCGTGGCAAAATTATAGAAGAGATTATTCTGAAAGTTCTTGAAAAACACCTGAAAAACGATGCAGTCAGTGGTCACAGCCAACACAGGTTACTGGAGGGAAAGTCCTGTTTAAGTAAATTAGTTTATTTTTGTGACAAAATTATTCACCTAGCTGGCCAGTTTCACCTATTCACCAGGAAGCCAGTTGATGTAAACATTTTGGATTTCAGCAAAGCTTTTGATATTTTTTTTCACAGCATCCTTCTAGACAAAATGTCCAGCACTTAGCTAGACAAAAACATAATATGGTAACCATTGGCTGATGAGTCAGGCCCAAAGTGTTATAGTAAACGCAGTTACAGTAGGCTGGTGATATGTCACTAATTTTTATAAATAATTATAAATAACTTAGATAAAAGAAGAACATAATGAGTTTGCAGATGGCACCAAGCTGAGAGAACTTGCTGACTCCCTGGAGATCAGAGGTCTAGCTGAAAGATTTTGACAAATTAGAAGTCTATATGTTCACCAGTCATTTGAAGCTTAACAAGAGTAAAGTTTTCTATTCTGCACATTGAATTTGTATATCTATTGTCTGGAGGACAAGAATAGCCCCACAGAAAGGGGACCTGGAGATTCTGGATTAAAGCAAGTTGAACATGAGTCATCAGTGTGCCCTGACAGCCAAAAGGACCAGTCACAACCTGGGGCACAACAGGTGAAGCACTGCCAGCCAGGAGAGAGTAGGGATTATCCTGCTCTGCTCTGCGCTGGTGCTGCCTCACTTTGAGCACAGGGTCCAGTTTTGGGTGCCACAACATGAGGTCATAATACTGTCAGAGAGCATCCAAAGGAGGGCTATAAAATGGTGAAGGGTTTGGAGGGCAAGATTTTTGAGAAATGGCTGAGGTCCATGAATTTGTTTGGCCCATAGCAGAGGAGGCTGAAGAGAGGATTGATGGCAGCCTGCAGCTCCTCACAGGGAGTGGAGGGGCAGCACAGAGCTCTGTTCTTTGGTGACAGTGACAGGGCTCATGGGAATGGCATGGAACTGCATCAAGGGAGTGTCAGGTGGATGTTAGGAAAAGGTTCTTCACCAAAGGATGGTGGGCATGGAACACTTTTTGCAGGGAAGTGGGCACAGCCCAAGACTTCTGCAATTCAAGGGACATTTGGTCAGCATTCTCAGGCATAGGGTTTGGATTTTGGCTGGTGCCAGGTGTTGGAGGTGGTAATCCTTGTGGGTCCATTTCAACTCAAGATGAAGCTATACACTATGACTTCTTTAGGCCTATGTGAGGAAAATTCTTGGTATGAGACTACAAAGGAAGAACGACTGGACCTGGAGACAAAGGTGTCTGCTTCTTTCTTCAGTGTGGGAGAAGTTGCATCATGATAATTTACCATTTTATGACTAATACAGTTGCTATTACTGAGTATAATACATTGTAAAGTATTAGCTTCTGCTTCAGTCCAAAGTGTCATTCACAATGTTTCCTTTGCTGCTTGTGTAGTACAAGTTAGATTACAAGCAAACGGAATTCCTTAAGAATATCAACAAAAAGACACCCATTAAAAGATAAGTGTAAGGAAAGCAAAGAAAAAATCAGATATTTTACTTTTCATTTTGCCCTGTGTTGGTTGAATTGTATTATTTAATTTTCAAGCATGCTACCAGGTAAAGTAGTATGGGTTCTTCACTGTGAATTTATAGGCCTTTTATAAATATCTATGGTGCTGGATCTCCAAAAGCATCCCTGATAACTCAGTGTGGGGACATTTTGAGTTATAAGCTGTAAATTAGTGTTTTTCTTGATAAAGTTGCTAATTAAAATCCAAGCAAGTTTGTTGCAATAAAAGATATGGCTGAAAAGAATTAATTCCAGTAGTCAAGAGAATAACTTACAGAAAACATTTGTGCGTTCATTACTTCTCCAGTTCAAAGGTGATGTTTTATTTAATTGAAATTTATTACATTAAATACTGTTCTCTATACAGCTTCTACATAAAGAAAAATATTCTCTCCTGCAAAGAAAATTTTCTTGTGTTAGGAATTATGTCTTTGGCTTTCTGGAGGCTTCAAACTCAAGCCTTGTTTCAAAAACTACAGTAAATATCTTTGATATTTAATGATACATTAAAAAAAATGAGCAAACGAAGGCACTGGTGTTCACATAGGCAGAAGTCAAATGTTTTGAGTGTCTATCAGTACTGTTGAGAAGTCCAGTATTTAGAGCATACAACCCTTTTCAGTTTTGAAGCAATAAACTGAAGTATTTTTATTTTTATATTTTAAAGATTACTGGCTTTGTTCCTGGATTTCACTATTGTAAGTGAGCCAGTGGTCTTTCACACTGATCAAATACAGGTAAAAAAATATTTCTGTCAGTGTTGAAAACTTTTTCATGTTCTTATTATACAACAGTGAGACTGGCTGGTGTATTTGACTTAAAACCTTGTTTGCATAATATGAATTTACATGCATTCTATTTACATCTATTTTGTCTCTATCTTCATATCTGCTTTATTTTATAACTCTTCTTCAGGAAGGCTTTCACAGGCCTTGAGATGCTCTCTTCAGTTAAAGCAAAGCTTTCTTTAGATAAATAAGATTTATTATTCCTTTCAAAGTTAATTGCTTTGCAAAATCAAGATCAATTTCCTGCCTTGCTTGCTTGAGGGGAATAACACTTTTGGAGACCCTTATACATTTGATTTTCAAAAAGCCCTTCTTCATACACTTTATGCTATACAATCAGCTCCCCCACACCCGTGTTAGTGCCTGCGTCTGTGACTGCACCTGGAGGCCTGCAGGTTGGAATGCTGATGTTGGGAAGCAGAAGTGCTGAGGAATGTCTGCAAGGAAAGTAATAATCTGGTTGTGAGTGTTCATGGCTTCTATGAAAAATGAAGCTACCTTTGATGGCCTTTCTTTTCTATTTTTTCCCTTCTGTTTTTTTTTTTTTTTTTAAATGGAAATTTTCTTTATACTACTGTACTTGAAACAGCTCCATTCTTCTGCTCTCTTTTCCACTTAGTTTAGAAATGTTGTGGAACAGGAAAGTAGTCTGCTTTCCTCTATTAAAAAGAGATATGAATTTGGGATTCTAATGGTTAAGCTAGGACATTTTCTTTTTGGAAAATTTGGCTTCATGTCTGGACTTCTAGATGCTAGTCTTTGTCTAGCATCACATAATGACAACTTTAAATCATAAATTTAGTGGAAATAAAGGCAATGGAAAACTGTACATATTGCCTAGAGTTTTGCTATGAAAGATTTTTTCACTAATTTTATTCATACTAAAGGAAAATCTCCCTTTCTCATTTTTTTCCCAGGAGAAGCATGAATACTTACAGAGAAAAAAAAAAAAACACAAAAACTTTAAGGGATGAGAGCACTCAAAATGTTGTAGTATCACTCAAAAACAATTTACTTTGCATCTTATTGCTTCTTCAAAGTCAGCTTCTTGTAAATTTGGGAGGGAGATTTTCACAGCTGGGCTTCATAAATGGACAGAATGGTAGGATCAGGCATTTCATTTTTCCACCAAAGAAATGGAGAAAAATGGAAAATTCTACCTAAAGAATGAGGAAAACAGCGAACCATATTCAAAGATCTATTCTTGAACATATGAAAAGTTCAGGTCCTGAATACAGGATGCCGTTTAGACATTCAGATTTGAAGTGCAACTAAATATTAATAAAAAATTAAAAGCAAATATTAGCAACAGTGGATTTATTATGTTTCCATTGGGCTTTTTGTCTCATAGGCTGTGGTGTCTCTACTGAGGTAGTAAAGATTTTCTGAAAAACTTTACTTTTAATTGTTCTTGAATATCTCCTGTAATGTTCATGTCAAGTGAGGGCTTCAGAGAATCTGTGGATGGAAAGAGGCAATTTGTCAATTACACTTTTTTTTCCTTCTGTGCTATTTATATTCACTGAAAGTGTTCACAAGTTGAATTTTATATCTGGTGAACTATCTTCTATCACTTCCTTTTGGCTAAAAGAGTGCACTCTGACAGGAAACTTTTCCTGTTGACTTGATCTATATTTAAATTACTGCATACCTCAAACCCTGAGATGTGCTTTCCCAAAAGGTTTGACATTTGAGTCCAGGAATAGGACAGCACATTTGCGAAAGTGTAACAATAGTTTTCTTCTTTGTAGAAGGATAAGGACTGCTAAACACTAAATGCCCATTGAAAAGTATACCAGCTTCAAAGGAGCAAACATTTCTACAGAAAGATTGTACAGAAATAAATATTGAAGCTCAATAGGCCTACTAATACACTCTGAAGTTGTTTTTTTCATTTATTTCCAGTGCCTGTTAATCTTCAGATAGATTTAAAGATTAAGTTGCTCCATAGCAATGCCTTGTTCATAACTCAAATACAGTAACTCCTCCTTATTTTCCAAAATCAAATCTGACGAAGATTATATTTTGTCGTATAGTTTTAAATCTATCACTAATCTTCAGTATTTTCATTGTGTTTATGTGAGATCTGGTCTATGTAAGAACATTGCTGCTCTAAAGCAAAGAAGGGTCCATCCTGATCCTGATCTGAACTACGGATGAATCTTTATCCAACAGACACACTGTTGCTCGTTTGGATTATAACTGATATGAATACTGAGATGAATACTGTAGCACTGTATGCCTTTCAGGAGTCAATTTTTATTTTTTTTTTTGCGCAGTGCTGAAGATTGTTTTTGCATGTGGAGAGAAATATCAATATCCATAGATACATCTTTAACAGTGTTAAGTGAGTTTTGACACTGTCTGCAGTGAGGTTAAAGTGTTTCAAATTAAAACTCACCAGCTTGTTGATGGCCACTTCATTCTAATCACAAAGTGAAATAACTAGTGTGTTGGTTATGGTAAATACAAGACACTTTTTTTTTGTCCTAGTTCCTATTCAAACATTCTCTATCATTAGCACTGAACTTGGAAAAAGATTCCATTATTCATCTTCATGAGAAATTCTGAGGTTTGTACATGTTCTGTTTGCCAAAAGAGAACAACATGAACAGACCCGTGGAAAAAGCAACATGAAATTTGTTGTAAATTTAAATTGTTGAATGTGAGAAAAAAAGCTTTATGGAAAATGGCTGAGAAGAAAAGGAAACACTGCTTTCTTGCAGTGGACAGGAAGAACAAGGTACAGACCTTTCTGTAGGCCACAGTGTGAACAGGTCAGAAACAATCACAAAGAGAGAAATAATCTTCCTTAACAAAGTTAGATGGTAAATGTCAAAATTATATCTTATTTCTGTGTGATGTGGTCTGGTATGCAGTGTTCTGTTGAAGGAATAAATACAGGCAACAGACTCATGAGTAGTCTGTAATAAAATCTTTTGCAGAGAGAATTTAACTGCTTTTAGTTTAGCAAATGATTTGTAAATCCAGACATACAGCATAACACTGATAAACATTCTTTTCCTATTGCCCTAAACATAACTTTTACTATATTGCAATCTATTCTTGCCAGAATATACCAGAATAGGTCTTTTGTAACTCAACTCAGCAGACTGATTCAAGAAATCAAAGGGATACTTAAGGTGTTCATTTGAAATATATATTCTGTAATATCTAATTCTACCTCTGAAATTTTCCACCCTTAAGTTCTCTCTCTTGATACAGTGCTTCGGATTTGGAATCATCCCTTCAGTAACATATATTGTAAAGGACATCTGTCATTCTCTTGATCCTAACTACTGCTAGTGGCTGTAAGCCAAATAGACATCAAAACCAGTAATTTATCATTACCTCATTATCCTCTCTGAACAGTGAAGAAGTTCTGCTCACAGGCATGTATTTAGGAGATGTATGCCAAATCATAAACTGAACATATCACATTGCAAAATTTTTTAAAATGGCTACATTTTCTGATAATTCTGCTGTGTTTTGTTAAATAGGGCTGGGTCAGTAAAGATCTTATACACGTAAAATCTGCAGAGACCTGCCCTCAGGCAAGGACTGCAGAACTGTCTATCACGTTATTCAACTATATGGAAAGTATCAAGTGCCTCAGGGTAAAATATAAGGAATTACAGTACTGACCTGGGACCTAATGCTCTGCAATGTAGGCCCACAGGTTGAAATCCCAACTGTAGCAGCAGCTTTGGTAATTCATTAGGTATTAGGGACAATGCTGCTATCAGGTAACAGTCCAGACACTGCAAAAATCTCTCAGGATGAAGAAGGCCCATTGAAGAAGGGCTCTTCAGCCAGAGACGGTATAAACTGCCCTTTCCCGTGTTATTGGGAAGCTCTGCAACTCTGATGTTATAGAGGCATTCTAAACTTACAAAAAGAATACTATCCATATTGAACCCAGATGTTTCTCTTCCTGTAGGGAAATATTGATTACTGGCCATTTCATGATGAGAGAAAATAGATAAAGATAAGGAGATGCTTGACTTAAAGATATCAACACTTACATACCTCCCTTCCCTCCATTTCACTTCAGCTGCATCTTGTGATCAATCTCCTCTCAGTGGGGCCTTCTCATAGCTGGGAACCATGTACACATGCATGTTGCTTGTTTGAGAGTAGCAGAATTTAAATTTCTCTTTTCTCTGTGAAACTCAGTATTTTAAAATGCAATGGCAATCACTGGTTTATATGGGCTGGCTGACACTACCCTCCACTGGATGGTGCTTTCAGTCATCAGAACTTGCAAAGTTTGGCCACTATACAGATTACTCTGTCTTTAGAAACCCTGTCCTGTCTAGTATCAGTGCCATCACAGCTCTGGGGAATGCCTGAATCAGAAAGTAGGAACTTCTGAGCAGGGATTTTTTTCTCAGATTGGAGGTCTTGTCCGGTTTACACCTCGCCTCCTCAGAAATGATCATTCAATCCTTTACATTTCCATTAGCTGTCTAAATATTTTTATTAGCTGACTTCTTTGTAGCGTACTTTCCATTGCAAACTTTTAAAAGTTATTTTCTTCCCTGTATTTCTTCCTGCACCTTTTAAAAATTCTTGTTTTCCATTTTTGAACAATTTCTATAACAATTTAGATTTTATAGCATGTGAAATCAGCAATTGTCTGTATACTAATCAAACTAATCTCACTGAGAAATTAAGAATGTCTTAAAGTTGAGGTAGTGTTGATAACATCAACACAGTCCCTGCCCTCTTTAATATATTAACAGTAATATCTACAGAAGTGCTCAGATTTAACTTCACTGTACCAAAATCAGTGTGCAACTATTCTGATGAAAAATCATAGCAGATACTGACACAGGCTGGTAAATGCTATAAATAGATAAAATTCAGTTTGCATTCAGCCCTCTGAGACTTGAGGAAGGCTTGTACAATACTGGAGGGCAGTATGATTCAGTATCTCCACATTTATTTCGATGTAACTTCCTCTGATAGAAGATAGTTATGAAAACTAATGAAGAAATGCTTCATTTTTACATGTTTAATTCTGAAAGATTTTTGTGTCTGCTTTAAGAATATAAAATTCATTAGAAAATGAACTCAGATTGCTTTTTGAAGGCATACTGGTGATGTTTTCCTATTGGAAATAACCCAGATATATACAGGACCAATGACTTGAATATTCAATATATGGACTATAGATTGTCAAAGATTAAATATCAGTTTTAATTCTAATGGGACATGATGAAATGCAATGAATAGCAATTAAATACTTTGTGCTTTGTCGACTGGGGAGCAATTTCCTTCTCCCTTTTTCATACAAGGCTTTCAGTGACTAATAGGCTTTAAGTACAAGCAGTGTACAACAACTTTTGATTTGGCCTCACAGCTAACACAGTTGCCAGTAACTTATGTTTGGCTTCAGTCTAAAAGCTGTTGACAGATGAAGGATAAGGGAAATGTGGGAGGAGAGCTTTCATGAAAAAAAGGTTTATTCTACTTAATTATTTCTTAATTGCTCTTTAGGGTAACTTTTGCCACTGTTAAAGGAATGTTCCCTATTTTAACTGGTTCAGATGGTAACACTGCTCACTAGAAGGACAGTGCTTCTGGTGTCTTTATGGTTAAGGGATACCTTAAGTTAATAAAAATAATAATTTTTAAATATATTTTTTCTTATCTAAGACCTAGTTGGAGGGTGTCCTGTATGAAAGTTTAAACAAAGAAGTTAAGCTGCAGAACCACTGATGTTTTTCAGACAGTATCTAATCTAGAAACCTCATCTTTGTTATGGCTTTGAGATAGCACAACTCTATTTTCAAGCTCTCTTTCTAGCTGTTATCTCAGAAACAGTGACCTATATTTCTACTAGATTTTATACTTCCTTTTAAAATATATTTATATAAATATTTATAATGTGTATTTCATTGATAAATGCTTGACAATATTTTTGAAACACCTGTAGTTTTACATAACTGAAAACTATGATGTGAGAAAAATAAAACACAGAAGAGGCCATTGAAGATATTTCATTATCTCTAAAGTGCTCAGAGTAATGGATAAATATCTGATATATATAACTGAAAACAACAAGTACATGGGTAAACATAAAAGTACAACAGTAATTCAGTTTGAAATACCATTGAAAATTTGGTGAGAAAATTTATAATTTTTTATTTGATATACAGATGTACAATGATGCAAGTAAACATACTGCAATGAAGACTTCTTTCTTTTTTCTATTAAATAAAAAATCCTATCTGGAATATTTCGCTCTTCTCCTTAGTTTTGATCATGTTTACACTTTTTTTTTTTTTTTTAATCTTTTCAGATTATACTCACTTTGTTTAGTCTAATATAAATAATCAGTATTCTGTAAAGCCCTAATTCCCTAGTTTCCCCAAACAACCCTTTAGTTGTTTGGCTTTTTTTTTTTTTTTTCCCCCCAGAATGTCTGTTCTTTAATTTAAAGTTAAATCTTTTTGTTTTAACTTCTCTTTGCAATAAATAGACAATTTGAAATGTTTACCTCAGTTTTAATTTGGAAGGAGAGTTCTGTTTTCTATTGAGTAATAAATTATCAACTGAAAGAGGATAAGAAAATAAAAATAATCTCACCACATCTTGAGATCACACTAGTCTGCAGCAAGATTTTCATGAGATGAAATTAATACATCATCATACTGTTTAAGATAATTTTACACATACCCAGGTAAATTAACTTAGAGAGACCAGTACATCTGGACATTTCCTGAAAAACTTTAGAACATGAATATTGCAGTTATAGTGATCTTGTAATAGAGGACAGTATCATTTGATTTGAGGTTTGGAATATAATAAATAGTTTTAAAAAGAATGTCATAAATCCACTTTAAGTGGGAATTCTTATTAGCATTCAGGGAAACAAATACTTCCATGATTCTTATCTGACTTAATTTCCAAATTTCGTGCTTATGTTCTAAAGTGTAGACACAAGTTTTTACTTGAATTTACAATTGTATGTTGACAGCATGATCTTTTCTAATCAAATTTTCAGAAACATGTGAATGGTCTTAACAGAGAAAATTAAAAACCTCTACCAGAACTAGAGATCTTGCTATTTAGAAAACAGTTACTAGCAAGGATGGATAACTGCACAAAATGAAGGTGGTTTGCAGCTTTTCTCCATTCTGCTATATTCTTTTACATTGGTAACAGCCACACATTTCCATACCATTCAAATTCATTTGGGGGAGTAAAAAATGTACTTCTTCAACACATTGCTGCTCCACATATTGTGGATGATTATTCCTCTAGGTCTCCTGCTTCAAAATATCATATTAAAAGTTTAGCACAGGATCTGCATTTATCATTCATCAAAATATCTAGAGACCGCTGTCATTTATTTTTGCTCGTGTCTGTTCTTGTAGTGCTAGCTGACATTTTTAGGATCTGTCCATGTTTCCTCATTCATCCTCCATACTTGTTCAGGTATCATCTCATTTTTTTCCCAAAGTGCTTCACAGTAAAGGAGAAAGAGGAATCTGGGAACGAAAACTTATTTTTGTAAGTAATAAAATCTTAGAATGGCTTAGATTGGAAGAGACTTTAAAGATCATCTAATTCCAATCCCCCTGCAATGGGCAGGGCAGCCACTCACCAGATCAGGCTTCCCACAGCCTAATTCAACCTGTTCTTGAAGGCCTCTAGCCTGTACCAATGATTCACTCTCTGAGTGAAGACTTTCTTCTGAAAGTCTAAATGAAATCTCCCCAACTTGTCCTATCACCCACGTAAAAAGTTTATATATCTCCTGCTTGTAAGCTCCCTTCAAGTACTGGAATGCCAAAGTGAGGTCTCCTTGGAGTCTTCTCCAGACTGAAAAAGCCCAGCTTCCTCAATCTTTCTTCACAGGAGAGGTGCTTCAGTCCTCTCCGATCATCTTTGAGGCTCTCCTCTGGATCTGCCTCAACAACTCTACATCCTTCTTTTGGGGGGGGACTGCAGAATTGGATGAAGTACTCCAGATGGACCTCACAAGGATAGAGCAGGGGGAGACAATGCCCTCCCCAAAATAGACCCCTGGAAGACACCACTGGTGACCAGTCTCCACATGCACATAAAGCCATT
The DNA here is from genome assembly GCA_035772895.1 of Perdix hodgsoniae. NCBI lineage: Eukaryota > Metazoa > Chordata > Aves > Galliformes > Phasianidae > Perdix > Perdix hodgsoniae. Next base: position 7,803,883 of record JAPSGF010000004.1, on the reverse strand, counting down.
GACCACAAACAGTGAAGATTAAAAATTTTAACTTTAAGCCTTTTCTACAAATCACTGAAAAGGGGTTTCTGAAAGAGCTGGAAAAATCCAGGTATGTTTTCTGCCCTTAATATTTCAGTAAAATTTGAATTTCTTACTCTCTTATCCTCCTTGTGAAATTAAAAATATATTCCATCTCTAATAGTTTTTTAAAACACTAAGTTATGCTAAAGAAAAGCATTATATAAAAACAGAGAAGGATTGGTCTCACTGTACTTCATTCTAATATGGGAAAAGCTGTTTAGTAAAGATATTGTAAATTGATTAACTATCAGAATGATCAATATAAACATCCTCTGCCATTTTGGAAATTAAATATGCTTGACCACTGATCTACTAGCAATAACTGAGATCTTAAATACTCTGCTAGGAATTGCATGATTTAATTTGTATGATTTGTTTTGTGTATTTTTATTTACTTACGCACTCAAGCAATTCATCACAGAAAAGCCATATGGCAACCATAAACTTGAACAGATTATGTTCACAAATTTTCAGCTCCAAACTGAAGTAAACTAAGTTTCCATTTCATGCAGATGTATTCTCCAAGTCATTAGATTGCTTTCTAGGAAATGCCACATGTTGTATTTCTCATTTAATATAGGGTTTGTCCTTCAGTTAAATATAGTGGCAAGCTAAAGAGACTTTTTTTTTATGCTCCTGCTGAAAAATCTTTCTTCACTGCTCTCTGACGTTCTATTCATATACACCATAAAGCATATCACTTCAGACATCCTCAAACAGTATATTTCTTTTTCAAGTATTTGCATAAGCAATTACTTACATTAGTGTGTTCTCTTGATCAACAGAATGCTAAGTGCTACAATTATATCTAAGGAAGACTAAAAATATTGATTTTGTTTTTCATTTGTATTTTTATTAATGCAGACAATGTTGATATTAGTATGTTTACGTTGTCGTCTTTGCAAAGCAACTAAGCAGACCCACTGCACAGACTCTTCCTAGACTGCCTGAAAAATCATTTGTTTTTTTCATAGAAGACTGTCCTTAAGAGGCCTGCCAAAAATTCTTGCCCCAGATCAATCTCTTATTTTTTCAGTGCCTGAGCATCATCCTTCTAGTAATCATTAAGGTTGTATATATGCATTCTGATGATGCTTTAGGGATGCCTTTTATTCCTAAAATGTCAGACAAAATGCAAACAGAAGGTTCTGAGCACATTTTGCTTCCAATTATTTGACAACATGGATTAAAATAATTTACTTTTTCATTCTGAGGAGATATTTATGTCCTCTGCTAGAAGATAAGTATGCGTTTAGTTAGCTCTCTGATGTTTTCTGTGAGACTTGTACTTTCTTTTCCATTTAGAAAAGCAAATTCCAAAGCAATTTCCAACTTATGAGTAATATCTAGAAGAAAAAAAATGTTCAGAAAAAACTCCATTAAATTTATGCCAGATTCTCTTCATGAATTATGTTTGGCTTGCTCAACAGATTCAGTAAAACATTAGAAATAAAAGGGAAAATCTATTTTTTACTTACATTTTTTTCCTGACAATTTCCTAATAAAGGAAAGGTAGTATCTCCCTCCATAGCAATTTCAGTACTTCAGGAAGAAAAAATCAAGTATAATTCCTTCATAGAGACAGGAAATTGGAAATAATGTACCTTCTCCAGTGAAAAAGCCTGTAGTATTTTCTACAAGCATAAGGAATGTACTTCATAAAAGATTATAAATTCAGTATACCACATACAGAACAGCATTAGAATTTCGTTTGGTATCTGCTTATATTCCATCTTCCCCAAATTAACCCTATTCCTATATTAATACTGGTCTAACCTATGACAAATATGTGGCACAATGTATACACTTTGCATAGGACTCATCTGGCTGAAGGCAGATCTTTATTTTGTCTAGTAATCTTTAGTTTACCTTCCATGGAGATCTAGACAATATATTTAAAGAGTTATCGTAATAATTTATCTCATCAACATGTTTATCTAAAGAATATTGTTCAGTCAATCACACATGCTATAAACACAGTGTCTATATAACTTCATCAAACATAAATGGAACATACAGAATGAAAAGATGTCATAAGTTAAATGAATCTTATCTATTTTCACTAGTGTCATAACTTGCAGCAAATTAAATAAGTAAATAAATAAACCAACAAAACAAAGGAAACAAAAGCAAAACTAAAGACAACATTTTGGGAAGGCTGTGAGAAACAACAAAGAAGGCAGAAAAGAATTAATGTTAGAGAAATACTTCCTAACTAAGAAGCTGTGAAGAAGAGAGAGTAATAGAATAGGCTGATGAGAATGGCACAAGCCATCTTGTTTACATTTACTAGACAAATACTTTCTGGAAAATTCTGGACTTAGGTAGACCCATGATTTAACTGCTATGTACCTGAGCAGGTATGAATAGCTGTAGGCATTCAAGCATTAAATAGAAATATGCTCTTGAGGTTTGATGAAATCAACAGCCTTCAAAATTCATTTTCTTTTTCTAAAGTAGTTTCTGGATATATGAAATAGAATAAACTGCAGAAGTGTCCTTGTCTTCCTTTAAAACACTGAAAAGATTGTTGACTGGAATAAAATTAGCGTGGATAAACTTCATCTTACCTTACAGTCTAGATTATCTAAACATTGTGGTGCTGAAATGCAACTCCAAACTACTCACTGATTTAGCAAATTCATTTTAAGTTTAACTTAAAAAAATACAAATTAAAATAGTCAACTGAAGTAGTCTACAATATTCAGAGCAGAATTTTCTAATAAAATCATGCAAATTAACTTTGTGAGTATACCTCATGTAAGTTCATTATGGACATTAAGATTATGTCTTGGAAAGGTAAACAAATCTCTGTGTTTAATGATGTCATAAATTAATATTTTTTCATTTCATAAGCTAATATTTTGATGTTCCTTTTGATACATGAGAAATAGAAGTTACAAGCTTATTTCTGAACAAAAGGAAAAACCAAGTGGGCTTATTTTGTTCAAGTGAACTCCAGAGTGTGTTGTGATGTTTTCTTCTGATCTAATTGCAAGATACATGGTTTGGATCCACTTAAAGTCAGAAGTTTGTAGAGGATGACAATAGAAGTGTTAGTGCATAGGAAATACAAATGTGAAATTTGAAGTACAAGAATAGGACCTTCACAGAAACAGTTCTGCTTAAACAGGCGATATCTTTTTCAGACAGCAGTGTGGGGGTTTGAGGCCCCATAGGTTTCAACATTAGGGAAGGAAAAAATGAGTCTAACAGATGGGATATTTACATCTGTATGGTAATGTATGTTTAAGCCTGAATTAATTTAAAGTTGTGTTGCTGAAAGTAAAATATGCTTTGAAGGATTTTGGCATATGATTTAAGATGTGTTTTTTCACTGACAAAAGGAATCTTGGCTTTGTATGATCTGCTGTGCTAAAAAAAATATTTGGGGGTAAAATAGTACATGAAATTAAATTTGTTTTTTAAAAAGCAAATGAAAATGCTAAATTTAAGTAAATGAAGACGCTAAATTATATAAAAGTATATGTGTCTTTTTCTCTTAGTAATAAATGAATTGAATTACAAACAGAAGTGTTTTGCTTTGAATACTGAAAGCCCAGTTCACAAAAGGCTTTTATGTCATTTGTATGAGTTTACTTAGTCTTCTGGCAAGGTATATTGAAAATTATTGTGGTCACAATCCTACTGCTTGTTATGAACTGATTTCTAGGATTCTGTTGAAATGTGTAGATACAGCTTTGTTGTTTATTCCATTTCCTTCCAGATGAAATGTAAGTTACTTCATAAAAATGCTGGTTTCTTCTCTTTTCAGTGTCATATCTGCCTCTCTTGCTTAATGTCATTCTAAAGCCTTTGGAAAGCAATCTTTGAGCAGTTGGATTGAGCTCCATGACTTTGCAGCTCTTCCAGAGACTGAGGTCCAAAGCTGTGTGACGTGTAACTGGCAATCATATAGCTTAAACTGTCTGCAAATCCTTAGATTCAGATGTGAATGTTGCTAAAAAAAAAAAAAAGTTATACTCTCTCTGAACAGCAAAAGTTTAAAAATTTGTGTCTGTCTTGATAGGCATTTCTATTTCAGAATTAGATACCATTAAAAAACTCACAAACATCATGAATTTCAGTTAAACATTTCCAAATGCATGTCTATGTTATACCTCCTCATGGGAACCACATAATTAGGCCTAGAAAAGCTGAGTCTTCAGGTGACTTTGCTATTTCTAAGTTAACATGGCAAGATGTTGCTATAATCCTTTTATAAGTAATTAGAGGTTTATATAATTCATAATGGACTAGTTTGTTTCTAGATACTTATAATGAATGATTACTAGTTATTTGATGAAGGGTGACAAGTAGCCTTATAATTGTATTCTGACTGGCATTATGGTAGATATTTTTTTTCATATATATGTAAATTTTTCCATCTCTTGGATGCGGGTATTCTGTATTCACTGATAACAACTTCAGGAGAATGCAAGCTGGGCATTAATTTTGACTTAGTAGCAGACTGAAAACACCTGATGTTTGCTTGCATGATCACAAATAACAGAGAGTCAAATCAAATACTTAATTCTAATTTGCTTTATTTGTTGTTGTTATTTGTTCATTTTTAATTTATTTGATCAAGTACTGAAACCAGACCTCAGTAATACATAATGTGTATTGCTATGCTTGTCAATTAAGAACAGTTAAGGAGAATTCGTGGGCCCAGGAACTTAACTAATCAGACTAATTGAAGTGTTCAGTAGGAAAGTTGGATACTTGTCTGTTTTGAAGCCTGTGAAAGTTTAATAGGAATGATATAGGAATTTGGCAGATAATGTCCTCAGTGAAATCAATAGTGTCCAGAAATTTAGTAGTACAGAAATTGCAAACACTATTTAAAAGTACAGTTAATTTCTTCCATGTTACTGACTTGTATTTTTTTGGGGGGGGCAGTTTTAGAATCACTGACTTCTAAAATTGATCTTATAGCATGACAAGAAGGGTGATAATAATGAAAACTTCTTTTGTTTGCTTATTTCTGTTTACAATCAGATTTCATACTTTCTTCACAACCTCTTCTATCTGACTTCAAAGCTAGCTGACCAAAACTAACCGTAAAAGCCAAGATAGAGACACATCACCTCCCTAGATAATAGCATAACAACATTTATAAAATTGATTTTCATGCATTTTTTTTATGTTAGAAAATACTTACTTTTATTAACCACTATTTCTGTCAGATTTGTATTTTCATGTAATAGCATTCCTATTAAATATTACTGTTTTCTCCAGTGCTACCTGCTTCTCCTGGTAGCATCTTTGGGCTACAAATCTTCCATGGAATCTTTCAGAAGTCCAAATAAGTTACATTTAATAATTCTTTACCTGTTATTGTCTCTATATCTTTTAAACCATGGTTTAAAAGTTCTATTTCTTTCTACAGAAGCTCTGCTGATTCCTATCATATTGTGGTCATTTGTGTGCTTTGTTAAGTTTCTATATGTATGTTCTCAGCTAACTTATCCAATACTGAGGTCATGTTCACTGGTCTATAATTTTCAGGCTCATCCTTAACACATCATTTAAGGATAGATACAATACTGCCTACCATCCAGTCTACAAGTACAGTAGTGGAAATTGCTGAAAAATTCTGTATTTTTGTCTGCAATTCAGTCTCTTTGATAAGCATTTCCAAAGGTCACTAATGCAGCTAGGTACTCAAATTAATAGGTATTCCCACTAATGTTTAGTGAAAAATGTTGTGCTCCCAGACCTCCTCTGGAAAATTTATAATTTTAATGACAAGTGCTCCTTCCTGATTACTCTTTGACCCTATCTATACAATGATTCGTATTCACAGTTTAGCATACCACCTTTCTTTGTCAACCAACATCACTTTGGCTATATTAGCAGTGAATCATGACTCAGAAATCACAACTCTTTGTGTAAAGCTTAACATGGCTTTAGTGTAGGGAGCTTAACATTACTCTGAATGAGTCTAGGGACTTAGACCCTTCCATTTCGTGCTAATTATTCTGTTTTATTCAACATACTTGTAAATGTTGCTAACTTAATCTTTTGTATATTCCTCCTCCTTACCCATAAAAGACTTTATTCCACCTGTTGTATTTTATTGCTCTGTTTTCATGTGCAACTACATGATAACAATGCTATCTCTATTTATCACACATTTTTTAATGCACTGATGTCCACTGACAGCTTTTCATGTAATGCTTCTTTATGTTGCTTTAAATTATAAAACTTTGGACTTGACTATGAAAGTGAAGTTCCTATTTTTCTATAGGCTTTTAAAAGCATTTTTTCTAGTCCTTTCAATTTACTTATGTATAGGATATATTCAAGAGTGCAAGGAATCTAACAAGCTTGTTGAATAACATTTTAAGGTGGTACAAGTTAAGACTGAGGCAGCTTTTAAACTAGTTGTTTCTATTTCAGAAGGAAAAAAAAAAAGTAAAAATTAAATTTTAAATTTAATCCCAAATGAACCTCATTTTTAGCTGAAAATCACCTGGAGAAAATCCATGACACAGATAAATTGACCACTTTAGCTATAACACTTAAGAATCACAAAAAAATACCTGCCTAGATTTGTGCCTTGCAATCAATAAAATATCAGATGATAAAATTTGACATGATATAATCATTATTCATGGTCATTATCAATAAATCACATAGAAAAATGTAACTTCTAGATCTTGACCTAAATAGAAGGAACTAAAATTGGAAAGAGTATTTTTTGTTTTGCTTTGTTATGTTTCCTTTAAGCAATTAGTTCTTAGACAAATATTTTAAATATCATAGCTAGAGGATAAAAAAAAGTGATTTTAGTATTGTCACTACTATGTGGTACAATAAGCAATGTTCAAAACAAAATCTGATATTCTTCTGAAATAGAGTATAACACTGCAAGCTACATAACAAAAAATATGGAAAGTTTGTAAATGAATTTTTTTGCTTCTTATACTCCAGTAATCTTATATTCAAGCAGTTATTAGTTATGGAAATTATTATTATTATTATGCATAAGGATAAAATAGTGTATTTTTATCTCTAATTTAAATCTAGCTTGATGGGGTGGGAGAAAGTAGAAAGCAGACTTTTTGATTTTTAATCAGAAATAAATAAGTTGTTCTGAACAATAAGAAAATTACTAGTTTTCTGTTAGCATTATTCTCAGCACCAACTGTCTGGTTAACAAAATTAAAATGACAAGAACAACCACTCATCTGAAGTGCTTCTTGTATGGGAATTGTTGAATCACAGCCTGAACCTCTGATTGATCACCTGAGGCAAGCAACGAGTAAGCTGCAGGAGCAGTGATGAAGGCAATTCGCCTGTGTGACTGGAAGGACTGAAGCCTGATTGCACCTCTCCTAGACCCCATTTAAGGGTTGACTGCCATTGAGGAGGGATCTCTTTCTGGAGATTGCTCCTCTTGGGGGTTTTTCTGTGAGCCTAAGATACGGGTAATCGTATAATAATATTATCATTTATTTATTTCTGATTATGCCTTTCCAACATGATAATCTTTCTAGCTATACAATATGTGGACACTGACCTAGCCACACACAGTGTATTTGTTGATTATACACCTCTGCACCATGGAACACAACTTGGGAAACAAATAGGAAGATCTGGAATGCTACTAGAAAACCACAATATATTTGTTGTCACTGAAACCTGGTGGGATGGTTCTCATGACTGGAGTGTGGTTACTGTCATCTACAAGCTGTTTAGAAAAGAGAGAACAAGATAGGAGAGGAAGACTTGCTGCTATCTACATCAGGAAAGGAATAGAATGTAAAGAGCTGTTCCTAAAAAATAGTCACAAAAAAGTCAAACGTGAAAGAGACTGAGACAACAAAGGGAGCTTTGTGACTGATGTCTACTACGGCCCACCTGATCAAGTAGAACCTGTCAATGCAGCCTTCTACCTTAGTCCGTAGGAGGCATCGTGATGTTAAGTGTTCATCCTGCTGAGGGACTTCAGTGACTCAGACATCTGCTGGAAAAGTAGCACAGCAAGAAGTAGGCAATCCAGGAAGCTCCTGGAATGAAGTGGGGATAAATTCTTGGGTCAGGTAATAGGCAGCCCCACCAGGGGAGATACCATAATGGACCTGTTTTTCATGACCACCTGAGAAAACTGAACAGTAACAAGATTATGAGTCCTGATTAAGTGCATCCCAGAGTCCTGAGGGAATTGGCTGACGAAGTCACCAAGTCACTCTCAATAATATATGAAGTCATGGCAATCAGATGAGGCATCTGGTAACTGGAAAAAAGGCAACATTGTGTCCATTTTTAAGAAGGGTAAAAAGGATGACTGTGGGAACTACCAACCTGTCAGTCTCATCACTGTGCCAGGGAAAATCATGGAGCAGATCCTCCCAGAAGCTACGGTAAGGTACATGAAAGAGAGGAGGGTGTTAGGGGAGAATCAGCATGGCTTCACCAAAAGCAAATCCTACTTGACCAACCTAGTGGCCTTCAATGATCATATAACTGCATCAATGGACAAAGGAAGAGCCAATGATGTCATCTGATCATACTTCAGAAAGACCTTTGACACTGTAATCCACAACATTCTTCTCAAATTGGAAAGATATGGATTTGATGTGTGGACTGTTCAGTGGATGAAGACCAGGCTGCAGAATCCAGAGTGGTTGTCAATGGTTCCAAGTCTTGATGGAGATCAGTGATAAGTGTTGTCCCACAGGATTCAGTAGTGGACCAATATTCTAATATGTTCACCAATGACATCAACAGTGGGGTTAAGTGCACCCTCAAGTTTGCTGATGACACCAATCTGTGGGGTGCAGTCAACATGCATGAGGATGCTATCTGGATGCTATCTGGATGCTATCCGGAGGAACCTAGACAGGCTTAAGCAGTGCGCCCAGGAGAATCTCAGGAGGTTCAATAAACCTGGTTAGAGGCAACCTCCACTATCAATAAAAGTTGTGGGATGTAAAGGATTGAGTGCAGCCCAGCCAAAAAAGACCTAGGAAAACTGGAAGGATGGTAACGTTGACATGAGCCAGAAGTGTGTCCTCACAACTAAGAAAGCCAGCCATATCCTGGGCTGTTTCAAAAGAATTGTGACCAGCAGGTTGAGGGAGCTGATCCTGCCCCTCTGCTCAGAACTGGTGAGGTCTCAACTGGAGTACTGCATCCAGATGTGTAGTCCTCAGTGCAGAAGAGACACAAACTTGTTGGAGCACATTCAATGGAGGATCACAAAAGTGATCCAAGGGATGAATCATCTCTCCTACAAGTACAACCTGAAAGAGGTGGGGCTGTTCAGTATGGAGAAGTCTTTGAGGTGGCCCGATAGAGGCCTGTCAGTATCTAAATTAGAGCTAAGAGGCCTGTCAGTATCTAAATTAGAGCTACAGGAAAGAGATAGACTCTTTAACATGGTCTGTGGTAATAGGGCAAGACAAATGGTTTCAGACTTAAAATGGAAAGATTTATGTTGCATATGAAAAAAGTCTTCTACACTGAGGATGGTGAGGCACTGAAACAGGTTGCTCAATGGTAAGGATTCTGTGAAAATTCTATGAAAAAAATATTTGGCCACAGAATGACCACAGAGTTGCTGAAAAAAGTTGAAACATGGATTGTTCCAAAAACACTCCACAAGGGCTTCACAATCCATGTAAATAAATATTTTTTACCAAAATGTGGTGATTTTTTTTAAGTTATATTTCACAATCTGTTGAAAGTATGCTGTAACTTGTTTACTGGTTTCAGTAGAAAAGGAAAAAAAGTCAGTGAATAACTATTATAACATCACTTGAAGGATCTACAAATACTGTTGCAATAGTGTTTGGTTGGAAAATTCTTGCTCACTGCAATGGAACTGCCAGATCACTGTTTGAATCAGTGGTTGAGAAGGCATGACTTCTTCCATGCTCCACCTCTCCTCACTCATTTAAGGGTTAGCAACTAAAGGAACAGCGTCTCTCTTGAGCTGTCACTGGTCATTGGAAGGGGTGAGAAATTTTTCTTTCTGTTTTTATCTCCTTTTGCTTTGTCAGGTTTGTATCCTCCTTGAAGACACTGACATCACCTTCTTTTGCCATACACCCACATTTATCAATATTAAATGTTAGAAAACCAAAATTGATTGTTTGAAAGGAGGGACTTTCAGTGTTTGTTTTTTTGTTTGTTTGTTTGTTTTGCTTTCCACTGTATTGAACAAAAAGATAATTGGGTTCCTGTCAAGGCAGTAAACATGTAAGAGAGGAAATAGGTTTTCTTAAGAATGAGAGGAATTGTGTAGATAAGCTAGTTCTTAAATTTGTTCATTTATGTGATTGAACTACCTCTGCATATGCGAAAGTTGGACATGAACTCTCGAGAGATTGTAATTGCCAATTTGAAGTCATTTGAGAGTGAATCTATAAAGTATTTGTCCATGCTAATTTGTTTTATGCATCTCGTAAAAGAACAGCGTTAATCTATTACCATTAGGTATAGATTCCAAGATCCTTCTGTTTTTTGACATCTTAAGTTCTAACTTCTACAGAATGACTTTATTAAAGCAAACTGCTTCTAATTATGTTTATGGATCTGGAGATGTGAGATGTGAAAGAACTCTCTCTCTTACTTATTTAATTAATATTTGCTTCTCCTATGTAGGAGCATAAGAATACTTGAAAAAATAAAATCACATGCATTTATTATTGCAGAAATTGAGGCCTAGGTAAGGACAAAAACAGTAGAATGAAATAGCATTAGAATGTTATTTCTCTGCATCTACTTCCAAGCTTCTATTTTAGATATTAGTTGCAGAAGCCAAAGCAAGTATACATCTGTTCTGCATTTCAAAATAACATGTTGCAGAGTATTTAACCTGCTTTGCTCGAAGAGAATGCAAATTACTGTAATATCTAGATGCTGTACAATGGTTAAGAGTATTGAAAATCTGTGCTATAATGATTAGTCTACAGTTGGGCAGCTTCAAGCTTGAGCAGTGCAGCCTGAAGGAGGGCAGTAAAGCACCCTACTCAATCCTGGTCTGACAGTATACAGTTTAATTTTATTGTTTACCATTGTAAATATGGAGTATTCCTACAGAAATTGTCTTCAATGGGAATTTGATGTCTTTACAGTTGCTTACATGAATGAGGAACTACTTGGGAGATAGGGGAAGTGTTGAGCATAGATGAGAGGAAAAGCCAAAAGAATGACTGCCTGTCTTTCCACTTCATGTAATCTTTTGCTGGGAGCCACTACCTCAGTAGCTGGATGTTCTCATTGATAAGATCTAGCCCTCTTTGATTAAGAATCCTGGTTCGCAGTTTTTATTGTTGAAGTCAACATCATGGACCAACTGCTTGGGAACAGCCACTTAATGAGTATCAGGTACCAGTTAAAAACTTCATTTTTTGCTTTCATCAGTCTTAATCGAGTGATCTGGATATCAGACTTTCATCCAGCGATTTGGGTTCTCCTTTCTTGTCCATTCACACACAAAGAAATAAAAACCTTACTTTTTTTTTGCTACAGGGTTTACCACTTCAGAAGAGTTTCTGGGTGCAACTGCCCTTCCTTCTTTATCCTTTGCCCATTGCACAGCTGCTCCCAATCACTTTTTCCTCCCTGTGATTCTTTAAAACTTTCTATTGGAAAGGCTAACTGTTCCAGTGACAGAAGACTACTACTGACTACTCAGTAAATTATCCAGTGTAATAAACATGAAGTCAGGTGAGAAGAGGAGATAGAATATAGACCTTCTTAACTCTTTACTGGCGTTTAACCTTTCAGTAGAGGTATCTTTTGCCTATAGAAATAAATCTTGAGTCTTAAAGTAAGAAGGAATACTAGTAATTTCCTTGGCCCCAGGTGACCAAGAGGGCCAGTGGCATCCTGGCCTGCATTAGAAATAGTGTGGCCAGCAGAAGCAGGGAGGTAATCTTCCCCCTGCACTCAGCACTGGTGAAGCTGCACCTCGAGTATTGTGTTTAGTTTTGGGTCCCTCACTAGGAAAAAGACATTGAGTCCCTGAAACATGTGCAGAGAAGGGGCAACAAAACTGGTGAGGGGTCTGGAGCACAAGTCTTGTGAGTAGCAGCTGAGGGAGCTGGGATAGTTTAGTGAGGAGAAGATGAGTCTCAGAGGAGACCTTATTGCACTCTACAACTTCTTGAAGGGAGGTTGTGATGAGGAGGGATTTGGCCTCTTCTCCCAGGCAACAAACCTGGGGAAATTGACACAAGTTGTGCCAGAGGATGTTTAAGTTAAACATAAGGAAAAACTTTTTCTCTCAGAGAGTGGTCAGGCACTGGAATGGTCTGCCCAGGGAGGTGGTGAAGTCGCTGTCCCTGGCAGTATTCAAGAGGGATCTGGATGAGGAGCTGCGAGATGTTGTTTAGAGGCTTGTGGTAGCAATGGTAATGGAAGGACAGTTGGACTAGATGATCTTGCAGGTCGTTTACAACCTTGCGATTCTATGAATGACTGATATTATTATTAAAAGTAAGTTGTTAGCTTTATCCATAAGTCCTGTAAGCAAGCTACCTCCTAACTCTATATGAATCAAATGATTTTAGTATACATTGATTATTATAAAAACAATGTTTTAAGTCTTTTCATTTTACTCTTGTCTTACCTTTGCAAACAGTATATTACAATTCTATTGTCAATTTACATATTCAATTGTTATTCTTCTCTTGATAAATAGTAACAGCTATTATTTAGTGTGTAACATCTATTTAGCAAGAAACCTAATTCAGAAGACGAGAATCTTGGTCAAATCTTTGTGTAAAGTATTCTTTAACATAGCTCAGTTCAGATGCTCTACAAATTAAGACTATCTTAACTATCTTAGATAATTACTTACTTAGATAATTACACAATGCTTAACTATCATAGATAATACATAGAGGTTTCCTCTGACAGCTCCCGTCTTGCTTGCTGGCTGGAGGTGACAGGGCATGTCTGTGCCAACTGAGATCCATCCCCAGTCCTGTTGGTTTTCTTTCCCAAAGTTACTTTGCATTTGTTTCTTATGGTACAGTTTTGGACACTAATATGCTGTGGAAAGGATCCTACCTAATACTGTTGTGACTTGCTGTCCTTCAAGCAGCTCCCTCCATTACATCCTCAGATAAAATCAAAGTAAATTTCGTGAAGAAAGCTTTACATATTCTAAGTAAGAAATATATTCACAGTCTATATGTAAACTTCTTTTCTAAAGAAAAAGTCTGCAGATTGCTCTGTATATTTGTCTAAATTTAAAATAATTTTATGAGATGGTGTATTTTTCACTTAGCAGCTTTGTTTCAATGAAGTAAGAGCGGACATCTCCATTCTTTTTCCTCTTTCACTGTTTTCACCTTACATCACAATATCAGAGACTTCAGCAGCAGTTTTAGACATCTAGAAAGCCAGTCACACAAAGAAAATTCTGGTTCTCATGGGAGTGATAATTTGCACATTTCAAGTGTTGTTTAAATGAACTTCTATATTCTTTTAATCATGCTGAAGTAGACTATAATAAACTTTCTCAGATCCAATGTTTACTTTCCATAAAAATCTTAAGATCTAAATAGAAAATAGTGCATTGAAATAATTTGATAATATTAATCCATACTTATAGAAATTAAAGCATTGCATGTATATAGTGTTGTTCAGATGAAAAATATGAATACATAAATTGTAATTTGAACACCATAGACAAACTTTAAGTATCATGAAATATATATATATTTAATTAAAGTTTCTAATTTTCCTAAAAATGTTATTTTGGTGTTTGGGAACATGCTTCACTCCGTAAGTGAAAAGAATAAATCTTGCAATGAATTTTAAATCCCTAGTATTAACATCTATTAAGTCTTCGTTATTTGAGAAATGATCTGGCAGTTTGGGAGCATATAAAGAAGAAAAAACAAATGAGTCCTATTCTCAAGTCTTCAACATCTGTTCAGAACAACTTTTCACTACTGGATTATTTGTATAGGACCTCAAATCCTTCCTTTTTGAGTGTGTTCCATCAAAAATTATCCAGTGTTGTACTCTGGTAAGAGAAGGGCTCTTGGTGAATGCAGTCAATGTTAAATGTTTATAAATGAACTGTTACTATAGAAAGTCATAAGAGTCAAGGGCAAGTAGAAAAAGCATCTTCACTGACTCTAAAGCATAAGGCATCAGCTACTGAGGACATTTAAATAAATTATAGGTTTGGCGTGAAAGTCAAGTGACAGCTTTTAAGTATACAACCACCTCATACTAAAATTAGTTTTGGAAAAACTAAAAATGGAATAAGTGAAGAGTGAAATCATAGTGAATTCTGTAGACGAAATTTGTAATTGAATATTCTTGAATACAGGCAAATTGAGGGGAAAATATATGACAACAGTGTTTGAGCTTACAAACCATTTTGTGAAGCTTAAATATCCTCTAGTGAAATCTTTAGTGAAAAGAAGCACTAAATTAATAACCTATTTATAAATGATTATTTTCTGAAGATCAGATTGTGTTAATGCAGCAGGTGTTTTCCTCATATATTGAGAGCTTTATTTTATTTTTTTTTCCAGTCTGTCTATAGTGGTGAAGGGCTGGTTGTTTATTTATGTATTTATTTTCATTATAACCTTTCAACATCATACAGAGAAGCCTTCTGCATTAAGTGAATAAACAATCCCCAGCAAACAATGCTGACTCAGAAAGATCTGATGTACATGAGTGACAGTGAAAAGCTAATTTCAAATTAAGTCCTTTGTAGATACAAAAAAATACTCAGCTTTTGTGGTTTGTGAGACTGCAGGAGGTACCCTGAATATGGTTTGTGCTGGTATTAGCATTCTCATTTGCCCTGATGACTTTGATGGTTTCTTAGTAGCCAGCTGCCTTCTGTTACATACGAGTAATTAAACTTAAAGTTACTATTTAAAAGCAGTATTTTAAGAAGTCTTTCAGGAAAATATATTTTGTTTCTTGCTATAATTTGCAGAATTGGAATCGAATTTCATGTAGCAGATAAGGATAAAAAAGTCTAATTATTCAAAATCTTTCTTCAACAATAAGGTAAATATTGTTTTTTTTGTTTTGTTTTTTGTTTTTTTTAATATGAGATGAGATTCCATATGAAAAAAATTTAAAATGAATGAAGACTTAAAAAAGAAATAAATTAGTACTCTTGTGAAATGCTTTCTTACTTTGTATAAAGTATAATATTTGTCAAAAGAAATAACTTCCTGCAAAATAACCATTCAATAAGTAAATATAATTTGGAAAACTGTGCATTAACATAATGGCTAAGGTGACAGGTCAAAGGAGTTGATTCTAGCTCTCTGCTCAGGTATAGTGAGATATAAAATACTGAATTCAGTTTTGGGCTTCTCATTATCAGAGAAACATGGAGATACCAGAGTAAATCCACTGAAGGGCCACAAAGATTATTAAGAGCTCATTGAGTCTGTCCTACTAGGAGAGCGTGAGAGAGCTGAAACTGTTCATCCTGGAGAACAAGATGCTCAGAGGGTTCTTATCTGTGTATATAAATGCCTGATTGGAAACTTCAACCTCGGTGACCCTGTGATTCTGTGTTCTGATCATTGTTTCACACATCACTGTTGGAACATTCTGCTAATGTAATTAATTAAATTTTAAAAACTCCTTCCTAAGATGGAACACGATGCTCTTCTGATAAAGTATTCAATTTTAAAAAATCCTCTTCCTTCTTTTTATATATAGCCATACATATAGTCTTCCATAACCAAAAACAATACCAAAATTCTTTGTTTCTATCCCTCAAAGCATACTGCAACTTACAAAGGTACCTTTTGTTTAATATCATTATTTACCAGCCAGCTGGATTTCTTTTTTCCAGGATTCCAGATAGTTTGACAAGCTCATACTCTAGAGTACGGATCTGATGAGGAACTTTATTTCTGTGCCGAGAGAAGTTCAAATTATTTTCACTTATCTGGTCCTGCTATCTTTATTCTATTTTTCCTGTGTGAAATCAGGAGCATTTTGAAGTAGGTTGTTAACTTCTTATCTTGGATCAAAAACCATACTCATTTTCCTGAGAAGGTGTATAGGTTATTAAAATCATTAATTACTTCATTATTAACTAGTGTTGCAGTATTTCCCTGTGTTCTATGTGTCACCTTAACTGCTCTCCTAGAAATGAAAGCAGAACACAGAATCACATAGATTGGAAAAGATCAGCCTAACCAACCAGGTCCCATCACTGAACTGTGTCCCTCAGTGCCACAATCACACATCATTTAAACACCCCTAGGGATGAGGACTCTACCTGTTCCACTGGGTAGCCCATTCCAGTACTTAACCAGATTCTCCATGAAGAAATTATTCTTAGTATCTAATCTAAACCTGTCTTGGCTTGAGACTGTTGCCTCATGTTCTGTCACATTGTCAGAAAAGAGGCTGACTCTCTTACTGCAACTCCTTCTCACCTTTTTCCTCAGATTCTCCTTACAACATTTGTTTTCTAGTCCATTCACTAGTTTCATTACTTTTCTCTGCACATACCTGAGCAACTCATGTTCATTTATTTATAATTTTTTTTGTATAAGATTTGAGAATTTTATAAGATTTATAAATTTGTCACGATATATAGTTATGGCATCACTGAAAGGTAACAACAACTCTCTTCATCTACAGGCCACACTCATGTAATCCTACATAGAAGATGTAGAAGAGATCTCCCACAAATGTAACATTAGTTCTTATCTAGGACTGAATAACTGAGAGGAGCAAAATATCTCTAGACATAAATTTCTTCCACCTGAGAATTATTACTTTGGGACAGGATAGAACACTCTTTTGGGGATTTCTGTCTCTCTCCACTGGCAATTGAAACTATATTCTACTGATTTTTTTACTGATTATTTCTTTACTGATTATATCAGGTTACAAATATATCTAATTTTATTAAATAAATTCTGTGAAGTGACATGCACTCAATCTTACTCTGCAGTGTCAACAAGCTGCCAAGAATGTTGAGAATTTGTTACACAGAAGCCACAGGGCTTACTATATTTTTATAGTTAGCTTTTAATCTGTCCTGAATCTGTTTGACAACAGTGCTTCTGAATTAGCAGTTAATTAACTTTGGTAACAGTCCAGTGCAGATGTAGTTTGAATATATTAAGCAGAATTTACAGGTAATTCTTATTTCCTAAAGAAAATCACGACTCTGTAGGATCATCTTTTCTCCTCACCTGTTACTTGTTTCTAGGTCAGGACCATTCGCACAGTGACTTTTTATCCTTTTCATTTTCCTCAAATTGCAGTGTATTCTTGAATGTATTCAGAAGTAGAAAAAAAGTGAATGTATTCAGAAGTAGAAAAAAAGTGAATGTATTCAGAAGTAGAAAAATTTCAATCCTCACTTCAAAATTTGGATTCAGTGTCTTCTGACAAACTGACATATTACATACAAGCATTTATTTTATGTTGACCACATTATTTTAGTATGAAATGCCACAGGAGCCCGCATTTATTAGAGTACATTGAACTGTTCAAGCACTCAGTAAATCTGTGAATTGGTGAATGACTACTGAGATAACCCTTATTTTCTTCCTAACAACATTAAAGACTGCTGAATGGGAATTCAGTTTGTATTCTTTTCTTATTGATTTACTGCTAGTCAGCAAAGATGCATTATACAATTTCAACTAATTCTATGATTGTAATATCTTAAAGAGAAGATTAAAGAACAAATCCATTATATCTTTATGGTAAATACATCGGCCTCAGAACGAGTTGATATGGCACTAGGGAAGGTTTTGTATTATGAATGTTTTCAACAGTTCTCAGAGAGCATTCAATTGATCTCACAAATTTCACAGTATATAGGACTGGGAGCTATTATTTGGAGAAAGAATCACAAATAGTGTTCTCCTAGTTCTCTGATAAAGCCAGTACTGAAGCAATTGACATTTCCTCTCAAGATTAGAGTTATCTTTGGTACTTCCCACTATGGGAACTCTTCCTCTTAAAATGCTCAGTCTCTTGATTTGTTTGTTAAATATAAATTGAGCATAGGGACTAGGTAATTTGGGCATATATCTGTGTCTTCTGAAAGGTGATTTTTGGTTCAGACTCAAGACAAAATCTACTTTCCCACTGCTATCCCTGTGAAGAAGTCACATATGGCTGGACATGATACAAGCAAGGTGATCTTTCATACATTCATTTGCCACTAGGGATAACTCTTTCTTCATCACTACATAATAGCGGGCTACACTAACTAAACATGGCAGGTCACATACTTATAAGTATCTTGCAACCATACAAGCCTATTTTAATTTTTGTTTTTCGTAACTGTACTTAAAGTTTCTTAAGTATCTACATAAGATAACAGAAAAAAAGAAAAAGACGAAAAAAGATTACATAGTAGCAATGATTTTTAACTAGAGTAAGAACGTACTGAAAACCTCGGAGATGATGAAAGACATACAGAGAGCTGCATACTAGATTTTGTCCTTACTGTCAATACCATTGTATTAATAGAAGCTATAATTCAATGAGGAAAAAATAAAAGGCTTGCACCTGACAGTGACTTCCTGGCAGGTTTGAAAATATATGCTTGAATTGTCTTTTGTTTTTCACAAAAATACTGCAGACTAAGATCACAGTGTTCCTATTGATTTTTTTTTTCTTTTTTTTTTTTTCCTGTTTGACAGAATTGCTGAGTTTCAGTGGCTTTTAGCATATATCTTCAATTAATCATCCAGGTAGATGGTGTCCAGCTGAACATAACCTCACATTGCTACATTTGCTCAATGTTTCCTGCCATAGGACATTTATCTGATTAGCAGTAAGAACAGATATAGAACTTAGTGACAATAAAGACAGCCCCAAAGAAGATTAACTTCGTTAGCATTTCTGTCACCAATTGGTTATAAACATGCTAATCTGTCTCAACAATGTAAATTAAATTGACAAGTAAGGAGCCAGTTTGAAATCACATGAAAAAATGCAGACATACACACATAAGGAGGAAGGCCATAGCATAGCCTATGGTGGAAGCAGAAATCATGTCCTCTTCACATCTTCAGTGTGAATAGTCAGGAATTCAATAGATTCAAAACTTACCCATGTGCTTTGTCAACTTGGTGATGGCAAGAATTGGATCAAAAGCATAGCATTTTAAAATGTTAATGTATCCAAACTAAGTTTCTCAATGGGTGTCTTGACCTTCTGAACCCTGAGATATTATTTTGAATTCCTTTTCAGATACTATAAGCCTTTCTGTTTTTTTGTTTTTGTTTTTTTTTTAACCAACTCTTGCAAAGCATATGAGGATATATAAATTATTTGTTGGTTGACTTGCTTATTTACATAGGTAAATTAGCTAACAGCTGAGATTAATGTAGCGTTAAACTAATCATTAGAAGGCAGGTGCTTGATGAGTCTTTCAGGTGAAGGAGGAGACTCAGGCCCCAACAAGGCTCTTGCTTTTGTTCTCAATGATTTTTTTTCTCAGCATTATATATCGTTTCACATTGTATATTTTCTCTTTATTCCTTGAGCTAGTATCTGGTTTTCTCTTGACAATTTCCTTCATATCTTTGTTTTTCTTATCATGCCCATCTTTCAAGTTAGGAACATTCTCACACAGCACAGCAGCAATTTTTTTATAGTAAAACCAAGCCAAGGTCACGTATTTGTGTTACACAGAGCTAGGCCTTGGTCTGCAGTTAGTTGAACTCCTGGACTGTGGGATACAGCAGGAAAACGTTTCTAACTGTGGGCCTCTTGGAACTGATCATAGAGAGATACCTTCTAGTTTCTATGCCAGTAATTCATTGAATCTTTTCAGAGCTTTAGCTTTCCATGGAAGAACTGAATGTTTCAAGAAAAAGGTAATGTAAATTTACTCATGTAATATCCCTTCTATCAAAAGAGATCCATTCTGATACTGCAATTTTCAAAGGAGGTAAGGTCGAAATTAGAGGTCTAACTAGTTTTCCTGCACATGGATTCTTCAGCCTGCTTTTGAAAGTCCATTAAGGTTTTTTAGCTGAAAATCAAAATAAATAAAAACATTACAATATCCCAAGAACACAGGAGTGCAGAAAGTTTTTGAAATATTTTTAGATAGATTTTCAGTTTTCAGATGACCCATTCATCAATTCTCCCTGTCTCCAAAACTACTAAGTTTGTTTGTTTTTAGTGCTCTCATTTCTTACTGCAATGCTCTGTTCCAGAAACTGACTGCTCTAAGAACTGGAGCATTTCTTCTAATTTCCTGCTAAATTTATTTCCAACTGTTCACCTGCACTTGTTCTTGTGACAGCACCGTTTTGTCACTTAAATGGCCTTTTTCTTTTCTGGTGTTTACCCTGCTGATGTAGACTAACATCTATTCCTTCTCAATCTTTGTTTCACTAGACTAAACAAACAGTTTTTATGTTTTAAGTGTTACGTAGGCACCTAGGTTTCCACATCATCTCACTAATGCTTACTCACCTAAGTCTTTAGCATCTAGATCAAAAAAATATTCAATCTAGAGGCAACTTTCCCAGAGCAGAGATGTAATTCAGCTCAACCTTTTTTTCAGAAGTAGTACGCTAAGAAGTTAAACTGTAGTTTCAAATAGAAAGTAATTGTCATCGGTCTACAGGCTGGTTCTGTCTGGTTTCGTGACTAGTGGGGTGGAGGGATTTCGTAAAATCCAGACCTCTGGAAAAGAGAAACAGGGGACCCCAAATAATAATTAAAGACAATGGCAATTATCTGAGGAGAAACAAATTTACTAAATATGGCATCGGAATGCAAGATAACACACTATAATACAATATAATTAGAATTGAAGCCAATAAATCAAATCTAGTGAGAGTGTCTGGAAGGTGGATAGGCATCACCATAACACTGAGGTGAGATGTGCAGTCTGGTCAAGCAGCAGGGAGGAGAGCAGATGAAGAAGAGCACATCAGGTGATCTTGCCAGGGGTTATATCTCCTCTCTGACCACAAAGACAAGAAGTTCTTCTTCTCTTCTGGACAGGCACCTGGAACTGGAGTATTAACATTTTAACTCCCAGTGCACTACATGATGTTATGATGTGGAATACCAACAACCAAAAATCATAAAACCATGATAGTCATATTTCAAGTGAGGATTAAAATAGAGAAAGAAATGTGATGGTGGTACAATGTGGGGTCTAGTATCAAAACTGGACCATATTCATCAGTGTCTGTGTTTGTTTCTTTTTTAATGCAGAGGGGATAGAGTAGGGGCAAAAGATAGTTTCTAATGACAGTGCCCAAGGTTTATTTGGGCATTTGAATTGCTAGTCACTTTGGTGGCTACTGCTAAAAAGCGTTAACACTTCTCAGCAGTTAAAAGGACTCTCTCAGCCAACATGTGGAATAAACTTAGTTAATTTATTGGTTATATAACTGTGGGGGCATTTATGGGTAGTAGTGAAAGGATGGGAAAGTAAAATGCATGGAAGATAATTGGTATTTCCAGGATTTGTGCTGACAAATCCTATTTGTTTTTTGAAAGAAACAATACAGAATGTTTTAAATCAAGCTGATAAGTGTTTATGAAAGCATATCCTGTATAGTCAAAACTAGTTTCTGTTGCTGGAAACTCAGTTTGCTAACAAGTGTCCGCTTTTAAGAGTATAACTTCTGAGTATCAGTAAAAATAAATAAATAAATAAATAAATAAATAAATTGGTTTTAATATTCTATTTCTGTCTAAAAACTGTTGTGTGTACAGGGGACAGAAAAACCTTTATGACCTAGGGATGCCTTGCTACAAGTGTGGGAAATTTGAGTTTTCTCAATGAAAGAAGTGAGCTGACTCCCAGGATTTAAGACAGAACAAAGACCCTGATTGTACTGATAGAAAGAGGTGCATGTAGCCAGAGGTTTTCACTGGGAATAATATCTTTCTTTGTCTTGTGAGACTTCCATCATATTCTCTCATCACTGTCATATGATCACCAGACAGCTGAACGGGATAAGCATGCCATTTTGCTTTTGGATTTGACCAATTACTTGCTTTCCAAAGAAGAGTGCAGATAGACAGCTGATACATAAGTGGAGTCTCAGCCACACAATAAACAGAACGTATCCTCAGTTTGGGGAACAGAGGCACTTGTTAAATGAAGAAGGCTAGTGGTGAATGGTGAAGCTCAGAAGAAAAAAATTCTAAATGAACCGCCATGTTTGCCTCTTCAGAGTTTTCTTCAGCCTCCATTGTATCCTGCTCTCTCTGTAGCCAAGTGACCTCTAAACCTTGCAAACAGAACACAGGGCTTTTTTTCTTTTTCTGTGTTGACTATTATGCTTTCATCTTGAAAGGTCATTGGGTATCAGCTGAAGAAATTTACCACTTAACTTTGAGTGTTCTCCCTGTTTGAAGTGATTTGTCTGTTTGTACTATAAATGGTGATCTGTCCACAAACAAACTGAAAATTAGTTAATCATCTTTTACAGTCAACGTACTGTAGGTTTTGTGCCTTAAGAAGAACAGTTAGTCCTAAAGCAGATTGAAATACTTTGTCAGCCACTTTATAGAGCTCAGTGACCTGCTGTGGTGATAAGCCAGTCACTGACTGTTCCTGCAGAAGTGGGGAGAATAAACTCTCTGGGAAAATCCAATATTTAAAGGCTAGAAATACCTGCTCAAATCGTGTGTGTATGTTTAAATTTGCTTTTTTTGTGTGTTTTTTGTTTGTTTGTTTGTTTGTTTGTGATTTACCTGAAAGATCATGTGCAGATTGTATGCATTTAATATTTCAAGTGTCACACTAGTAAATCTAGGCAAGCTTGAAAAAAGTACTAATTTTATCACTCATACAGGATGAGACATTGCTGGGAATCTGAAATATTACTTGTCATATTTAAGTCCTGATGTGGAATCTTTTTCAAGTATTTTTTACCAATATATGAAAGGTGTTTAAACTTATTTACAAGCAGAGAGTAAAGACAGAGTGAAGCTGTACAAAAAAAAAAAAAAAAAAAAAAAACACAAAGAAAAATATACCAAAGAGTTTCTCGTCAGCCTTGGTTTTGTTACACCTAAGAATTCTTAAACAAAGGCCTGGATTTCATTAATTTTTCAGGGAGTGGTGCTGGTGAGGTCCTGACAACCATTTGTAAGACAAACATATTCCCCATCTTTAATGAACTGTTTAAGTGAATTCAAGTAGCAGAAAAATGAGGAAGCAGAAAGAAAAAGAAAGAAAGCAAGAAAAGCTAGAGGGCTGCTTAAGTCTTTACAAAATTTTAAAGAATAAAGGCTAACACATCACTTCAGTAAATGGCTTATAACTGCTGTTGTTGCGCATGTGTCTGAAAAAGGAAATAAAAGGCAAAAGCAACAACTTACTCTCCTCTGGGGTGAATCAGAATAGTCATCTTAATCCTTTTCTTGTGTTATTTACACGAACATTTTTAGGGTTATTGGGTATTTTTTCATTTGAAGTGGAAGTGAAAACCCACAGAGAAATTACAATAGACACTTTGAAGCTATGAAGTGCTGGAAGAGGACTGTGAAAAGGAAGCAGCTGTGAAAAAAAGATGTCAATATGCTGATTCTGGAGACTTGTGTTTTTTTAAGTGCTAGCCTATTCATTGGACTTTTTTTTTTTTTTTTTTTTTTCCAGACTGCTGACATCATCATCTACATTAGTTATCATAGTTTCCTGTGATCAGGAATAATGAGTGCATGTCTAATGCAGACAAAAGTACCCCTCAAGTTTAGAAGTGGTACTTGCCTTTTGGGGGAGAGGTGATTTGATGGATATGAGTCATGCTTGAGTTTTTCTCTCTGTGGTTTCTGTGTTTTATGTCTAAGTACAGTTTTTCAGTCTCCTGAGATGTCAGACTTGGCACCTGTCAAAGCTCTAGAATCATCATGTTTTACGAAGAATTGGAACCCATACATTGTGTGCAAGTTTACTCTGAAGCAATTAATCCTTGCATTGATGACAAGCATTTAAGTGATTTTGAAGACATACTGATGTCTCAGCTTGCTATTCCACACATTACAGAAAGCTAAAATATGCCACTTACTGGAAAATTGGACTGTTTTTCAGTTATGTTTCAGAGATTATGAAAGAAAAAAAAAAAAAAAAAGCAATGGCATGGCTACTGCTTTTTAGTTATTATTCTGCTTTTTAAGGCACAGAAATTAACCATATCTAAGCATAAATATAGTGTCATTGACTATTTCATAGAAGTAAAAATCATGTAAAATTGAAAAAGGTGATTTCTGTGTACCTGCTTTTAGGAGATATTCCTCAAAGAGTGAGAGAATGAAGGATTTTGAATCAATTGAATTATCACTTGTCTCAAGGCTGCTGAGCAAAATGATGAATGTCCCCACTGACAGCATTATCCACTAGCATGTTAGACAAATTTGCAGTTTGCTGTGGAAACCTGTTATAGCTAGGAAAGTTAATGCCATCTGCACGAAGGAAGAAAATTTCCCTATTCTAAGCTTTTTTAAAAAATGAATAAGGATGGTGAAAACTGAGTTGAACTGCTGTAATTAAATATTTTGTTAAAGCTTTGCTTTTGATTTCTTCTCCTTCTTTTCAAATAGCTGTATTTTAACTTTTTTTTTCTGATTTTCTTTCCTTGAAATAATACAATTAATATTTATTTAGTAGCAACTAAGGCCAGCCTTCTATCTTATTATGAAGTACAAATGTACGATAAGTGGCAAGTATAACCCAAAAGAACCACCTGCCAAAGTACATAGGGAAAAACAAAATTAAGAAACTGTAATTTGTCCAGTTCAACCAGAAAAGTACTGAGATATGAATAATAACATACATTAATTAGCATAGCTAAGACCATGATATGAATCATAGAATCCTTAGAGTTGGAAAGGACATTTAAAGGTCATCCAGTCTAACTCCCTTGTGATGAACAGGGACATCCACTGCTACATCACATTGCTCAGACCTTTATCCAGTCTCACTTTAAAAATCTTAAGGAACGCCAGGGCATTCATCGCATCTCTGGGCTACCTGTTCCAGTGCCTTACCATCCTCACTGTAAAAGATTTTTTTCCTTAAATGCAAAATAAATCTACCCTCTTTAGATTTTAAACCATTAGCCCTTGTAGCTGCTGCTTAAATACAGAAAGGCTACTATCAGGTCACCTCAGAGACTTCTCCAGACTGAACAGCCCCACCTCTTTCAGCCTGTACTTGTAGGATAGATGTATGATCCATTGGATCATTTTTGCGATCCTCCTCTGGACACGCTCCAACAGGTCCATGTCTCATCCATACTGTGAGGACTACACATCTGGATGCAGTACTCCAGTTGAGACCTCACCAGTTCTGAGCAGAGGGGCAGGATCACCTCCCTCACCCTGCTGGTCACAATTCTTTTGATACAGCCCAGGATATGGCTGGCTTTCTTGACTGCAAGGACACATTGCTGGCTCAGGTCCACCTTACCATCCACCAGTTCCCTTGGGTCTTTTTTGGCTGGGCTGCACTCAGTCCTTTACATCCCATAACTTTTATTGATAGGAGGTTGCCTCTACCCAGGTGTAAGATCTTGCACTTGGATTTATTGTGGCTCCTCAGGATCTCCTGGGTCCACTCCTTAAGCCTGTCTACATTCCTCTGGATTGCATTCCGTTCCTCAGGTGTCTTGACTGCACCCCACAGGTGTCATCAGGAAACTTGCTAGGGTGCACTTAACCCCACTGTCAGTGCCATTAATGAAGATATCATAGATCATCAGTTCTGTGGGACACCACTCATCACTGGTCTCCATCCACACATCCTTTCTGCCTTTTTTTAAATGTGAATGTGAAGTTGCTTTTTTCCAGTAACCAGAGACTTCCTCGGATTTCCATGACTTTTCAAATATCATTGAGACTGACTTGACAGCTACAAGAGCTGATTCTCCCAGAACTCTGGGATGTATCTTATCAGCACCCATAGTCTTATGAATGTTCAGATTCCCCAGGTGATCATGAACCTGATTTTGGCTTACAGTAGGAGGGATACTGTTACCCCAATCCAATCCTACCAAACCAAAAATTTCAGGGCTGTGTGATGAGCAGTTATCAGAGAAAACTGAGGCAAAATGAGTTATCAAGTACTTCTGCCTTCTCCTTGTCTGCTGCTACCAACTTGCCTATGCCCCTCTCTAGAGGGGGCTATGGCCTGCTGGACTTTCCTTTTCTTGTTGAGTCACCTGTAGAATGACATGAATGAATATGACTGAAAGAAGACATTGAAAGGATACATATGACATAGTTGGGCTGATCATTACCATGTCTTATCAGGGATCACAGAAATAAGGAGTGATAATTACCTTCCAAATATCACAATAGCATTGGGAAAGCCAATGGATTTATAGCAGTATATAAACTCGTATATTAGGAAAGTGTTATTTGTTGAATTGTTGAAAGTCTGTAAATGTGAAAAGGTAATTTCTGACAAATGTAATTTTCACAGTGAAATCTTTTTTTTCCTAACAATTACTGAGGTACTGATTTGTCATTTACAAAAAGATAAGATCTCATTTGTGGTTGTATTGTTTGAATGATTTAATGATTTTGTGCTTTAGAAATCAAATTAATTTACAACAAAACATTTTAAAGATTGAAATGTAGATAAACAAAACATTTCCTAGGCTTTGGAATAAAACTACATTTCAGTTATAATGTTAATAACATTCAGCTTTAGGTTTTCAAGACTATGAATGTTCAGGCTCCTTTTAGACAGGAACAATCACATGATTTCTTTTCCAGTGTAAATTCGACATTAAAAAATCTCAAATCTGGCACTGTTACAGGTTAAATAAATTAACACAACTATCTATTTGTCTGAATAAAATTTACAGTATCTAAGCTAACCTTTTTCTCTTCAAAAAATAAATTTTGTTTTAGAAAAAATAAGAATGTTTTCATTAATGGAAATACAGCATGATTTATGAGTTCTGGCAGGCATCAGAAGGGAGGAACTAAAATCTGACGGCATGTTCTTTCCTCAGAGTATTTTTAGTGCACATGGAAGCAGGAAGAATTACCATGAAAGAGGTTCTTTTCCTAAAATTTTTGACTTGGATGGCAGACTCAATCATTTGTATACATACAGACCTTTAATGTTATTTTTGAATAAAAAATAAGAGAAAAATATCACAACTAAACTCATAGAGCCACACTTGATGTTGCCAATCCTGATTTTATTTTAAACATTTGCACTGCATATTAGGGAGGAAAAAGATGTAGCAAATATTTTTGACTAGCAAAATTGTAGCAAAAATTCTTGACTTAAGAAGAAATGTGGATTTGACTTCAGTGGAAATGTATCGTCAGGAAAACATCACTTTCTGTTAAAGAGTTGTTTTGGATATGTCAGGATTAAAAGATTTCAGTAGTCATCTACTGGAAAAGAAAAATGTATCTGTACAAATGCAATGGAGAGACTGGCAATTCTCTTGGCTTCCTTAGACAACCAGGATGTCTCCTGATTACTGTGCAAGACAGACTGAGAAATTAAGAGCTGTAGATCTTTTGTAACCACCATATATATATATTTGTGTGTATGTGTGTGTGTAAAAATCTGATTTTGAGGAAAATGCATTTTCCATCAGAAAGCCATTTTGATGAAAACTTCCTAACACAGTTCTAACTCCAGGTTATAGTAAGTAATATCTTTCTAACAATGACTGAAGACTTCTGGTATTAATTTCTAAACATTGATACTGTGAGGTTCTGAGGTTCCTCCACTGCATTGGCTACTACAGACTTGCCAGCAAAGATTTCAACATCACACCCTGTACAACGAGCAAAACGTGTGATTCTCTTGAGAACCTCTGTAAGATACATTTTCCAGACAAAATACCAAGACAGGTGCAATCAGAAAATGGGATACTTCTGAGTTTGGAAGAGATAACAAGCGCGAATGACAGAAAGCTAGTGAATCTGTACAAAGTTATTAGTCCACAAGAACATAGGGAATGAAGATTGTTAATGGATATGTTTAAATTAAATAATAGAGGTTTTTGGATAACTGGGCTTTTTGAACAATATTTCTACAGAATCTTTGAAAGAAATCTACTTATGTTTAGATACTGAAGACTTATGAACAGGCTTCTTTACCATAAAAGGTAATGGGCATTGTCTAGAAATTTTTCTGCCTGCTCTTCGGTGCATTTTTTCAGTGGAAATCTTAGAGTTAAAAACAAAAACTGTGATTTATGTTTAAAAAAAAAAAAAGAAATGTGTGTATATATATATATATAATTATGATGATCAAGTGATGGTCTTTGTCTGAATACACTACCTTTTGTGATGAAGATGTTCAGGAACAATAAAATTAGAGGAAAATGAGGAAAATGGAAAAAAATGACAGACCAGTAAAATAGAAGACAGATTTACCTCTCCTACAAAGAAAGGCTGAGAGAGCTGGGCTTCTTCAATCTGTAGGAGAGAAGGCTCCATGAAGACCTTGCTGTAGCCTTTCAATACTTGAAGGGAGCTTATAAACTGGAGGGAGAATGACTTTTTATGCAGGCAAGTAGCACAGGATAAGCAGGAATAGATTTAAACCAAAACAAGAGACACTTAGATGCTAGGAGAAAATCTCTTATTTCAAGTGTGGTAAGACAGGACTGCCCAGTGTAGTTGGGGCTGCCCCATTCCTGGAGATGCTCAAGATCAGGCTGAATGGGGCCCTGGGAAGCCTGACCTTGTTCCTGATTTAATGGATGGCAATCCTGTATATGGCACAGAGGTTAAATTAGATCTTCTTTACCCAAATAGATTACCTTCAAGGTCCTTTCCAACCTAAATCACTCTGTGATCTTATGATTCTGTGATTCACTGTATCATAAGTGTAGACAAAGGCAATACGAGTGAACTCATAATGGCTTTCAAATACTAAGGAAAACATATTTCTTGCTTTGAATCCAAGCAAAGCAGACTAAAGTAGTATGACTGGCAAAATATCTAAGCATTTCATAACTTTGTAGAATAACTAATAAAATTCTGTAACAGCTAAGCTTGAATATTTGAATAACAGCCATAGATCCAAAGGAGGAAACAGATCTTGGATATAGTTGAAAAAACAGGGTAGAGGAGAACTTACAAGAAGTAGAATCCACCAAAGAACTAAGAAAGTAAAACAGAGTCTGTTAAAATGAGAATTCTGCAAACTAAGATAAATGTCCCTAAGTCTTGATCCTAAAAATAAGGTGTTATAAGCAAGTTAAATCACTTCTTATCTTTCAGGGAAGTGGACAGAGAAGTGTAAAGCACTAGTAATGAGGAAAGGAAGATGGGGAAGTAAGAAGATATTTCACCCTGAATCCATCTTTCCTAAGGAATGGCTTTGGCTGATTTTGACCTTACTGATGAGCTACAGCTCTCAGTGCCTACTGGAGGTCCATTCCTCATGGTGATTGTGTAGTGATGACTGCTTTAGGTTGAGCTTGTTCAGGACTAGTTACTTTCTATATTTAGTGTTAATCAATTGATTTATGGCAATTAAGAAGCAGCCATTGATGTATATTGTTGTATATTATTAATAAGTAACCACTGAGTAAATAGTTGTTTTTAAATATGAGGCTAGTCTGATTTGTCAGTCTTTTAAATACCTTTACTTTATTTCTACAGTAAATTCTAGTTCCCTAGCTAGTAAACGTAGTTATCTTTATATTCAATTGCAACACAGAAAGAGGGCTTTTCACTTCCAACATTTGTGTTGGATTTTGTATTGAAAATTTTTACAGCTGTTTCTAGTTTAATAAAGTATATTCCCTAATAAAATTGAGAAAAATTCAGAGCAAACTGAATTGTCAAAGTTCAAATATGCAAAAAATCTTCAGTCTCATTTTTTAAAAATTTTTCCTCAGTACTTTCTCTTCCTATTAATTTTTATTTATGATGTTTAATGAAACTTTTAAATCTGTGATGATGAAAGTTGTAGGAGTGTTATAAAATAATTATTTTCTCAAGAAATATGAAAGGCACTCAACAAACTTACTCAGAGCCTTTTTTATTACCCTGATCCTCTTTACAGGTACTCAGTTAACTCAGCTAATTAGGAAGTTAGATCAGAGAGCCATGTAATCTGTAATACTGACTCAAAAAGCTTACAAATCCATTTTAATTTCAAGTAGCTAAAGATTAATATCTTAGAGAAGTGATTAACCAAAGTTAGTGTGTAAGATTGATATTTCAGGATGCACCTGGGGCTTAAATCCCATTTCTCAATAAAAATGATAAGGGAAGCGCATGTACAGAACTTGTAACATGAAATAATACAGGCAGAATATTCCTGAAATATTTAGTGCATTACATATTTGTAAACAAATTATGCAAATTAAAAAGAAAATCTACACATTGATCTTCAAGAAATCTGCTAAAAGTGGAATGTATTAAACAGACTGGAAAGTAGATAAATACACAAGAGTATTCTCAATTCTCACTCTTTTTCTTCTCTTAGTTCTCATATGCCAGGAAATCAATGAGGCCACAGCTGAACAAAGCTGCATGCGTTGTAAGATTCCAACATGAAAATAGAGGCCAGCTATGTTACTACTTGTATTTTATATTTATTTTGTGGTATAAAAAGGCTCAGATAAAGATTAACATTTGTTGTTCCAGGTTGAATACAGAAATGAAAAGTTATATTTTTTTTCCTACCAAACTAGTCAAAGAACTGGTAGCATATACAAAATAAATAAATGATAAGAAGTAGAATAAGACATCAGTGACTAAAAATTCATTTTTTGTTGTTGTTGTCTACATTTAGAATGGCAGTTGAGACAGGAAGCGAGGGAAAAGGAAAACAGGATATTCCCTGAGGATGAAATTTGGAGAGCTAGATAAGGGTAATTATCAACACCAGACTCTGACAAGTGTGAAAGAGCATTGGTAACTGTAGGAAAGAAAAATAGCAAAGTGACTGAAGAAGGAACAAGAATAAAGAAATTAGAAAGCTAACTGTTCAGTGAATTGTATTTTCCTTGTCAAATATGTAGCTTTAGGTTTTATGTAGTGCATGCTTATTCTGAAGACAGGATGATTAATTTTCTCTCATTTTTTTCTCTGATGGCCAAATAACAATATCA
This sequence comes from Perdix hodgsoniae, assembly GCA_035772895.1. Taxonomy (NCBI): domain Eukaryota; kingdom Metazoa; phylum Chordata; class Aves; order Galliformes; family Phasianidae; genus Perdix; species Perdix hodgsoniae. The sequence continues at coordinate 7,772,792 of JAPSGF010000004.1, read as the reverse complement.
GAGCACTCAAAAAATAAAATAAAATAAAATAAAATAAAATAAAATAATTATTGTTCATAGAACTTCAGTGATATGAAGTGATAGTGTAAATCCCTATTTTATTGGTACTAGAGAGATACAAAGAAGTCAAAAGCATTAATGGATTTTTAGAGTCTAAGTTGAGGGCATGCAATCTGGCTTTCTAGCATGCACCACAAGGCACTTTAAAGGTTCACAGCATTTTTATGTCAGATCTGTGAAAGCTGAACACTTCTGTAGACCCCACAATGTCAGGTCATGCTCAGAATATGAAGAATGAACAATTAATGCCTGCATGTGAAAGATTGCTTAATTTAATGCAGGAATTCCTTATTAAAGATAAGAATTTTGCAGCATAATGTCCAGTTCCTTTTACTACAAGGCCAGCTCTTTTCTTTCCCATGCTGAATCCTCCATCTCAGTCTCATCTTCTTCAACAAATAAAACAAACCAAACAAGAAAGAAAACAAGAAGACCCAACTTTTACAATTTGATCTGTCCTCCATGATGACAGAAAAGTCATTTACTTTTGCAAACCATAACCTGTATCTGAAACACACACAAACTTCCTCTACTACACAAAACTTGCCTGCCATGAATCCTTTCGTATTCAAGAAAGTCATAAATGTGAGATAGGTATAGCTGAGAAAGTTTTAAGTGGAAACTATATAAATTGATTAATTCACTGTCAAATATTTAAGTGTTTATATTACTTTGATTAGAATAAGATATTAAAATGTAAATCGGTGAATTATAGAAGAATTAATATAATACATCTACTAGCACTTAATATGGTTGTGATGATTCATTTTAGTAATAGTACTACTAAAGTAAATAAGATATTTTAGCAGTTTTTTCACATGATTGCAGTAAAACTGCTTTAACAGTTAACCCTGCAATTTTTTTCCACGGTTCTAAATCATAATTTTTTGAGATTGTCTTCAGTAAAAAGTATTTACTTTTTCGTCCAGATTGAAAGAAAACAAGTCTGAATCTTTATTTTTATTTTTATTTTTTAACAGAACATAAACTCGTTTCCTTCCAACCCAAATCACATCTGTCGAACAGGTACCATTTTGTCAAACTGACAGTTCTCACTATCAGTTATCATATTTTGTACTATTTCACCTGTATCAACCTCACAGTTTATATATGTGTATCTTCTTTTAATTGTCTAATTAGTGGTATAACAGAAATATTGTACAACTCAAGAGGTACTTTTTAGTGTGTTATCTTTTTTTCATTACAAGTGTGCTTTGCCTCTTTGCTTTCAGATCAACACATTGGAACTTCTATGGTATTCCAAACTATTTGTCAGGTCACCCATGCCATCATTGTAGAGATGAATAATTCTGAGAGAAACTGACATAATTACAAGTAATTTATTAACTCACATATCTTCCCTTCCTTCCATCGACTGTTTGTGCTAGATGAAAGTATCTTGCATGTAGTTACTTTGAATGGTAATACACAATGTAGACTTACAAAATTTGAATTTTTCTTTTCTTGTTTTAGCAGGTCTTGGACATTAACTTACAACATCTTAAAGGTCTTTTTTTAAAAAATTCTAGAAAGGAATTTGGAATCCCACCACATCTAGGAAGAGGTCTGCAAAATGGTTAAGTAAGACAAGTTTTTCAGTACGCAGTAGATTTTAAGATGTAATACATCTTATATTCAATATACAATCTGATACATACTGAACATGAATTATGCATCATATAGTAATAGGTTGTTGCATTTTATTCATCTATCACAATAATAATATGACATAATACTCTGTGAGATTTTCTGAAAACAGTTGTCTGAGAAGTTTCTTCTAGTAGTTTAATTACTGGCAACACTTAGAAGGTGATAACTCAAAAAGCTCTTTGTAGGATCTTTCAAGTGAGTGTGACTTTCTTGAAATAATATTTTGTATTCTGTCTGACAGATGATAACCTATTAAAAGTATGGCTATGAATAATTTTTGTTTTTACTGAAGTTGAGAAAAGTGCCCATGAACGTGCTTTGAGTTCTTAAAATAGTAATTATTAGATACACTCAGCCAGCCTCCTCTCATCACCAACCAGAGTATATTCTCTGCAGTCTGCAGCGTATTAAGTGTACTTCACAGCTTGTAACCTCAGCATGTCTACAGATGACACAAAGATGGGAGAACTAGCTGATATGCCAAAGGGTCATGCTGCCATCCAGAGGAACTAGTATAGGCTGGAGAAATGGACTGAGAAGAATCTCATGAAGTTCAGCAAGATGTGCGAAGAGCTACAGCTGGGAAATAAAATTTCCATGCACCAGTAAATGCTGGGGCAGTTGGGAATGATCAGGTGAAAAGAAGCCTGGCAGAAAAGACCATGGTAGTCTTTGATTGACACCAAGCTGATCTCAAATTAGTGATGTGCAGCATCCTGCAAAAATGTTAACAGTTTTCAGGATTCTGTTAGCATAAGGTCAAAGGATGCAGTCCTTTCTCTCTGCTAAGCTCTGTTAAGATCATGCCTAGAATTCTGGGTCCAGTGCAGGGCTCCTCAGTACAAGAGTCATGGAATTACTGGAAAAGTCCAATGACAGGCCATGAAGATGTTTAAAAGACTGGAGTATCTCTTCTATGAGGAAGGGCAAGAGATCTGGGATGTTTAACATGGGGCATAATCAGTGTCTCTTATAAATATCTATAAATACCTAAAGGGTGGTATAAAGAAGATGAAGCCAGCCTCTTTTCAGAAGTTTCCTAGAGATAAGGCAAGGGGCAATGATCAAGAATTGAAATACTGGAGGTTCATCTCAAATATCAGGAAGCACTTCTTTACTGTGTGGGTGAATGGAGCACAGGCTGCAGATCTTCAAAAGACACCTGGACATTGTCCTGGGTGAACTACTTGAGCCTGAGCTGGGAGTTTGGACCAGATGATCTACAAATGTCCCTTCTCACCTTAACTAGTCTGTAATTCTTGGAATTAGTGTTTTCATCAAGACCATTAAACATCAGTAAAAGCAAAAGCTGAACAAAAACTGCTGGGAGAAAAGCCCATCTATGTGAGGAACTTTCTAGAGTAATCTTGAATAGACTGAACTCCTGAAACCACTGATTACTGTTTTAACAATTATTCTTTGTGATAGCATACATAAACCTCATACTGGTGTTCATCATGAGAAAAAAAGCAGAGTGTGTCTATGACTCTAACAAAATATTGGAGGAGATGAGCTGCATTTGTCAGTAGAGTTAAAAGAAAGATGGCAAAATAACTTAAACAGTACACTGCCTGATGGAAAGAGCCTTGAGGCAGATCTAAGACTAGTAAGATCCTTTTACTGACTCTTGCATTTCATCCCATTTACCTTCTGTAACTTGTACTCAGTTTGCTACAAAAGGAGGATGTAAAGTTCCTTGAGGTCTACTTATGGAAAATGAGATATCTTCCGAAAGTTTATTGAATCAATTCATAATTATTTTCTTATGCTTAGAGGATAAAAATAGAGTGAAATCACATTCTTCATATTAGTTCTTAAAGGCATGACATTTGTTATGATACAGTGTAGTTACTTCCTACCCCCCAAAGGTACTGCACTCATGTGTTCCTTTCAAAAGCCTTCCGCTTTCTAAAAATGCTGCATGAAATGGTGAATGATTCTAATAAAAAGCTGCATTTAAAATTATTAAAGTCAGTGGAAAAATTTAACTGAGTCTTCTTTCAAAAATAACAAAGCAAAATAACAAATACAAGTATTTTGACCTTCTGTTTGCCTTCAACCACTTCAGTGAAAGATCGTATTACATCTAATAACAACTGACATGATCTCTTACAAAATAGATTCAGGCTGTTTACTCATTCTCTTTTCCTTTTTTGCCTTTGGCAAAAAGGATGAAGTGAAGATATGTAGAAAAGACAGTGTGTAAAATGTCTTTAAAATGGTTTGAAATCTAATGATTTCAACCTTTACCTATTTAACTTGCAAGCAAAAAGATTTGCTTCTGTAATTGTTATTTGCGCTTTTGCTGACTGTATTCTGAAACTAAATATATTCTTGACTTTTCTCACATTATGGTAATAGATTGCTGCAGGACAAATACTACTTCAGTTACTGATGTGCAAAAATGGCAACATAATTTGAAAACAATGAGGTTACAAAAATTGTTATCAGACAGTATTTTTGCATTGCTGAATCTTTTTCATTGTTCTAACATACATAAAAGAAAAAAATCAAATTCTAAGGATGACAGATGAAGACAAAGAAAAAAACTGTGTAAACAGTGGGAAATGTCTCATTTTGTTGACTGAACCAGAAAGATCTTGGTAAAAATATAAAATAATATAATCTAAAAATAATTATCCCCAGAGAAAAAAAAAAAGTCAAAACATCCCTCTCTCATCACTCCCTCTGAGCAGTGCAGGAAAATGAGGAATGGGAGCCTTTAAAGGTCCATAACACTATATCGTCTGCAGCTCCTTCATGGTAGCTCTCTATCTCTGTTTCACGAAGGGTCCTTCCCATGGAACTCAGTCCTTCGTGAACTGACCCCACATGGGCTTCCCACAGGCCACAGCTCTCCAAGCTCTGCTCCAACACGGCTTCGTACCATGGCACTCATGCTTCAGGCACTGTTCTAGCATGGGTCCCAATGGGCATCAGTACCCCAGCCCTTCCCCACCTCAGGACATTCCCTCTCCACGGTCTGCAGCTCCAGCCAGGCTGCTCCTGAGGGGGGAGGCTCTCTACAAGCTTTGCCTCCTCCAGGCTCCATCCATTACTAATCCATGTGCTCCTCCACAGCTGCATGCAAAGATCTGCTCCATGCAGTCATGTATCCTGTGGGCTGCAGGACAGCCTGCTCCTCTGTGGACCTCTCCTGGGTTGCAGGAACCTGTTGCTCTATGTGTGGAACACCTCTTCCTCTCCTTCTCTGCTGATGCTGGGGGCTGCAGGGCTATTTCCTCACATTTCTTCACTCTTCCATCCCAAATATGTTTTACAGCTTTTTTTACTCTATCTTAAATCTGCTCTCACAGAAGTGCAAGGAGCGTTGCTTGAGGCTCTGCTCTAACTTTGGATTAATCCCTTTTGGAATTGGATGGATCTGGGTATACGATATTGAGTGTCTTTGGGGTTCTGCTCACAGAGGCCATTGCTATGTGCTAAGAAATATGAGCCTATTTTTTATTTTTACATTACAAGTGGCTGGAATAGTCCATTAACAGTTGACTCAGAAACACAGATAAGTGGAAGGCTACAAAAATGAAAGTATCATACAATTTGGAAATATGTTTAAACAAGGAGGGCATTCTATTGTTTTTTTCCCCAGTGAGAGAGTAAGAATTAAATGGTTATGTACTTGCAGGATTTATAAAATAAAGTGTTGTCTGTCATATGATTAATTCTAACTTCAGCTTTTCTCTGGAATCAGTTTACAGCAGAAGTCATCTCCTTTGCAAACACTCAAACTGTTTTGTCTTTCAGTTCCGAATGCAACAGGAGGTTTGGCTTATCCAAATAACTTCTAATTAAAAACTTAAACTTTTAAATGGGAGCAAAAAAAAAGGTAGCTGCTTTTAAGGAGTACATTCTGATTTCATGTTCACTATTGAAGAGACCACTTTCCTTAGCAATCTTACTGTAAATTAGATATTTTCTAAGAGATGTTAGGTCACCCTTTATGTAACTTACACTGAGGTCTTTTGGGAGAAAACAAATTTGTAGCAAGAATACTAATGAGAAGAAAAAATTAGTAAGCATAAAACTGAGCCACTGATATTATTAGTGTGCAAGATTTTCAATCTTGCATTTTGTCAGTGGTTTACTGGCTGGAGTGGGCTACTCCAGCCTGGTTTTGTAACTTGTTGGGAAGAGGGATTCATGAATCCGTGCCTCCAGAAAGGGGAAACAGGGGACCCCAAATAGTTAAAAACCGCAGCAGTGATCTGAGGTGAAAAATAACTAATTTACTAAACATGGTATCAGAATGCAAGATAGCACAGTATAATACAATGTAATTAGAATTGGAGCTAATAAATCAAATATAACGAGAGAGAGTGTTTGAAAGGTGGAAAGGCCTTTCATAATACTGAGGTGAGACACACAGTCAAGTCAAGCAGCAGGGAGAAGAGAGAGATGAAAAAGGGCAGGTCAGGTGATTTATGAAAGCTTGTATCCCCCCTCTGAATGCAAAGACCTCTGGGGTATGTAGTTCTTCTCTTCCAGAAGGTGCCAGGAACTGGAGCATTAACTCTTTAACTTCCAGTGCGCTACATGATGTTATGATATGGAATACCGATAACCAAAAATCATAAAACCATGACCCCTTATTCTACAACACTACATCATGCTTAAGAAACACATACACACACAAACACACATACATGAAATTGCTGACTGCACTTCTCCAATTTCATCAGAATTCCAGTTATATCAATTTTGATTTCTGTATGCACAAAACTTCTCAGTGTTTTTTTTTTCCAAAAACTCAACACACTTAAAGGAAAGTTTGCATCATTACTGAATTTACTTATTGGCATTTCTATAATTCTTTAGTCATAGTTAAAGAACTGTCCCCTTTGATAGACTGGCATAAGCAATGGCATAAAATAAAATGAAATAACTCATCAAGATAGAAAGTAAAGTTATCATCATCATTCTGCTTAAAGCATCTGTAACTAAGGATGACAGACAATATTTTTTATCTGTTGTAAGAAAACAGGCATATTTCTACAGTTCTACATGATTGTTTAATATTCTGGAAATTACTTTTTAGAGATAGACTGGAAAAGTCCTCTTTTACTTTTTTTTTTCTTTTTTTTTTCTAGTAAGTGGATGAAATAACTCTGAAATCATACGCTACTTTTTCTTGAATAACCTGTTATACAGATTTGAATGTTACTCAAAATCTTCTGAAACACAAAAGCGTGACCAAATGGAGTAATACTTGATCGACACTCATAATTCAGATTTTTTTTTTGTTCTGAAGTACCTCTGTAATTCAGAACAGGTTACTGAATCTCCAAAAACCTGTTTCCACGTCATAGAATGAAAATCCAGTAAGCATGGGATTTGATACAGCCGGTTAGCTGAAATTCAGTCACCTGCATGGATTTAATTGCACAGAGTAGATAGATAACCGTGGAGCCACAAGTTTCTTTGTTGCAATTTTTGCTACAATATATGTATATCACTCCCTTCTCCAATATGGGAGGTGTTAAGCATGTGAAGATAAGCTCCTTTTGTTATGGAGTGAAGTCTCTTCCAACCTACAATTACTGCATTGAGCTTTATTTCACATGACCAGTCTCCTTGGGTTTCTGTGAACATAACACACAAGCATGGCACAAAGATTTTCAGTAAAGTCATCGGACAATTAGTCATAAAACCACTTGTAAAATTAGATTTCTTTTTTTTTATTCAGTAAAAGAGTATTTGAAAACTTGTTTTCTTGCTTCTAAAAATCTCAGATTCCTGGAAAGGTCACATCATGTCAATTCTAAGAACTCTGAACATTAAGCTAGAGCTCTGAAAAGACCTTCAAATATGGAGCAATGAATCTTTACTTTCAGTCTTTCAATTCAAGTACAAGTTTTCTCTACATTAGTTTGCTGTCATTTGAGAGTAATTATGAGCTCCCATATAACACATCTATTTCAGTCTTTCATCACCCATCCTTCTAGAATAATACTATGTTACATATTTCTACAGATGCAAGGTACTGAAAGGCTCTATAATGGACTGCTGTTTTTCTGAACAATTAAATCATCTTAAGGCCCGTGTTCTTGGTTTTCTGTTTGTTTTGTTTCTTATTTTTTTTAACTATACTTACTCATTTAGCAAGTAAGCCAAGTCTGGATCATTCATTAAAAAATTACTGCTACCTTCAATTTCCAGAGAAAATTTTCTTATATGTTTTTCAGACAATGTACATTTTCATTTTTTTGCCCTTCTAGGTTGCATACCTCCTGCTTTAACTTTTTTTTTTTTTTTCACTGTCTATTTTCCCCATGTAAATAGTTTAATATTTTATAAAAATATAACCACATTTCATTTTGAAATACTGAGTGGCATATGGTTGGTACTGCAATAGTTAAAGTCTATTTCTTCCTCTTTATGTTGGAATAAAGTTAATAAGCAACCAGTGACATGGGCTGTAGCTGCTAAAGCTAAACTTCTAAGTAATCCTAAATGGAAAGAAGAAAATTGTTCCTGACAAGCTGAAATTACATTATAAAACCTTCTGAAAAGGCATGAGTTGTCCTAGGCATGGGGCTTATTTCAGTGTTTAATGAAACCTGTTTATAAAGAAAATATCTTCCCCGATATCAGGTTTCCAAAAACACACCCCTTAACCCGTGCTTTTTTGTTTCTATTCATTGTTGGCATGGAGACAAAGAGGTACTCCACTGGACTGATCAATGTTTGGTATTATCAACATAACACTTTCAGTCAAGTTCCCAGGAGCCTTCCTCCTGAATCTGTCATTTTGATTCAGATAACTAAATCAGGCTAAGCACTGCAATGATAACGGATGACTTGCCTCATTAGCTGTCTCCTGCTGCTTTACTCTGTCAGGAAGCACAACTGTGACTGTCTGGATTCCTGGGGAAGGACTAGCTTGCCTTATTTTATATTGGTATATGTGTGGTTTTCTTATTTCTATCCATTCTTTTATCTATACTGAAGTATTTAGGAAGAAATGCAAGCAACATTGAATTTCATTCACTCTTCATTCAAAGGAAATAAAGTTGCAGAATTCTTTATTAAGATCCAAAATTTTGTAGATTCCTACCAGTATAACTAGATTATCTTGCCACTTACTGTCTTAAACTTTCTCTTTTCTTTAGACGTAATCCTTTTTGTTTTAAGGCACTCTGAGCATCCAGTGATTAACTTCATTTCATCAACATACCATAATTAAAAAACTTAAGAACCATTCCTAGACGACTGGTTTGAATTGTAAATATTCTGTTGAATAATTAACTGCTTTAAAATATTACCTTTAAATGATAGGACAAACAGATTTTCAATTGTAGTTATTAAACTTACAACAAGACTATTACAGGAAGCACAAGAGCAAGTAAAAATGAATCAATGTATATACAAGGCCTGCTCTGAAGGTAATGCCGCATATTTTGATATGTTGGCCTGTTATGTCAAAGGCAGATGTTGGTGATATGGCAGCAGAAGTTGAAACTTCCCATCAATATCCCATTACATTTTGTTGCTGTGTGACAGATAGAAGCAGAGGGGCAGTCTGACAAAATAGCGTCTATCGTGGATGTGCTTACAAAGCAAAGGTGTGCCATTGAATTCCTCCATGTGGAAAAAATTTCACCCACTGACACTGATTGATGCATGCTAAATGTTGATGGAGATCAAACAGTGGATGTAGCTCAGTGAAGTGTTAGGTGGTGTGTTTTAGCAGCACTGACAGCAAGTCACTTCCACTGGAGCAAATTTTTATGAGTACAGTATGCAAGCTCTAGTTCAAAGCTGGTGAAAACGATTGGCTAATGGTGGTGACTATACTGAAAAAATAGTGTTTTGTGTCTTAGAATATGTTGTATCAAATAGTGTTATTGTACTCTTTGTATCTGTAGTAGTTTCCATGTAAATAAATAGGAAGGATTACTTTCAAAGTGACATGTATATTTAGCCAAGCTGTCAATTTACACAGTGAGATAGAAATAGTAGTTTATTTTGTATACTGTTGGTTGTGTTCATGGACAGATGATTAAATGCAGCAAAAAAAAACTGTAAAAAGTTACACTTATTAGATGATTTACTCACAAACCATGGTTTTCTAAAATTGTACTACCGTCATCCTCAGATATTTATGCTATATACTGACAAAAAATTTATCAAAATTAGCAAAATGGTGATGTACTAAAAACAATCTCCCTCCACACTTCCCCAAAAGCAAACAACATGCTTTGAGTTCTAAAGTCAGAGATTTATTGCTTACTGAGAAGAAACCTTGCCTCTGGCACTGAAATAATACCATTCTGTGAATGTCAGCCAAAACATCTTAACCACATTGAGCTGGTAAGATACAAGGAAAGAGAAAATTGTGGAGCTTTCCATTTAACTCCAGTCCCTAACATGGAAAATTTGTTTTCAAAATTTACAGAAAACAAACAAACAAACAACTATATATTGTAGCTGAGATGGGGAATTCCAGTTTCTGTTCCATGTTCAAAGATGGAAAACTTGTATATATTTATCACAGCACCTGGATTACATTTACCAGTCAGAGAGTTTCACTACACTACTTAGAGAACTCCGGTGTTGACTGCTAGAGCATTCACAAAAATCTCATTTAAACAATTTAGTGAGAGTCAGAAATTAATAAGAAAATGCTAGTTTTTCTGCTCTACTGCGGTATAGTTTTTGATATCACCTGCCAGATTGACACATTTATTCAAAATCCAGTGGGGGTCATAAATTCCTTATTCTCTAACTCACTCACTTATAAAGTTAATTTATTATTGTTGTTATTATTATTATTATTATTATCATCATCATCATCATCATCATTTTTATGGAGCATACTTATACATAACATTAAGAAAAAAGCAAAAAGGAAACTCTTGGTATATTTTTTTCTTCTGTATTATGTCAGTGTTTGAAGAATTTAACTCAAATATCACATCTGAGACTTATTTGAAAAGTAGAAAATAATTGCACACTTTTTCTTAAGTGTAGAAAGATCTCAAACTGTAGGGCATGAAGTATTTCAGGATTTTTCTATTGTGTTCTCTTGAAGCTGTTCAACTTTGGACATGTAAATATTCAGTTGGATAAATTAAATTCTGTTAGTTTCCCCCAGGGGATGAGTTCTAAGCACGAGTGCTCCTTGAACCAGAGGAGCAACTGTTCAAACACACAGTTTCCAAGAAGTTTCACTTTTGGAAATATATTGCTTCCTTGTTTTATTACAAGTAAGAAAAAACAATAAAATGCACACATATTTCTGAATATGGTTTACAGTATGATCCCTTTCTGAATTTTCAGGTAAAATCCATCATACATCATGATTTTACCTGCAAGTGAGTGTCATAAGGGGTGACTTTTCTCTCACCAACTGTAATCCATAGTAACATATGGCTGTGTGTACTCCTCTGGGATGCTTGGTATATCAGAATCATAATAAAGCACTTCTTTCTCTCCTTTCTCTCTTAATTACAACTCCGTTTACATCAATATCCAGAACTGCATAGTTCAAACAAGATGATCAAAAGGGAGGTATAATTCTTGTCCCCAAAGAAAGTATCTCTCAACTCACATAGATCAGAATCTGAAATTGAGAAGCTGTTCTCTAAGTAGTCTCTTCTACACCAAGCAACTCTTCTACAACATCTCCAAGTATACAAATTATTCTTCCAACTATTTTGAAGCACATATAAAGAAGATATTCAGCCTCATATCATTTTTTACAGTACAACAATCATGATGTGCTGTTGCTAAAGTTAAATATCTTGGTTCTTAAAAAGCCTTGATTTTAATTAAGACAGAAAACATAAGCAAAATACCACTTTTTGCACTTATAGGGGTCAAAAGAGACTTGAAAAAAATTTTTTACAATAGTTTGTTGAATAGAACTGAATGATTTTATGATAAAATATGTATGATTCACAATTTAAATTATTCACACATTTTAAAACTACCTCACAGAATCAATGTGATAATCTATGTTTATCAATGAAAGCTATTTGATTATAAGCATTCTGGACTTTGAAGTGTCTACAAGTACTACATTCCATCAGAATTTCTGTTTGCTTCTTTCGTCTGCAATCAACTTCAGATTTGGAACACATTCAGGAAAATACAAAATACCCAGCAACCTGGATAAGTTTGAGAAGTGGGCCCATGTGAACTTGTCAACGGTTTATGGGCTGGTCCGGCCCAGTTCCATGACCAGCAGGGCGGAGGGATCTGCGGATCCGCGCCTCTGGGAAAGGGGAAGCAGGGGACCCCAAAATACTTGAAAACAACAGCACTGATCTGAGGTGGAACAAATGATTTTACTAAATATAGGAGAGAGAGAGAGAGAGAGAGAGAGAGAGAGTCTGTTTGAATTGTATAGACCTCACCACAATGCTGGGGTGAGAAGTGCAGTCCAGTTGAGTGACTGAAGTACAGACGGCGAAGTGCAGATGGCGAAGCGCAGGCGGCGAAGCGCAGATAGCAGCGAAGAGCAGGCGAAGAAGGAGGATCAGGTGACCTTGCTTGGAGTTATATCCCCTTGCTGACCACAAAGTCTCCTGGGGAAACGTAGCTCCTCTCCGACGGACGAACACCCGGCAGACACCAAACCCCACCCCCAATGCATCACATGATGTTATGGTGTGGAATACTGACAACCAAAAATCATAAAACCATGACAGAACTTAATGGTGTTCAAGAAATCCATACACAAGGGACTGCACCTGAATCAGGATAAGCTTCAAAATGAGTACAGGCTGGAGAAGAATTTGTTGAGAACAGCACTGCAGAAAGGTTCCTCAGAGTCCTGGTGGATGAAAAGCTGGACATGATCCAGAAGCACGTGCTTAAAGTCTATATGCCAACTGTACCCCAGGCTGCAACAAATATGGGTGGCCAGCAGGGCTAGAGAAGTGATTGCCCACCTATGCTCTGCCCTTGTGAGACCCCATCTGGAGTGTCAAGGCCTGAGGTCTCCAGCACAAGGGAGATCTGGAACTGCTGGAGGGTCTTCAGAGGAGGGCCTTGAGAATGATAAGAGATCTGAAGCACCATTCCTACAAAGAGGTTGAAACTGAATGATCTTTAAGGTCCCTTGCAAGTCATTACGTGATTTTATTTCATTCTATGATTCAGTACTAGACATCGGGGTGTAGGCGGATAGGTTTTATTTTTGATTTTATATCAGTCTTTCAGATTCTCAGAAAATGTTTTTGTGTCTTCCTCAGCTTTTCTTCAGACCTCACTGCTCCCATTTTTCTGTTCTCTTCATCAGGATGCAGTATACTTGTTGGAATGCAACAATTTCTACTTAAATTAAAGAATATTCATATGTCTTGTAGGCTTTATTCTTTCTTTGTCTTTGTAATAAACCATACATACTTTTGTCAGATGAACCTGTTTACTGACTTCACTTTTATTATCAGAGTTTAGTATGTATTTCATTTTGCCTATAAACCAACTTTAGTGTATTTTTCCATCTCAACATTGTCCTTTATTTTCTGCTTGTTTTTTTTTTTGTTTGTTTGTTTTTATTTGTTTTGTTGCTTTTTTTTCTTTCTTTTTTTTCTTTTCGCAAGACAATTTTGGTTTCTGGCTTTGTATTTATTTTGCTTTTTTTGTTATTTCTTTGAAATCATTAATCTTCTTTGCTAAGATAACCTGTATCTTATGTAATCCCTTTTTACAGAGTTAATATTAAGAAATTTATTATTTCTTCCTATATACAGATTACTTATGGAATGAGTGTATGACAAAACTTAAGCTAGATCTCTACTGAATTGCAATCAGCATATTTTACATTTAGTAAAATATTACTACATTAGAAAATAACTTCTATCTGCATAGTTCATCAGTCACATTTGTACCCTCTATTCAAAATTTGGCCATAGTAAGTGTAAGATACAGAATATTGTATCTTCTTCCCATATCCATCATTACCTTTAATAATAAGAAGAAAGTTTCATTGGGTGATGTAATACTATTCTAAACTTCCTTAAAAAACTGAAGGTTATAAAACTGTATTTGTACTCCACTTCACCTGAGCCAATAAACAGTTTTGAGATGAGTTTGAGACTGAATGTGTCTCAGGGTAGTTCCTTCTTTTAACATTTCTTGGTACGGTAAACCTCCATTTCTACTGAAATGACTTTAGATTTATGCCATGATCTTTAACAGTCCATTTCTTTCCTTTCCTGGAATTTGAAATATGAAGTTCTCCTGCTGCTTCAAAGGAGGACTATAAAATGTGACATACAAGTCATTTGCTGTGATGTGTGGGAGAGAAGTTACAAACCTTCTACCTTTTTAGAGGAAAGGAAAGAGGAAATGCAACAGGAAAAGAAATAAAGAGGAAAAGGGAAAGGAAGGGAAGGAGTAAGGAAAATCCCTGAGCTATCATCCTCTTTTTACCAGCTATTGTCCGCTTTTTCACCAGCACAGAGGATTTCTCACACAATTTTCTGAGCGATTTCTGGAACAGATATTTTGCAATTGTGTTAATATTTCTACAGAGTGATTTCCTCATGCATATATACTCCTCACATTTATGCAAGATTACTGTTATATTTTAGCTAAAGAAAGATTATGATATTCACTTTCTTCTAAGTCAATTCAGCTGTATTTCCTCCTACAGTAAATAATACTTAGTGAATTAAATAAAATCCCATTATTCTCCGTCAAGATTACCGCTATAGTAAAATGAGTCACACTGATTTTCTAGACTTAAAACACCTGTTACTTTTATCCTTTGCAGTCTAGGAAATGCCTGTAATCTGAAAGAATTTACTCTTGAAGTAGGTGGTGTTGAAATTCTTTGTCTTCTGCCAAATATTTATCAATGTATGAAAAGAAAATATAAACTCTTTATAAAGCTGATGATGTGCAAGATTTATAAAACCTGTCTAATAAATATTTGCTATGATGCTTTTCAGTTCAGTGACTTGAACAGTGTTCACTTGAAGCGTTTCTCTTTAAATAAAGCCTTAGTCTCTTTAGATCAGCACAGGCCTTAACTTAAAAGATATCTACTGTTTCTCAGAGTGTGTAGTATATAGCCACATTTGATTATTTAGTACCTGTGACAAGCTATCAGTGTAACAGTCTGTTCTTCAAAGTAATTTGCTAACTGCTGGCTTTACTCTTTGTCTTGTTTTCCCAAATAATTTACTTTATAACAATGCTTTATAGCATATAACTTATGCTCTTGCAACCTGAATGCTATTTGACTTGAATATTTGTAGAGTTGAAATGTATGTTTATGCACTGTAAACACAGAGTCTATTTTTTTATTCAAGTAAATAGAAAAATTGTGACAAAAATGCTAAAGAGAGCTCAAAGCACGCATTTCCAGTTATTCCTGTTTTGAATTCATGTTCTCATTCTAAACTCAATTATATTTTTCTACTATCTTGAATTTCTCTATCTTTGTCTCTGTCCATGCATAAACTGTATCAGAAATCCTGTGAAGAAAGAGTTTCATGTTTTTTCTACCACGAAAGAGGATGCACAATTGCTATTTAAATCACAGTGCTAAAACCAGTTCTTTCCTTTTTTTGGCACTGATCTAGCTGATGTGGAAAAAAAAAAATAAAAATCTTTGGATTAACATTACTGAGCTGAATTGTCAAAAACATCAGCAACCATAACATAGTTTACAAAATTTGCACAAACCTTGGCTCTGTAGCTTTACTTCATTTATTCCATTTATGTATTTTACACATTGTACATTAAAAGAGAATAAATTTTAGACCCCAGGCAGTATCATGATAGTGATTTTTCTGGAGGTTAATAGATGTCATAACTTGAACAGGTCTTCATGGTCATAAGCAGGCTTAATTCCAAGTCCAAAAGAAAAAGTGAGAAAGACATTGAAATCATAAAGGATAAAAATAAATATAGCCAATGAAATTTTCTCTTAAACACTTCTTGTAATATACTTTCTTTCAATCTTCAGCTTCTACTGATCCTGAAATTATAGAGATGCATAAAATAAACAACAACAACGAAAAAAAAACAACAGCAAAGACCTTCTATGTTTTTATTGAAATAAACACCAAAAGAAAATATTTGACTAATTTCTTTATTCAAAGACATTTTGCTCAACCTTGATGCTAGCTAAAACAGCAAAAGTATTGTTAAGCATTGGTAAAAAACACTTATTATCAGTATGTATGCCATCTGTCTATATATTCCTTTTCTTCTCTTCTGAGTATTGTAATAAAGTAAAACACACAAAGAATGCAAATGTTTTATAATTGTATGCATTAAACATTCAGTGCAGAAAACAAATGCTGGACACACAGTCACTGGTGAAAGTGCATCCTAGTGCTCTTAATTTTAACATAAATAGGATCATGTATGTATTGCACATAACCAATCTCAAACTTATATAACTACCTAAAGATAATATTGAAGTTAATCTATTTGTCTTAGATTGTACTGCATTAGAACTAGGCTGTGTTTCTTTCCTCTTACTCCTTTAACTGTCATAATTATTATTATTTTAAAAGAAATATAATGTCTGATACTTACTGCATTGGGTATCAACTTTATTCTTATCATTTGTGAATGCAAGGCAAAATAGATCCTTGAAATATCTAGTCTCTATCACTTCCCTGGGAGCCCATTTCAGTGCTTGATCACCCTCTCCATGAATAATTTTTTCATAATATCCAATTCAAAGCTTACCTGGTTTAACTTGGGACATTTTTCTCATGTTCTGTTACCTGTAACATGAGAAAAGAGACCAACACCCTCCTGGCTGCAACTTCCTTTCTGATATCTGTAGAGGTCTCCCCTAAGCCTCCTTTTCTCCACATAGAATAATCTCAATTCCCTCCATTACTCCTCATAAGTCTTAATTTTTAGTCTCTCAATCAGGTTTGATGATCTTCCCTGCATACTCTCAAGCAATTCAACATCACTCTTACAGTGAGAGTCTCAAAACTGATCACAGTACTTGAGGTGCAGTATCACCACTGCCACATTCAAGGGGACAATCACTTCTCTATCTGCTGACCACACTATTCCAGATGCAGGCCAGCCAGCCATTGGTCTTTTTCATTACCTGGACACAGTGCTGGCTTATATTTAGGCAGATGTTGAGATGATGAGCACTCTGTGGTCCTTTTCTATGAAGCAACTTTCTAGACCCACTTCCCCAAGCATGTATTACCCCATTAAGTTGATATAACCCAAGTGCAGGACTTAACTGTTAGCCTGTTTGAATATCATGGGATTGAACTCACATGAAGCCCATTGTTCTAGAATATACATATCTCTCTGCAAAACCTTCCTACACTCAAGTAGATCAGCAGTCCAGTCTTCATCTACAAAATTACTGAAGGTGCACTCTGCCCACTTCTCCTTATCAGTAATAAAAATATTAAAACACTGGTCCCAAAACAGATTCCTGGGTATCATCTGGTTGCCAACTACATTGAACTCCATTCACTAGGACTCCTTCAGCCTAGCTCCCCATCAGTTTTTAATCCAGCAAACTGAGATGATAACCTTTCCTAGTACCAAGATCACACTTTTAGACCTGTATTTCCTCGATCCTCTTTCATAACCTTCCTGTAGACCAGGATCACATTTACCAACCTGCAGTTAACTGGAACCTCTCTGAGTAGTCAGAACTGTTCATAAATTATTGATAATATAAGAATTACAGAAATATCCTTTCATTTTACATATCACAGAACTTCTTGTGCATGTTATGTTGAGAAAATTAAAAACACAATGTGCCTGGTTTACTTTATATTCTCTCACAACATGTGAGAGAATATTTTTATACAGCAATATTTCTGAAGGAGAAACACTGAAACACGAGGGAATTTTGCTGCAGGTATTTGCAGATATCAGTATTTGCTTGTAAAGCTAAAAAAGTAGTAAAGAGCAAAACCCAGCAGCATATTTCCATTTTGCTTTAAAATGTTTTCATAGTTTGTATACCCATGAAAAGCAGATCACCTTAGTAATGTCTTCGAATATTGACTGGGATTATACTAATTTTATACTACTTCATCTGCAAAAGACACAATTTTCCGGAGATTTCAAAGTTTAAAAATTTGAAAATAGAAGCTTGTCTTTTCTAGGATTTTGTATAGCATGGTTGAATAGTTATTCTGAATTGTAGCTATACAAATAAATAGCAGATGAAATTCTTCATTTGTTTGTTGGTCATAATCAACTAAATTCCTAATCAAACAGGATATTTTTGCACAGCAAGATACCAGTGATTCCATTTGGGGGACATTATTGTCTGAAAGCCAATAGTATTTCTTTTAATAGATCAAGTGGTTTATAATTTGGCACCAAAATTTTAGAATGGAGAAAAGATATTTTTGTTTTACAATTCTTTTTTGTTTCATCTGCAGTTCATTAACTTTTTACTTTCTCATAATGAGGAATCTATTTGCCTGCAGATTTTGGATGTTTCTATCCACTTGTATTCACACCATATGTAATTTATGCTGTTTTATAGCCTCAGTTACAGGACAGAGGGTAATGTTTCAGTCACTCTCTCTTACATGCTTCTTTGTCTGTTTGCCATTCTCATAGAAATATCTTGAGTTTGTTCCTTTTGTGTGTGACCTTATGTATATGATTATTTTAGAAGTTAAAAGCAATGTGATTATACTGTTTTGTCTGTAAGAACATACATTTATTCCATATTTCAGAAGACATTCTGTGTGCTGGGTGATATTATCTCTAGCTATAGTGACAGTAACATCAGTTCTGTAGGACAAAGACACACAATTGCTTGTCACTTGTCTTAGTTCTGGTATCCCTTGAGAGTATTTTGGATCATATTGACATTTATTTCAGGAGCACATTCTGATCATCTTTAACAGGGTCACGTATAACCCAGTTACTCAACCACCTTTCTCCTGTTTCAATTGGATTCTGTTGCAGCTTTAGTTCTCTGGTTAAATGCTTTGCCCCTTTCTTTTTTTTAATACTCTATCTTTGCTTTCTTGTGTCATACTGATTTTGAATATTTCTGACAAAACTGAGCTGTTTTCTATTCTCCTATATTTCTCTCTAATTGTACTTTTGTACTAAACAAATTGGTACTGTACAAATAATGGTTGAAAAGTAGCTACATAAGCTCCTTCTGCTGAAAGATATAGTACTGCAAGGATCCTTATTATTGTATAGTAATTGGATTCTAACATTCAAAATGAACGTTAGACATTAAAAGGGATGTTATTTAACATAGTGAATAATTATAATTTTCATTTATTTCCACATGGACATTGGAGAGCAGATAGTATTGCACATACATTTTAGGGTTTTTTTATGCATTGCTCTGTGAGGGTTGTTGCATGAAAACAAATGAACAAGCAAGTGAATGAAATGTAAAACCACACAGTAATACTCAAAACTTATTCAACAAACATGAAAGTGAAAACAAGGAGAGCAGTTACTTTCAGTCAGTAAATATCAGGGCTTTAGATTCTGCCTTTCTTGAAAATCTCTATCTTGCTATAAAAATATTGTTAGTCATTGCAGTATTGATGTAAACTGTCTATGGAATATATTGTTCCTATTTGGCAAAGCACGTGATTCTTTGTAAACTTAACCAAGAATTACATGGTTTGCAGCAAAACTAGCCTTTAAAAATTAGTACATCAGGAAAAAAAATAAAGAAAATAATCTAAAATAATCTGTGTTCTATTGTATATAACAGTGATTGCAGGTATTGCTTAAAAAATAACAACCTTCAATATAACCTCCAACAGAGCAGATGTATATTTGCAGCAAGTCTTTAGCTAAAATAATTTTTAGATTACACGTTTATTTACCTTATCTGATCAACTGTAAGTTGCATCCTTGATTACCAAAAGGATATTTGTAATGCATTCACCCTGAGGAAATCCTGGTGTTTTCAAGAGCTGAAGTTACATTTTCCTTTCTCTTAGCATTTTGTTTTATAGAACAGAAACAATACAAAGGGCATTATTTCGAGCTGTCAAATAATGCCTTGAGTGAAGGGAATGCAACGATCTGACAGATATCTTTATTGTTACTTTCCTCCTTTTCTTCCTTTTGATACTTTTAACTTCAGATTTTATCAGCTTGTGAAAATAGTAAAAGCCTCATACCATGTAATCTTCTGGTTATATAAGGCCGTATAGCTCATTGCAGTATATTAAATGTATTACAGCTTACAAAGTCACTTTGAAAATCTTAATTTGTTACATAGATCACTCTGAATGTAATGCCTCCTATTTATTTCCCTATTTATTTTATAGAGAAAATTCTCAGCTACAAAATATCACTTTTCAACATAGTCACCACCATTAGCTGATTCGCATGGATAAGCTGATTGAGATGTTCTCCATTTTGCAGTGTGACAGCTGTGTTTGGTCAATGACTCTCAAAGGCTGTGATTCTTCCCACATGGGGGATTACACACCTTTGCTTCATAGACACTTCCACGTCAGACACTATTTTGTCAGACTGCCCCTCTGCTACCATCTGTCACATGGCACCAAAATGTAATGGGATATTGGTGGGAAGTTTCAACCTCTACTGCCATACTGCCACCATCTGCCTTTGATGCTGTGGGTCAACATAATAAAATAGGAGACACTACTTTCAGAGCAACCCTCATATGTACTTCATTCACTCTGTATAACAATGCACTTAAAAATCAGAAGATATGGAACTATAATTTTTAAAAGTAATTTGTGTTTAATAGACTAGAATCATTTTTAGTTGTAATCCAAATCAATAGTAAGAATAGTGACTGAATTATTTGACAATGAAGGGAAAGGGTTTCATTCAATAATGCTAATATTTTAATATAGACGTTGCTAAGAATTGTCACCTTTTAACTTCTGTGCTATTAACATAAAAGAAGAAAACTCATTATAACATTTTTGAAATGCAGATTATTGAATATAGAATCCTTTTTACATATTTATGCACAAAAAGAAAAAAATTGAGAAGTGACAAATGCAAACGTTATATTTTTCTCTTAGTGATTCTTTTGTGAAAGTATCCTCTCTAGCCTCTATTTTTTTTCCCCCAAGTACTAAACAATACCACTAGTTTAATGAAACACGTTTGTTTTAGAGGTAGCTGATCTTGGAAGAATCTCAAGAGACAACGAGAAGTATTCTTGACAAAAAAAAAAACAAAACATTATGACCAATTCATAGATCTATTGTCTCAC
Organism: Perdix hodgsoniae; assembly: GCA_035772895.1. NCBI lineage: Eukaryota > Metazoa > Chordata > Aves > Galliformes > Phasianidae > Perdix > Perdix hodgsoniae. Next base: position 7,751,905 of record JAPSGF010000004.1, on the reverse strand, counting down.
AATCTATGGTAAGTTTTGGTGAAATATTGTCTGAAGTAGTCATGAAATGTTGAAATAATTTAAAAGAATTCAACCTCGTGTTTTAGTACTGATCATGTTTTAAGGATTCATATAAAATAAACAAACCAACAGATAAAAAAAGAAAGTAAAATGAAACAAAATAAAATTTAATCTTATTTAAATTCTCAAATTATGCTAAGCAATATTTTTTCTCCAGAAGGAGACATGTTTACTTGCATTTTTGAGAACTGCACATTGAAAATCTTCTGCATATGTAACCAGGGAAAATTTCTTGAAGGTACTTTTTATCAGTATTATCCCAAAATGAATCATAACAATTGACAAGGTTTTGAATTTGTGCATAGGTTTAAACTAGAAAATCCTTAAATTAGGAAAGTTAAGACTTTCTTTTGTAATTACTTTGGCCAATTAAAAAGCAATTGCTTTCCCCAAACTTGCCAGTTGGATCCCAAAAGTAGACTTTATTTTATGTAAACAATAGCTTTTTAGTTCAATAAATATTCAGGTGGGGTTTTGTTTGTTTGTTTGTTTGTTTTGTTTTGTGTGTGTGTGTGAGAGAGAGAGAGAGAGAGAGAGAGAGAGAGAGAAAGTATCAGTGTGTGCTGATTTTATGGCTACTTATTTATGGCTACTTTGGAAGTCTCCTTCTTACTCTTTTTCAACCTGTTGCTGAAATCTTGATCTGTTGCCCCAGTATGTTCATAGTCTGATTTAGGAGTGAAAAATTAATTTTGCATATATTCTTCAACTGAAAATTATATCATAGATAGAGAAAAGTGTTTGTTAACGTTTACTTATTTCTTTCTAAATAAAACACTAAAGAGATGCTGTTGACTGAGAAATAACACTACAGTACTGAATTATGAAGATACTGGAAATGACAATTTTCAGGTGGAAAAAAAAGGAAGGATGTTCAAGTATACTCTTGACACACTAAGTTAACTTTTAAGGTTTTTTTCAGCTTGAAAGGAAATACCTCCCTGGAGCAATGACAGATGTCATATGCAAACGAGCATGGGTCTGTCCTCACAAGGAGTCATATGTAGAAGTAAAGGAGGAATAGGTACAAGTTGCAACAGGGCAAGCTTTGACTTCTTGATATAATTTCTTTTTTATTTTTTTTTCCAGTGTCATCATTTAATCAACAGAACAGCTTCCCAGGGACTTGATACCATCCCCATCACTAGAGGCTTTCAAGATGAGATTGGACAGGATTCCCTTTTCCCAAAAGAAATTGGATTCAATGACCTTCTGATGTATGTTTTAATCTGGGCTGTTCTATGATCATATGGTTTTATGAATCCATGATTCTAAGTTATTTGTATTACTCAGTTTGGTATAAAATTTAGCTGGTTAATCGGGTTTATTTTCCCAACAGACAACCTCCATGAATTTGTAGTGTTGCATGTCTGCTAAAGCATGCTCTTCAGTGCTATTTTGTATATGCTGCTGCCACCATCAGAGAGCTTTGCCATTTAGATCTTAAAGTCCAGTATCTACATACTCAGGGAATTACGGGATTTATGATTACAACAGATAACCTGTTAGATTATGGGTTGAAAACGAAGAAGCGTATGCATTTCATTATACAGAGTACAGCTGAGAAATAATCACCATCAGTGAGACCAAACACAATAATGCCTTCAAGCTAAGTTAAAAGATAGCAGTGCTGTTAATAATTAATTCTGTCTGTTTTGTCTGGCATCCTGCCTGTGATAGCAAAAAATCCAATAGAATATTGCTATATCCCCGACTTGTACAAATCCACCAGGGGTGCACTATGGCTACATTCTGTTGGGCTGATGTTGCCCAACAGTACAAAATTAAATCAAGAAGTGCTGTCAGAAACACCCTCCCTCATCTCATACAAAGCAATTGAATGGAGGAGATGGGAGAGTGTTGAAAGCCCCAGACTAAATTTGGAAAAATCTATCTATTACAAAAGTCTGCAAGCAGATGCTAAATCATTCCAGAGAGCAACACAGTTATGCCTTACTCTTGAACTGTCATCCTTTTTTTATTTTGTTTGTTTGTTTTTAATTCAAATTAAATTTAGCCCAAGACACTTTCAAATGGAATGTCAGTATATAAGGCAGTTCTGCAAAGGCACTCATATATGTAAAAGCAGATGATTCTTAACTGTTTATACAGACTAGTTCCCTTCAAGTTATTATGAAAAGTCACTGCAATAGAAATACTACAGAATGTACATGACATGGCTCCAGTGTCCTTGAAGTTAAGCTCTCCATGACCTTTAATGTCTTTATAGCTATGGCATGTATTCTAGGCAAATGCTGTTACCTGGGCTTTTAGAGGAGCATGAGAGAAGTAGTTACAGAAATAATATAAGCTAGCAAAAAGATGTGTTTTGTGTCCATAGACCTTGGAATATTTCTTCCCGCAGTGTGTATATCTTGTAAGATTTCATCCATTTCAACTTCAGTTAACATATTTAGTCTGTCACAGGACTTGTATCTCTTCAACTCAGATAGATAAATTGTTTTATAAAAATTTTGTGCCTAAACTGAAAAATATTTGAAACATTTAAATAGCTGATATCAGAAACTTCAACTATTCTCCTTGTGTTTTTTAATTTCAGATTATTTGTGAATCTCCTTCTGCTAAACTCTAACCCAGAATAGCCTAATTCAGGGAATTAGTTCAGGGTTTTCACGTCAGCCAAAATCGTCATTCCCGTGCATTGATTGTTCCAGCCGTTAGTGAATCTATATTTTATTTTTTCTTTAAATTCTACAACTGCATATTCTGTTATCATTTTTCTGTTTAGTGCACTTTGGTAGGACACAGGTGATTAATTCCCAAATGATAATCAATCTTCCTGTGCCTGTGCTGAATTAACAATGATTTCTACATTCTCCCAGAGAAAAAAAATTCAATATTCCTTTCCTTATACTCAACATTCCTCAGTTGACTGAAATGTACTTAGTCAATATTACCTGCATTTTTAAAAAGCAAAGTCTTTTAGTAATATAATCGGTTTGGTTACTCAAACTTTGATTAAAAAAGTAGCAATATAAGTGACAGATGACTCCATGAAATGTTTTTGCCTTATGGAAACTGCTTTACCATAGTAGTTTTAAATGCAATTAGAATAATCTTGCACAAATCAGTTCCAGGTCAGAGATTTTTCACATCTCTAAATTTGTAAAGGTACTTTCTATATTGTAGTTGAACTCATAAATATTCCCTAGTTTTTTGCAAGTTTGCTCTCACCATGGTTCTTGGATAAGATACAAAATTCATGAAACGAGTGTACAATACAAAAGTAGTTAAAAATAATTTAAGGAAGAAATATTGCATATTGTTCTGACACTTTCTTGGGCTGCAAGTGCAATCAGTTCTATTCTATCCAGTGTTATTAGAGCAGAAATACCTAGTGTATAAAAAGATAGTGTTTTTTGCTTTAACTGTTATCTAATTTATGGTTATTTGGAATTTTTTCCTACTGTTTATGCACATGACAATTGCAGATGACTTTGTGATAATTTTTTTAAACTAAACCTTCTCTGCAAGTATTTTTTCCTTGAAAAAATGCTCTTTTTCATATTTAATATTACAGTCGAATCTTATTGCATTACTTGAACGGGAATATACACCAAAGACTCAAAGGTTGCCCGGTAGAGTACTGAGAATGGATGAAAATTCTGTGTTTATTCAGGTAAGCACAAGTTGATAGTGCAGCATGCTATGCTCTAGTTGCTTTCAGTAGTTACTTTTAAATGGAGGAAATCAAGCCACTGATCTGTGCTTTCCTCCAAATTGAGTGAGCATAATAATGATGTATAAAATATGTATATAAAATTCTGCCTACGCATACAAAAATTTAAACATTTAGCTTTTTTTTTTTTTTAATTTGATATTTACCTTCAATTCCAGTGAAAAATTCAGGATTCTTAGTAGCACTGATTTCTAAGGTAAAGGCTTAATTTACAAACTTCTGCTTATACTAAAAAGAAAGTCATTTAAATATGGAGCTCAGGCATGAGTTCAGTGGGATTTTGTTTCTTGAAACTAAGACATGCCTTCTGTTTTCTTTTGTTTGGTTGGTTGGTTTTCTTTTTTTGTGGCAATAAACTCAAAATTCATAATTTATTTCTCCATGATTTCCAGAAGACTACAGAGGGGGCAGCTTCCACATCTTTGTAACTGCTTTGATTAAATTTTTAAATTAAATATTCTGTTTAATAAGCAGAGCATCATATGTGTACTTCAGTTTTAAAAAGTATCAGTAAATCATTCAAAGTGGACTTTGACATATACAAGAGTATGATGGTGTTTCTGCATAATTGAATAAGGGTTATTCAACTGATATTAAAGAATTTGCTCTGAGTTTCAATCCCTTTCAATCCCTGCTAAATAAATTATATCTATAAACTATAAACTATATTTTGAAACTAATCTTAATGGACTAATTTATTCAAAAGCAATTCTAGTTTATCTGTACTGACAGGCTTAAGTGATAATTTTCAAACACTTTCTCTGAATATTTTTATTTTCTCAAACATGACTTTTCTCTATTAATAATGCATCTTTCTTGTTCTACTATTTCATTGTAAAATATACTTCTGAGTGATATTAAATACATACACTTCTCTGAAACCCTTACTCACATTTTATTTTAAATGTACTTGGTATTTTCAGTTCAAAAGAAATTTTACGTCATTGTTGGTTTACAAATTTTTCTAAGTGACAATATACATATTTTTCATACTACCACTATAAGTGGCTTATGTTTCTGAATTTCGGCCTTAGAGTAAACATGAGACTTTATGAGACAATATGTGTAATATTCTGTAGTCAGTATTTTGCAGCTTGCATGATGTTGTCATGTGTACAAGCATCTGCCGTGAAAAAATATTGCTAAATTCTGCAATGTGAAGTTCTTTTTTAAGACAGTTTTTAATAAGGTTTCGAATTTTTCTTCTTCTAAAAGATTTGAGCATGTAATACAGAATTAGGAATTCAAATACTTCCTGACAGAGTTGTGTTTGGTATCTTCTTTAACAGAATTGTTACTACCTTACTGAGTTCACTACAGGAAGAACAACACTATCCATCTGCAACTAACAGTGTAAGAAAAATATTACTCTCGTCTAAGTGTTAATGTCTCTGTCTCATTCTTTTCCCTCTTTAGAAAGAGAAAATGCTGATCCAAGCTAGTCATTATACCAAAAGCAACCTCTATCTCCAAAGCAGGAAGTTACAGATCCTTAAGATTTCCGTTCCTTCCATTTTCTGTGTGTTCATTTTCTGCTGAATTTTAATATATATCAGAATTTGTCGATGATAGCCTAATGGGCAGTCAGAGAGAGATGCCCTCTTCCACTCATTCTGCCTCCTCAGATCTCAATACTTGGATATGCCAGCCAGAAAATTGTTTCTGACAAACCAGAGGCCTAGAAATCTTGACACAGCAACTCAGGTAGGTCAGTTTTTCACTACTGCTGTTATGAAAAACACTGCTTACCTTTTTTAAGTATTCTTTCTAATGATCCACACAGCACGGCAGTATTACAGATATCTGGCATCTGAAACATTCAAGGAGATAGAACATCTATAAGAAAGCTTATAAACAAGAGGGAGATCAATGTTTTACATGGTCTTTGTGATAGAGTATGTGGGAATGATTTTAAACTAAAAGATAGGAAATTTAGATTAAATATTAGGAGGAAATTCTTTGCACAAGAGAGTAGTGAGGCACTGGAATATGTTTTCCAGAGAAGCTGTGGATAACCCATCCCTGGAGGCATTCTAGGCCAGGTTGGATGGGGCATTGTGCCACCTGATCTAGTGGGTGGCAACTCTACTGATAGCAGGGGGCAGGAACTGCATGACATTTAAGGTACCTTCCAACCTGAGCCCTTCTGTGATTCCATGATTCTGTGATATTTAACAGGGTTATTACTCTTGGCCCACATCATTTCTGTACCTGCTTTTACATGAATAATCATACTATATATATATATTTATTGTCTCAAATCCACAATCACTTAAGTTACACCAATGAGAACTACTGTTAGTAGTCCAAATGACAAACATCAAAGGCTGGAGCTAAAGTAATGTCTACAGTTAGTTTCTTGTATATAGAAATGGAGTCTCTCAGGGTATTACTCTCCTAGAATTCTTAGAATTATAGAATCATAGAATCACAAGGTTGGAAATGACCTGCAAGATCATCTAGTCCAACAGCCCTCCCATTACTATTGCTACCACAAGCTACTAAACTGTATCTTGTAACGCCTCATCCAGATGCCTCTTGAACGCTGTCAGGGATGGCGACTTCACCACCTCCTTGGGCAGGCCATTCCAGTGTCAAGCCACTCACTGAGAGAAAAAGTTTATCCTCGTGTCTAACTTAAACCTCCTCTGGCACAATTCGCAGCAATTTCCTCGAGTCCTGTTTGTTGCCTAAGAGTCTAAACCCGACTTCATCATTACCTTCCTTCAGGAAGTTGTAGAGTACAATAAGGTCTCCTCTGAGCCTCCTCTTCTCCACACTAAACAATCCCAGCTCCCTCAGCAGCTCCTCATAAGACTTGTGCTCCAGACCCCTCACCAGTTTTGTTGCCCTTCTCTGGACACACTCCAGGGCCTTAATGTCTTTTTTTTAGTGAGGGGCCTTGAGTGCTGAACACAGTACTCGAAGTGTGGCCTGACCAGTGCTGAGTACAGGGGGATAATCACCTCCCTGCTCCTGCTGGCCACACTATTTCTAATGCAGGCCAGGATGCCATTGGCTCCCTTGGCCACCTGGGCACACTGTCGTCTGATGTTCAGCCGAGCATCAACAAACACCCCCAGGTCCCTTTCCTCTTCACAATCATTTAACCACTCATCCCCAAGCCTATAGTGCTGCATGGGGTTATTATGGCCGAAGTGTAGGACCCAGCACTTGGTCTTGCTGAACCTCATCCCATTCACCTCAGCCAAGAGGTGTTCAGATGTCTTCAGATATCTCTAAATTTCCCATTGTGAGCAATGAAAAAATATTAGTAATTTTTAAAAAAGTGAATTATTGTTTAGTTCTCTTTTTAGCGATTGGTGAGATAATGGTCAGTTTCCCTCTGAGATGAGTCCCTGAAGTAAATCATTCTTTTTATCCAAAACTCTTGTGAGGTAGAAGACCATAACACTACCCCGTTTCTGAACTGAGGTGGTTTATGTTCAGATAGAATGCAAGAGAGAAAACCTCAAAATAGTTGCTATCCGCCTATGGAAACATATCAACCAGTGTATTTACACACTTTTATGCATAGGCAGTGAATATAAATTTCGCCTTTGGGCATTTAGGTAATCAGACATTTAGGAAGGTGTCAACATAAAGGAGGGGCCATATTTCATGCAAGTAACCCTGTAATTCTCAGTAAGTATCTAATTCATAGATAACATTTCTCTTTGCTTCTCTCAGTACCTTCATAAAAATTGCTGAATGTCCATGGCTTCATTACCATAATTACTTTATAAAAACTGGGCATCTTTTGTTCTTTGTGGATTTAATTTGTAGGCGTGTTCAAGTTTCTAGCTTGTGAAATCCTTAGGGAATCCTTTGTTGTGCACAACTTTTCCTTCTATGTAATGTAACTCCGGCAGCTAATAGTTCAAGTTGCTACATTTTTCATCCAGTGGTGAACTATTTCTCTCTCATTTGATTTATTATTATTATTATGAAGTGACAAACTAATTACTGAAAGGTGAACAAGTTTGACTGTCTTTTCTGGAAAAAAATAATAATAATAAAAAAAGGGAATTAATTGACAGGGTAGGCAGGAAGAAGCTAAAAATGACCTAAGTAAGCAATAGTTTAGGAGTGGCTTTTGAAAAGGCCAGTGAACGGAATTCACAGAGCTAGCAACTTGCCTAGGTTGTGATACATGAGTTATATCTAATATTTTGGCAATGTATAAAGCAATCTTTCCCCAATCTTCTAATCAAGGAAGTAACAAAGAGTGAATGTCTGATGCCTGCAAAGGAAAACCCCTTGTCCACATAAGTTTTGACACCGAAGTTATCCCTGTGAATGCACCTATAATATAAATAGAGATTTAATAAACTCTTTTTTATAAACACTGTGAGAACCTTTCATGGTTTTCTAATACTCAAGGGATTTGCATATGTTTAGACTTCCGTAAAAAATCAAACTATTTACTTGTTAATGGGGTAGAATTTGCACAACTTATAACTAAATGCAAGTGCACTCATTTACTTTAAAAGGGGGGGGGGGAAGGGAAGGAAGGAAAAATACAACAAAAGGAACATTGAATCACAATTTTAGTAAAGGTTATGCAAACTTTGAAATAAGAAGAAAAATATCTAGTTTAATGCATATCATATGTCCTACATATTTTGATAAAGACAATTTTGACTATTATTCATGGAATTAATCATAAAATTATAGAATGATTTGTGTTGGAAGGGACCTTTAAGATCATCTATTTCCAGCCCCTCTGATGTAGGCATTGACAACTCCCAGTAGACCAGGTTACTCAAAGCTCCATCCAGCCTAACCTTGGACATTTCTAGGGGGCGCTCATCCACAACATTTGTAGTTAATCTGTTCCAGTCTCACCCACACTTACAGCAAAGAATTTCTTCCTAGTATTTTATCGAAATTTACCCTTTTCCAGTTTAAAGCCATTGCCCCTTGTTCTGATGTCACGCACCCCTGTAATAAGTCCCTGCCCAGCTTTCCTGTAGGCCTCCTTCAGGTACTGGATAGCTGCTATAAAGTCTCTTTGGAGCCTCTTCTTGGCCAAAGAGCCCAAGCTCTCTCAGCCTGTCCTTGTAGAGGAGGTTCTCCAGCCCTCTTTGTGGCCCTCTTCTGACTCATTCCAACATCTCAAAGCCTTTCTTGTGTTGGGGGCCCCAGAATTGGATGCAGTATTCCAGGTGAAGTCTCATGAGATCAGAGTAGAGGGGCAGAATCACCTCCCTCTACCTGCTGGTCACAATTCTCTCGATGAAACCCAGAATACTGTTGGCATTCTGGGCTGCAAGTACACATGGCTTGCTCATGTTGAAAATTTCATCAAGTGACATTCCGAAATTCTTCTCCCCAGGGCTGCTCTCAAGTCATTCTCTGACAAACCTGTGTATGTGCTAGGGATTGCCTTTGCCTAGGTACAGGACTCTGCACTTGGCCTTGTTGAGCTTCGCAGTGCTGGCACGGACCCACCTCTTGGACTGTCCAGGTCTCTCTGGATGGCGTCCCTTCCCTGTAGCATATCAACTGCACCATTCAGCTTGGTGTTATCTTCAAACCTGCTGAGGGTGCACCCAGTCCCACTGTCCATGTCACTAACAAAGATATCCCTGGTTCCCTGAGGAGCACCACTCGTCACCAGTCTCCATTTGGACACTGAGCCATTGATTGCAACACTTGTACCGTGACCATCCAGCCAATTCCTTATCCAGCGGGTGGCCCATCCATCAAAATAAATTAGTCTGTCTTGTTAAATTCACTGGGCCAGGTTTTACCTACACATTATTGCATTTTCTTTGTTCCTTTCATACACTGTTTTATTATAGTACTTCCTATTTCAGTTGTAAGATTTAATAATGGACTTTCTGTTGTGGCACAACATGAAAATCCAGAGTTGTCAGAAGACTGTAAAGCACATGATCAAGAAAATTATTAGTTCCTCAGTGTACACAGTACATTCAAGATAAGACAGGAAGAAGTTACCTTCTGTTTTCTGACAGAACGCTCTTTTAACATCTTTTTATGCAGATTCACTTTATTACAGTTATTAAGAAACATTGCATGAGATTTTCAAGTAGTAAAGAAGATAAAATGAGATGTACAAGCCATTTGTACTCATAGAGATACCACAAGTCCTAAATATCAATCTATTGAATTGTAAAGGCCATTTATAAGTATGCATGGTTCAAAGAAGAGATACTGGCAGCACAAAAAAAAAAAAAAAAGCTGGTAATTCAGTTGTATGTACCCAATTCATGTGAGCCAATGAAATCATTTTATGGGCTTACTTTTACTTCAAATACTAAAATTCTCATCAAGGTCTGAAGAAACACTCTTTGGCTTCCTGCTTCAGACACCTAGGGACAATAGATAGAGAGCAATCTCTAATAGTATAGTTCCAAGGACTGGAAATGACGCTGAGACCAAAATAAATTAATCCAAAATCAACATTATTATTTAACTTCTGTTTCCACTGAATTAGAAAGGCTTCTAGCGCTTGGAATGCAAGTAAATTCCAAGGCTTGCTATGCTTGATTCCAGATCAAAGAAATATATGAATTTCTCTGAAGGTTTCCTTTCCTTCTTGAACTGTAACATCTAGGACAGAAAATTAGCATATGCAGTTCATGTTTCTTCCTTAAAAAGTAATTTTAAAGTGTCTTGACCACAATATTTTTTTCCATAAATGATTGTCCATAAGTATGTTGCAACACAAGTGACACTCAGTTCCTTATTCTTGGAGTTAGGACTCATGTGGTGTGTATATGCAGTTTGCTTTCACAAGTGTTAACACTTGGATATTTAGTCTCTTTGAGCAACTACTTATCTCTGTCCTCTAAGAGACAAGGTGAAATTCTATTTCCTCTGAGTTAGTAGCCTTTCTTAGCCCTTAAACTGGGTCAAAATTCCACCTTTTTTTCTTGCATCTGGTTAAATAAGTTCTTCATTTTGGTCAAAGAAAACAGCATATAGATGCTTCCTTCTCCCTGAATATTATTTTTAGACTAAAATCACATATTTTTCCTTTCTTTTGTATGGCATTAAATGAGAAAATTCTGAAAATAAGGCTCACTTTGATGTCATCTTGAAAAGGCCTGTGTTAAGTTACGCCATTTCCAAAATATCTTGGCTTTCTACACACTGCAAAACTAAGTAAAAACTGCACCAAAATAACTGTGTAAGTACTAGAATAATGCACTGTGCATAGCCATAGCCTTGCGATGATGAATTTTGAAGAGAAGTTCAGGGTAGAATTCCAGACCTGCCCTGACTCGAGACACCATCTGATGATTCTGTGTGTTTTCGCTTTCTATAAGTGCTTTTCTTCAAAATTTCTGTGATCAAATTTCTGCAAATTTCTGCAAATTTCAATATATAGAATTCTCTAAGTCATTTGGATCTTATCTTCCTAATATTTTCTTTTATGTCATGGTTTAACCTGAACACAGCACAGCTGTTCACTTTCTTTCAACCCTTCTTTGGGACTGGGAAGAGAATTGGAAAAAAAATGTAGAAGTCATAGGTTGAGATAAAAATTGTTTAGTCAAATGGAAAAGAAAAAGGGAAAGAATGTTTATCACAAATAAATAAATAAATAAATGTTCAAAGTGATGCACAAGCAATTGCTCACTATCTACCAATTAATGCCTAGCCAGTTTCAAAGCAGCAGGTGTACCCCTGGCCATCTCCTCTCAATTATAAAGTTTTTTTTCACAACATGATACAAGACACAGAATATCCATTTGGTCAGCCCTGGTTCACCCCCCTGCCAACACCTTGTGCCCCTTCAGCCCCCCTCATTGGTAGGATATTATGAGAAGTTGAAAAAGTGAAATGTCCCTGGCTCTGTACAGTACTATGCAACAATAGCTAGAAACATTGCTGAGTTATCAACAGTATTTTTCTCCTGAAGACATAGCACAACATCATATCAGAGTCTTAAGAAAATCAGCTCTGTCCCAGCTGAAACCAGGACCTATTACCAGTATCAATGCCTTCTTTTTGATATTTTTGATTTAAAGAATGCATAGAAAGTTATTCCTTCCCCGACATGTTCAAGATACAATATTATTTATGACATTCCTATTGCTTTTCTTAAGTCATAGTTTCCTACAGAGACTATTTTATGACCTTTTTGGCGATATATGTAGGATGTTTCTGTATGACAAAGTTTTGTTTTGCCTTCAAAAATGTAATTACTGCATCTAGCATTCCAGTATTATGATGTTAGATAAATGGAAATCCACCTATGCAATATTAGGACTTAGCAAATATGTTTGTACCAAGAAAATTAGCACATTATGTCTTGCTTTGAGCCCTTGAGAAATCTATGTGTACGTATCAATACTCTTCAACTGAGCCACGTTTTTGGTGTGCAATGTTAGGCTGCAAGGATATTTTTAAACACTGCTCTACTATCTGACTGAATTAATGCCTCTCATATTTCAATTATGTCCATAATATAGCACACTAAATTTTAATTTCTCTATTCTTATTCTGTACTGCAAACTTAGAATGTGTATACTAAGTTTGACTATGTATGATTCCTGACTTTCATTCAAATTTAGATGAGGAATTTGTATTTTTATTGGGAAAAATGTTTCATCAAAATTCCTCTATCCTCAGTGCAAATACAGTCTTACTTCTAATGCTGCCTGAAAGCAAAGCAGGGTTTGAAATAGGATTATTATTATTATTATTATTTCTTACATATGATAAAGTCCTCTGCAGTTTCTGTGAGAGCCTAGCTTCTGTTGTGCAACTGTATGTATGTGCCACTACTCAAATTGTACAAATATATTGGACATCTGTTTCATGAACAATGCCTTGTTTTTGACAGAATGCAATGTTAGACATATCCCTTCAAACAGCTTCAAAGTAAAAATGAAATACAGCAAGGAATGAAGGCTGTCTTTAGTTCCTTAATCTTCTGCCTTTATGCTCTTGTGGATTAATCTTGAGCTTGGATAAATATACTTGGCAAGAAAATGCTCTCGCTCACTGTTTTTTCTTCCTTTTTTTTTTTTCTTATAAATTCTCCAGACTCTCCAGCCTAGAGTGCACAGCCCAGAGTGCACATAATTGTTTTTAATGGAGAACTCTCTAGTTCCTATGCTCCCCAGTCTTATCTTCAAATTAAGTACACAATTAGATTTTCTGGTGGTTTTGGCAGTTGGACACTGGCAGTGTGTACCTATATTTAATATACACCAGGTACATAAGTCTGATTTGCGTAGTTCATTCAAAGACAATTTTAATTTAGCAGTTTGCAAAGGAGGTATTGGAGAACTGTTCAGGTTGTTTTAGGGATCAGGATTTAGCCCTGACAAATGGGGAATTATGTCTGTTCTTTATTCTATTCATTTTTGTCTAAACTGTTTTCTTACCTGTAGTATGTACTTTGGATACTTTGTGACTTATATCACATCTTTACTATTTTCCATAATTTTTTTCCATGCATTCATGGTCTCTTATAAGAAACTGATGTAAAGCTACCAAAGGTAGTTTAGAGACTTCATTTGTTCACCCTGTTCTCCCTGAGAAATGAATCTGTTTCATCATATGATTCTAACAGCTAAACATAGCGTATTTGAATATTCTTGGTAGTATCCTTGGTAGTAAGAGGTAGTTAAAATGGATTAATCATTGTATGCTTTCTCTGGGTTTGTAATAGATTTGCATCTTCATTTTCTTCAAGAAAAGTGGTATTTATGAATGAAAATAAATCAAAAAGAATGCATTTTAATACATATGTTTTCAGACCCGCTATGAAAATTTCCTATGAAAGGGGTCATTGCTCTACATAGCTTAACTTAAACCTAAGGATGAAGATAAAACTGACTATTGCTTGGACAACAAGGAAGGTAGGATTTGATACAACATAACAGGAGAAAGCAATGTGAAAAAGAAACTTGAAAAGGATCTCTTCCTACCTTTTTGAAACAAAATAGGGCTTCTTGTCTTCATCAAGATTCCTGAGTAATGAACCAGTTATCCCATTGAGAAAGACATCACAGCCTGTTTTAAGGAAGGTGGGAGAGATTGTTAAAATTTCTTGAGGAGAAACAAGGTGGATTTTTAAAATTTATGCTTATTTTTATTTCAGCTTGTGGGCTTTTTATATTTTTTTGTTTTCCCCCTCTGTCCATGACTTTTATATGTAATATGTCACTTCAGTTTTCTTTCTTCATCTGCACAAATAACTCCTACACTCAACAAATTTATGCTAGTTTGTAATGTTAATATATCATCCCGAAATAGTAACACTTCTTAAATTATAAAAAACTATGGAAATTAAGTGAAAAATCATAACTCTCAAGCGCATATTTAATATCCAAATTCAGTTACTGAATAATTGCAGCAAAATGCTCAGAAACCCTCAGAACTTAAAACAGAAAGCTTCTCTTCATTTACATTGAAATGGAATAAGAGATATGGTTTTATCTATTTGTGGACATTCCACAAAAAGGAAAATGAGGTTGAATTCATGGAACAAGTTATTCACTGCTAATTATACACTGCTCTAGCATCAATGGAAAAATCAACCTCAAATGTACTGCAATAACTTAGCAACGTGAACGGGAAGCATAGCTGTTCCCTGATGCACATGAATACAAGATGCTAAATTGTATGAAAATAGCCCCAGGATATTGTTTCAGATTCTATATTGAATAGCTCTGCTGCAGCGGAAAGCAAAAGAAAGCAAACAATTTTGATTTTTTTTATCGGTAAAAAATGTATTAGGTAAAATCCAATATGCCCATGGATCAGGAGTTCAGGTTAAGTTGGAAATGTTCACTTGGCCAGTTGCTTTCTTCTTAACTGTATTATTTGTTTGCCTGGCAAATAGAGAAATAAATAAATAAAAGGTCTATTCCTCACATTTCACTTCTCTTCTTGCTTTCATCCTTCAAGTGGACCTAATCCCATATTTGTAATGTTATAATCCCCTGATATGGAAATTAATGTGGTGTCACACATATTCAGTACAATGTAGCTTCAGTGCCAGAAGGGACAGTGAGCCTTGAAAAGAGCAAGATATTCTAAAAATATAAATGAGTATCCATGTAAAATAATATGCAATATTTTTTTTTAGTCATATGTAATATGTGGCCAAAATTGCATGTTTCACTGAAAGAATAATTTGTTCCACTGAGTTTGAAACGACTCACTTTTGTTTCCCTTGGACTACTCAGGAGGGCATATGTATTGATTTCAGATATGAGGACATTATAAAAAGTCATAATCATGGTACAAAACTGCTAAGGAATGTTTTTTTCTAAAACAGCCACATGGATCTTAGAAATAAAGTTTTTGGAAGCAAATTCCTCTAGTGGTTCCATTTGTTCCATCCACAGGGGAAGCATAAAAGACAAAGACAAAATTCACCCTCACATCTTTTGGGGTCTGAAATGAGATTCTCAAGTAAACATCAGGAAATATTCATTGCTTCCACATGTCATGCAAATGAGATAGGGAAGCCAGCTCTATCTAGATGGCTCGTGGGCTCCATCCAGGTCACAGAGCAGTAGTCTTACTGAGTCAGGTTCTCTGAGAGTATTAGTTGTCCCAGTAAACTTCTGAAAATGGAATCTCCACTGCACAGGTATCTTGATATCAAATGCCTGCTCATGGAATCTTCTAATTTCTCTCTGTGCTTGTCTTTCCCTTGTGAATAAAATATTTTTTGTTTCTTCTAGCCTCTGCATGGAATGCTACTGAGATTTAAAAAAAAAAGCAAGCATTACAATGTACATTTTATTTGATAATACAGTGTCCACAATTGTTTTGCTGATACTGTAAATCTATAGACAGACTGAAAGTAACAATAAGAAACATTTTAATAGGAGTGTTGAGGGGAACTGAACTGTAAAATCATTGTAAGTCCATTTAAGAACTTTCCCTTCATTCCACACATCTCTTTCCCAAAAGCACTTCAAAATATGTTTTTAATTGTCTTGAACATCTTATTAAATTCTGCATTGCAAACTGCAGCCCTGATGGGAAGATACCTGTCAGGGCATAGCAAGAGTAAAATGCATCTCTTCTGAGAAATCCGTGAGTCCATTTTTCGGCTCTTGTATTATCATTCTTGAGCTTATTTTTTCAATCATTAATCTCAAAATACTGCTGGCAAACAGTTTATGTGGTGGTTCATTATACTGCCCAGCAGGCAGTGAAATCAGCAAGAGCAGGGTTTGTTGGACTGCTCCATATGTTTATTTGCTAGCATGCACAGAAAACAGCCTCACACACAGATCTTGAAAATGCTGAATCAAGCAAATATGGAAAGAGCAGCGAGAAGAGGGAATGGAGGAGGGGGAGAGAAGATTCACATGCAGGTTGGAAATTTCTTTCTTATCAGAGATGAAGGATGTCAGGACACTGAGTATAACCACAGATGTTATATACCACAGATGGCCGGCCAAATCTGAGAGACTCCTAAGTTCTTTCTGCCTTTTGCACAGGGGCTCCACTCAAGCTCTTCCTAAATTTTGGCCCCAGGTCTTCCCCACAGCTCCATGCTGACCTCCAAACCACAGAGAGCTGAGGCAGTGTGCAAAGGTAGGTCTTAATCCTGAGTCCTTACTTGCCATCCCCATCACTCAGAGTGGTCACTTCTCTCCTCTGTCCCAAACTGCTCAGTGGGATGAGATGAAGTTACAGGATACATTCAATCAGATGCAACTTGTCTTCGCTTTCTATCCAAAAGTTACTTGCTGTTCAGACCTGGTGCCCTTCTATCTCTTGGGATGAGTGACCCCTGCAAGGAGCACAAAGATCCTGTGCTTCAGAACCTTGGCAAAAGAAAAAGGGAAAAACACACAGAGAAATTTGGTCCTCACATTTCAATTTGCTCAATTTAAAATTTTTGTGAGAACTCAGTTGGAGTAGAAGATGACTAGTGGCTTTCCTATGGCTCCTAATTACTTTTCGTTTGCTACATTTTTTGTGACAGTGTCACCAAAGGAAGAGGGATATAAGAAGATCTGTAATCTTATCTATCCTATTACTGTTTTATCTTAATTTCATTTGGGGAGAGCAGTTTTAGGGGGTTCACTATATTAAGTCAGGAGCATACTATTCTTGACTTCTCACAAACACAGAAGACAGCAGCTAAGCCAAAGGGTTTGTAATCTCAGTCGCTAGCAGAAGAGTTTCCAGATAACTCTTGTGCCAGACAAAGAGATGAATTAGAGGATGTTCTGCCCAGTGGATAGACTAAAATTAGTTGCACCTACTCTGCTCTCCTTTTTAACTTAGCAAATATCTCAGACAGTTCCAGCAATATGACAGACATCTATAGCTTCAGTTTTTCTTTCTGTCTTATTCAAATAAAGAAAAAACACTGGTGTAGTATGTTGTGTTTGGGCTTGTTAATGTATGTGTTAAAGTAGAAATATCTTGTGTCTGTCATGGACTGCAAGTAGATCCAGGATGGTCCTAAATTACTAAATTACTGTGAAGCTCTGTTACTGATCTTTGAGTGACCCCAAACAGTTATCTATCAATACATTTTTATTTATTAGAAAAACAGGAAGAAAGCAGGATTTTAGAGACCTGTAATGGATCCACAGGAAAAAAAAAAATATATGAATGGAATGGAATGGAATGGAATGGAATGGAATGGAATGGAATGGAATGGAATAGAATAGAATAGAATAGAATAGAATAGAATAGAATAGAATAGA
>JAPSGF010000004.1:7687000-7714472 GCA_035772895.1 Perdix hodgsoniae | reverse complement strand
AGATGTGCTGTTGAATAACTGTTTCACATCTTGCTTAAACAATAAAGAAATTTCTTTTACATAGTTCTGTGAAGATAAAATAGAATATATAATCTTGATGGCTCATCAAGCTGTAACTTTCAGATTATTTTCTGTACAGAATTGATGGATCAGTAGATAAAGCTTCAATTAATGTCACTGAATTGTAATTGCATAGGGATTGTTTACTATGATCAGAAAAAAAAATAATAGACCTGTGAAACAACAACTAAGAGATCTCTGAAATTATGAGCATGCATTAACTAAAGCAAGAATGCATCCTCTGCCTCATTATAGCTGCTAAAATGCTTTTCAAGGACTGGACTAGACAGAGTACTCGTACATGATTTGAGGAAGTACAACCTAGGGGAAGGAAGCTAACAGGCCTATATTCAGTGTTATATCTACTTATATGGCATAGGAATTTTAGTGATATCAACTAGTGAGCATCATTCTTGAGTTAGATAATTTACAAATTTAGGAGAACAGAACTTTTATAATACTTTACTATTACAATGATTACAATACACGGTAAATATGTTTAAAATGTAAAATAAAATAAAATAAAATTAGATTTTGCAAAAAATGCCTAAGGACATGCAAACTAACTCTCATAAAGACTGATGCCTCTAGGTAGCACTGTAGAATATCAGGTATAGTTGTGTGAAGACACATAGTATCATGTCTTCAGATTACACTGAATTTTTAGAAAAAATAAAGGAATGTGGGATTGGTACCCAGACAATCAAGATCCTCCAAAGTGGAGTATGGGTAGAGTATCTGCGTTAACAGTTTTAGCATAGTTTATTTTAATGATTTACAGTAGCAACTGTATTAGTTTGTAATCTTTAAGAAAGTTTTTGCTTAACTCAAGCTTTAGCATTTACTTTAAAAGATTCAAGTATGAGAAACTGTAAAAGTTGGCAATCTGGTTTGAAATTGTAGAAAAAAACAAACAAACAAAAAAGTAAATACAGTGACCTCATTAGATAAAATTCCTCAGTACAAATTCGGGGAAATAATTATATGCATTTATTCTTAATTGTATCACATAAATCAGATCCCAAAACCCAGGGTCTGGCAGGGCAGACAAAAGTTACCTGACAATTAGAAATTCAGAGATGGTATTTCCATTCAGCAGTCTTTACTTTATGGCATTATTTTTATTTAGGGGAAAAAAAAAAATGTAAATTAAGAAGTGTCAAATGATAATTTCTGCCTACCAAGGAGAGACACCCCTTCTCTCCCTCCCTCCTTTAACAGTATCTCCTTGTCAATACCATGTTAGCTTCTTAGTCACTGCCATTAAGTGATCTGGCTGATTACTTTGTCTTCCTGCCCAGATTGGAGTGCATTTTACTCTCTGAATAGAAAATGAAGTAGGACCACAGCCTACATGAAGCACCTAGCTACTCTTCATATGTTTTACTTTGGTAATTGATAGGTCTTACCAGTTTTTATATTTTTGCTCTTTGTCTTACAGAGAATGACGGCAAGTTTGTATATTAACTCATTTAATTACAATTGTAGGAAAAAAAAGGTGTTTAATGGTGGAAAGTGCCTATGAAAGAGATTCCATTTAATTATGCAAACACTGCTAGGTGATGTAGAGTGGTAAGCTCCACATTTTCCACATTAAAAATGTGAAAAAGGTATTCCTTCTGTTTTTGTACTAGGAGACAGAATTCTTGTATATTTGTCAGCATGTGTAAAAGTAACTTTCTGCATACCTCTCATTCCATTTATGTTTACTTGTATCTTATGACAGTTAATATAATGGATCTTATAAATATATCATTTTCATTTTTATCATACTTCTTGTTGGATCCAGAAATTTATGAAGCTCCTCTGGGAAGTACAATATTTGTACTTTTTCTTTCTTCCTTCCTCCTTTCTTTCCTGTTTTCTTGCAGACAATGTTCCACCAGTATTCACTAAAATCTGCTAAAATTAGTCAGGCCTTTGCTTTAAGAACTCTCACCCTACTTATTGTGTGAACAGAAAGCAAAGAATTCTGGTGGAAAAAAAAAAGGAAAAAAAAAGGCATGATTCTTTTTTTCTGTAATAGCTCTACCAAGAAGAAATAGATTTATCCCCATCTCCATGTGAATGTTCAAATACTATGGTAGATAAGTCATATAGAACTTGATTTTGAAAATGAATGTTGGTTTTGCTGTCTGCAAATCTCAAAAATACTAGGCTTCTTCATTTGCTACTGAATTGCAAATGAGTTGTGCACTGGATAGACAGTGTTCTGGTGCAAGAAATTTCCAAAGCACATGAGGCATCTTCAGTTAGGCATCCAAAAGAACTATAATCTTTTGAAATACATATATATGGATCTTATATCAAGACAATGATTCAGTTATTCCTCTGCCACATTCAAATACTACAGCAGTAAGTGTCATAGAAAACCTCATGTGAATATTAGTTCTGTACTGAGATGGTAAATTAGGTGGTGCGCTGTATTCAAAGCATGTTGCCAAACCCTGTACAAGAGAATGGAATGAAATATTTAACTTTTGCTCATTCACTGAGAGTAAGTCTTCCTGGGCAATGAACAAAGCTGGGAATCAGTCAGAAATAGCTCATTGAAAAGACATTTTCAAAAGGAGGATGTATAACCTAAAATAAAGGTTATCAGCATTAATTCTGGTATTTCCTAAGCTTGGAGATCTTGACGGTTAACCTTAATGATCTTCAGTGTATTTTTAGATATATTCTAATAAATGTAATCTTAAAAGCTCCCAATCAAGAGTGAGATCCTGTTGTACTAGACTACAAAAACAGTAAGAGAAAATTACTGCCCTTAAGTAGTTTTTTGTATAAATAGGTGCAGGTCTTTTTTTTTTAGAGTTTGATGATGTTCAGAATAGGAACAATAGGGCTTTTTCTCTGGCTATGCCTTTCAAATAGAGACAGAGATGAGAGCAGCCAAGTGTCTCCACCAAAACAGTTATCAAAAGAATTACTTTACCATAGGCTTCTTAGCTAGAGGTCAGGGAGTTGCTGCCACTCTGCCCTTCTCATGTTTCTGAAAGGGAAGCGACTCTCCTCTAAACCCCAGATAGTCAAGACAGGCTCCTGAAAATGGAAGAGAAGATTCTACTACAGAAAAAGATTATAATTTCTGAGCTATAAACAACTGAATCACATACATTTTGTAGCAAACTTCTGAACACTGCTAGAGAATATTTTCTGTAAGATTTAGAAATCTCCACCTAACCTTTACAGACAGCACCTAACCCAGTATTTGGTGCACACAAACTAAGCAGTCATTCTTTCTGATTGATTTTCAAATTGATATTGACTTTCCAATTCACATTCACCTCACTGAGTATCTTTCATTCATCCATCATATTTCTAGCGTGCTCATCACTGTAGCCCATCAAGGCTGCACATAAATCATGGAATAAATAATCACATGACAGATACCTATGCAAATGATTATTTCTTTGCCAGTCCCAATAATTTAGTATCTTTCAAAACCACGATAATTATAATCCCTTCCTTTCTCTTAGTGCTTTTTATTGTACAGCCTATTTTTTCCAATCCATTTGTTTATCTTAACCTCCCTTTACTGTTTTCTGAGAACAAAAACACACTTCCAAAGAAATGAAGCTAATGAGCACTAGAAAAGTCCGCATGAAATCCAAAGCAAGCAATTTCATGCCGGTGAAAACATCATGTATTACAGTACATGTTCTATCTACTGCAGAGCATCTTGACTGATTTTATTATGTAAGAAAACACATACAATCCAGTCTTGCAGTCCCTAAAATGTATTCTGAAAGAGTGAAATCAACTGAGAGTGAAAACAACTGAGTGATTTGAAAAAGATATTAAAAATGTTGCCTTTATCCTCCACATAATAGATACCCATGAATGTTTGGATTCTTATCTGTTCTTTTTAATAAAGTTTTACATTTTAATATTAAGAGCTTTTTTTCTTACAACATCATATTTTTCTTTTGAGTAGAAGAGTCGCATGGAACAATGACTGACTTTTTATACTTCTAACAGAATTGTTACAACAAATTGTTGCTGCTGGAAATTTCAATCAGTACATGTTTAAAGTTTATTTTTTGAGTACTTCTACTACCATGGAATTTAATGAACATTTAATGAAAATCTGAGAAAATCCAGTGCACATTTTACAAACAGTGATAGATACCTACCAGTGAGAAAGAAAATGTTTGGTCTTTTTAGCTCATATTCCAGTCATGTTCCCTCATCGTTACAAACTAAACAATTCCAAAAACTAAAGTAAGCAGTAACAGTGGCACAATATAATGTAATTATAATTACTCAGTAACAATTATGTCTCTTTAATGAAAAAAACAACTTGTCAAAGTAAGTTTAAATGTAAATTTGATGCCTCTGTCTCTTCACATACTATAGAAAATGTCCCATGCCCCCCAAAACAAGTAAACAAACAAAGAACGATTAAAAGAGAGGAAGAAATATAGGACAGAAAGCAACAGATTTGCATATTTCTTTTCCTCTCTACTTACAAAAAAAATAATAATAAAAAAAAATCCTTGCTATTTAAAAACGAACAAGAAATGACTAAAATAGCTTTCTTGAAATTGATTCAGCACTACCATAAAATTCAAGCCCAAAAGTCCTATGAAGTGTTAACTGTATCAAGTTTGTAACAAAAAATGGTTAAACTTTTTGCCATTGAATCAGAATTCTGTAACACCATGACAGACATCTTCAATAAAGTGATAAAGATATTATTTTCCACTGCAGACATAAATACCAGTGCATTTTTTTCAATTAAAGTTTTTACATGTAACAGACCCTCTGTTGAGCGGAGGATGCTGATTGAATAGGGCCTGGAAGTAATAAGATGTTGTCCAATTACCAACTGCCATAAGTAACAGAAAGATCACAGCTCTTGTATTTGTTTTGCCTTCCAGCAAGTCCTGAAAGTGTGGGAAAGTGGCTGTCACAATGGAAGATAAGGACCTGGGGAGGTTTGGCCTCTCTGTTTGGAACTGTTCTTACTGCCCATCACCAACAAGAATCAATGAGTATCACTTCTAATCCATCTCTTCTTTTTCTCTCTCATTTCTGTAGTGGATTCATTATGTGAATTTTCATCCTGGAATGGCAAGACTCAAGTTCTCCTACATTTCTCACAAGTTTTATCACAAAGGCTGAGATAGAATCAGATGCCCTAGGAAGTGAAGAGCTGTAAGTCTTGGCTTTTTTTTTTCTTTATAGCTTTTTCTCCTAGGAGAGGCTGCTTTTGCTCAGCAGCCTTATGTTCCCATTCCTATTTCAAGGCACATAATTCTTCTTGTAAAGAGAGCATAGAAACTTTCTAGTCTTGGGTTATACTTGAATTTAGATCTCTTCCTCCTTTAGTAAATCTAATGTATACTGACTAGTATCAAAATACACCAGTGGTGTTTTCATAAGGAATACATATTTATTTGTACATTCTGAAAGAAATCTTTCGGGTACATCGGTCCTACTGGACTTTAACCACTGAAACTTCTCTGAGGATATATGTATCTCTTCAAGATCGGGACTTAGATCTTCCAAAGATGACTGAAATTGTTACACAGATATCATGGGGAAATTTTTAAATTATTATATTTTCTGTTACAAATTCAATAATTTTAATTTCTTACTTTGTACAGTTTTTATGTGTGATTTTGTCCTTACAGTATTTGGACACTGTTTCAATGATTTTGTTGAAGAAATATGCATATATTCTAATAACTTGTATTCTTGTAGGTAATGAATTTGTGTCTATTCAGTTACCATTTCTGGAATACATCATACTGACAAATGATTGATTAGATTTGACAGAGGAAAATGAAGCATACTTGACATAAAGTGTCAATACAGTACTGGCAATAATTTTATGTATAGCTGAGCAGATGATTTACTTGTTTTCAACTATATTTGTTTATTTCCTGTTTATGTTATAAATGCGTTTCACATGCTTCTCCTCCCTTCCCCTCCTTTTCCCTTTTCTCTTCTCCCCATTTCTACTCCCTTTCCATCCCTTCTCCTTGCCTCTTCTTGCCTTTTCTCTCCTTGTACATTCTCACCTCTTGCTTTGCCCCACCTTGCCTTGCCTCACTTTTCTCTGTTCTCACTTTTGCTGTCCTGCCAAGCCCTGGAGCATTTTTAAAATACAGAATTTAATAACATCAACAACTTGCATTTCCTAAAGCAGTGAGAAAATAAAAATATTTTAATTACTGCATATTCAGCATTTATTGAAAAAAAAAGGAAGAAATTAGCGCTTAACTAAAAAAATGTTCACAGTATCCACAAAAGACCTTCTTAAAAATGGATAAAATATTTGTATTGTATGTGAGAACTTGTAGGTATGTTCAGCAGAATGTTAGATTACATCGCAACACACAAACATGAATCAGTTTTGTGGTAGTAAAACATTATTAATAGATAAACACTATCTTTCTATTAATGGTTAAATTATAGAATGGGAGATTAGACATAAGTGCCAAATAATCCACCAATGAAAACAAATTGTTCATGACAATGCATTTGTCAATAATTTTCATCCAACATTAATAGGTAATGAGTATGTGGAACTGGAAACTTTAAGTACATTGCATTTCTCTGATATTTCCAAGCTTAATGTAATAACAGCACCTCATAACTTCTCTTATTGTCAAGATCTGTTGCACAGCAAAATCAAATCAACTGGTAAATGGATATGACACTATGTTCTGATCAGTTTCAAGTTGAGGACCTTTGAATTAGCAACAAACTGTTCTGGGGAAAAGGAGAAAAATTGACCTTCCTTAAGAAGACAGTTCTCACTGTCTCAAAAAAAATCAGTTTATCTCTGGTATGGTTGGCTGCATGTCTAATGATTTAGCAGCTTGAAAAAAGATCCTAAGGGTTAGATTTCTGGATGCAAGCATTTAAAACCTTCCATTCTTTTTACTCTGATACACAATAAGGCTTTAGGTATTTGTTTTCACTTTTTTTTTTTTTTTCCCCAAGTTTTTGTTTACATTTGTACTTTCTCAGACATGATACAGAAATCTTTAGATGCAGAATTGCAACAAGGACAGTGGGAGTTGTCAACTTAATATAAGGCATCTAAGTCTTAAGTATTTAAGTGCTTCTTCAAGTGACTCTGCATAACGTGGAAGAAAATTCCCTGAACCTAAGTGATATTTAAATTTCTGCAAAACAGCATTAGAAAAAGCAAGGTTGTTCTGTTGGCTTTATATGGAACAAGATTATCCCAGGTAAGATGACTGCCGGTTGTCTTGGGATCAACTCTGAACTTTCCACTTTCTTCAGCAAAGGGAGCTCATGTATAATCAGTGCTGATAGCATTAAGTGGGATACTCATTCTCTCTCTTTTTTTCTGAACTGATTTCAGAATCACAGTGAAAAAAAAAATAAAAAAATCACTAAATACAAGAAAATTGAGGAATCAGTTACCCGAGGCTTTAAAGTTAAAAAATTCCAATATATTGTTCTGGAAAAATTGGATCTATTATGCATGCATTGTAAAGGTAGACTGTAGTTCTACAATAAGTCTGATATGCTCTAGCAATTAACAAAAAAAAATAATGTTGAAATGTATAACTGATTTGAATTTCTGTGAAAACCAAACGCCTACATTTCGTTTGTTGGTTAAATATTCAGAGTCAGAGAAAAATGTGCACCTGATTACTCTTTGTAACTGTCAAATTGAGTTATTTTAAGTGAATTAGCAACTGTTTCCTTTGGCAGTTTTTAAGAATTCTTATTTTTCTAATTTTAAAATGATATTTAGCTGGTAAATTGAAGTATAATAATTGAAAATGACTATCACTGGACTAAATATTTCATAATCATTTATATTTTGTCACTTTTTAAAAAATTGCTACTACAATTCAATTTAAAAAGTTCTAAAATCCTTCTGTTTTCACCAGATATGAAAAAAATATATTCTTTTTTTTATCTTATACTCAATGACAGCAAAAGCTGAAAGCATTCTCAAAAATGTTACATTGCATTCAAGTGTTGTATTTTCAGTTATAAGGGGCTGAATACATAAATATATATTAATTGCAAACTAAGGAAAACTCTTCAGGTTTCTATTTTAAAATAGTTACTAAAGAGAAAATTTATTTGTGCGCTATTCAATCTAGGAAAATAAAATGAGCAAATTCAGTCTTTTTGGATGCATCTCTACATACCTCATGCTGTAGTGTTATAAATACATTACATCTTTTTGTGCTGCAGAAAATTCTTGTCAATTATTCGTAATTCAGGTGTTAATTGGAGTTTTTTAGTGCTTTATTTGAACAGTAAAGGTTTTCATACACTTAAGCTATTGAAGAAACTGAAATCTGTTTGGTGATAATCATTAATCAAGAAACAAGGGAAGACTCAGGGGAGACCTCATTTTATTCTACAACTTCCTGAAGGAAGTTTGTGAGGAGGGTTTGGCTTCTTCTCCTAGGCAACAAACAGGACCCAAAGAAATGGCCATGAGTTGCTCCAGAGGAGGTTTTGGATTAGACATAAGGAAAAGCTTTTTCTCTCAGAGAGTGGTCAGACACTGGAATTGCCTGCTCAGGGAGGTGGTGGAGTCACTGTCTCGGGCAGTGTTCAAGAGGTGTCTGGATGAGGAGTTACCAGATACAGTTTAGTAGCTTGTGGTAGCAATGGTATTGGGAGGATGGTTGGACTAGATGATTTTGTAGGTCCTTTCCAACCTTCTGATTCTATGATTCTATAAGACACCAGAG
The DNA here is from genome assembly GCA_035772895.1 of Perdix hodgsoniae. NCBI lineage: Eukaryota > Metazoa > Chordata > Aves > Galliformes > Phasianidae > Perdix > Perdix hodgsoniae. Next base: position 7,705,707 of record JAPSGF010000004.1, on the reverse strand, counting down.
TAGAATCAGTGGAATCGCAGTTGCAATGAACATTACCTTTCTTTGGACTGAATGGAATAGTTAAATAAAAATGGTTGGTGTTTTGAGTTCCTCTTCAAATTGCCTTTTCTTCAAGTTATATCAATAGATTTAAGAAAATCGTTAACCCACTTAAACCTTTGTTTTGTCTCTGCTCTTCGACTGCATGGCTACAAAAACCCTTACTGAATAACAGCATTGTGAGCCAAGACTCTCCATAATTCCAATCGTAATGCTTATAAATATAATATGAAGTTCAAGATATTAAAAATACAAGTATATCAGAAGTTCAGAAAATCAGTTTTATTTAAATGTAAATTAACAAACTCTCCTTTCCTCCAGTCTAGCAGAATTGCGTAGTCCACTGATTTTAATTAAGATGGGAAAACTGTTTTGATAAAAAAAAAAGTGACCCAACATGTGCCCAAAACTTAAAATGAAACTACTTTGAAGTGAATAGGGGAAAAAAAAAAAAAAAAAAAAAAAAAGTTAACTTCTCTCCTGTGTTTTTAACACTTTTTTTTCTCTTCCTTTCTGTAAAGAGAGACATGCATTGTGGCTAAAGAACAGTTTTTGAATTGGAGAACATATCAGCTTAAAATACTCTTGTGAAGAGGGGACACAGAGATAATGCTATTCTACTTATGCAGGTATGTCAGGACCTGAAGACTCAGACAGAAATAAATCATTTCCTTTGTCATGGTATATACTTCGTGTCAGAACATGAGTACTTTTATTAAAAGAATTAAACAGCGTATTTCACAGAAGTATGTGGAATAACAAATTATTTCCTCAAGGGATTCACTAGGACAAAGAGCCCTGGATGTCAAAGACATGCATAGTTGCAATATTTGTAATTTCAGTGTAAATTATTACCTGAGCATAACATGGAGAGATGTGGATCTTGCCTTCCTAATGCATCTCTGAGCAGTGAAATAGTAGAAGTACAAATTAGCAGGTATGAGTTAAAATAAAGAAATTCTACCGTGCATATACACCCCCTACAGCTTGTTCTTTTAAGCATCATAGTCCATGTCACATAGTAATTGATTTAATAATCCATTTTCATATGATCAGAAAAAAAGTATGAGGTGACTACCTACTTTAGCAAATGACTACAATATCAAACTTACAGTTTGAGCTAGTGGTAGCTACAATATAATACAGTTATTGTCCTATATAAATACATTAAGACATTACTCACTGCAATGTTGTCATCTCAGTTTGAGTTTGTCCTGGAGTTAGGAAATCAATTATAATATCCATCACACCTTCAAATGTAATTGAATGAATTGTATTTAATTTTCATGTGCTGTGAAAGGTGCAGAAGTATGCTGAGATTCTAATTTTCAGGGATCTGTTGTTTTTGTACAGAATTTTGCCCTTTGAATATATCTCAAAAGATATATTCAGGAAAATTGGTCTTCTGCACAATGTGAACACAGCTCAGTCTTCTGTATCTCTCTAGCACTCAGTGATGTGTATCCAAATCTCTGTAAAACTCATTTTGTACAGTCACTGATGCATTTGCAGTTCTCTAAAGGAGCTACTGACAGATAACCAGTTATTTCACTATGAAGCCTATAATAACTGTTTATTTCCTGGTGAAACTTTGTCAAAACTGGCACCTAGATACTGTGATTGCTGCTGTACAAATAGTTATGACTGATAAAGAAAACTAGCCTAAGCACTACGCTGCTTCTTCTGTAGAAGCATGTATACAAACACATAAATGGCTAAAAATCCTGATAGTTTCTCACATTTACATGTGGGGTTTTTTCTGTTTCTTTCTTTTTTAGTCCTCAGTAGCGTTACATTTACATTGTCTTACATTTCAGTCTAATTCCACACAACTCTTCTCTAAAAAGCAGCATAATTTGAAAGATTTTTAACTATAAACACAAATGATGTTGTATGCATGTATAAATAATTTTAAAGTTATATACTTTTCTGACTCTGAGATGCAGAATGCTACCATGCAAATCCATGCTCATGAGAAGGAGGGCTCTCACCTTCTTATCTCTTGTCACCCTTCTCTATTATTTTTCCCCAAAATAAATCAAGTCCAACACCTTTTGTGTGTGTGTGTGTGTGTGTGTGTGTGTGTGTGTGTGTGTCTCTACTGTAATGCCAAAACCTCAAATTTTCATAGAAGATTCCCTCCTAATCTCCAGTTATAGGTTGCCATTTAGGGTCTGGAAGATGCTAGTGTAATCAATAAAAACTAATGTAACCACAATTTCTGGATGAAAAACAGTAACAAAAGTTAGTCAGATAACTTTATTATGCTGTTGTTGGAATATTTTCGTTGTTTCCTATGTATTCTGATATTGTCATGTCTGAAGTAACTGTTTAATTTGTACACGTTTATCTTCTAACATGTAGCTATGTATTTTGAATGGATGGATCTCTTACAGAAAACAGATCCAGACATTATATTTTCAGCCAACATTAATTTAATGTTTCCTGGTTGTCAAATACATTTTCCATTTGATAGTGTTAGTGTGGCTCCAAACACAGGTTTATACAATTTCAGTAAGAATACAACTAAATTAAGAAACATAAAAATTTTCTTTCCTATTGAGGACTACCTAGAACTAGGAAGTATAAAATATAGCGGAGAGCATTGTGTAAACACAATTGTTCCAAAAGAGCTTAAAAACTATGATACAAGATAGATGGTAATGGGATAAAAGATGAAATACAAGTGGCTTCCAAATTGGCTTCCAAACTCTGAACTATGTGAACACAGTAATGTGATTTATTGCCTCACAGTGTTTTCCAACTAGAAGTTGAATGGATAAGAAATGGTCTGGTACAGAGCAAGTGCTGTGAATTGAAAAATATCAGCTATATGAAACATCGGAGAGTGCTGATATTTTATCTGCATTAATATTTCCTTTACCTTTGCATTCTCCACTGCTTAATCCAGCTTTGTTGTACTGGTCAAATTCAGAAGATATAAATGCCCCTCCAAATCTACATGTAGTTCTTCCTCTTTCCTGACTGGCTGTGGAAGTCTGCATACAAATATCAGCAATACTTAATCCTATTTCTTTATTTCCAGCTATTTATATTCTTTTTTTTTTCCTTTTTTTTTCCCCCCTTTTTTTAAATCTTTGTTGTTGTTATTTTTCCCTCAGCCCATTAATTACAACCTTTTCATATTGTGTTAGTATGGAGATTTCACATACAGTTAATGCATGAGTTTCTCATCGAGGACAGAGTTTGTGGAAGCTGCCTATATTACTTCCAAAACAATGTTTTCTCCAGAATAGAAGAAACTTTCCCTGTAACTGAGACAACATTCCACTATGCCTCACTGATTAATACTGCTGTATTTCAAGGAGCTATTCATCCAAACCCCCTGACACAAGACACAAATTCTACTTTTTATCCTCTCTTCACACAGCATTTTCATCTCAATAAATGCTAATAGGACCATTAGCACTTTGTCTTTCAACAAATAACAAGACTGATTATAACAATGAATGTATCAGTCTTAATGTACTGTAAATACCAGGTTATAAATGCATAATAAGAGTTGTGGAGCAAGTCTTATAGCAAGGCACCAGAGCTAATGACAACAGTTACAAGGACAGAAGTTCACAGTGAAATGTTGTTCATATCTGCCTGGCTGGGTTGTATAGGTTTTCTTCAAATCTGTGTAAAAATAGGGTATCCAGAAACTATTTGCATAGGGCTCATGCTGTCTTATTAGCTTATTTTTATGGACATTAATTTCTCACCCATTAAGAGAAAACAGTCACCTACCACTTTACCTGTTTATAAAATCAAAAACTGTCTCTTGCATTTTCTACATACTGTGGCAAACATCAGATGCTCAAGACTGCTAAAATTCAGAAATTTACCTAATTTGGAAGATGGAAGATCAAAAGCAAAACACTTAACAGCTTATCCTGGAAAATAATAAAAATGAATTGTTTATCATTTCTTTTTTCAGTGCAATAAAAATGACCTTGGTTTAAGTGGCCCTGAATTATATCTGAGAAATACAGTATAATGTTGAGAAGACTGGGATATAGGCAGAATGCTTTCTGCAAAGTTCGGAGTGTACTTGATGTACCTTCAGCTGGGTGCAAGAGTACCAAACTCCTGGGAGCTGGAACAGTGCATTATTCAACTCATAAACTAAACAAATTAAACAGAAGTTTATCATAATAAACTTTTTTCTTTTTTTTTTTTTTTAATATCATGTCATCACTTGTTTTGTGTACTAGGCACTTCCAAAGTTGTTGGCCCTCTCTGACAGCAGTGATTTTGTGCGACTCACTGACGGCTCACAGAGGCTTTGGCCCTTGTTTTTACAGGCATTGAGAGTTTTGTACATGACTAAGGAAATCTAAAAGTATTTTTCTTTATATGAGGCATTATCAAGAGCACTCATCTGTCTCTGAACCACTGAAGACTATTTTCATAGAATCATTAAGATTGGAAAAGTCCTCTAAAATCTAGTCCAACCATCCACCTACCACAAATATTACCCACAAAATCATGTTCTTTAGTATTAAATCAAAATAATTATTTAACACCTTCAGGGACAGTGACTCAACCACCTCTCTGGGCAGCCCATTCCAGTGCCTGATTGCTCTTTTTGAGAAGAATTTTTTCCTAATATCTAACCTTAAACACCTCTGGTGAAAATTTTGAGGTCTTTCCCCCTCATTCTATTGTTATTTACCTAGGAGAAGAAGACAACTGCCACCTCACTGTGATCTCTTTTCAGGCAGTTGTAGATACCAATAAGGTCTCCCCTGAGCTCCTCTTGTCCACACTAAACAATCTCTGTTCCCCCTGCCACTCCTCATAAGAGTTGCATTCCAGTCCCTTCACCATTTTCATTGCCCTTTTCTGGTCATATTCCAGAGTCTCAATGTCTTTCTTGTAGTGAGAGGCTCAAAACTCAACACAGCATTCAAGATAAGGCCCTACCAGAGCTGAGTATAGGGGAACGATCACCTCCATGCTCCTGCTGGCAACAATATCTCTGATACAAACCAGGATGCCATTGACTTCCTTGGCCACCTGGACACATGCTGGCTCACATTCCGCCAAGCATCAACCAGCAACTCCATGTGCTGTGAACAAAGTGTTGCTCACAGCATTTGATCCTGTTAAATTTCATCCCATTGGCCTCAGCCTAGCAATCCAGGCTGTCCAGGTCTCTCTGTATGGCCTTCCTACTCTCAGGCAGATCAACACTTCTTCACAACTTGGCCAATTATCTCACCTGGAAATGGCTAGGACATTTGCTGTAGTAAAATCACATCTATGCCACTAAATGTAAAATGCAGAATCTCTGAGTGGCTGGATTAGCAAGTTGTCCAAAAAGCACAATTCAGTTCCACCTTTGATAGTGCTGGTTCTATAACTACAAAAGTTTGTGCCTGAGAAATACACTGACTAGGCCAGGACGTTCTTTTTTTTTGTTTGTTTTTGTTTTTTGGCTTATGGCTGCATATGTCCACAATATGCTGCTGTTACCAAGAACAGAGTGGACAAGATATAACTGCAGTGGTGAATACTTCCATCTTTCAGTAGGTCCCTATAGGCAGAATGTAAGCTGTATGTGATTGCGTATGAAGCTTGCAAATATCTCCAAAATATCATGTTAGTGATGTTTCTGGTTTCTGAATGAACAAACAAGCAGAAATTCAATATGGGTGTAGTGTCGAGTAACTTACTAATAAGCATAGCTATCTTTAATTTGAAAAGGCAGCTGGAAATGATACTGTCAAAGGAATTGCCTGTTCTTATCCATTAAAAAAGCAAATCTCTTCTTAGTGCTTTTGTTACATGGGTCACATTGTGTCTCGTTTGATCAGCCTGTGTTGTATCAAAAAATGCACACAGTGTATGCTGACAAAGCCCAAAGCAATACAGTAGAGGATACATTTTCAGTCTAATAAGTGGGAAGCTACAGCTGTGTCTTCTACCAAAAATGACAAGCAATGTATTTGCTTTCCAACATGTAGCCTTTCACTACTGGCTAAGAGTGCTGTAGGCAGAAGTTACCTTAGAACAATGCAGTAGGCCTTGAAAACAAGCATATCACCCCTAATCTTCTATGCAGCCTGGAATAATGACATTCCCCCCCCCCCCATTACATTCAGTAAGGGTTAAGTGTGTGATATGCTATTATGTCAGTGCAGTCCAAACATAAATTAAATCATGGTCCAAATTAGATTCCTACAAGCTTCCCTTTGCAGAAAATGACATCTTTTGTTTGTTTGTTTGTTGTTGTTCTTTTTTTAATTCTCACATACTGAATAACTTTGCAAATCCTGTTCCAGAAGCAGGATGGAAGAATTAGTAAGCAGGACGGAAGAGGGCCAAAGTCCACTGAGCCCCAGCCAAAACTAGCATGCTTATTCCCATGTATTTCTTTATACATGCTCCCACCAGATCTCTCACAGGTCCATTTTTGTTTTTACTTCCTTCATTATGATTTCATAATTCTCTGTACTCATTCATTGTACCTTTTCTCTTTCATTTTTTAATTTTAGTTCATCTGTCACCAGTCTTTGAACAGTGCCTATTCTGTCCAATTTTACAATACTACATGGAAAACAGAATTGAAAAGGTCTTAACAATAAAGTCTTTTCTCAGACTTGAATGGGCAATGGCGATATTATAATTCTTCTTTCTACTTGAAATACCTAGTTATTACTAAAGAAGGAAGTGAACTTGAAACCTCTTAACATTAACTCCACCTGATGGTGATCATCTTATTTTTATCTCCCCCACTCTTTCTGATTTCTGTCCCGTAATCAGACAGTAAGGAACTACCATTGTTGGTATTTTGTAGTGTGAAACCTAGCATATACATTTTAGCACATATATCTAAGAATTTACATCAAAAGTCTTGTCCTGCCATTCACTTTCCAGTCATCTTCCAAATCAGATAGTGTTCCACACACAGATCTCTGAGGTCAGAATCATATTATATGTGCACATAGGGGCCTAACTTAATTATAACACGCAGTCAGAAAGAAGATGTCAAGGGTCTCTAACCTTTGTGCAGAATTCACTGTAAAAGAAAGTGAACAACAGTAAAGGAAATAATGAACTATGTTATGGTACATACATTGCCATAAGAACACACACATGTATGTAATCAGATGTTTTCTGCCATTTTTTGTAATACAGTCGTAGTTCTCTATTATTTCACAAGACTTCCTCTTGTACATGCTTTTTCCTGTGCAAATTCAGTACTACATGCCATCTGGGAGGGCAATTATCTTTAGTCTAGAATAATTTTTATTTGCTATAGAACTCTAAACTTTTCCTATAGCTTTGGAAGCATTCTCTGCAAAATAATCATTCCTTGTCAGAAGGATTTCGTCCCCTTATGAAGAAGAAATTTTATGCCTGAAACAGTGAAACTTGGACCATTTGAATGGACTTGGGACTTTCATCTTACATGGCAAGTAAAGACAACATCATCTCTTTGTCCATTATAAACATATGTTCCCAGCAAACAAAGGTTTTACTTCTCAGAAAATGGACACATTTCTGTGGCTTATAATGCACCAATGTCCTTTCCTGGTCTTCGCAAAAACCAGTAATGCTTTAGTAAATACTTCTTAGGTGCTTTTTAAAACATATTTTGTTTAAAAGGTCTAATAAAGTCATTTAAAAATTAATGCAATTCTAGCAACATCTTACATTTGAAAAAATTGCTCATATGCAAATCTGTGATGATAATTATGAATAAATTAAATCCATCATTGTAAGAGCATTTGTTTCCTTCCAAGAGGAAAAGAATCCTGTATGTATATTTATGATGATATTTGAGGATGATTTATGAAATATCTTTACATGAATATTTAATTATTTCTGGATTATGAAGCCCAGTTGTTAGAAAATAAAGCAAATTTTAAAAGACCAACATACTAGTGCTAAGTTTCATCAGAACAACTGCACTGGTTGTGAAGCAGAGCAGTCAATAAAATCAATAAGATCCACCTTTAAATAAAATAGAAAGTCAAAACAGATTCATGATGTTCCTGATAAAGGTCATATGCTGAGTCATTCAGTGTTAAAACTATGAAAAGAGGCAAAAGTCGATCTCACCAAAGAAAAATCAAGATGTTACTTCTTTCATACCCTCAGTTCCTCTATCTTTGCTGATCTTAATGCTCCTTTCTTTTAAGCTGGCTGCAATTTGATTGTGTTTGAGGAAGATTCTGCACACCTTTACAACAATGTGAGGCTTGTTAGTGTGCTTTTTTTCCTCTAAAAGACAATCGTGTGCATTTGTTTGTGATAATAAGGCTTAACTTTTTCAGTAATCTTGTTTTGCGTGCAGTACCAGAATTATTTGAAAATGACATAACTGAGCTAGCGGAAGGGAAAAGAATTAAGAATGAAAGGAAAATCTTTACTTAGCCTACTTGCCTTTTTTTTTCCTTCTTTTTTTTTTTCTTCTTTTGTTCAAGAGGTTTTTTCATAAAAGTAGTGTCATGATCCAGTCACGACTTGTAAGATGAATATATCCCTCCAATTTTTCCTTTATAGAGAAAACTGAGAACAGCACTGCTGAAATTCAAGACATTGTCTTATGCCACCAGAGCTCCATGTGGAGAACCCAGAAGGCAGCACACTTGTGAGCTGCTGCTGTGAGAGAGTAGAGAACATTTCAGGATGGGGAAAAGTAGGATGGTCCCAAAGCCCAGTTTTGCTTGCATCGCTCATGCTTTGAAAGCATGGCACCTGTTTCTCATAATGTAAGGAAAGCATGTTCATTGTTGAAATAGCTCAGTTATTAGTTTGGAAACAATATGAAAGAAGAAAATATCTTCCTATCCCTCAGTGGAAAGCTAACCGGAAATGCTAACTATGTTTGTTGGCACAGGAATTGTGCTTATGATAACATAAAACCTGAGATCTGGCAAAGCAATTTTCAAAAAATTATTATTATTATTAATCATTAAGCAGATGACCCAAACTGGATTAGTTCTAGAATCAAAAATAGTCAACATTTTCAAGGAAAAAACATATGTGGATCTGTGCATTGTCTGTAAAGTACATTCCATTAAGATAACAGAGTAAAATTCGTCTTCTGGTATGTGATACTACCATTTCAGTACAGCAAAGTGTTGGGGTTTTTTTGTTTGTTTGTTTGTTTTGTTTTTCAAAAGGTAACTATTTCTTGTGAACACCATTTAGTGCTACTGTATTAGTGCAAAAATCCTGAGATGTTAGGACTAAGGAGTCAGCTGGCAGTTCTTAAACCAAAAACACTTTCTGATCCATTTTATTGGAGATATGAATGTGTCAATCATTTTGATTTGCATTATAGAATCATTCAGGCTGGAAGGAAGGTGGAGAGATCTCCATTTACTTGCTCAAAAGAGAATCAGCTGTGCAGGTTGCTCAAAGCTTTACCTGGGTCAGGTCTTGAACCCTGAGCCTGTTCTTTTGCTTTACTGCTCTGCCAGTGAAAAAGTATTTCCTGATATCCAATCAAGCCCCGTTAATCATCTTCTGTATGTATTTCTCATCCCCTCATCAACCCAGTGAGACTGGGTCAGTTCCTTGGATGCAGGCTAAGAATTACTAAGTGGAGGGGGATGGAGCAGAAAGAAAAACATTTCCAAACTCTAGTTCCAAACACTGTTTCATAGCCATCCCTACTTTTGACTGACAAGCATGCAGCTAAGTAAATCAAGTTAACAGTTTCTAAAACCAATTCCTTCTGTATAGACTACAATATCATACAACCTTGCTTTTCTATTGCAATAAGTATAAAATTCAAAAAAAAAAAAAAAAAAAAAAAGTAATAATGATAATAAAAGAATAAGAAATGAAAAAAACTGAAACTTAGAAATAATTAAATATTATATATATTACTACGTACAGAGCATCATTGCTCTGAGAAGACTGACCATGATGAGATTAAGGATATTTCCCTGGAATGCAGGTATTGAATCTTCATTCTTTCTTTCTGAAAGGCACACCCACTTCCTTGAAAGAACACTTTCAAATATTATTTTACTAAATGCCTTATTCCTGAACAACTGTGTCATTAAATAATATATTTTCAGTTAGAAAGGAGAACTTATTACTAAGTGTACTTTGTATAATTTTATGACATTTAGATAATGAGAAATTAGATATACACTTCCTAATTTAGACATTGATAGTTTTGTGAAACAGCCTCCTGTACTTATAGAAGGAGGCAGTTAGAGCTTTCAAGAAAAATGACAGGAATCCCCTGTACAATTTACACAGCTGCTATGAAACTTTATAGACTGGAAACATCCCTGTTTGGTGGAAGGGAAATATGATTTTCACAGAGATCAAAACAAAACAAAAAAATAATAAAAAAGATATTTCAGTTTGGATAAAAAAAAAATGAGGAAGGAATTTCAGTTGTAAAAAGGATCAAAACTTCTTTATACGGTGATGACAAGGCAGATTTTGCTGGGAAGTGGCAAATTACTGAATGGGAGGCACAAGTTTCTCCCATCTGAAACTTGTTTTCAGTGCTGTCCTTCACAAACTTTAATGTTTTTATTTCACATTTTGTAGTTACAGATATTTGGGATATTTTTGCAACTTGAGAAATTAATTTAAAATATTCAGCTTGTGACTGAGAAATTAAATTCTTCTGGTGCACAAATTCCATTTCCCTATTTTAAAATTCTACTCTTCTCAAATACCATTTCATACAATCTAAATAGTCTTCTGTGGAAAGCTTTTGAGTTAATATTCAGACAAGCTTATATAAAAGATAAAACATGAAAAGAAGATACCATGACCAGATACCTTAAGAAATGACAGCATTAGAATGGTCAGCTTTAAAACATGTGTGTGTAAGTATATGTGTAAGTATATAGGATTTTAACCTCTCTACAACTGAATAGCAATTTAATTCTTATTAAAATAGTGAAATGTGACAAATGTATCAATTTTCAATCAATGAACAATGACATAAAACGGTACCAAGGGAAAAATGACAACTTCTTGTTCATTACCTTGCAAAAGCTCCCTCCAGATAGTGATTTCCCAAACATTCTGTAGTTAACAGCTGTTTGGACACTTCTTGTTTGTTTTATGTGTTGTACTGCTGCTAAGCAGTCTATTTCCAGAAAGATTCAAGCCTCAGAATGCAACTTTTTAATGGCCTTGGTTTCCTAAGGCCCATCTTATATTTCACACATTGCACCTCATCTCACTAGAGATATTGCCTCAGATTAAGGTGAGTTCTTGACAACAAAGTTGACTTGTGGACTGTCAGTTTGAGGCATGTGTATATGTATAGGAAAAGTATGAGTCCAGCATTAGTTAAATGCTTCAATTTCTAGCTCCAGATAAATATCATATATAGGTAAACATGGATAAAATATTTAATTTGGAGAAAAGCTTTGTACTTAGGTTTGTCACCTATGACCCCAGTGTCTGCAGTCAGTTTATGCTCTCCAGATAAAAACAGTGATGACCTTTAGCGGAGTTCCATGCACAGGATAAAACATACATCATGACTGCTTGTACACTAACAAATTAAGAGTTCTTGAGGATGCTGGGAGCTCTCTTGACCTCCTGAGGCATCCAAATGAGAGAACAGCCCAAGATGGTCTTGGCCTGTGTGAACTGGCACTCACCTTAGTAACTTATGGGCACAGTCTGAGAGTTAGCAAGGGCATTCCCAACAGATGCTCTGACAAGGAGCACCCCACATGGGACTGCAAGGGAGATTAATGGAATGGGCATGAGCTGTTCTCTGCCAGTGGGTCTCAGTGAGAGAGAGAGGTCCTAGGGTCGTTAAACTGACTGGTGCAGGTTTTGCCTCTACTGGCTTGTCTATGCAGCATGCTGCAGGTTGGCATGCCCTGCTCAAAGCTAGCAGAGCACAGGCCAACACAAATACCCTGTCTTTCCCAATGGCTTTTTAATGGGGGTTCATCCCTGCGGTTATATAGCCATGGCTTTAGGCTGTTTCCTAGAACAGTCAGAATATGCCCAGATCAGTTTTCAGCATGTCACTTACTATGCTTATTACCAGATCATTGTCCAGGCAGTGGGATGACCTGCAGACTATTTAGCTGTGTTTGATTATTAACAAAATTCAAATCACAGTTATTCTGCTCGTGACATGTCTGATAGCAATTCCTAAACTCTTACCCTTCAGGAAAAATATTCATTTCTCTGTAGAGACATATGCTTTGAATTTTTGCTAGTGTGTGTTCAAATGATTTACAGTAGACCAATTAGGTAATTTAATTGACACAATTATCTGTAATACTTGTGGAAATAGCATATAATGCCTCACTTTTTGTGTCCTTGTTTTCATCATGTCAATTATCCCCAGTTTTCTAATCAAATGATTTTATGGAAGACATACAATGGGATACAGCAAGACATGAGAATTTATCATTAAAAAGGAAAACTCTAATCCTTGCTTTTCAATGAGGTATTTTGAGTCTGTTCACCTTTCTTACGCAAATGATATATTACACCATTCTAGCACAAAGAACTCGAACACCTTATGAGGTGGTATTTTTTTGTTTAAAATAAAAAGCCTAGAGCTCATCAGAGAGATGCTGATTTTACTGGATAGAGAAAAAATAGTGCAGCAGGTACTGTGGAAGCTTCCCCACAGAGCTTCGCCAACAGAGCTGAAGTTTGACCTGCAGTACCCTCTGTTATTTCATTGCCACTGGATGCCAATTAAGTTCATCACTAAAACTGCAGTAACCTGTTCACCACAGTTTGATATCTCTGATGAACAAACAACCTCATTCCTATGCTGAAGTTCATGAATGAGTGGACTGATATTCACCTGTTCAGCACAAAATAAAATTGATTTTGAAATCAAGTAACTGTATCTTTTATCAGAAAAGTCCATTTGTTCTACAAGTGGAAAGTAATATATCTGCTTAAACTGTTGTGACAGTCAGAACATGTGATCCCAAATGTTTGTGCACTTAATGGTTTTTCTAGGATGTAGACAGATGTCTATGCATCCTAAGTCAGGAGCAGCCCAGCTTGGCATTAAGCTGGTGCCTGCTCCCTGTTTTATGTTTTCAGAGTGCTCCTCTGCCATGCCTACACATACAGAAATGCCATTGGGAGTGGTGGAGGTACACACAGCTGGTCATATGATAATTCAGACACTGACGGTTTTGGAAAATGTCACAGAAGGAAATGTGCTGCATGTTTGCTCATAGTATGTCTGGCATTCACATATACATACCAGGTCACAGGGCAAGGATATAGCATATCATGTTGATGGTAATGTATATACAGTATAAAAGTGGCAGCATGAGGCACTGACATTGTCCCATCACTGACTCTATGGATAGAACCTTCTGAAAGACGAAGCACCTCTGCTTTAAGTTGATTCTGTCTAAGAGAGCACTCAATAGACAATATGCAAATCCTTTGCTTACCACAGTGATTTGATTCTTATGGCAAAATAGTTGAGATCGGGAAGCTAAATACATCATATTTTGTGATACTGACTTGGTAATCTCAAACATAGCATTAAGTTTTACGATGCATCACATAACACAACTGTAAAATAGAAACTCTAAGCTCTATATAATTCTGCAAGTGGAAAAAAAAGCACTGTACATTAAAAAGAAAAAAATGAATTGTTTCTGGTTGTTTTCTTTTCAACATCTAGACCTCAATTAGAAGAAAGAGTAATGCATTTATAAGTCTGCAGTACCTTTCAGTTGTAGCAGCTATTTCATGAACTCAAGAGCTAAGCAATTCCAGATTGGAAAGTACCAACCACTCCTACTGTTCAACAAAATGTTTTCAGAAGCTATAAAAATTAAATGAAATATAAATTAAAAAAAATAACCAGTCTTTGCGCATCAGATTCAAATTTGAATGTAACAAAAATAATCTGCTTGAGATCTAACTTGTCAAATACTATCTTCAGCACTCTAAATTCACAGTCAAATCCATCTATTGTCACCATCATCTTTCAATTTTTCACAGTCCTCTACAGATGGCAGTAAAACCAATCCTTGTTGAAAAGATTCTAATCCTGAGCACACTGATTTTCCAGCAAGCAAGGCAGTTAACTAACCTAGACAAACTAGTCAACCGAATCACGCAAGAATTTCAGATCAAACACAAGGACAGCCACTTACAGGTGAGGTCAGTAGTAACATCAGCTGTTGCTGGAGATAACTGTAACTATAACTGTAGGGACATTGGGGAAATAGGTATAAGACACCAATGCCTGACAAGATCTTTAGCTAACAAGATATTTCACTGTGGTACTACTCATTATTTAATGGTGAGCCACACAAAACTAAAAACAATTCAGTAGCTCCTTACAGAAGACCCTTAATAAATAGTGATTATAAAAATGGACTGATGGAGGATGCTGTAACTATTACTCCCATCATACTGGGAGCCTGCTCACATCCTGAGGGAGAAAACAGTATGCGGATCTCAGAACTGTGTTGTTCTTTTCCCACTTCTCACTTCTTCATAATTGTATCCAGCTTCTGAAATTCACAGTAGAATTCATATGTAAATGTAACTGGTGTCATATTTAAGTTCATTAATAGTAATAAACAGTAAAGTCATAGCCCTAAGTCCAATATAAAATTTAGATGCCTATAAAAAGAGATACATCAATCTTTTGAGCACTGCCATTCATGGTGGTATACAAAAGGATTTATGCTGTATATTATGTAATGTGAGCTCTCCAAAAAAGTCAGGCTGCACTAATAGACATCAAGGAAGGGTAATCTCAGCTCCCATCTGTCACTGGAAAAGGGGAAACCTGAGTCCGTGGAATATTTGCTTTCATGTACCCTTGTTAAGAGCAGAGTTCAAAGCATTGCTTTTAGAAGTCAGATGATTTATGGAACCCATGCCCACTATTTACCAAACAGCTTACTTGTCAGAGAATTGAACAGGAAATTCAGAGACCAGCTAAGGCTTGAGTAAGAAAAGGCGGAAGAAGAACTGAGGTCTTCTTCACTTAAACACCCTAAGCTATAGGGTAATAGCTGTGAGTGCTGTGTAAAAATGGGAGTAGAACTATAGAAGCAGGTATCACACTCAAACATGGGACCCCAGGTTCCTCCCTCTTAAGTTAATCTCCCAACAGCTAAACCAGGAATGGCCAACTGCAGCAGAACTGCTAAGTTAGGGTTTGAAGCACTGATTGAGCACCTGCTAGGAAAGCAGGGATAACCCAGGCTAGCTCAGATGCATACAATGCACCTGGGTGACTGGAAGGGGTGGAGCCAGGATCCACCCCATCCCAGACATCTTTTAAGGGTTGGCAGTAGAAGCTAAGCTGTTTTGCTGGAGTTCCCTGACTTTCTGAGGCCTTCAGAGGTAAGTAGTTTTTCTTTCTTTGCTTCTGAATCTGTAGCTGCTGTATTTGCTGTAGCCTGGAACTGTACTACTCTGCTGTTTTTACCATATTTTCTATTTTGTTATAGCGTTACACCAGCTTACTTAGTTTCACATTAAGTATATACTCATTTGGTCAACAGCCATACAACACCTAGAGAGCTAAGGGGAAGCCACCTTAGGAGTGGCTATCAACAAGAGATGACAAGGACTCTTTAAAAGAGATGCTGTTCCACTGTCAAGAAGAACTGAAATTTTCTGGAAATCCTCATTCCAACTTAATATGATGCCACTAAACTTTTACTCTCACTGTGATTTTGCTTTGCCAGCATTTTACAGCAGATAGAGATGCTACTGTTTAGCAGTGTTCTTGCACTTACCAATTAAAGCCAATAGAAGTGCACTGTTAAGATCACTGATCCTGTCAATGTAAGTTATCCACGCTCATGAATGTTAATTAAGTCAGACTTTTTATAGGCTTTAATGCAGCACTTTTCTTGTGTTTGGGTCTTCGTGTGTTTTAAGCAGGAATTTCTCAACTAAGTCTTGAAGCCAAAACAACACTTGTAATTATCTGGAGAACTGAACAGAGGAATGATCTGAACTTTCAAAGCATACCTCTGCAATATTATATTTGAAGTCTCTATTTTACATTTAGGAATGATTTTAGGTTCTGCTTAAATCATACTTCAGTTCTTGTGTTCATCTTTTATTTCTTCTTAATTTCCATCAATCCTCTTCAGCCAGCCAAGCCATTCTTTTTAAGTAGGTCTTGTTATATCCCAGCTTTTTAGAGCTAGAGAGCTGGAAGAGTTGAAGAGGATTATCCCTGTCTTCTCTCTTCTTGAAAACTACTCTTCTAACATGTCTTTTGGGAACAGAAATGCCAGAGCAAAATCTGTTCTTAATGGAATTGGAGAGGTTTGCACTGTCTTCACTAGCAACAGTATTGAGTCTTTAACATGATTTAACCCAAGAAGAACAACCTTGTGAATCTGATTAAGCGCACACTGTAATAATTATTCTGACAACCTGTACCTTCCTTTCCAGAAACTGACATTGAGCTCTGGGGTAAAGTGGTTCCCAGTTAGATGGAGATTAAGCAGTGCAGGAGATGTTATCTCATCTCTGACCTTCAGTAACACCTCCATAGTGAGATGCATTACTCTGATCTCTGGAAGGGGAACTTGCTTATGCTTTGCTGAATTAAACTGTATTTTTTTTCATTGCAACATTAGACAAATCTCAAGAAAAAACTGCATATTATTAACTTGCGCTAGAGCAGGTAAAGCTGCACATTTTGCCTGTTTAGATTTGAGATTTAACATATCTCTGCACAACCCTCCCCCTCCTCAGTGTTCTTCTGAACAGAATATCAATGTCACCAGAGGGGAGTCATCTTTCCTTTTTTTTTCCCCTCTATCTTTTCTCCTGTTTCTCCTCAGTGAGTTTAAATTTCATTTACTTTGGCAAGTCAGCTTTTTCTTTGCCTTTAAAAGTTTTAATCCACCTTGTAACACTACCTAAAAAGAAGCGAAATTAAGCTGCAGTGTGTACTAGCAGCGAAAACCTACTTTATTTATCACTCAGTCCTACTTTGCCACAGACTGACCTAATTACAGCCCACCTCAGCGGGGTATGAGGAGAAGCAGAAGGAGCGCTTCTGCCACCTAGCGACACACGTGGTCCTGCAGCAACCCTTTGTGAGCTTTGCATTTTTGTGTCACTAGCACTTAAGAGCAAACGTCCTTCTTCAACCTGCCCGCATGGATCTTGGACTTATTTGCATACCGCACTCCGCTTTCACTGATTCCAAACAGCTTTCATGGGTGAGTTCTGCTCTTGCAGACTGCTCTGGAGCTGGTAACCTGCAGCAGGGCAGAAAGGATTGTGTTTAAAAAAAAAAATAATAATAAATCTCCTGAAGATGTGAAGTATGGCAGAAAAACAGTGTTCAGACAGGGCTAATACATTTCTAAAAACAGAAAATGTTTTGTATGTGCAGATTTAAGCTGAGGCTTTCAAAGGCAGCACAGAACACTGGGTGTCTGTGCTGTCACAGCAGTCGGATGCACAAAAGATTTGTGTCTTAAGCACTTCTGCTAGATTTTCCTCTCCCTCTCCTGCAATTATAATTTGGGTAATCTTGTTCTTTTTAAGTGACAGGTGATCAAGTACCAATTAACCTATTTCTTCATGATACCATTTTTGGCATGAGCTTCTAGGACTGAAAATTGTGTATGTGTATATACACACACCTTTAGCCACAGATGCACAAACTTTACAGAGTGGAACAGAAATTGTCTTTTTGAAAATTAAGGTCTCTTTATTTTCCGGGACATGCATCCAGATTCCAGTCACTTCATTTCAAAGCATTTCAATAGCTTTATCCTCAACTGCTCTGAAGGTCACTTTTTTTTTTTAATTGAGATTCTGTTGTTAAATTAAATGACATCACTGGCATTATATTTTGTGCATAAGTGAAAGGATTTGGGCTCTTAAGGATCCCTGAAAGCAAATCTTAATGTCCTTGTCCAATGTGTGCACACTGAAGGAGATGTCCACTATGAGTGCTGCTTTGGGAATAATGCATCCTGTCATCTTATTCTCTTGACATCAGAAGAAGATGTTGGTGATATCTCAGTAGAGGTTGAACTTGCTCACCATTATTCCATTACATTTTATTGCTACGTGACAGATGGCATAAGGGGGAGAAAATTGCACCCTTTCACATTCATTGACACTTGCTAAACATTTATGGAGAACAAACAGTAGATGTTAGCACACTGAGATGGCGGGTGGTGCATTTTGCAGTTATGCTGTCATAGCACCTGTGGAACAGCGATACAGGTATTCACAACTGATATGCAGGCTCTTGTTTGTCACTGATGGAAGTGCATGCCCAATGATGGTGACTCCGAAGAAGAGCAAATTCTCAGCTACAAAACACTATCTGGTAGTACTGTTGTGTTTTTTATTGTAATTTCAATTAAAATAAGTTAGAGGCATTACTTTTGAATCATAGAATTTTTATGCATGGCCTTCAGAGGTCCCTTCCAACTTGCCCAACTCACCTGCAACGAACAGGGACACCACAGTTAGATCAGGATGTCCGGGGTCTTATCCAGAGTCTCCTTGATAATGTCCAGGGACAGGGTGTCAAGCACAACATGAGGCAACCTGTTCCAGTGCCTCACCATCCTTACTGGGAAAGATTTTTTTTTTCCCTTACGTCTAACCTAAATCTACCCTCCTTGATCTTGAAGATATTCCCCCCCCCCCCCCCCCCCCCCCCCCCCCCCTCCCCTCCCCTCTTCTTCTTTTCCCCCTCT
>JAPSGF010000004.1:7671950-7686900 GCA_035772895.1 Perdix hodgsoniae | reverse complement strand
CCCCCCCCCCCCCCCCCCCCCTTCCTTTTTTTTAATTATTTTTCTATCATCACCTTGTCTTCTCCTTTCCTGTAGCTGTTCTTCTAGATACTGAATGGCTGCTATTAGGTTATCTCATAGCCTTTTCTTCTCCTGAAAGGCTGAACAACCCCAGCTCTCTCAGCCTTATCTGTCCTCACAGATAAGGTGGATCATTTTTGTGACCCTCCATTGGATGTGCTCCATCGGGTCCATGTTTCTTCAGTACTGAGGACTCAACCTCTAGATGCAGTATTCCAGATGAGGCCTCATCAGCACAGACTAGAGGGGCAGGATCGCCTAATTCAACCTACTGTCCTTGCTCTTTTTTCTTATGCAGCCCAGAATTCAGTTGACTTTCTGGGCTGCAAGGGCACATTGCTTTCAGAGTAACCTACATATTATTTTAAGCAGTGCATGCTAAAACCCTTTTGATTTTCTTTCTATTTATGGTATTCTAGTAAAGTAGTCCAGCTAATATTTGTATTGACTTTCATATAAATGTATTATAAGAATGAAAATTCAGGGTTCAGGATGCAATCCTTAAACAATCAAGAATTGCTCTGACAACTGCCTCCATGTTTTCCAATCACTTCCCTGATGTTTTCATTGGCAACTAGAGTGCGTGTACAAAGGTGTAACAATAATTGTGAACTGTATTTTGCAAATTTGCCTCCTGACTCTAAGGAGTATTATCACTATTTTTCACAAATATTTTCTAGTGGGTAACCAATCATTTGTTCTGTTCACTCTATTGTGAGTGCTCAGGTTTTCTAGAAATATGGCTGGTGTGAGTGTGACAGCTTCCTCCCAGACCACATCTCCCTTTCTGCCTTGCAAGGGTGCCAAGGCAAAAAGGGAGGGGGAAAAAAAAAGTGTTGCGTAAAAAGTTGTAAGAGGATTTGTTTTTCAAATCCACTGTAACCTAAATTCCACCCTGTGCTGCAGTGAAGATTTGATACTGTGGTACACAGGTAATTTTTTCCTTAAAAGAGTGTAAGGGCTGTACAAAATGCATGCTTTACAGCTTCCTTGTTTCTATGGGGATTTGAACCAAAGGACCTGGTGTTGAGGTCACTTGTTCACAACAGTGTAACCCAAAATATTTCTCAGAAAAATATATATCAACTACTTTCTCTGGAGATAAAAATAAATAAATAATTCTTACCTTGGAGTAGGAAATTAGTTTTGGCAGTTTGGCATACGGTGTTTTATTTCACTTCCATTGGTACTCTTAACTCTTTCCTGTTTGAGTTGCACACTCAGCTTCTCAATTAATTATGAAGCATTCATATATCAATGACAAATGTGGCAAGAGAGCTGTGAATCCCCTGCGGGTGCAGCAGGAGAGGTGCTGACTAGAGTTGCTAGTGCAGAACAAAGAACTAAGAACCACCTTTATTGTAGGTGGTTACAACCTTTTATGCTCTTCCAACAACAACTGGAACATGCACAGGAGCCAGGTGCCTCCTTGACGTCTGGCTCAAGTTACTGCTAAATTTGTTTACTCATTAGCAAGGTAATGACTTTCTTTGTCCCTCGGACAAAACAGTAGAAGAAAATCAGATGAAGATCAGATCAAAACAGTATACAGTGTGTAACTAACAGAAATACAAGCTGAGCATCGAAAAAAGGCGAAAAACTTCTGGCAAATTAAGCACTACCTAGTCTGTATGTTGACTAGAATCCAGGTCTTACTGAAGGGTACAATGTAGATGAAGTCTGTACAAAGAAAAAAACAAATGAACACCTACTCTGATGAGATTGCCTTACTTTTGTCCACACATTATCAAAGATCTTAGCATAATTCTGGGACCTTGACCGTCTGTTATGTTGTGGCTCATGCCACCATCACTCCTGTGATCTTGTGGGTGGAGAGCTACCTCTTGTACCTTTCACCAGATTCAGTGAATAGAGAGTGCTTGACACAAACTTACAATTATAGAATAGGTCAGGTTGGGGAAGACATTCAAGATCATGAAGTCCAACCACAACCTAATCATACAACCCTCTGCTAAATCATGTCCTCGAGCACCACATCTAAGCAGTTTTAAACAACACTTCTAGGGATTTTGACCTAACCATTCATTCCAACACTTAACAACCCTTTCTGTGAACTTTCTGTAAAGAAACTTCTGACTTCCAACCAACTTCTGGTGCAATTTGAGGCCATAAACAATGTTCTTTTGATGCATTTTTTGAATGTAATATTACAAATAATCTTGACACTGCTTCTTTCCCTGGAATATGGCTCTTCTTAGGTAGTAAAGGAAATGCGTTAAAAATTTCATTTGTATTACTTGCCAAGACATTAGGCACTGTCTCATCTCTGATATCAGGCACATTCTAAGCATATCAGAAAAATAAATTTCCCTCTCATCTGTCCAGATGGATAGAATTTCCACTCATTAATTTTTCAGTGTACAGTTATTAAGGAAAGGGTGTGGTGATAGAAAGGTGAAAGAGGCAATGTTTTCTGTTTTGTTAGGAAAAGAATAATGAAATATCTTACTATAAATTACTCTGAAAACCACCCATGGTTCTTAATTCATTACTATGATTCATCTTTAGATTTTCCTGAATGCAAGTTATCCTGAAGAGGTCATGGAGAGATTTCAGCATCCGTATACTGAATGCTTTTTAGGTTTCTGTCAGTTGGAACAAGTGCACAAAGAGTGCACCTAGTGCACTTGAATCTCAAATGGCAGCTCAGTAAATGGGACCAGATTGGAGAAAAAATAAAATAAAAAAAGATAAGATGAAAAAATGATAAGATGATATGATAAGGTAAAGAAAAAATTTCCAAAATGTGTCTAGGTTGGCTACTATGTCCTCAGCGCAAAGTATTTTCCTCTACTTGCTATTGTGGACAGACTTTTCTGAGAACCTAGCTGTATAATTCTTTCCATTCCGGATATGATTGCTTTAGTTTAAAAAAAAAAAAAGGATAATTCTTCAAGCACGCATTTTTCTAAAAAGATCAGGAGGGGCTTCAAATGTAATTTGATACTAAGCATAAATGCATGCAGGCAGCAGAATGAATTTAGTTTTCGAAACTTTTGTTGTGTCATGGGATAAAGCAAATATTTGAGGGAAATTAAAATCTATCTATCACAAGAATTCAGATTTAACAATAATTTAAGCAACAAAGATTCATATATTAATGCTTGCATTCTTCCCAAGCACATACTCTGGCAAAGTATAGGTAACATGGGTATTCACAAAAATGTTGTCTTTTCTGCTGGGGGGTCATTACATTGTACAATTACATTCTTATTTGGGAAAAGCAATTTTCCTTATCCCAAATGAATCTTGGGTGTAATCAATAGAAGACTTAAGTGCTTATAAATTAGGCAAGCAGAACCTTTCAGAACATCTGCTGATGGCCATCAGCACCTGAGTATGCCTTGCTCAAACAAAGAAATACAGTGACAGTAACGTGAGCAAAAGCAATTTTCTCTAGTTCCTCTGCAGATACTCTAGGGATTAAAAATACTCTAGACAGAAACAAAGAAAAAGCAGTGCCAAGTGCCTGAAAATACAACACGTGAGAATAGGAAATTGTAGGTGAATTCACAGGAGAATGATGTGTAAGAACAGGTCGGTTGTTTGCTGTCCCAGATGTGCTGAAGAAAGGTTCTTAAAGTCCCTTTCTCTACTTTCTTCAGAGAACATGCACTTATCAACAAGTGGGGGAAAAAAGTTCATGCTGGCTTTCATAAGGGAGTTTTAAGCTATGTCTAGAGTGCTAGGCAATAAATATCCACAATGACCTCAGTATGAGCATGTCAAGGCCTAGGAATGAACTGGGAAGCTAAGCTTTTTAAGAATGTAGAGGTACTCTTAGCAGACTCAGTGTTTTTATAGCTTGAGATTTTCAAAAAGAGATAGCAGACAGAGAACCTCTATCCTGGAAACACACTCTGTAAGCTGGAACCAAAGAATGTGGTAGTAACCGTGTTAAACCTAGAAGATCTTAGAGAAACCACGTGGGCTTGGTGCATCAGTCTGAACAGTGACGTTGGGTTGTGCCCAGAAGGAAGGATGTAGTGACACTGCTCCATGGAGTAGGAGCACAATCTTCATTTCTTTCTTGCTGCAGACTGTTCCATGGAATCCTTTGCAGAGGGAAATTGTTCTGACACAGAGATGTAGACTGAGTTCCCTGCTTTAATTGGCAGGTGGAGAAATAAATCTTCCCTCTAAAGTCACTCATCCTTTAGACTCATAAAATATGTAACAGACTGTATGATGAGGGCATCTCTTGTCTCCAGCTGGATCAGGTCTAACAGGACTGGTACTGTACAGAGTAATCAGAGCAATGTCTTCAGAATGAAACAAATTGTACTCAGTATCAGGCATCGGTAGGAACAATAGTCTCAGGGAAAGTGTCGCTAGCTACATTTAGAAAGTCTTAATCAGGTTATCCTAGAATCCTACCTCACAAACGCTGAGAATATTACAGTTGAAAACTATGTTGTGTTATCAAGATATTCAATACATTTATGGAGCAGAGCATAAACATTTCCGCTTGAGAGCAGCTGCCATAAATTATGTTGCCAAGTGATAACAGATATTAGCTTGCGTGTGACTATAAGAAAGTGATTGTTTAAACATGGGAAAGGGGAGCATTTCTCACGATTTCACTTTGCTGCACAGACATGCAAACAGGGTGGATACTAGGTGTGGCAGTGGTGATCTTTATGCTATAGAATTTTACTACATCTTCATTCTAAAATGCTATGCAGAGCTGTATTGTATTTTAATCTACAGGTGGCTTAGGTGAAGAATTATCCTCTCCAGATAAATATACATGTATATTATTGTTCTGACTTTTTATTTTTATTTTTTTAAGAGGGAATATAGTCTGAGGCAAAGTTCCAGCAACAGAGGGAACTTTCTTAAATCAACAATACAGTATTGTAAGGAGCAGCATGTCAGAACCGCTAAGGTAGAGTGACACAGATTCAGTGTAAATACCAAGATCACTGAACAAATACAGTTTTTGTTAACAGCATCTACAATGTGCTCCTCGCTTCTGTAAGCTACAGAGTGACTGCTGCCTTCCATTGTGGCCCTGCACACTCTGTCCTTTATCTGTTCCCATAGCCTCTAGACAAGTGTATATGCAGCCTAGATGTAGAAAAGAACAATGGGGAGAGTAGAGTTTCTGATACAGAAACACTGCTAATAATTCTAATTTTGGCTTACACAAAATCAAATGCAAGCACTTCTTATACTTCTACTTCATGCTACACAAGGGTGCATCAAAATTTTCCTAGGATGCCAAACTGTGGTCCCCTTATTTTTGAGTTTGGACGTTTTTAATCCTTAGAGAATCTTTTAGTCATACATGTGATTCTTAAGATCCCAAACAACGTGTCCAATCCACTTTATCACATCTTGCTGGGGAGTTTTCATTTCCCCTTGTTGGAAATAACCTATTTGATATCTCACAGTATCTGTTTCATTCACTGACTGAAGAGACATTCTGATAAATTGACAATAATTGTACATCTCTATAGCATTTCCAATTTCAGACAAATGGGGAAATGAGAAGGCTTATACCTTTTTTCACTACTAGCTTACAATATTTTATGGATGATTTGGCTTACATTTTGATCTGATAGGTCTTTCTACTAGCAACTGCATAAAATTCTGTGATCTAAAGCCTACCAAATACATGCTTTTAAAATGTCTTCAGATCTGTCTAAATAGTGCTGAACATTGCAACTATTTCAATGTTTTATCATTTTAGAATGACAATGGTAGATAATGATTTACTTTAAAGAACACCCGCAATTAAACTGAAGTCTACACTGGCAACATACAGCTGGGACAACTGAAACAAACATCTTACTTAAGCTCTGGCATTCTGGCATTCAACTCACACTGCAATTACACTTTAAAAAAATGCACTTTCTCTTTTTTCTTTTCCTTTTCCCTCCTGCTAGCAGATGTAGGCTGAAAAATATCACTAGAGCTGCACTACACATCTATTCTAATACTCTATATATTTCCTGTTTCTTAATAGTATTGAGAAAATCTAGGGACTATAGCAATTAACTGGGGAGACTTTCAGTTCTTTTTTTTTTTTTTTTACTGTTCTAGAGAAGGAACAACTATTTGGACATTTTGTATCAGTGAGTTTGAAGCTTCCAGAATGTCTCTTGTAAGTGTACCATTTCTGGGTTAATATGTTGACAAATTTCATATAAAAAGTATAGCAGGCTCCCTAAAACACTCTTTGCCCAAGTATGGTACATTTAATCCTTCTTTCCAGCGAGTTACCATTTTATTGTATCCATGTAGAGAAAACATTTTTTTTTATACTGCTGTTTTATTATTTTAGTCTCTGAGAAGCACTGAATTTTAGTTCATCTTAGTTTCTATAAAGCCCCAAGAAGCAGAACTGTTCCAAACAGCATGTATCCTCATAGATGACATAAAAGACTGTTTCATCAATTATTTGACCCAGTCAAATAATTTCCATTGAAAATAATTTTCCTGTTGTTCCACAGACAAGACTGCCATGAATTAGTAACAGCCTGAAAGGATACTAAAAATGGGATGAAGACCCACCAGTCTGGATGAATCTTATTCAGGGAGAGACTGACAAATTTAGTCAGAAGATATTGAAATAATTTTCTATCTTATTTTTCCAAGCCACAATTCTATCCACATCAAAAGTTGATTATTTTTCTATCACTGTATTTTTCTTCTTGGAAAAATGATGGAATTTTGAGAATAATTTGTATTATTTCCTAGATTTAAAACCTATACTAACATTTTCAGCTTGCACCATGGCACTTACTGTTGCTCTGATTCTCAGCACTGAAGTATTCCTAAATAATCTTAGGGTTTTTTGACTCAGGAGGGAAAGCTGTTCTTTAGAACTGATGGAGACATTACTACTTATTTTGTCAAACTCTTTTATTAAAAAATAAACAAAATACAATGGTTACTTAAACATGTTTTCTACTTCAAAGGAAAACCTCCCCAGCTTATTCAGAATAAAACAAGCTGGCAGCGATAGAACTTGTATAATCTTTTCATTAATAATTTTCATTTCAAACATTTCCTTTGCAGGGATTGTGGGAGACGAATACCTGGCTATAGGTATGCTTCATTTTCTCTCTTAATTCTTCATCATTTTGATTGTCACCTGTTACTGAGATGAGAAGATATAGCTATCCCCAGAAAGCCAGGTACTTTAAACTTCTGTGATATAGAGAATAAGCTATCAGATCCTCTTCTCAAGTGAGGTCATCTAAAGCCTACACAGATAAATAAGTGTTTGTTTTTTGTTGGTGGTGTTTTTTTGTTTGGTTTTTTTTTTGGTCTTATCTGGAAACAAAAGTTTAATCCCTAAACAGAAGAGATAAACACATAGTAGAAGATCTGTACAATAAATCAGCCATCCAGTAGAATGATAGTGGCTGACACATACTAAGGGAAATCATATCAAGGCTGAAGGATGTAACAAAACATACATTGAGTTACCTGACACAGAGTTAATCTATTTAACTCATTAACACAAAGCAGGAAAAATGTATGTTTAGAAAATTGAAATATATTACATTATCACAATGTAAATTAACAGCGAGTTGCACACAAGTAAATTAACAGTGAAAGAGTACTGAGCTTGTTTCAAAATTTTATAATCAGTGCATTCTTGAGTACAGTATACATTCAACAGTCTCATCAAGGAAATAAAACCCAAAAATCCTGTATTCGCTAAAATAGTTTTATGCCAAAGGATGAAATTATGAAAAAGTGAAGAAACCTGATAAGAAGATATTAAAAGGTTAAAAAGAGAGAGCATGCAAAATTTTTATGAATATCTTGCAGGCTAGTTAAGCACAAGTGAATTGTTATCTCTGAACAAATGCATACAACCTGAATAAGAAGATCCAAGGAAAGCTAAAATTAAAGTTGTCTTGCTTAAAAGAAGGAATAAAATGAGTCTATTTCAGTTGAGAATGCATCCTTGAGAATGCTGAAGTTGTGGCCATGTAGGAAATAAAAAGAAGCACCAGTAGTAGCAATGCAAAAAGCCTCACTTCAGTAACTCACAGTGTCTTGGGAGCAGAAATCCCGAAATGGAGACATTAATGTAAAGAAAATTGAAGTAGAGAAAAACATTCAGAAAACACAGAGCTGCAGTAGAAAACTTAAAATACATTGGATTTGTAGTCACCAGTTTGGGAATTTTCTTAGAGTTGCTGCAGGTGAAGCAGAAGTATTTTGCATTGTAGTAGCAGTGGCTGTAGGTATTTTAAAAATTCACAAAATTAGTAGTACAGTATAAGACAGCATTTGTATAAAGGAACTTATGATGAGATGTTGGAGCTATTTTAATGCTTATAGTTTGATTTAAAAGGAACAGGTAAAGGAAATAAAATTATTCAAAAATCTGAAATGTTTTCCCAATAAGGAATCCAGCCTGTTTTTCTCACTGAAGGTGAGATAAATATGGTAGAATCTTACTGAAATCCATGTAAGATCATGAATGGTTTGCAGAAAGCTAATATGGAATGTTTCCTTTATTTCTCTTTTAGTATAGAACAAAGGAGCACCAAACATAATCAGCAGGGAAAATGGTTCAGAACAAACAAAAGGAGATACTGTTATCTGCAACAAATTAAATAGTTGAGCTTCTTGTCATAGATAGTCACGAATGCTTAAGTCCTACAGTGATTCAAATGTGCTTCATATCCATAAGGGGCATTTTCAATACTGATCTTAAATGATGAACTCCTTTGGCCTTGTCTTAATGCCATAAAGCTAGAAATGCCATTGTTCCAAGAGAAACATTAGATGCTTACAAGGCCTTGGAGCTGTGGTTTTTAAAATTATATTTTAAATACAAAGTTTTAAATACAGAGATTGTAAGATTACTATAAAATCTTGAAGTGAGAATACATAGTACTGCCTGGGGTCTGAGATCGTGAAGAATCAAAAGCTTCAGATTTTTGAGATGCGCTTTACCTTTCCAATGACTGTTTTGGCTATAACTCATGTTACTTGCAAAGAAACACAATTACAAGCTTCACACAATAGGGGAAATAGCATCGCTCTTATTCCATATTTAATAAAGTGCATTATTTAATGTTTACACTAAATATGTAAACTAAATACATTTATCAGGCTTATTATGTATAAATATATTTTATATTCATTATTCACACATAAATGTATAACCTATATATAATTAAGTTTATTGTATCTCTCAATGTAAATTATAGTAATTATATTCGTGAGACATTTAACGAATTTCAAGATATTGTTAATAAACTTGTCCATGAAGATAAGGATATGAAAAAAAAACATTATCTCTATCAGCATGTATGATTTAGAAGTGGGGAATATTTCATACAAATTTGGTGTAATTCTGCATATTTTGTTTTGCTTCTTGAACAAAACAATATTTCAGTATTTTCAGGGTGATAAATATAATTATCCATTGAAGATTTATTCATTCTTCTGCTACTGAGAGAAAGAGCATTTTGAATTGAAAGATACCTCCTACTGAGTTTGAACTTCCTATCTCTAAATCATATGATACTATCAGTACAATTTTCTCATTTGATCTAAACCGTTACAATGAGACTCGGTATTTTTCAAGTATCTATAATTGCTAAATGAAGATAGAACACTTTAAAACAAATTGAAACAAGCAGTTTAGAATAATAACGTATTAGTTATGAACTGATCAGAATTGGAAGACAAGTTAAAGCAGATAAATATCCCATTTCTCATTTTTCTGCTCTACAAGGGAAGGGAGATCCTGAATTTTGTAGACGGCTTAGGAGAGGATACAGGACTTTCATAACAGTTTCACAAAGACAGGCTCTTAAATTCACTTGGTCTTATTTTGGGTACCTTAGAATGTGAATGTACCATTGGGTTTCTCTTCCCTTTGTTCCTCTGAAACATCTGGTCAGTGACATGCTACCATTCTAGATGGATAACAGTTCTGATCTGAGACTACAGCTTTTCTTTTCTAATCCCAAACAGGTTATTTGGTTGATCCTAGAGCCATGCTTCATAAAGATTAATATTCTCCTTGTTAGGTATCAAACAACAGTAACTGATATCCAGCAGGCATCACAGATGAATTGGGGAGCATGCTCAATCTTTAATTGACAAGTTGTGCAGGCAGCACTGTTCTTGAAGGGTAGTGATAATCAAAACATGGGAAGAAAGAACTGAAGAAAAAGAGTTGAAGGGAACTGAGGCCCTATGTAAAGTGCTGTCCTGTGGGATAGGCAGCTATCAGAAATGTTATCTCATTTCCAAATCAGATTTGCAGAACCCCAGTACCGGCAAAACTGACTTATCTATACCCCTACTAAGAACTTTGAACCTAGTGGTCTCTTTATTGGTTTGGGCACCAAATACTCCCTCAGCCTAAATAAAGATTTCTAATCTGTTGATTTCCAGTTAGGGCTGTTTGAGCAGATATGTTTGAAGATAGTTACCTGTCATACTGTATGGTGGACTGTGTTATTTGTTGAGTAAATGAACACAATGTTAATAATAATGTGTTATTTTGTAGTATATCTGCATAAAGTAAGATAACAAAAACAAAAAATGAAAGCTAATAGCAAAGTTTTTTGTTGTTGTTGTTTGAGGGTTTTGTTTTGTTTTTTTTAATCTCTGAAGAATCTACAATGGTCCTTGGATTTCTTTCAAGCGATGAACAGCTTGTATAGTTGTGTCTTAGAGACTGAGAAGCCCCTTTCATTCTGAAAGTATGCTGATTGCTTTGCAAATTAAGTTGAGTTGTTCTGAACTGTGCTTTTGTTGGTGTTGATAGAGTTTCAACACAATAAATACTTGTATAGCACTTAAATTGATCCTGGCACTAGAGATTTTAATCCCCCATTCATTTTAATGATTTTCCACAATACAGTTTATTTTAAAATTAAAAGAAATAGGACACAATCTAAAAGTTTCAACAGGAAAGTAGATTTCACATGGCAAAGTATTTACATTGATTTCTGTCTTTCAAGAAAAAAACATTTTTTTCTAATGCTCTGGGTGGACTCAGGAAGATTAGAAAGTGATAGTAGCTCTCTCCCAAACTGAGCACTCAGAGTAGTAATGTTGGGCAATTGGTAGGAATTCTTTAATTAGCTGCCCATAGAGAATCATAGAATCATAGAATGATTTGGAAGGGATCTCAAGGATCAACTTCCAACCCTTCTGCCACAGGAGGGCCACAGACCTGGCTGCAGTACTCTAGATGGGGCCTCATGAGAGCAGAGTAGAGGGGGGACAGTCACCTCTCTTTCCCTACTGTCTACCTCTCTTCTGATGGAGCCCAAAATACCACTAGCCTTCCAAGCTGCAAGAGCAGACTGCTGGCTCATGTTCAGTTTTTCATCCACCAGGACCTCCAGGTCTTTCTCTACAGGGCTACTCTCAAGGAGATCTCCAAGTTTGTATACGTATCTGGGATTATTCCAAACCAAGTACAAAACCTTGCACTTTGCTATGTTGAACCTACATAACTGTGTCTCTCTCTCTCTCTAGTGGTCTTACCCTTCTGTTCTAAGTATTCAGACAGCTACTGGTTTTTGGCTTAATTCTTCCTACCCCACACCTTTCTCTTCCTTAAATGTTATTAAATTAGATTATTAAATGTCTGATAATTTGGTAATATTTGAAACAGAGAAATGACTGTGATCTAGCTATTTAAAATATACAGTGAAGGCTTTATAGAGATAGCAGGAGGTTTACCCTGCAAGTATGGTTTGGCACTAACTTTAGTACTGTCAAATAAAACTTTGTGATGCTGTCGTTTAAGTGAGTGTAATCTTTTCCTTGAGATACCGTAAACATTTAATCTTTCCAACATAGTTACTATTAATTATACTGTCACCCTTTGGTGAATGATCAGTGTCTTGATCAGATCTTACTGCCTTGGTCAGGTTTTCTCTGCATGTGTTTGTACTTCTTTCTGCCTGACTTCTTACAGGCACTCTTGTCACCCTACTGTCTCAAACCCTGCTCATTTCCTATGTCTCCGACTTTTGGGATGCATGACTGAATATGGGATGCTGAATATCTAACATGACCTTTTCAACACAATGTATGTTGCAATACAACTTTGAGATCAGACTAGGAGAAGAGTGGAGTATAGAAAACGTAATGTTAACGTTTACAAACATATTCTAGAGTTATGGAAATGCAAATTATTACTTCATTTAGTTAAAAGGAATAAAACTGATATTATGAAACATTCATAGTTTTATAGTATTCAAACACAGAATAACAGGGAAGAGTCAAAGTGATTCACCATTCTGTGATTCTGTGACATTGATTTCTGAAAATGTCAATTACTGGAATCTCAAAGACTGTGGAAATCCATTAGACCCTCTTAGAATTTGCTACTGTCTGCTGTTGGACGTGCACAAGATACGGCCCAGAGTGACTATTTTAATTCTAATTTTTACATAGAAGTTGGTAAAGAACCTCCAAGACTGCCCAGTCCAAACATCCACCTACTACCAAAATGACCCTATTAAACCATGTCCTTCAGTAGTACATTTAAATGTTTCTTGAATACCTCCAAGGACAGTGACTTAACCTGAGCAGCCTGTTCCAGTGCCTGACCACTCTTTCAGAGAAGAAATTTTTCCTAACATTCAACCTGAATCTCCCTTGGTGCAACTTGAGCCTATTCCCTTTAGTTCTATTGCTGACCCCCACATTGCCACAACCTCCATCCAGGCAACTGTAAAGAGCGATAATATCTCCCCTGAGTCTATTCTTCTCTAGACTAAACAATTCCAGTTTCCTCAGCTGCTCCTCATAAGGCTTGTGTTCCAGATCACTCACCAGAATCATTGCCCTTCTCTGAACATGCTCCTCAATCTCTTTCTTCTTGTGAGGTGCCCAAAACTGAGCAGAATACTCCAGGTGTGGCCTCACCAGAGCTGAGTACATGGACCTGCTCCTGCTGGCCACACTATGGTACAAACCAGAATGCCACTGGCTGTCTTGGCTACCTGGACATACTGCTGACTCATGTTCAGCTGCACACTGACCAGCATCCCCAGGTCCATTTCTGTTGCAGAATGGCTCGGGGAGCAGGGCTATGGCTCCCTGAAAGTACTGTATAAGCAGGGGCATAGCAGCTCTGAGTACATAGCAATGGAATAATACCAGATGTGGTAAGCTACGAGCTGACTTTGAGCTAAGTAGCAAACAAATTAAGCGGAACTGTTCTCAGGTGGAATCAGAAAACAAGGTGTATGCTTGGGTGGGATGCACTATTGTCTAACTGCAAGGCTTTACCAATGAGAAAAGGACAAGTGGACAAAGGGGCATAAACAACTCGTGTACTATATAAGTGAGCTATCTGCGCAATAAAAATAGTTTTTCACTCTCCTGGAATTGAGTCTGTGTCCCGGCGCTGCATAGCAATCGAGCATTTGGCAGGGGCTTCCCCCCCACACATTTCCTCTAAAAAGACTTCCAGCCACTCTGCTGCAAGCCTGTAGCATTGCCTGGGGTTGTGGTGGCCAAAGTGTTGGACTCGGCACTTGGTCTTGTTCAACCTCAACCCAGTGATCTAACCTGTCCAGATCCCTTCCTACATGCAGGCAGATTGACACTTCCTCTGAACTTGGTGTCATCTGCAATCTTACTGAGGATGCACTCAATCCCCTCATCCAGATCATCAATCAATATTTTAATCAGAACAAGTCCTAGTACCAACTCCTGAGGAACACCACTCATGTCCGGACACCAGCTGGATTTAATTCCATTTACCATCACTCTCTGGGCCCAGCCCTCCATCCAGTTCTTTGTCCAGCACAAAGTTCACTTGACCAAGCCATGGGCTGCCAGCTTTCACAGCAGAATACTGCAGGAGACATCTATGCTGAAGTCTGGGTGGGCTATGCCAACAGGCTTTCCCTCATCCACCAGGCAGGTCACTTGATCATAGAAAGTGGTCAGGTTGGTCAAGCAGGACCTGCCCCTCTTGAACTCGTGCTGGCTAGGCCTGATCCCCAGGTTGAACACGCATGCCATCTGATCTCATTCAACATGATCTGCTCCATAACCTTTCCCTGTCTTGAGGTCAGGTTGACAGGCCTGTAGTTCCCCAGAACCTCCTTATGACCCTTCTTGTAGGTGGGAGTCATACTGGCAAGTCTCCAATCCTCTGAAGCCTCTCCAGTTGAACAGGAATGCTGATAGATGGTGAAAAGCAGCTTGGCTATCACATCCATCAGCTTCCTCAGCACCCTCAGACAGATCCCATCTGGCCCCATGGACTTGTGGTAGTCCAGGTAGAGCAGTAGGACTCTATGGTGATACATACAGTGATAGGTTTTCTATGAAACTTTTCCTCAACATGATCCACAGACAACAGATGTTTTATTAGCAGCAGCATCTTACCCCCAGTCAGAATATCATGAAGGAAGAATATGGTACTCTGAAGTATGTACTAGCTTTCTGTCTGCTGATGTACAATTGGATCCAAATATCCTTGAAGATGTTATGAGTTGCTTTGTTCTCTGTAGCCGCTGTCACAAAATGTCTTCAGCTGATGCTCACTCAGTCCAAATTAGAGAGCAGACATAGTACTTTCCAGAGTGTGTGTTAGCTAGAGACTCTATTTTAATACACACAAATGCACACAGTACTTGTTTTCAAACTACCTAATTCTGCCAGGCCCTGGGCATGCTGCACATCCTGGGCTTTTGAGATGGAAGGCTGATTGGGCAGCAAAGTCATTGACCTGGAACCAGTAGTAGACTGAAAAGTACTGATGATTTAATCCTGAATTTCATTCTGTTTGATAAAGTCTAGGATAGAGAACTTTATCTTGTTGGAACTTTAGGGGTCTGTTCATTTCACACACAAAGGGAAGGGAAGGGAAGGGAAGGGAAGGGAAGGGAAGGGAAGGGAA
>JAPSGF010000004.1:7623019-7671940 GCA_035772895.1 Perdix hodgsoniae | reverse complement strand
GGGAAGGGAAGGGAAGGGAAGGGAAGGGAAGGGAAGGGAAGGGAAGGCAAGGGAAGGCAAGGGAAGGCAAGGGAAGGCAAGGGAAGGCAAGGGAAGGCAAGGGAAGGCAAGGGAAGGCAGTAGCATTACTCTAAAGAATTCAACTATCTCATTCAAAATGCACTCCTTGCATAGATAAGCCATAGAAGCTTGTTTGGTTCAAGTGCAAATCCAGTTACCAAGCAGATTTTACTTGTGTGAATTTTCTGTTGTTTATTCATTCCTTCCAGGACTTATACACACATATGCCAGGCCTTCTCTTCTTTGGAGCAATTTTAGCTTTGATATGCTGGTAGAAATGCATGCACATTTGTTTAGGCCAGTCCCCCTTTACAGAGCATACATATGGTTTTCTTTTATTTTCTGTAGCAGTATATTTAGTAGATTGACTTTTAGTATTTTCTTTTCCAACAACTATGAACAACTATGTATCTATTATAAGGAATTTCCACTCAATTAATTCATTTTGTCAGACTGAATTTTTTTTAACACTTCTCTGAACAAGCCACCAATTAATATGCATATCAGAATTGGTCACAGTTTCCTTGGAGCACACCTCTTATATTTGGTCAAAGATTAATTCACACTGATGACCTCCCTGAACTCTTAGGAATACAGGTTTTGATTTTGTCTTATTAGAGAATAAACTCTATACAGATAATACATTTATAAAATACATACATTTATAAAATACATTGCAAAATATAGCAAGATTAATGGAGGACATACTCATTATCTCTCCCACGTGATTTGCATTTTGAAGCAATCTCTTCTTCGCAAGTTGTCTCTGCTTATTAACTTTATTATTTAGAAAATAAATACTATTAGCATAGGCAGTGCTCTTGGACTTTCCACATCCTACTGATAATACTTCAGATAGTGGCGTGTATCAGTAACATTCAGTAAGCTAATCAAAATATTAGACCAGAAGACATTCTTTGTTTGGATCTTTTTTTTTCTTGGATGGGAAAGATGGCATTTATTTTATTTTTATTTTTAACTCAGGTCACTTTCTAGCTTTATTCAGATAGCTGCTGCTTTTCTGTCTGCACTGTATATTCACATGCTGTTCCTTTCCCATCTCACAGTCCCCAGTTTGATAAGTTAATTTCACTAGATATATGTGAGTGCTGATGCTAAACAGGAGTTTTGATATTCATGTTGTTCTGCAGTCTGTACACTAGATCCTGAGGTACTGAACATTTCATTTTATATTTCATATATTGCACTCTGCTCTAAACACTTGAACTGGTGCATTGCTCACATATTTCACTGTATGCCAAAGCTTTTCTTTCATCTAATGGATATGCCAGATCCCTAGATTTTCACTTAGCTGATCTGGGAAGTTTCATATAGCACATCTGAGAACAAGTAACAGCTGTAGCAGCCTCTGAAATGACTCTGCAATAATTGAGACTTTGAGAAAACTGAAAGATTTCATGTAAACTTTAACCAATACTTGTGTGAGTTTCAACAGATGAGACACGAATAACATATTTTTACGGTAATCAGTTATCATTAAATTTATCCCTCAGGCTCCACCTCTGGTGCTTTTTCCCTCAGACGGGCACCTGGCAAGATCACTAATTCAGTTCACCTGCTCACAGTAGCTGTTACTATTGTGGGAAAACTATTCCACTATATTTTTTAACCCTTCTGTCCCTGAACTGAATCCACATCTGTAGATTTCTTGAGCTGCTACTGAGTTTTTCTGCTGCTTACAAAAATCACTTGGAATATAAACTGGCAAAGATACTATCAAACCAAGGTTGCAAACTAACAGTGGAAGAGACCAAGTATTAATTGAAGGAGTGATCAGTAATGTTTTAATTGCACATACAACAACACTCATGTTAACTCTGTAAGTTAAACTCATTATTGTTACTGTACTGCATCTAGTACCCAGGGTCATGTATCTTACTTTTTGGACAATTCGCATTCTCCCAACACTCTTAAAAACACAACTGCTAGAGACTGTATATGCAACAACGCACCTACTTATCTAGTTTGCTTTATCCTTTTATTAAAAACAAACAAATAAAAAAAACAACAAAAAAAAAACCACACTAGTGTAGTGGAAATGCTAAGTCACAGCCTGAACAAGTAATTGAGCACCTGGTGGGAAAGCAGGGCCAACCCAGGGGAGCTCAGGTGCATGCAATGCCCTGAGTGACCAAAAGCAGTGGAACCAGGATCTACCCCTTCCTAGACCTCATTTAATGGTTGGAAGTGGAGGTGAGAGTATCTTTATGGAGATTTCTGCCTATCTGAGGATTTCTGTAGGTAAGTGGTTTTTCTTTCTTTGTTTCTGTGGTTATAGCTATTCTGTTTGGGATTGTTCTTGTTTGATGCTGCCTGGGACTGTGCCACTCTGCTGTTATTGCTATACCTTACATCACTTTACAGTATTGTAACTGGTTAGTTTTGGTTTCTGATCTAGAATTGTTTTAAATGTTGAAGTTTAGTACTCTGGAAAGGAGTTGTATGCAAAGATGTCCATTGAGATTTATTTGTAACTTGTTAGAGTAGTTTCAAATCTTTTGGGTGTAGGTGGTTATAGGATATAAGCAATTTTATAAAGCTTACAGAATTTGCTAGGCTGTCAGTTGGGTTACAGCGGATAGCAAAGCATTCATCTAAGAGGCATTTTCTGTCTTACGCTTTTAGTGACACTTAAATTGTAGCTACAATCTTCCTTACAATTTTTGGAAAGTTTCCTTTCTTACTCTCTATAAGTTTCTGTTGTGAATAGGTAAGAGCTTAGTGGGGTGAAACAGCATGCTAAACAATGGTTTGGACTTCTGCATATGCACTAGATGCATGTTTTAAATGAATAGTTAACACTTCTCACTGAGTGATTCATTCTACTAATATTGTAGTACAGTGCTCAAGGTGAGGCCCTAGATGATCCAGGCAGGAACAAGACTAGCCTATCTCTGATTATAGCTTAGAACAAAGTCAGTGCAATATGGCTTGTTCCTATTATGTAGTGTTCATCAGTGGCCTAAGGTTCTCAAGGATCAAGTCTTACCTGAGCTGAGAAAAAAAATTCCTTTAGGCAAAGTGCCTGCCAGCTCCGCGCATCTGAAACTGAACTAGACTTTGAAGAGAAACTATGCTTTGAAATGGCAAGTGTCTTCCTGGCTACAAAGAGTATTAAATGTCTAGACTTCTCTTTAGTGAGAGTTGTGCTCACTCCACTAGTAATGAAATGTCTTATTATCCACTGGCCAGCACCCTCCACCACTTCCAGCTGTGATATTTTTCTTTTTTTTGGTGCTTTACTTTGCTCTTTCCCACAATGCTACTCCAATTATGCACAATGCCCAGAATTAGGAGCTCCACAAGATCCCTCTGAGCACTTTAAGGTAGCTGAATGGTGATTTGCTCTACCTCAGCTTATAAAAAGAAAGAGTAACTAAAAGACAGAGCCCAGGATATGTAACAGGTAGGACTTCATCTATAGATAGTTGTATTCACTTGCAGTAGAGACATCAGCCAGGTTGTCAGAATTGTCTTGTACTGTAACTAAATGTCCACATACATATCTATAGATAGCACAGCCTTTAGGTGTTTTTTGTGTTTTTTTTTTTACGAACTTATTACAAAACTTACGAGGTCTCAAGAGCATTAAAAAATTATTAATTATTAAATCATGAAGGAGATTTAATCGTTAAGAAGAATACAATCACTCAGCCATACTAAACATAATTCCAGGGGCTAATATAACTGCTTCCAATCTCTGACTAAAATTCATCTTATTTGGTGGCCACCAGGAATTTCTTGGGTCAAAATTGATGGGAATAGATTTATTTATTTTTAATAAGAAAGTAGTTCCCATCTCTTTCTGTTGCCCATGAAAGCTTTACTTTTTCTCCTTTTTGTCTCTTTCCATTTCATGTTCCTTCTTCCCTACTCTCCAGTGTAAATCCTGAATTTGTCAAAATTTTGCTTTCAAGTATACAATTTTTTTTGTCAGATATCTTTGCTTATCACAGCCATGAACTTGTGAAATGTAACTAATGTCAGAACTATTTGGAGAGTTTCCAACAGGTTGTAGTATGATGATAAACTCTCATAAGTAAAATATTCCATAAATGGAGTGTGTCACATAGTCACAAGTAGTGCAGCTCCAGATTCACCAATAAGAACTGAATTGTTTCACCAGGGAATTTCCAATGAGAATTTATATCTGGCTCAGCTTTAAAATGCTGAATGTAATTAAGTTTGGGAAAGAGACCACTGAAATCAAGAGTTATATCAGGTAATTACTTTGCCTCTTTAGTGTTTAAGAGTCTTTTAAATTTCCAGAAAATGTATACATATCTCAGTGAGAAACCAAATAATAATAATAATTGTTTAAACTTCAATATTAAGAGTCATGTTCTCTGGTGGGCTTCATTGTGCTTAACTGAGCTATGCCATCCTATATGAATAAAATTTCTTTTTTTCTGGCTAGCTAGTGATTGGAAGACTGTATCATACAAAACAGGGTCTGGAGTTATGGGGAAGGAATGCACTGTGAAGAAATTGAGGAGGAAAAAAAATGGCCTTTCTGAAATATCTTTACTGAGTAAATATTAAACAAAAGACAACAGACTGAGAAGCAGGAAGAAAAAAGTCTTAAGCAACCAATAGTGTAATAATATAAGAAAGTGATACATTCCAAAGTATTGTGAAAGCTTGCTCTTTGTTTTAAACTGGTGATAATACTCATTTCTTTCTGAAATATTAGGAGTGAAATTCAGTCTTATTGACGTTACAGGAGCCTTACCATTGACTTCTGTGGGAGAAATTTCCAATCTCTATGAAGCTTAAGCTACACTATCTCTAGATACGGTATAGCATCTTTAAACAACAGTAAATAGTTGATTGCATATTTTTGGGGATTCTTACTCTCTTTACTTAAAAGAAGACTAATTGAAATAATCACCTTATAAAAATGCATGTTTACTTTTCTCTCCCTCTGGCTTTCTTATTCTCTTTCTTTGTTCAGAATAAGATGTTCATTATTTGTCCAGTAAATGAGCAATGTGCTAATTAACTGCATTTCTTATGTGATGAATATTCAATTACTGTAATGAGAAGAGGAAGATGATGTATCATACCTAAGTAAATTAATTTATTGTTGGGCAATGAATTTGCATCCACCTGGTTGCTATTGCTCACATAAAGCTCTCTAGGTCTGCAATATTTGAGAATTAAAAGAATGCATATCCCAATTGCTATAAGAAGTGAATACCTTTCTTCTTTTTCTATCTGTTTTAATACTACTATTCAAATAAATTTTATTTGGAGATAACTTGTTTTTTCTAGTGATAAGAAAAAGAAATTACCAAGGAAATTACATTTATTTCCTGTCTTTGAAAAATGATAGCCCTCTCACATCATCTTAATAGATAAGTGAGAGCATTCCCTATGGAAAAGAAAGCCTGTATCTTCCTACGTAAAATACTGCAAAATATATTTAACATTCAAGTGCCTTTGTTTTACTTGACTTGGTGATCTCAAAAAAAAAAACAAAAACAAAAAAAAACCAAAACAACAAACAAAAAAACAATGAAAACCCACCAACAAATGTATCCAGTGAGAAATGCCACAAAGTGAGGATAACGATCCCTACTCAAACTGTTATAATTTTCCAATCTGTCCAATTAACATAGTGAGAGACAAAAGGGAATGGGGTCAATTTCACAGAAAAGAGTGGTTTAATTTCTGTCCGGTACTGGAACTTCTTGTCTGATATTCCTGCCCACAATGTTCCCTTTAATAATACCTGGAGTTGTTATTAGTTTAATATGTGAAAGGTCGAAGTCCCCTATTGAAGCTAGCTGTGACATGAAACCTTCCTACCATAACCTCCAAACCCATTATGCTGTATATTTATAGAGCAGCTGCTTTCTGAGAATGACTTTTTTCCTATTTTACTACCAGTTAAGGATCACTGTGGTACTTAGGATGGCACACAACGGTAAGACTGGAAATGATCCAAATGTAACACAACAGTTCTCTCACCTAAAAAGAAAACACAGCTTAAAAAAAAATATGCAGTGTTAGGGTGAAAAATTGAATTACTGATGGTATATATCATAAAGTTCTATGGCCATGTGCAGAGGAGAAAATAGGCTTTCTGTTCCTTGGGAGAGGAAGGAGAGGCCTAAAGGGGGGGGGGAGGGGGGGGGGGGGGAAACAAGCAAAAACTGCTGACAGATTAATTTGCATTAAAATTCTATTTTAAGCCTTCAGAGGCTTAGATATTTTTAAGCGGTAAACAAGGACTAAAAGAGGAAGGGATGTGAAGAGATGAGTTGAGCTTTATGATAAAAGTTTATTCCTTGACAAATGAAATTCAGTGCAGTGGTTTATAGTGCTCCTAACTGTGGGACATTATTGTGAGATGAAATGTTGGTGGATTCTTATGGCATACAGTAGAAATCTAGAGGGTATTTTCAGGAAGAAGAGGGGTGACTTTGAGACCAGCTGACACTTCTGATGTGACCAACATCTTCCTGCTTCTAGTCAGTGTGGGGTAGCACATGGATTAGTAGCACCTCTTACATTAGAGAATAGTTCTGGGAAGGCAGGAGAGTTTGAGAGAGAAACAAACTTGTAAAACACTGACTTAATGAAGAATTGGAATTAAATGGGTGAGTTGTTTTGTTCTCTCGTATTTCTATCTTCTGTTTTATTTCAAATTCATGTGGCTTATTTCCATCTCCACATGCTAAAGTGATAGATTTTGATTTGTCACTGCAGTTACTATCCTAGTCTCAAAGGCCAAAGTTTATGTACAAGTATACAATCCATGATGGTTGCAGATACTCATGCTGTTGCAAACAGTAAACTACTACTCCTAATCCTCTCTCCCAAAAAGGAAAGAGAACAAATAAGCATGATGTGAGGAAGTCAGTGTTTAGCAGCAGTACCAATGCATGCATTATGTCATCACTTCTACTTCCCATGGAGATTCTTCTTGCTTTGTCATGGATTGGCTGTCATATTTCTAAGATTTTTCTGAAGCCCTGGTGAGGCTAGGGAAAAAATGTCAATAAAGCAGAAAAGGAATGAGGAGCAAAGAGAGGCTTCTGCAGTTCTAGTCCCAAAAATATAGTAGATCTAGTGAATTACATAAGCAGATATGAATCTGGAAATATTGACCTCCTTGAAAGGGAATTTCCAACACCAGCAAGGATTCCCTTGCTCACTGGCTGCTGGCAACTGTTGAGGACAAAGATTTACTGCAGTTGTGTTAACCAGAAGTTTTTGATTAGGTGTTTTGTTAGCTTGATTAAAAACAAGGCTCAGATTAAGACAAAAGGTGAGGGAGGACAGTTGATTCTGAAGCATTTCTGACTTAAAAATATAGCTGAAAATAATTTCAGTTGCTGATTATATATATATTTTTTACTTATCCAATAAAATAAATTAGCAAAAGATTTAGAGCTACCTCTCTCACCTTGTTTATGTCTTTGCAAATATAGTGCATGCTTTATTTCTCTCCTATTTTTATTCTATAAAATTTAAGGAGAAATACTTACAATTTAAACATAATAAAATGAAAAACACTATCAATGTTCAAGAGAGTTTCATCAAGAAAAATGGAAAATATTGAAGAGCTTTCCCTTCCTTTATTTATGAAACAGTAAAGGCAATCATTTTATTTTAATTAAAAAAAAAAACAAAACCTGCCAGCTATAACAAAAATATGATCTTCTTCCTGCCACTGACAGAAATATAAAATCCTGTAGACAGTTATGACTGTCTACAAATAGAGGTTAACTTCTTTGCCAAGAAGGCATTGCAATTACTTATTTTAAAACAGTGCTCTACCTACCCTGTTTGAGTGTATGTTAGGATGAGGGTGATAAAGTAGTTGTAGACTATAATGTAAGGTGATGTTCTTTACTGCACAATTACAGTTTATGTTACCATAAAGCTCTTGCCAAAGATGAAAAGTTAGGGAGGATTAAACAAAATGTCATAAAATATATCAAAGTGGATTGCATAAACAATTACCATGCTCTGGGAAATGTCTGATTAATTGACTGAAGTGAGACATCTGCAGGATGTAGACACTATGGATATATCAAAGGATCTAAACTGCTTCATTTGTTTTAATAAAAGTGGCTTAATTTGTTGCAGTACTATAAAGCAACCTGTTATACCTGTCTTTGTCATCTTCCTTAGTAAGGGAAAGGGCACTTCTAAACACAAGAGTCTTCTCCATCAAGTTCTGCTTGTACATTCTCCAGTACAACAGTGAAAGGAAGAGATTTTAACAGTAAAAAGTAAAAAGAAGCCTGACATAGGGAACAAAACAGATGTGTGAAGATGCTTTG
The DNA here is from genome assembly GCA_035772895.1 of Perdix hodgsoniae. NCBI lineage: Eukaryota > Metazoa > Chordata > Aves > Galliformes > Phasianidae > Perdix > Perdix hodgsoniae. The sequence goes on along the minus strand of JAPSGF010000004.1, from coordinate 7,663,562 downwards.
GGGGGGGGGGGGGGGGGGTTAGGGTTAGGGAATTATCTGCCTCTGACTTCTGGCTGTTCCTTGATCAACAGTGGGAGGGAAGAAATTCTGCTATTGTCCTTTCATTTGTCTTTCCAACTAATCAAGCATTTTAGACAGAACGGTTTTACAACCTTAAGTGAACGTTTTCAGATAGGCACTGTGAGATATTTTCTTGAGAGAGAACTTAAGTGCAACAGAAGTACATAACACAAAAGTAAAACATCAAGCTCCTCTACAGGTGCCTAGCTATTCTGGAACTAAACAGAGTAGGTATTTTAAAAATCTGGACCTGAATTGTTAATCCATATCAGACAAATTCTGTGGTAATGAAGACAAACCTATTTTTTCATCTTGCAACACATTTAATAGCATAAAACATTAAGATTTGATGTTTCACCTGGTTTGATTCTGGTCAACGTAGGGACATCCCACAAGAGGATCTTCCAGACCTGCTGAACTTGTAGCTAGCACTGCTCAGCTTACATTCAGAACTATGTGAAAATTTCTGTAAACGTGCTCTGAACTTTAAAAATAAAATATGTAAAAGTGACTTTCTCCTTGCCAGTCTGTACACCTGCAAATGTTCAGTGTAATTGAAAAGTTAGCCTTTCTCCTTGAAAGGCTCCTTACTTTTCCCTTCTAATTTCCTCTTCAAAATAAACTTTTCTTACTAAGAAGATGCTAAGGAAATGGGAAAAAACTGCTTCTCCCTAGAGGAGTTTGATTTGAAAATTAGGTATGTGTTACTCTTTAGGCAGTCATTTGTGAACTATGAGGAAGTGGTGTGATCACCTGAGAGGTGAATGGGAATGTCTGAACATTTTGTCCACCAATAAAAATTTTATTTAAAATTCTGTGCAAGCATAAGTACCGAAAAATAAATATAAAAGTAAAAATAGAAGAGTTAAAATTAAGGAGAATGCACTCCTGTTAGTAGTAACAAGTAACTGTAGTACAACACTATAGTAACTGTGTGCTTAAGTCTTCTACTTTCATTCTTTGAGCACTCTCCTTTTACAAAAGACAAATACACTTTTAAATTAGTCTTTTATGGCTTACTGTCCATTGAACTTCATTTTAAGAAGTCAAAATTCAGGGTTACCCAGAAATTAGCTTAGCAAGACCAAATGTCTCTCCCCATGACTTCACTTCTGGTTTCCAGCATGACAGACCCCATTATTATCTCAGCACCCTTATTCAAATCATGGGGACAACTCTCTTCCACTCATTTTGCTCATAACAATGTCTAAAATCTTGGCTTTTTTATACGTTTATGCTTAAAAGTATCTTTTAACTCAATTTTGTGATTGTTTGTTTGAAGCAGTTCTTGCCTACCAAGCAAAATAACCTTTTGTCAGTGAGACATGGTCAGCATCAAGTAGTTAGCATTTGTCTTGTTAGTTATTTAACTCAATCTCTTGCATACAATAAGTTGCAAAAAATTCTGCAGTCAAATCTAAAAATTCAAAAAGAAATAACTTTCTATGAGGAAATTTTGCAAAATAAGAAGAGTTTAATATTATATTATATCAGTGAACATTAACGATCTACTTTTCAGGCGCTTTAAAATATTATAGATATTTTTGGAAAAACAATTTTTTCTGCTAGTTTGCTTTCTGTTCTTCTAATGACCAGTTTATTACACACTGTATTAACAAAATGAAATTGTTATTCTCAATGTTGGCTTTCTTCAAATTCTATATGTATTGATTTATGTATAAACACATGAAAGAGAAAGGGGAGTGTATAAGGATTGCCCATTCACATCACCATCACTGGGAAGAATAGAAGGCTCAATATTGTAGAAGATGAAAGTGTTGGTAATGTTTTCCTGTCTAGCAAAAGTAGTTCTTCCACAGATTTCTGTGGAATTATTTGAATAATGCAAAATAACAAAAAGACTTGTATACAGTTACAGGAAAGTAGTAATTGGTTACTCTTTCCAAGACCCTCCTGAAGTCTCACTTAGCTCAGTCTTTGCAGAAAAATAGAAGCTCAAATTCTTCTTTGCTCACAATGTATAAATAACTTATGTTCAGTAAAATATCATTTTCCCTAGTACTTCCCTTCTTCTAGCTGCTATTTTTAAAACTATTTTTAAAAATGCATATACAAATATATTTTCATACCTTGATGCTCAAATGATGTCAATGAAAACATTTCTAAATATTTTATACATTAGGAACTGCGAAGAAAATATAAAATTTTAGAAATTAAGCAGTGAATGTGACATTATAAATGATAATCACGGATTTAAACCACTAACCTAGAAAACCAACTCCTAATGATATATACTGGAGTAGTACAAGTTTTTCAGAGAGAGAGGAGAGAGGAGAAAAAGACAACAAAAGTATCACCATAAAAGGTAACTTATTTTACATTTTAGAAATAAGATGTAGGTAACGGGCAAATTCTGAATATTACTAATTAAGGATTTGCAGTAGGTTAGGTTAGCCATGTCTTTTTACTATGATTAAATTCCTTTGGACAGTGCACAAGATACAGAAGTTGTCCATATTGCAGGCCTAATGATGTTAATATATCCATGCCAGGTTAGCTGTGGCAGAAAGATCCCTTCCTTTAGAGATAGAGCCTAATGACAGAAGGAGTTTTTCTGCCTGCATAGTTATATGACTTCCCCAAGCACCCAGAAGTCAGCCCATAAAGCTCTCTTTTTGTCAGCATAGCTGTGTCCACGTGGGATTTTTGGCTGGTGTAACTATTTTGACAAAGAATGTGATTTTTTCACACTCTTCACTGACATAGCTGTGTGGATAAAACACTGCAGAGCAGAAGAAGCATGCACACAAAGTATGTCTCACTCCCCATTTGCCTGTGCTTTTTACCTCACCACAAATTAATAACTTGAAGTAATGTTTGCTAAAGAGAATAGTCACAGTTATTCCCCACTTGTAGTTCACTATGAGACAGAAGAAATAGAAGAACAGATTATATGGAAAATAAATTATTTCAAGATAATTTCATATTTTTTTTCTGTTATTAAACTGTTTATAAGAAAAAAATATGCAGATTACAAATAGAAATTTATAAGTTCATCATGTCAAACATGTGCAAACAGAATAAAACACCACCAGTGGCATACCTAACTGGGTTGAAGGACCCAGTTTTAAAGTAACAGGAGCCCTGCTACAGGGTTCAAAAAACACAAGCACAGTTTGGACTTTTCTGCCATCATTCAGATAATTAACTAAAGAAAAAACAGAAATGTGTAAACATCACATCAGGGTATCTTGCTTGCTGTAGTTGTCTTCTAGCATCAGATAGCCAGGCTGGTACTCAGATTTTCAAAGCAGTGCTTCTGAGGTCCAGCACTGGGATTTTATACTTTGATGTACAGCCAAGAAGAATGGACAGTAGAAAGTAGCAGTCTTGTCTTCAGTTCCTATTTGCCCTTGAGAGAATGGTAAAAGAATGTACTATTCCATCTTTTCTGATCCATGCACCAAATAAGCACTATCCCAAGTGTTCAGCTTTTAAAAGATACAAGTATTATATTTGTCTATTTTCATGTTGTTCTGCTCTCTTTTATGTCATGCTGAGAGACCCCTTTTCTTGTGTATGCGGTCTGAGCCACAGAGAGTATCTGAAATGATTCTACAGAGTGAAAGAAAGTCATAGATACTAGTTTCTAGGACAAGGTATGCTTCTCTAGGGGCATTTCTATTTTATCCAGCCTGTTGCTAAATAACAGCAGGTAGTTAGAAATAAAAAATAAAAAGTGGTGCTACATTCATGTTGCTAGAAATGATAGAAACACTCTTCTCATTTTGATTTTTCTCTCTCACATTTGTTAATGTTGTACTTGAATTTCTCTCAGGCAAATCAAAGAAGTCACAGCATCTATAGAAAGGGTCTGAACTCCAGATGAAAAGAAAAAAATCCAAGAAAAAAACCGAGAAAAGTTCAAGAACATTCTGATATTAATCCAGCTGGAGTGATCTAGAGAAATCACTTGCAGATTGTTCTGAGGAAAGTTGAACAGTAAATATTCACATGAATTACATTTCTTTGCAAACCAGACAACTAGGAAATTACTTACATCAGTGCCAACAATTGTTCTGTGTCCTGTTTGGACTAACTGACCAGATGCGGGCAGAAGGAAGAAGGAACATCCATTATCATATTTATTCATTGCAGTTAATCTACCTCCCAATAAAAGCCAGTTATAAATGCATGTGTTGTGCACAAAAATAGGTTAAAGAACTAGAAGAAAAATAGAACATGATGAAATAGATTTTGCAATATTTTCTTTTGCATATTATTTCCAGCGTTTGCAAAAAATTACAGTACAACATACATGAAAAGAATAGTCTAGGATTCAAAAATAGTTCCATCAGGGTAAAAAATTACTTCCAAGAAAGGGACGGATGAAAAAGAAAACAAAGCAGATCTACTAGTGTAAATAATAATAATAAAATAAAAAATAATTAAAATAATCATTTTTTCAAGTGATGACTATTTGTATTCTCTTAATCATGTCGTGATAACTGAAGTTTAATTCCTGTGTATTATTGGAGTTATATAATTCTGATGTAATTACTGTAATACTTATGTTTGATGGCCATTGGATTGGATGGGAGCAAATACTCATCCTAAAAATAAGAATGGCTGAAGCTGTTTTCCTTTTTGCCTTGGGTGATCTGCCTGGACAAGTCTGATTAGACAGGCAGTGGGATTATTTGTCCTCTAGGATATAAGAAGGATGCAAGGTTTCAGTGGCGCATATATAGTGGCTTCACCAATGCAATTGGCAGTAGTTGCTTTCCAAGCTGGTAGCTGCATAGGCTTTTAGCTTCATGAGGAGTAATTATTTACCTGCTAGCAATGGCAGTGACAAAACTAAAAAAAAAAAAATTAGATGGTTTTAAAATGAGACTCTACAATGAGTAAATAATAATAGAAGACCATTTGTTTGCTACTTAAAACTGCAGTCAAGCCCTTTGGGTATTGCAAAATACTTAAGAATGTCAGTCTGATAGCTTTTGTGATCATGAAAAGAAGGAAAAGAAGTGACTAATCAGACAGAGGTGTAACACAGAATTGTGAAGGTTGGAAAAGACCTCCAATATTATCCAGTCCAACCATCCACCTATCACCAACAGTACTCACTAAACCATGTCCCTGAACACAAAATCCAACCGTTCCTTGAACACCTCCAGCGTCAGTGACTCCACCACCTCCCTGGGCAGCCAATTGCAGTTCCTGGCCACTCTTTCAGAAAAGAAGAATTTCCTAATGTCCAGCCTGAATCTGCCCTGGTGCAGCTTGAAGCCATTCCCTCTAATTCTGTCACTAATTACAAGAGAGAAGAGACAGACTCCCAGCTCATTACAGATTTCCTTCAGGTAGTTATAGAGAGCAATAAGGTCTCCTCTGAGCCTCCTCTTCTCCAGGCTGAACAATCCCAGCTCCTTCAGCTGCTCCTCATAAGGCCTGTGCTCCAGACGTAAGGTTAGGTTATTATTATATATAAGGTATAAGGGTATTCAAAATTAAAATGAACTTCAGACAATGAAGGAGCCAGAAGATATGACTTTATACAGTATGCTAATACAAAGTGCGATTTGGAAAGGCTCCTTTTCATGTAACTGCAGCAATAGTTGATTTATTTTGTACTCTGGCACAAAACTTGTGAAATATTTGGACTCCTGCTCACATTAAAAAATAATAATAATAAAATTCCCGAAGTTCTGATCCCAGAAATGATGCTTCCTTCAAGTATCTGGAGGGTATCTCAGTTCTGGTTAGGTACAGATTGATATCAACTATCATATTTGTTTTGTTTGTTCTTAATAACTGATGTCAGGAGTGGGAAAAGTATCTGATTGATAGTGCTTGGTAAGAAATATCTCTCTTTCTGCCCACAAGGAAGCAGCATGGGCATGAACTCTGGCAGTCTTCCCTGTCTTGCCTGGGTAAGACTATCATAATTCTTAGGGGGATTATTCTGTGCATGGGTCCTTTCCTTCTTTGTATTCTCTGAGCACCAATAGAACTAATTGCCAGTTTCATTGGTAAGTTTTACTCTAAAAAAAAACTGCTCCCTCGGGACAGCTGTAATATTCATTTCATATGAACTACTAGACAAGTGGAAATGATTTTAGGCACCCATCTACAATGTACCTAGCTACTGACTTGGTCCTGAATTTTTGCACACTAGCCCACTGACTTTTCATACACTTTTCTCAGTCCTGGTGTTATTACTTTATGCTTCTTTTTCAGCCTGTTCTTTAATTTAACATGAAGTATGTTTTTATATTTAAGGATTATCTATGTGTAATTGGTGTTTATGTTACAGGTAACATTTCTAAATTCTTCAAATGAAGTGATTAGAACTAAGAAATAGGTCACAACCTTGGCAACTATCTGATGTGAGACAATGTAATCTGCTAGCGCACTGGTTGTCATGGAAACTGACAATATTGGATTTTTCTTTCAATGCAACCTGTGTTTTATGCATAAATTATTAGCATATTAAATCTAAGGCACTGACACTTCAAAGCAGACCACCTATGTGTTTTATAGGTGTTCACAAGTAACTTAAATTCATTCCTATTTGTTCAGCAGTTGATCACTCTAACAGAGAAAGGTTTTTTTTTTTAGATTGGGCAGCACAGTCCTGTGCTTTTAAATTGGAGAGATTTCAGGCTCTATCCTTTTTAGTTTATGACCCACCCAACTGTGCTTCATCACAGTGCCTATTTGTTTTGCTTTTAGTGTCCATATTGTCAATTATTTCAACCAAAAATTTGTCAGATGCAGAAACAGCTTTGTGAAAAATGTAGAAAATTTATACATTGTTTTTCTTTCATCTCAGCTGTGATGAGAATAAGATCTTCTGGGTTCTTCAAGATAAAGATTTATTTTACTCCTGCCTAGCCCTTTATTCCTCTCCCAAATCCTTTGCCCCAAGCCAAGGGTTAAACTCTCTTTCTGAAGATCAGAAAATAGTGCTTGAGTCTCTCTCATCTCCTGAATTCTTGAATTCAGGAGAATTCAGGAATAGTCTCCCTTTTTCTCCATCCATTCTGTATTATTCTACAGTACAAATTTGTTGCAAAGAAATGACATTTCTGAATGGTAGCTGTATAATGCAGAAATGTAGAAAGCATCCAGAGGGACAGAATGAGACTACCAAAGAACTTTTGCCATAGAACATACAATCTAAGATGACATGTCTTTTTCTTCTGGGAAGAATGTCTTGCCTTTCTCTGAAGTATTAAAAAATTTTGAAAATTGAGAACACAGGACAGAAGAATGCATTGGATTTCAACTGTAAATTTCTGAAAAGTATAGGGTGACAGGCCATAACCTTTTCCTAACTGGAAAACCCTTGGCATGGAAAAAAACAAATAAATCTCATGTTCTCTATCTCTTTTCTTCCCAGTAAGAAAAATCCCTTCCATTTTTCATGTGATGCAAATTTGGTCTGTAAAGGAAACAAATGTACAATTTTAAGTTGAGAGATAAAGGAAGACTCATTCTGTCTCAAAGCAACATGAATATCTTTCTTGTGAGCAGAGGGGAGCAGTCATCCCAAACATGGGGATTCAGAAGTAACACAGATTACTTTTTCAGTGTAACTGGAACAACATCCAGACAGCTATGAATTTCTGACACCTCCATGCTTTCTAATAACAAATCATACAAAGTTGGGATGTAAAATGGAGAATGCCTACTTTCCTCAAATGCTGCCCCTTTTCTGAAGTATTTAGGAAATGTGCAGAATCAGTTTTATGAATTCTGTTCTTAAACTATATGCCCTTTGGATATGTCTAATACACAAAAATTTCTGTCACCATCACAGTTTTATATATAATTCCTTTCCCTTGAAAATGTTAGGTGGTATGTTCTTCCATGTCATCCATTTGGGACTGATGATCCCAAACATTTGCTCTGAGCAGACTGAATCTAGAACTTCTCAGAGACCAGATCCATTAGGAACTCACTAAGACACAGATCTGCAACCTGTCTGCTTTTTCGAATACAGTACCCTCGATTACTAGCACAAACTTTGGTCTGCTGTGTGACTGGCTATAACTGTCACTCCAAACCAGTGTGCCACTGTTCTATGCTTCTGTCCAGCCCACAGTCCACACTCAGGAGCCAGACTCAAGAGCTCTTGTTTGCAGCTATCAGATACATATTTTGATCTATTCTCTGGGCTTTGGACAACACTCCCTTCACTGCCCCATTTGTTTTTTTTTTTTTGTTTTTTAGGAACTAGTAAGTAGTTTTCAAGCTCTAACCTTTTATCTGAGTCATTTTTGAAAGCCCCTCATGGGGCAGAATTTTTTAGATGATAGAGAGGATTTAGAGGTTTTATCATTTTTAGATCTCTATCTTGGCAAAACAACCACAGACCCTATTAACCATGCTGCTGTACTTTTGTACTTGTTAAGATGTCTTTTAGCTGGATTATTATGTAGTTTCCCAAATGTAACTCCCTTTAGATCTAATCTCCATAGCAAATAATCATCATAAACAAACACACAGAGGCACAAACCATAGCCATAAAAAAGAGCACTGCTTTGTTTTGTTTTGTTTCCCACCATTCTCCACAGTAGCTTTAAAGTCTTTCTTTATTGTCATTTTGTTTAATCAACATTGATCAGAGACCCTGGTGGCAAGCCAGAACAAAGAGGATTGATCTCAGGTCCACATGTGGAGAGATTTAGAAATGAGTAAAGAACATTGTATTAAGGGAGATTTTTACTAAATCCTATTCCCAAGTTTTATTCAGGGTTTTGTATGTTATAGTAAATAACCTTGTTAAATGCATTTTGAGAAAGGATAAACTTAGCTTTAATTTTGTTGTATTAATTTGAGAACATAGGAGCATACTTCTGTGTGGAGTACACTGTCTTATTACGTATAGCTACTTATAGATTTTGTATTTTTCATACGTATGCTTAGCTCTGATTAGAAGTAAAATAAAAAGAACAAGGAAAGGGGTTTAGCTATTTGCTTGTCTAATCCTGAACCTGATAACCTGAATGCCAGCCTGGGCTGACAACAGTGGACAGTTGCTTTGGATTCTTGGAACAGGGATATTATCTTACACAAAATCGTTCTTTTTCTTTCATAGTAAAATTTGTTTTGTTTTGTTTTTGATCTGAGTGTTTGTATAAAGTTCATGAGAGATATACAGGTACTGTTGGTGTGTGTTCAGTATTGAAGAGATCCATCCAAACAGAAAATAATGACCCTACTTAAGTTGCTCAAACTGGAGGACTTAGGCTGCTACTTGTGAATTTGTCCTATTCTCAAGATTCTTTTGCTCTGGAGAGACAAATGCTAGCATTGAAATACAGGAAATTCCCCTAGTCAAACCTCCCAGTGCAGTGCCAGTTACCAAAACTAATCGGTGCCTTAAAACAGGTAGAGGGATGAGATATTCTATGGCTTGCTGTTTCTGAACTTGACATCCTTGATGAACCTATTCACTGAAATTCAGATCTTGCCACTAAATTATTACCTTAGTCATCTATCTTTTTCTTAATGCTATTGCATTCTTTTTCCACCAGATGGTAGGCAATAAAAGCAGGAAACAAAAGTTTATCTTCTACTGTATACTTAAAAGAAATAAAATTAAATTAAATAAAGTGCAAATTTGAAACAATTCTCCATATACCAGACTCCTGTTTATGTATGCAACTGGAAAGCAGCTTTAGAAGAGATCTGGCCAGTGTTTGTAGGTAGTTGATTAATAGCAAAAGTAAGGCCTACATAGGTACATGGTGCATATGTGATTGCTTACTGAAAAGATGCTATTGTTTCTCCTGTTTTGTTGTTCTGTAGCAACAAAACTAATTATTATGATATGCATTTTTCTGTCAATGTCTTTAAGGGAAACCATTTATTTCACTTATTCTTCTCTAACCAGATAAATGAAATTGTCTCCCCAGTGTGTAAATTTCTTCTTCTTCCTTGTTAGTGCTGCCTTGTACATGAAGTACTCATTTAGTTGCAAAAACCAATTATCATCCCTGTCTAGATACATTAAGAATTTTCCTACAAGTCTTTTTCTCTCTATCACATTTTAAGCAACACTGTACATGAATTATTCATATTGCCCATCTTGCAGGCAGGTTTTTTTATTATTAAATTTGATCATAATAATAGTTATTACCACAGTCATGGCAGTTTTATGAGTATTCTTCAATGCCATTACCTGGAAAGATTTCAATCAAGACATATAAAAGATGCAAATCAATTTCCATAATAAAATTAAACTGTACCATCTACTCTTTCATCCTTGCAATAGAGTTGATTGACAACTTCTCCTTGATAGGTGCAGCTGATAACTTGCAGGTATGGTAATAGAGAATGGCAGATTCTCTTGCTCTACTTTTCTAAGAAATTCAGTATTTTTCTTGCCTTGTCAATATATAATGCTCACGTTTTTATGCAAACATTCCAGTTACAAATTTTCTTCCTGAACAGGACAATTATTCCTTTCTGGCTGTACCAAATTTGCCTTTTAATAAGCAAAGGTAGTATGGAATAAATGAAATCCTTTAATTAATGTTCTTTTTTGTTAAGCTCTTAATAATACAGCTTTCTACAAAGAGAAATCTTCCCAAGTACGAGCTTTCTGATATGATCCCCTAACTTCATCCTATACCTTTATTATAAATCTTTTTCTCTTCTTTCATTTGATACATCTGCTGTCTTTTCTTTGCTACCTTTCTATCTTATTGCAAAGAACTTTCTACCTTGTTCTTACTTCCTTATCTGATTACTGCTTCTGTTTCACTGATATGATTCTGATTTATCATTTCCTGGTGTTTTTAACAACTTTCCTTGTTCTCTCTAAATACAAACTTAAATGTAATGCCTACTGGTGTTGGAATTACCTTTTTTATCATTTTTCTTTTCTCTGGGGTACTGTAATGTCAATCTTGGTGAAAGTTTACACTTCAGGTTTGCTTATAACAACTCAAAGGTAGATTAATGTGTTTGTCTTAAAGGAGTTACTCTGGAATGTTATCAGAGTAATTAAATTGAGAACATAAATAGCATTAAGAGAGTCTTCTCTGTTCAAGTAAGGCCAAAAACCACTTGCTTCCAATCAACATTAATATCTTGGAAAATAAAATGTTCACCATTTATGGTCAAGAAGAAATTTATTATCATGATACAGAACTGGACAATTCTATGTATTATGTAAAGGTTAATGTTCTCCTTGTAATTTTAGCATAACATCTGTTCAGAGTAGACTTCTGGTGTAGAGACAGACTTGTTTCATTCCAGCATAAAATTCTTACACTCCAAAGAACTTCGTCTTTCATGTTTGAAACCACTTAAAAAGATAGATTACATCACACTTCAAGAAACTAAGCCATGCAAGACTGAACTGATGTCCGTTATGTAATTCAATTTATTACAGCAAGGCTTCAGAATTAATGAGTGAATTACAATTTTTCCCATAAGCAATTTTTTATTTCTGCTAAGGTCATGTTAGGACTATCACTGTTATTTTCAAAGATGCATGATGAAAAATGAAATAAGCCATATATTTTCTATATATATTTCCTTTTTTTCAAATGTATTTAAAGGTACTCTAAATTGCCATTTAAATTATTCACTAAACTTTAATGCTATCTCTATATTATGGCATCTACCAAAATCACTTTCTGTTAAAAATTAATTGCTTTCTTTATCTGCTACATATCATGAAAACTTTGTAGATGTTTTTTCCAACCTAGTGAATACCTAAGTGTTAACAATCTGTAAGAGTGCCTTTATATCTATGTTCGTAACTCTCCTTCTCAAAGATCATTTTTTTAGCTAGGGTAATAGTTTATTCCATCATGTTTGCAAAAGTATTTTAATTCTTAATACAAGATTTGGGACTGAAGATAGCCCCATAGTCCATATGTAAAATATGCTGCCAATGCACAATGCAACATTGAAAACAAATTCTATCATCATTTTGAGATAAATGGTACTTTTTATGCAAAGTATCACTAGAAATTCCAAGAGACGTAGAATGGCATTTTCCAAAAGGCTGGAAGTCTATTTGGGTCTTGGTTATTGTCTTCAAAAGAAATATGTTCCTGACAAATGAGTTATGATCTTGTGTCTTTTTAAGATAACTACCAGAAAAAAAAGTCTTCTCTGTAATAGTGCTGACAGAATAAAATGCATGTACTAGACATTTTGGTCTAAAGGCCAGTGCATTAATTTAGCAACAAGTGGAAAATGGGGAAAAGTGCCAGGGTATGTACTGAATCGGTTGAGGTTTGGGGATACATTGCATTTAATGAAGTCTGCCAGTGGACTGGCAACCTCTGGCAGGTTGACTGCTAACATTACAAATTTAGGCTGCTCATCTCTTAAACTCTTACAGTCTCTTTCTCAACCATTGAGACAGAACCTTGTAGCTTAGGCTTTGGAAAACCTGGTAGATTTTGATCAAAGAGAAACTTTCTAGGGGAAAGGTGTAGGTATGAAGAATCTATCAAGCTGTCATTGTGCTTTTGACATGTCTTTGCTTTACCTGCCTTAGCAAGTTTAACAGGTCTGAGATCTGTCTTGATCCCTGGTCATGACAGCAAGTGGTAGCTCTGGCAGCTCGGAAGACTTTCAGGTCTGAGGCCCTTAGGCTCTCTCTGGAAGTGTTTTACTTAGCACAGAGTAATGTTGTGCCAAGGAAAATAATTAACCTATATGATAATGATGGGTCAGTGTTGTCCTGATTAAATTACCATTGAACATGAAGCTACAGATCATACAACTTTAGAACTAGTCACAGAAGTATTTAAAGAACATCTTGGTCATCCACTGTAGAGATAAAGCAGAGACCTTAATTTTTCATGTGACTGCTATAAATAAAGAATAATGCTTTTTTCACTCTGCTGAAAATGAACCGCAAGAATGCAGAAACAATACTGTAGAGACCATCGGAATGCCATAAGTTGACCTTTCAAATTCTGTCTTTTCCTGTCTCCCCCAGCTGAAAAGGATTACAGCCAATTAATTATGAAGGTATCTGTGTTGCCTCTGCTTTTATTGTGAGATGAAATGTCAAAGAGTTTGGTCTCCCTCATCACTATGTTTATCAAATCAACAGATCACAGAATTATTGAGGTTGACCTGCTGGAATGTAGATTTGTAGACCAAGACTTAGGACTGCTGAAGAGCTGACCCCAAGCCAATAAAGTTCCAGGAGTCCTTGTGGCCAAGAAGACCAACAATACCCTGGGCAACAGTAGGAAGATCACTGCCAGCAGGTTGAGGGATGTAATCTTTACTCTCAGACCTATTGAGTATTGGAGCATGGAGTTATTCTTCCTAATGACAGGACTCTGCACTTGCCTGTGTGCCTTCAAGAGGCTTCTCTCTGCCCACTTCATCAGCCTGTTGAGGTCCTTCTGAATGGCACCACAGCACAGCAATGGGGGTATCAGCCACTCCTCCCAGTTTTCTGTCATCTGCAGATTTGCTGAGGAGGTGCTTTCTCTCTCTTCATCCAAGTCATTCATGTATAAGTTAAACAATACTGGACCCAATACTGACAACTAGCTACAGGCCTCCAACTAGACTTTCTGTCACTGATCACAACCCTCTGAGCTGTGCCAATCAGCCAGTTTTCAATCCACCTCACTGTCCACTCAATCAGTTCTCCCTTCCTGAGCTTGCTTATGAGGATATTACGGAGGAATCATAAAGCCTTGCTGAAGTAGATGGTAGCAGGTAGAAAACATGCACTACACTCAGTGTATCCAGTCTGTTGTTCCATTATAGAAATAGATCAGGTTGGCTGAGCATTATTTCTCTTTGGTGAACTTGAGTTTACTACTACTGATCACTTTGTCTTCCACATGCTCAGAGATGGATGTTATTCAATTTTAGAAGTTTTCAGCTGTCTGCACTTGGAAAGTTAGGGGAAACATTTGTCATAAAGAAAAAGTACTTCAGTCTTTGACAGGTTGTTTTTAATTTTTTAATTTTTATTTCTTTTTATTTTATTTATTTTATTTTTTTAATTCTCATCACTTGATTGCAGGATTTGCAGGATTTGATTGCAGGGATTGCAGGAACATTAAGATTACTTCTTAAAATCATCTAGTTCAGCCTCCCAACTCAATCAGGGCCATGTACACAAGGTTACCCAGGGCTGTATTCACTCAAATTTTGAGTTGTTCCACTGATCAAGGCTTAAAAACTTCTTTGGGCAATCTATTTCAGCATTTGACAGATTTCACAGAAAAAAATTAATGATTTCATGTTTGGATACAGTTTAATGTGTTTTAATTTGTGTGCATTGCTTCTTGTAACACATCTAGAATATTCTTTCATCCGTCTTCTTAGGTATTTACTCACACAGATAAGATCTTCCTGAATCTTCAGTTCTCTGGGCTGAGCAGTGATAGCTCTTTCAGCCTCTAGTCATATGAGAGATACTCCAGCACCCTAATCATCTTCATGGGACTTCAACAGTCTTGCTCCAGTAAGTATCTTTCTGATGCTGGGAGCTGAGAAGTGGACAGAGTCTACTACTGTAGATATTGCTTCATCAGGGCTGAGCAGAGGGGAAGACCTCAACCTTTTAGCAACACACTGCTTACCATGGCTTAAGATGCTGTTCTTTGCTCCAGAGGCACATTGCTGCTCCATGGTCATCTTGTTGCTCATTAGTACCCCAAGCTCTCCAACCACTCAGCCCATGAGTGTTCTTGGGCATGTTCTTGGGTGTTTTCTGTGCTCTTAATACAGTTCCCACAACTTCTGCTTGGATATGACTCATATCCATACCTTTTTCTTCATTTAATGTTCCATGAATTCTTTTTCGATCATATATTAAAAGCTGCTCAAAAACTTTTTTCTGATATATATCACAAGATACATATTTACTTTCTGAAAAATGCTCTTTCTAGGAGCACTTTCTCCTCATATACGTGGTTTATTCTAAATTTCACTTTCAACTCTATGTTTATTATTGATAACTATTTGTTTTGATTTTAGTGCCAATAGGTGCCAGTGAAAATCAATGAGGTCTTTAATATGATGTACAGGATTGTACAGCACAACGAAGAGATAAGGAATGGAACATAATTTGTTAGTAAGAAAATTTTCTCTTTGGACACTGTCACAAGGTTTATGTTATTTGCATGTGATATTGCCGTATCACATAGGCAAGAATTCTGAGAAGGACTCCTTGAGAACTTCATGTGAATTTGTACACCAGTATTTGAAAATACACAATCAATTTTTTAGCAGAATATTCATGGTATATAAAGAGATGAAAATATGAATATGTATATATATATGTATACATATAGATAAATATAAATGAATGTTGTGTTATTCAGAGCCTGCTTTGCTTTGTTTCGCACATACAACTGCAGGGACGGTACCAGTTTAGTGGACAGAAAGAGAAGTTAAGAGCTTATTGGTTATCAGACAAATACTATTAATGATTTTCCTATCCACTTTCTGTTCTTTATATATACCTGAAATATTGAGGCAGGCATAAAAAAGGGCAGATAAATAAAAATCCATTGTGCATCCATAGAAGACTGGATGACCTTTGGACATTGCCTTAATTCTTCAGTGTCACATAGCAGTTGCCAAGGAATTTGAGGCCATAACCTAATGAAATAGTAATGGTATTTTCCAAGGTAAACAATTTTCACTTCCTCCCCCTCTTCAATTCTGCTGGATTTATAAATTCATACTGCTGAGGTTAGTAAAGCTAGAAGCAAAACAATAAATCCAACTTGCAGATTATCTTTGGAATAAGGGGTCTGAACAGAAAATTGCTGTATGTTATGGAGGAAAGCTTACAGTACTACTATTACCAACACAGAAGTTTAACAAGATTGCACTCTATTTATTAGCAGCCCATTTTCCTTAAGTTAAAATTTCAAACCTGCTTTCTTTTGTCGCCTGAATGAGACGTATGAAAAGAAGTTTCAATAGATGTTTCTTCACTCTCTTTCTCCCAACTTAGTATATTCTGCTCACTTCTTCAAACACTGAAATCCAATATACATTAAACCTACTCTTCCTTGCTTCATTTAGAACATGCAGACTTTCCAGGCTGTGTCACAGTCCATCTAAAAGGAAGCTATCAGTAATGAATATTCACAGCTGAACCAAATTCTACTCCATATTATTGCAGATCCATTGAAAATCTGTCAGGTCCGCATTTGTTACTAAGTGCTTCCTTAAAAAAAAAGTCCGTTGGAAATCATTGGTAATTTACTTTTTTCTTTAAATGAATTTGTTCATTTCCTGCCAGGAAAGCTAAATTTAAATAAAATCAATTATTTTCCCAGCACTCTTTCTTAACTGCTCTGTCAGCAAAGAGAAAGCTCTAGCCAAAGATGGTGTTCCTATAAGAGTTGATGACTCTAGCATGTGTTGTTGTTACACATCCTAACCTAATTTCAACAGTTACTGCACATTACCCTCTTAAATTTCAGTTCTTGTGAAGACTTTTCATGTCTACTTTCATCACACTATTTGCCAGAAAGAAGTTCACATCTCTGCCTACCTACCTACCTACTTATCCATCTATCTTTATAACTATTTGAAGCCTGAAGGTACCTAGAAAAGAAGCTGAGATTTACTACCATCTAAAAATTCAGCACAGGAAAGTTTGATTGATTTTTTTTTTTTTTCTTTTGAAAAATAAAAAGCAGAAAGAATCTAACCATGTATGTGACACTGGATTCTAATGAAATAGTTCAAATACCATTCTAGTTTGTCAAGACAACATAATCAGGGAAAGAATGTTTTTATAAATTGAACTGCACTGAGTTCAAAATTAGATTATAAATTGCATTATTCTAATGTAACATTTTTATTTATTGCTTGGTAAAAGATAACTTGGTATCACATATATTTTCTGAGGCTCTGACTTATCCTTTAAAGCCAGTGCTCCTTTTCCATGGCACAATTTCTATCTACTACCTTATACATTCTTTCCATTCATGCCAGCTAGTGAAAAAAAAAAGAAAGAAAAAAATAAATAAGAAGGCTAAATAGTCTACTCAGAAGCTCATGCCTGAATTGTGGTTTACCTATATGAGCTTTTTCTTCCATATACCACTGAATATAATGTTAAATTTCGTGTTTGCATCTGAGCTCCCTTTGCCTGACCTACTGTAATTGAGATTCTAAGCAGACAGAGACCTCCTACACTTGAATGTCTGAACTATTCCTTCAGATCCTGGTTCCCACTATTTTCTAATCATTATTTCGCCATTTCTGTTAAAACTTGACATGACTGACAATATAATTTTCAGAACTAGACTCATTTCTCATGAACAACAGATATCTCTCTCTTTCTGCTGTGAATATCATAAAAGAGGGAAAAATTAGAGATCTGGAAGGAGTTGCATGGTCCTTGGAGGTGTTCAAGACCAGGTTGGACAGGGCTCTGGGCAACCTGATCTAGTAAAGGTGTATGTTTGGTGGCCCTGCTAGGCAGGAGGGTTGGAACTACATGATCCTTGAGGTCCCTTCCAACCCAGGTCATTCTGTGATTCTGTGATTGCATGGTACCAAAAATTGCACTTTGCTTTATAAAAGCAATGCTTTGCAGTTATCCATCAGCCTTCAAACACTAATCAGTTTTAAGCTTTTAAAAAATTTATAGTGAAATATACCTTTTTCTACTTCTCTTATCTTCAGTAGAATTCATTCAAGCAGATTTTTTTTTTTTTTAATTTAAACTCACTAGCAGCTATTCTTTTACTCTGACTTTATAATCGGAAAGATCTGCCCTCATCTTAAAATAGGGTGACAATGGTTATGTCTTTCTGCTCTTACCATCCATTTCAGTGTTCCATATTTTAAGTGGAACAGACCACACTTTTTGACAGATATCAAAGGAAAGCCTCAGAGAAATATATTTTGAAGGTTGAAGGAACAGAATTATAAATGAGTAGTTCGATTTAATAAACCTTTTCTAGTAGCAAGATATAGGAGTCCCACGACATGTAGTATACTAAGAGAACCCTTACAACTGCTTGAGACAAAGCATAAGATGTTGAATTTTAGCTGAATTCAATGTGGATGTTCAGCTTTGAGGATACACCTCAAATTAGTCTCAAAGTAGATCTAATAAAGATCTTATATTTATTTTGAAAGTGAAAAGACATGTTCATCTAGGGGTTGAGGCTGGTGTTAGGCTGTTGGTTGCACGCTATTCAGTTATAGAGATAAAAGTAAGAAGGAAGTGGAAATTTTAAAGATCTGGGTAGAAAAGGAAAGCAAGGTTTATCAGTCTGCATAACTTTCTATGACAAACACTCCAGTGATGTGGAAACAGACTGCATTTTAGCAGTGCTCTGGATTAAGTTTCAAAAGGATGTTCAAATGAGTCTTTTTTTTTTAATTACTGTGAGAGACTGGATTTTACATTTTTGGCTACTGGGCAAGTATAATTCTTGGTCATAGCACAAATTTTGATATTGTCATACAATCAGTTGTAGCCATCAGGGACCTCCAAGTCTCAGTTGCCTCAGTACTGCACTGAATTATCTCAGCCACCAGGGTACCACAGCTTGAACACAGATCTTCAGAGCTTACACATACTTACTCCTAAGCTTAAAACCGTTGGTGTTTCTGCTGCTAAAGTTCATCAAGACAGTTCTAAGACTAAGCATGCTGCCACCTGAGCACTGACAACTCTTACTCTTGCTTTCCTGCATGTTCTCTGTGGTGTTTGATCCAGCAGAAATTATCAGAGCAAAACAGCTAGATTTCAAGCTGCAGAAAATAAAGCCAAGATTAGATGTTTCAGTGTTACATGGTTTACAAACATGCTCTATACTGGATCCTCTGCATGGATAACTTACCAGAAGGATGGTGTTTGTTTCTAAATCTCCTCCTACTTATTGAAACTGAGTATCTTAGCCTCTAAGTGAGTTGTTTCTGGAGATAATATAATCCCTCTCTTTGATAAACATTTAGTTGTCTTGAGTGAAGTGCAAGACCTCTGACAAGATGAACTGGAAATAGCTCATATTGGAATTCTTCGTGACTGGTCAGCTGGGATTTTTCTCACTAAAACAAACACATAGAAGAACATTTCCCCCAACTCTGGCAGAAAAAAAAAAAAAAAAAAAGAAAGAAAGTCATTCATACTTATTAGATAAACTTGTTGTTATAATTATTACAATAATTGTTTGTTTGTTTGTTTGTTTGCTAAAGAAAAACAACCCAACAACAAGAAAATCTTTTTTTTATTTAATTAGTGCTTTTTTATTTATAACCTTCCTTGCAGTCAGCAGGCAACCAAAATGCTATCAGGCCCATTTTAAAATACCAGTGAACCTGGGGCAGACATCTGAACTAATCAGCACCCAAACCTTCAAATCTTTCAAGTATTTCCAGGTTAAGAAAAGACCCAATTTATTATTGACGGAAGTCTGAGGAATCTGTCCCCTGTCCTCTCAGTCAGAAAGTACGGGAGAACTGCTGCTGCTCTCGCAGGAGAATAGAGAATGACAAAATTCCTACAGTTATTAAATGGCTCCAGAAGACATCATATTCTTACCACTAAGAAAGAGAGTGACTCATAGTCACTAATAAGCAGACTGTACTATGAATCTCCGTGTACTTTCTCAGAGAAAGGGACTGTGCATGTCTGAAATTGTATTTCCACAGCTATGTCTCTCCTAAACTTAGATTAAATCTTTTCATTCCAAAATGAGTTGGTAACCTTTATCATCTTTTTAGTTTTCTGAGACTTTATTTTCTATTTTAGTCAGGTCCCACTAGAATTATTTTTTTCTTTGTTTGTTTTCCTTCTTAATATTAATTGGTTTCTTACCAGAAAAGCATTGTGTGCTACAAATCGTGTAAGAGAATGTATTCTCATGAGATTCCTAGCCAAGATCTGTAAAACTCAAAAGATTTGACTCAAGTTTGTGCAGTGCAAATAAAAATCCCATGTGTGTTCCAGGAAATCGAATAAACCTCTGATACTCACAGTTTGTACTTTTGCAGGGAAGCTTCCAATGAATATGTTACATGGTAAGTTGGCGATGCTTGATCACTGGGCTCTGTTTAAGGGAAAATTTGTGGTTACTCAGCAAGACTGGTGATCGGTAAGTTACTCCACTATATAATGCTTACTGACAAATCTAAAACAGAATATGAATAATACTATTTTCAGTTCAGTTAATTTTAGGTTTCAGCCTTAGTAAACCTAGATATTTAGTATCTGTTGTGTTGAGACATTATTAGAAACTATGGAATAAAAATTTTCTTTTTTAGATTATCCCATTGGAAACCTCTTACTTTTTGTTACTATTTCATTTGTAAATGTGTTTACTATCCCAGTCACCTAAACTATAGATTAGATATTTGGTGGAAATTTTTTAATCAGGTGATGGTGAGGCACTGGGACAGTTTGCCTAGAGACGATGAGGATGTCCCATACCTGAAGGCTTTCAAGACAGGATCAGATGGGACACTGGGCAGCCTGATCTGATGAGTGGCAGCCCTGCTCATGGCAGAGGTTGGAACTGTGAGGTCATTAAGGTTACTTCCAACTCAAGTCATACTATAATTTCATAGATTCGTTAAACAATATCAATATGTCAAAAAAAAAAATGTGAAGTATTTACTGAGTTTTCATGTAGATCTAAGCTGGGAACTCAGGTTGTTTTTTGATCTTAGTGAGGTTGCAAATTAAGTTAAAATTTCTTGAGTTTACCTGGAATACAGTGTTTCTTGTGGCATTTTTTAGATGTGTTTCTATAAAGGAACACTGCAAACTTTGTTACCCTAAACAGTGGAAAAAAAAAAAAAAAAAAAAAAAGATGGTAGTACTAAGTGATGGAAAATCTTTCTAAACATTTTTGGAAACAAGGGGCGTACAGTTTTTGTTTCTTTATTTAGTTGGTAGTCATTACTGCATCTTTTTTGAAGCCTGGTTTAAGATTTTTTTAGGTTTGCATTTGTTATTTCTTTTGAAATCTACACAGTTATTTAAAATTGCCTCAGGATTATTGAAATAAACAACTGCTCTGCAAAATCGTAACAACAGTTGGAGAAAATGAAGTAAAATGAACCAGAAATGTAATACGCATATATCAGAGCGGATCTGGCTTACAATCAGAAAATGGCCCAAGTTTGCCCTCTGCAGGAAGCTCTATCCATCCAGTCACAGCTGCCCATTCCTCATCACTATGTCAGAGAGGATCTCCATTTATTTTAAATAATATCATTATCCTATCCATTACCACATTTATTATTAAATTTTTAATTCACGTCACATTGAAAAAAAAAATTCTACCCATTCACAGAAATGTCTGTATAGAAAATCATCATTCTTTTTCAAATCTTTTTTCTTCTAACTACAATATTAACCTTAAACTTCTCTATATTTTACTGTTCTTTTTTTTTTTTTTTTCTGGACAATTTAATTTGCACTGAAATAGTTTTGTATCTGTAGTAAAATGTTAGTAAAATTTTCTATAAATTTTCATGAAGTGAGGATTTTCTTCATATGTTTTATTAGGCAATTTTAAGAAAATGTGCTCTGAACCATCTGTGTCTTTACCAGCTCTCTAGTCATTTTACTGGAGTCATAAGAGTCATCTCTGCCACTTTGACAAGTAAGAACTGGAGATACTGCATATTTTTTTGAAAAAAAAAGTTGAATTTTTTCTTTCTTTCTTTCTAAATTTTACTGCCCACTACTCTCTGTTTTAGTATATTGCTTTAAGCTGTGAAGGAAGATAATGATAAAGTAAAGGTAGAATGTTTATTCATTTCTCCAATGCAGGAAAACTAATTCTCCATTAATACACTGATTCTCCTAGATCTTTGTAAATATACGTCTATCAAAAGCAGTCATGCATTACCTTATTTGGAAGTAGTTCATCAAAATGTTATGTTTTTTAAAAACTTCTGTAAACACACAAAAAAGTCAAATATCATAAGTAATTTTCATTTCTAACATTTTTCACCCTGAAATTATTTACTGTACATCTACACGTATTAAGTACTATTCACAAACACTAATGACTGTAAAAGGTGAAGCCATTGTGTTTCCTGAGGCAGTGATGGGTTATTTGATTTAACTTCAAGAAAGTACTTGTGTTGATTTGCTAGTGAAACCCTTCCCTCACCAAAAATGGAGTTGCACAAACGCACTTATGCATATGTGATGGTGTGTGTTATAGATATACTTTAGAAATTCCTACTTGATGTCTTTTACATACTGTTCCTATCTGCTCTGCATTTAGACCTGCTCAAAAGCTATGTAACATTTCTGTCTGGTCAGTTGCTTTTTTTTTCTTTTTTTTCTAAATGAACAGGGAGATGAAGAAGCAGGGAGTTGGACTTGATGATCTTCATACGTACCTTCCAACCACCATGATTCTGTGAAGCAACTGGAAATTCTGCATAGTCACAGAATATCCTGCATTGAAAGGAGGACTGGTTTTCTGTCCACCTGACATGGCACCCTTCTGCGGAGGTTAAAACATAGATGTTCTTTTATGCCAGCCATTGCTGATCTTTCACTGAGGACAATGTAAATTATCTCTTTAAAGGAGATATGCTGACCTATTTAAAAAGCAGTGTTCTACTAGATTGCTCTCCTATTCATTCAACTTTTTATATATTATTAACAATAGCAACATAAATGTTTTTGCTCATTCATTAATATCCATTAATAAATCTCCTTTTTTCTTTTTTTTTAATCAATGACTCAGTTCAGTCATTTTAATGTAAAAATGAAAGTTTTTTTTTCTACAAAGATTTTGTCAGATGTAACTGTGCTACTGTTGTTTATTTCATCAACACACTCTATTGGTATTTGTGAAACATAACACAAGCACATAGATGTGAACACAAACACACATATCAGAGTGTCTTGGCTTGTGCTGTTCTGCTAATTTTCAATTCTGATTATTGCAACAGGCCTTGTTACCAGTAGTGTTTTGGATTCCCTACCATATTTACTATGAAAAAAAATTTATGTTTTATAAATTTGAGCCCAAATTCAGTGACTTACATTTCTCCATATATTCTTATGTCAAGATGAACACTCATTGTTCCATTCATGTTCCTTTAAGTCACAACTCCCAGAACACTAGGCCCTCAGCTGGGATCTAGCTAACCAGCAAGATTTGCTCTTCAAGTAAGAAATTTTCCTAATTTAGTCTTATTTTTCTACTTTCTGCTTAAAAATATAAATCTCACATTTTAATTTTTAATGTTGGATGTTGAATGCCTTTGATAGCTGCCTAGTTAGCATCCTTTAGTATTAGTAAGGAAGAAATCATAATTCGTCAAGGTCTCTGAACAACTTGCTCTCAGTACCATTATCTCATGATTTTTCTTTCTGCTGAGCTCCTTAGTTAGGAATACAGGGTGAAAAGGTTGAGACTTCTCTCTTTATTTTTATCTGTACCAGAATCATGTTTTTCTGCTTGGAGGATTGCCACTGATGCTTTTTATGTCACTTATCACATGGATTTCAAAAGTTGTCAGAGGCTTAGATATGTTGCTTCACAGTACGGGGAGTTACTCTGTGGAGATGGAGAGAATGATGTTTCAGAAGTTTAGCCTTTAAACAGAATCAGTAATGTAAAGAAAGAGCTTTATTCAGTGCTGAATAACAAATTAATTACTCACTTTTTCTTTAAGGTGACCAACAATGTAGTCTACCCACTTTTTACAGAAAAAAAAAAAAAAAAACATAAAAACAACACACAAATACTAACACAGAGTTTCTACTATTTTCTAGAATGTTCCTTTATTGATTGCTTAAGAGTAAAATAATACAACTGAAATTACTCATTACTCCCCTCTCTGGGAGCTGCATATATTTACTGTGCATGAAAGAAATCTTTCATTGTTTGTCTCCAGCATCACATCACATATTTTCTGAACTTTTTCTAAATTTCCAGGATTCTCTATAGGAGAATCTAGCTAAAAAATAATAGAGATTACTATTACTATGGCCATGGTAACTAAATAACATGAAAAATTGACTTTCTTCTATTTAAATTATAATCAGTTTACCAAACTCAACTCAGAAGAGTCCATGCATGTTTAAGACATTCCAGTTGTTTAATGTGCTTGGAAATATACAGTATTAAGTTTATTTTATTTAGGCAAAAATTGTGTGGCCTCATTTTAAATGTTATACAGCAATCTCTTTATACTTAAGTGCCTGTTGTATTAAACTGCCTGTTAAAGAATAATAATTTTCCTTTCCTTACTGATATGTAATTCTATAGTTATTCTACATTTATACTTATAATAAGTTTGTTGTTTGTTTTTGTATTTATGATTTTTTCTCCCCACAAGAAATTTTCTGAATGAAAATTCAAGAATAAAGGGTAGTAACTCAATAATGGAACCGCTGGGGAACACTGGGCTGAGAACTCCCCCGTTAAATTGCAATGTATCAAAGAGTGTATTACTATTATCAACCACAAGGTGGCTCAATAGGAGAGGGAAATGGACTTCGATAACATCAGAAGGAATGCCATTTCTGCATTTTGAAACTGGACTGAAGTCTTGGCTCTTTCCATAATAGAAGAACAAA
Organism: Perdix hodgsoniae; assembly: GCA_035772895.1. Taxonomy (NCBI): domain Eukaryota; kingdom Metazoa; phylum Chordata; class Aves; order Galliformes; family Phasianidae; genus Perdix; species Perdix hodgsoniae. The sequence goes on along the minus strand of JAPSGF010000004.1, from coordinate 7,638,985 downwards.
AACAAAACAAAAAAAAAACAACATTCAGTTAAATCTGTACCTACAAAAGAGAAATACTGTACTGTTAATTCAGTCTAGATAGAAGGCAAACATTAGTTTTTGTTTTTCTTTTTCCTATTGCAGTACTTGTCATACTTCCAGCAGCTTTTTACTGAATTGTAATTATCAGTCCCAAATGAAACATAGTTATCAACCAAAAACATATTGAGGTATGTATTCTACTCTAGTTTAATAGCTATCAATTTTCAAACACTGTGAGCTTATCTCTAACAAAATATTTTAAAACATGATGAATAACTGAACTTTATTTGAAGTATTCATATATCAATTCTTAATTAACTGGTTGGTGAATAACTGAGCTTGAGAGCAAACCTTTTACAAGATAAATCATTCAGAGTTAACTTTTACCTTTCTTCGTACTACAGACATAGAAATTTTGCTGAAAGATACTTGATTCTCTTTCCAATAGTTGATCAGCTGAGTCATGAACCAGGCTGCTGTATCACAGACAGAAGAAAGAATAAGCATCTTATGAGAAATAGAAGCAAACAGCCAAGCAGAAGCTTTCATAAGCAGGACCTGCTATCTCTGGATGCTAATTACAGGTCCAAAATGTGACAGGGCCATAGCAGCAGAGTAAAAAAGGGGCACCTTTCAAATTTTTTTTTCTTTTTTTGGATGGTAGGAAGAATATTTGTCCTATTAGGTGGAGGGTTTCTAGCAGTATATAGTGTTAGCATGAAGAAAGAAAGGATTTTTGGAATTCCTATAAACAAAAAATAATTAGATTCTAGACTAACTAAACTGTTTTCTAGAAACTAGAAAATAAACTCCTTACATTGTATCTCCTTGAAGATACTGCACTCCTCTTATCCAACTTGCTTCAACTTATTTCTTAATTAATATTATCTACTAAAAGGATAAAAGCCATCAGTGCATGAAGTTCCATCCTCTCCTCAGTTACTGTTACTTTCAGAGTCATCTTCAAGGTAGAAGAATGTACTAGGCTTAAATGGCAAAGTTTTGGTGAAGTGGAACTTTGGGAGGAGGGGCTTCTGTGAGCAGAGCCCAGCACTGCCCCATGTTAGATCACAGCCAGCCCAGCTGCCCCAGGAACTTGCTGGTGCCAGAGCTCAGCTGTGATACTGGTTGTACTTTTGAGAGAGCAGGCTTAAGAAAACAAAAGCAAAAAAATACCAACCAACCAAACAACAACAACAAAAAACACGGTGCAACAGCAGGTGGGAAATAGGAATGAGAAATGTGAGGAAACAGTCCTGCAGCTCCCAGGGCCAGCACAGGAGAGCAGGAGATGCTCCAAGAAGACCAAGAGAGGCCCATGCTGTCCCCCTGCAGCCCGTGGGCACAGCGCAGAGCAGATCTCCACGTGCAGCCATGGAGGAGTCCACAGTGCAGCAGTGGATGCATCCTGAAGGAGGTACAGTCCGTGGATACCCCCACAGGAGCAGCCCAGTCCAGAGCTGCAGCCCATGGAAAGAAGCCAGCTGTGGGGAAGGGCTGGGGGAGTTGCTTCCCATGGGACCTGTATTGGAACAGTGCCTGAAGGGTGGGCCCTGTAGTATGGAGCTGTGCTGGAGCAGGGGAGCAGCCTGTTTTGCCTGTGACAGTAACTGATGAGTGATCTCCTTGTCCTCATCACAGTGCATAACCTGTTTGCCAACTTGTTTTTTCCCCCTGCTCTTTTTAGGAGTGGTTGTGAGACAGTGGTGTGGTGGTAGTTAGCTTCTTACCAGTGTTAAGCCACCACGAAAGAGCATGAGAGGTGCCTGATTTCTGTGCCTTGGAAGGACTCAAACTGTGGCTGAAGAGGTTTAGAATTAGGAAGATTTAGAATAAGGAAGAATTTTTTCACAGAAAGAGTGATCAAGCATTGCAGTGGGCTGCCCAGGAAGGTGGAGCAGGAAAGAGAGTGTCCATCCCTGGAAGTATTTAAGAGACAAAAGGCTGCGGTGTTAAGGGACAAGATTTAGTGATGAAACTCAGTAGGTGGGGTTGGTGGTTGAATTTGCTGATTTGGAAAGTTTTTTCCAACCTAGATATTCTATGATGCTGTTTCTTTCATGCATCTTTAGCTCAAAGGTCTGCTCTTTTGGAGATATAATTGTTCTAAAAATGAACTAAACAGCACAGATTCAAATTGAGCCACTTTCAGCATCTTTCCAGTACACCTGAATTTTACTTCTTTATTAAGGTTATTAGACCAGATAAAACCTAAGGTAGCTTAAATGACACTAATGGACAAGTCTGAAAGAGCATTAACCAGGTTAATAGATTAGGTTGAAACACAGTTTATTCTAAGCAAGTTTACGTGAAACAAATGTAGACAATGGTTTTGTAAGAAAAGGATCATTGCCAGGCTCACAATTTCTTTATTCAGCATAACTTCATGAAGAGCAGAATTGAATAGGAAGTTCTTTTGTTGAAGTGCACTTTTCTATTTTAACACTGTGTCATACTACCAGAAGAATAAAAATGTCCCAGTTTAATTGTGATGGACAAGATAAATGTGTAGTAGATTCCAGTGTGCTCCACAGATGTTGAAAGTGCTCTCCAGGCTATTCTTATGCTAAATATGTTATGCAAACTTTAGTATTTCATTCTTAACCATAAAAATTTTCCTATAGCATAGCACACACAGCTACTTATACTCATTCCTTTGAATATCATTTTTTTTTTAAACTGTATTTTTCTCTTTTATTTTCCTTACATCCTGCAATGCTCTGATGGATCTGCAAAATTGATAAGATCAACCCTCACTGTAAGAGTTGTAAGTAAAGTTTAATTTTCCTTGTTGATAAACACTTTCCTTGAGAAAGAGAGCTATTTCCAAAAATCAGTTATGACATTACATGTCAAAGATGAAACTGATTGATGTTGAAAAAATTATAGAAAAAGAAACAGATCTGTAGACTGTATGCAATACCTTATACAAATGTCCTGCATGCTGTAGAGCCTCTGAAATGATGCAAAATAACTGTTTCTAAGGCTGCATTTACTCACTTCTGGAGCAAAGACTCTCCTGATATGTCCTCCAGCTTATTCATTGTCTCTGGTAGAGGTTGTCTTGTTTAAATGTTGTTTTTGCTATTGTTTTCATATTATTTATTATCTCCTTAATTTCTGGATACTGAAAGTAATTTTCCACATATTTTAATTTGAGCATAGTAAAACATTGTTTAGAGAATCCATCACTGGCTGTGAAACAAGTAATCTCTGAAATATTTTTTTTATTACATGTCTCTTTGTTTCCATTCTGCATAATAAATTACAGACTGAAGTACTAGCTACACACAGTTTTTAATCATGACCTTGAAGAGTCTTGCTTTCAGTGCCCTGTAGTTGCTGCTGTGACAGATATTTTAAAGAGTATTATCTATCTGTTATATTAGGTTGAAATTGTGCAGTGAGTTAAAAAGTACACAGGGAGAGGCTGGCAAAAAAGTAGTGGTTGAAATTTCATGACTTCTGGAGACTTTTGGAAAAAAATTGCATGAGCTGTGAAACTGTATTGTAGGGAACCTTTGATAAGAGAACAGGATAGGATTTCCATTGGTAAATTTTTCTCTTTTGCATTGGCTGTTTCCTTTTTCAGTATGAGGGGCAATCCTGTCTTACAGAAACGTAAATTGTAATGTTAATTCAGTAGGCACAAATTTAATTTATTTGCATCCCCATTTTTATTATGATCTTATTTTATTCTGGACAAGAAGGCAACATGAAAGAAAGCCAGAAAAGTTGGCATACGTTTCAAATTCAAGATATTCAGTTTTGGGTATCCTTATAATTTCTTTATCTTTTCAAATACACTGAGGACTCACCATGGTGTTTCATACTTAGTTCTTTGTACATCCAAACCACAAAGTGATTTGGGGTTAATCAACCCTTAATGTACAGGTGAAAAATGTAGACTGAATCAAACTGTAATTGCATTCTCTATCCTGCTCTTTTCTTTATTTTGCTACACCTCACAGCTCTTTCACTGTAGGTTTTCCTTATTTTATTTTATTTATTTCCTATTCCTTAAAAAAAGAAAAGCATTTATTTGCTATTCCGTAAAATAAGAAAAGAATACACAGAAAAACCAAATTGTTGCAAGGGAAGTCTGTATCAACAGAATAACTGATTTTTAAACTAGTTTTGTATAACTTTGTTTAGAATATCTGTACTGACCAGCATAGGTAACTGAACTTGGTGAAAAAGCTGCAAGGAGTAGAGACCAAAACGAAGTGAGAGTAAAAATTTTTACTTAAGAAACATTCAGTTTATGAAGTGGACAGTAGATCATAAATGAAAAATTAAGACTGGGAAAAACAAACAAACAAAAACAACAAACCAGAAATAATCTTAATATTTTAATTGACTAATTAATTTATTCAAAATTCTGTTATCCTTATATCATCAATTCAGATGCTACAAAAGCATTAAACTTTCATGTCCCTGAGAATCCCACTTGTTAAGTACAAGTTATGATGTACAGCGTTGCATTTAGTCACTAAAGGTGCTACTAGGCCAGCAACGTTTTGACCTTCTGAGTTAGCTTCTTAACGTCTGATTTAGCAGCCCCTAATTCATTTGCCCTTCAAATTTAATATGGAAGAAATTAAAAATGATGGGCATGTAAACTAACTTTAAACTACACTGTCAGAGTTTTTATTCTAATACTTTCATGCAGAAAACAATTATTTCTCTTAGACTGTTTTATTTTTGTCTCAAATTCAGCCAAAAGTTCAAATTTTGGTTCTATTTTTGTCTGATCAGATACGTATTCCTGATCTATATTTTATGACCAGTTTTCAGTATCTCAGTTTTTGAAAGATAATTTATTTTGAATAGGCATATAAAAATTTTTATATAATAGGGAGTAACATGCACTTTTTGAGTGGGGGTTGAGCTGTTATATGTTCTAAGAATAGACTTGCAAGTTTAAATGTCTCAGAGCAAAAAGCAGAAAGAAGAGGTAGTTTCCATTATCTCGCTTTGCCCAAAAATAAGATTAAATTTGATATTCTTAGGTATTATAAACTTGACGTATTTCTGTTCATGTTGCACAACAATGTGCAAATGTGCAGGCTTATATGGAGCTATACAAAAGACTTTCCTTTACTTTGAGATACCTGAATTCTCAAGGAAGACAAAGTAATCAGCTATTGATATGCCGACTACTTGAGTTTGATCTGAGTATCAGTTAGCTCAGTACATTGAATATCTTTGAGGCACAGAGATGAAGGATAGCTGCTACGGATTATAAACTGTGAGCTAAGAGACTTAACTGATGTGTCCATCACTCCTCTGTCCAGTAATGCCTTCATGTTCCCAGTATACAATCAGAGAACTAAAGGAAAAGGGAGGGGGGGGGGGGGGGGGGGGGAAAAAAAATAAAAATAAATACAAACAAAGAACAGTCACCCAAGATACAGAGAGATGACACTTTTAAATTAGCAATAAGACATTTTCAACTCTGAAGTGATGAGTTATCATCTCTAGGGTATTTTACAGTGTACTGACTGACCTGATCACCTTGCAGTGTTTCTCACTTCTAGGGATGGAAAACAACCCAAGACTTATAATAAATATTTTATATTTCCTCATCCACAGATTCATTACCTCGTATGCTCACTCTTACGAAGCTTGTCCAAATGTGTGAACGGAATGCCAATTGATTTTCTGTTAAAACAGCGTCCAAAAATCACGAAGCAGTAACACATTTACATTTTTATGACAAATACAAGAAATGAAAACAAATATTATTGTATACTCTTTTCTCTCACTAAACATGAGTCTCTAGGTCACTTTTAGAAAAATAATCTGGAAGTACCTCCTGATACTTCTGTTACTGAGGCTGCAAGCGAGTAAAGTTAGGATTTCAGGCTTTACAACCGAAAAGTCAATCTGAAGAACACTGTAATCAATTTTAAAATTAAGCAAATAAAAACTTACACCATTTTTCTCTCCACACATACTCATATAGCAGGAATGAAGAAAGTAGAGCAATGAGATTCAATTATTTTAGTGCAGAATGTTAGTTCCTCAAGAAATTTACAAGGAAAATGGCAGTGAGTAAAATTTTATCCTCAATAACAGTAGAATTACAAATATTTTTTTATTAACCTAAGAGTCAAAATGTCATTCTCATGCAACGTCTTCTCTTTAGCTAGAGTGATCTTATTTGACACATAAGTAGCCTATGAAGCAATACTTTATTATTTTCTAACTGATATGAACTGTTTAGTTCCATAAGCAGGCAGCATAGATATATTCTGAAATTTTCTCTAGCCTGATGCATTATGTGTTCCTCCAAGTCTGCTAAGAAATCCTCGTGTACCACTTCTTCACGTTCAGCTTGCAAGCTGTAGTCACTCTAGGGGTATCTACAGACTGCCAGGAGGCTCCCACCTGTGAGTAACCTCAGTATGCCCTTCCTATCTTCTTAATGCCAGGTGTTGAAGTTTTTTCTTTTTACAAGTCTGGCTGTATTCTGTAACTCTCCACTATGTCAGGCTAGCTACTCTGGAAGCTTAATTTTTAGTATAGTACTTCTGTATTATTTTTCCTTGTCATCTACTCTGATACATTTTCCATTAGCAGAGTCTACTGTCTGCAGGTCAGAGAAAGACCTTCTCTCTGGCATATAAGGGAGGAGACAATGAAGGCTGAAATCAAGGAATGGGAAATACAATTCAGTAAGTTGAAACAGATTAAGAAATAACATTGGAGACTCCCTTTCCCAAATGGTTTGAGGAGGAACTGCAGGATTGGTCAAGTGCTGAATTATGTATTGCCAAACTTTTAGTTTGCTTTCTGGAACTGGAAAATTACATTTTATCTACCTTTCCTATATTCGCAATGTGAATTTTGCAGTTGGATTCAATATTCTGTAAATAGACTGTTTCTTATCTTTTAATATTGAAACTACCAGTTTGTAACTAAAAATATTAAGATATGAATAGCTATCCAAAATGTCCAGATCCTTGATGAGTCTTGCTAAGTGTTAATCTGATTTGTTAGACAACGGAGTTACCCACTGAGCTTTCAGTAACAATCTGTCTTCAGCATTTTTAATGCTAAATAATTCAACATTACTTAAATGCTATTTTAATCCATTAATCTAAAATATTTTGTGTGATATCATTGGATCACATCAGACTATTCTTGTTCCTGCAACCAAATAATTAAATGCAGAAAATGAATATTCAAATACAGAGAGAGATGATGAGTATTTGTAAAAAGCCAGTACTTTTAACGAGAATAGTAAGTGTTGTGTTTAATGTTATATATGTGCTTTGAAGACTACATTTGAACATCAATTTTTAAAAGCTGTTTATCTGTCAAAGCTTTTCCAGACTAAGAAATCATTAGTCAAGTGGGCATTCCTTTTCCCCAAAGTCGCCTGTAGATAAATGTGTAATGATGTGCTATTTTATGAGACATCCCTTGTGCTGATGTTCCATAATTCAAAGTTATTGAATCATGGCGTTTAAATTACAGAGTGTTGATACCAGTAGCAGCAGAATAAGATAAAAATCCCTGTCAGAGGAAATAGAATTTTAATTTGATTTTGGCCTCGTTTCATAAGGAAAATATATTTGTGCTATCATGCTGTCTGTCAGATACCTGCTATAATAATTTATTTTGCATGAATTCAGCAAAATTTTTCTTTCAAAGATGAGCAATTAGGTGGAGGAAAGATTTTTAACTTACCTGAAGTAAGGTATGAGTATCTTGATCATTGTCATGTTCAACCTGATAGTATCTGGCCAGAGATCAGTTGCTGGCACGTAGTTGACAGAGCTCCAGGGAAAGCTGCAAATGAACACCCAGTGTCCACTTAGGGCATCTCAGAAAATGTCTGCTAAAGAGAAGTTTGGAAATCTGGGGCGTAATGAAGCTTTCTCTGGTGCAGAAGTGACTTTGTAATCTGAGAAGGTACAAATACCAAACTTTTCTTCTGTTGAAGTAATCTTTGATGTTTGAGATGGGTTTACATTTGAAAATCTGTGAGATCTTTGAAGTCAGATTTACTTTTGGACTTCTAGATCCAAAAATAAATCATTATGTCACAGAAGCTTTTGAATAAGACTTGCAAGAAGTTGCCTATAACTCTAGGAAAAATACCTGCAGAATTATTTAAATTCCTTTCTAAATTGTTTCCCTTAATATTTATTTTAGGTTAGAGAAAAATACCTGATAAGTACAACTGTAGTTGGCAATGCGGGGAAGATGTTATTCAGTCCTTGAAGCTACTGATTCCCAAAGAATTTACCTTATGATTAAATATTTTTTCAGGTGAATCCACTAATGATGCAAGATTGTCTCTTATCTCCATTCTAAATAAGAGGATTTCTAAAAAATAATTGTATATGCAAAATTATTCCAAAAATAACTGAGATTTTTTTAGGAAATCTACTTTTTATGGACTTTTTTTTGTTGGTAGTGGTGGTTTTTTATTTTGTTTGTTTGTTTGTTTGTTTGTTTGTTTAAATAAGGAATTCCAACAAACCCTATCTAAGACAATTGTGGCAAGTAACCATTGGACATTCGAAAATTTTTGAATTACTGTGGAACCTAGTACACAAAGACAATGCAGACCCTTACTGTTAATCTTACTACATTTTCTTCCAGATATTGGATTTTTCCATGGTATCATGGAATCTGTTAATCTTAGTTGCATAGAGACTGTACATGTCAGATTGGCCCAAACATGGAGTACGCAGTAGACAAATAAAACTTAAATCTGTAAATGTTCAAAATGATTAAGTGAAATCTCTCTATTTTTGTTTAGGAAAAGTGATTCCAAAAGATATTTCTGGTTCAAGGGAGAAAAATCCATTTTGTTTTGAGGAAAAAAAAAATATAAAAAATTGTTATCAAGTTGATTCAGCCTTAGAAGCAGAATAATCAAGGCATGGAAATGTTTCAACGATCTTTTAAAATATTTTTTTCTTCCATTTTATATTATGGAAAGTCTCTAGCTAAAGACAATCACCCTACTGAGGGTAGGTGGTGTTGTCATTGGATTTTATAGCTATTGAACCCAGAAGGATTCAATTTCTCTAATGCTGCTTTTGCTAGGAATTTGCAACTACTCATTGCTACTGGCTGAGTCCTTGTTTTCATCTTTTAGTGGGTAATATAATCCTGAGCTGATGCTAAGTACTTATGTGCACTGAACAAAGTCAATTATTTCCCTGGATCCTCACAGGGCATTTATGCTCTGTTGTATTTTTGTCACTTTACTTGCTATAAAATGTAATACAGAAAGTTCTTTGTTTAAAATATATATATACATATATATATATACAGTGTAAAATGTGCCATGAGTGACATTTGTATTCAGTAGGTGTGCGCCAGTACTAGATAGCTCCTAATTAATAATTAATGTGTCAAAAAGTTAGTTAGCGATATGATTCAAGTTCTGCCTTGTCAAGTCGTAATCATCCCTGCTGTCAGTTAAACATCTGAATAGAGGAGACTGCAGTCATGTAAGACATGTAGAATTCCCTGGAGATGCAAGCAGAGGTTTAGTAACCGCAAAAATTAGATACCTGTTGAAAAATGCTGTACAGAAGTACCTTTTCTTAACATTTGAGATGCACTTAGAACAAGATTGAGATTTTTTTTTTTTTTTTTTACTTTCAAAATTACCAGTTTAATCATAGAATAAATTAGATGGAATTGGTCCTCAGAAGATCAACCTGTCCTGTTACCAACTCAGAGCAAGGACAAACTTGAATTTAGATTCGATTGCAGTGTTAGATCATAGAATTATTTAGTTGGAAGGGACCTTAAAAACCATCTAACTCTAGCCCCTCTGCAATGGGCAGGGACATCTTCCACTAGATCAGGTTGCTCAAAGTCATATCCAACCTGACCCAGAGTAGGGCTGTGGGGATTCCACAGCCTCTCTTGCACAACCTCATCACCTTCAAGTAAAAGTTTCTTCCTCATGTCTGATCTAACTCTACCTCTGTTTAGTCTAAAACTGCCACTCCTTGTCCTATCACTACACTCCCTGATGAGGAGTCTCTTCCCACCCTTCTTGTGGTGGACTGCAACTGCAGGGATTCCCTGAAGCCCCCTCTTCTTCAGGCTGAACATTCAGACTCTCTCAGACTGTCTCCATGGGACAGTTATTGCAACTCCCCATCACCCTCCTCTGGACACACTCTAACAGCTCTATGTCTTTCTTATGCTGGGGACCCGAGAGCTGAACACAGTCCTGCAGGTGAGGTCTCACAGAGTAGATGGGGAGAATCACTTGACCTGCAGGTCATGCTTCTTTTAATGCAGCCCAGGATACAATTGATATTCTGGACTGCAAACATGTTGCTGGATCATTCTCAGGTTTTCATCAGCCAGCACTCTTGACGAGGTCTCCTCATGGCTGCTCTTGATTCATTCTCTGCTCAGACTGGGTTTGGCATTGCCCTGACCCAAGTGCAGAACTTTGCAATTGACCTTGTTGAACTTAGTAAGGTTTATGCAAGAATCCTCTGGACAGCATTCCTTTCCTCCAGTGCACTGAATGCACCTCACAGCTTTATGTTCTCAGCAAACATGCGGAGGAGGCACTCAGTCTCATTGTACATATCACCAGAATAAATGTTAAACAGTGCCAGTCCTGATACCAGTCTCTGAGGAATGCCACTTGTCAATGGATTCCATTTGGACATCAGGACACTGACTGCAAGTCTTTGAGGGTGACTGTCTAGACAATTTCTTATCCACCAAGTAGTTCATCCCTCAAATCCATGTTACTCTTATGCTGGGCGATGCCAAGTGCTTTGAGGAAGTCCAGGTAGATGCCTTTTACATAAAGAGAAACTGACTAGCCTGCAGTTCTCTAGGTTGTCTTTTTTACCTTTCTAAAAACTGTGGTTAGGTTCCTCCTTTTCCAGTTGATGGGAACTTCACTCTGTGCGTGATTCTTCTTTCTCCTATTCCTTGCCTTTGCCAACCTGTTGTGAGAACATCCCCTTTGTATATGTAATCTCTACTGCATCTGCAAATAATTACACAGTAGTATTTCATAAAATTTTCTAGAATCTTTTCTTAAACTTGATCTACAGCAAAAACAGTGGAAGGAATTTTTCCTAGACTGCAGTTTGCTATTTAATTTCATCTTTCAACAAAAATTCTGTGGACTCCTTATCAGAAAACAGTACTAAAACACATTCAGAGAACAAACAAGTGAACAAACAAAACACTGAATAGGGACTTCTTAGATCATATATATGGTGTTTAGGAAATGGATATATGCCTTTGAACAAGAACAGTTAATAAATGCATTTCACATTGCACAGCAGAAAGATAAGCAATAAATACTTAGACCTATGTTAATGACTCTTATATCCACTACTTCAAAGATTAAATAAATAGTGGCAAAATTCCTCTGGTAGTAATTAGCTTTGTTTGTTGATATGTTCATTCATTTGTAAACAGTACAGAAACTTTGGGTACTGTCAGCACACTTTTATTACCAGGTAACACTAAATTTCTGAATTTAATTTACAGCTGTTATTTTTCCAGTTAGAAAGATGTCCAGGGAAAATATTCTAGCCAAATAATTGTGCAGAATATGAGCCAAAATAAAGTTTTCTCATAATAAAAATGATATCCTTTACTTAGATATACCAGCTGACACACAAAAATGATTTAAGTACTGAATTACTTCAGATTAGATCATTAATTAGAATAAGTCTAGATACCATCCTTAAAAATTTATGGTGTTGTCACTGTGGTCAAAAAGATATTGTACATCATACAGTATCATACTGCTAAATTCTATTTCTAAACTTCCTGTAGAAATGATGAATTTTACCAAGCAATTAAATAAATGTTCTTTCCAGTTTTAGAATGAATATTTTTATATATAGAAAAAAATATACTTGTGGCTCAAAATAAGTGCTGATAACACTTTTAAAAAGCAGCCCATCTTTTCTTGTTTCATAAAGATCATGAGATTTTCAGTAGAACAGTTCTGAAATTCTGTATTTGTAATAAGTAGTGGAATTTGGTTCTAGTAAATTGGTAAACTCTTTCCATTTCATATCCAGTTATTTCAGCTTAGTAAATAAACTACAAGCTGTTTTAAGAACGTAGCTGCTTTTTATCTGAAGCTATACTCGTGACTATGAAAACTGGAGATTGGGTTCTTTATAACATCACATTTTTCATGATACAATGTAGTAAACATCAGATATTAAACAAGTATGCTACAGGGAAGTCCTAAATCAATCCATAAAAATGTCCTTAGTCCCTCAGGGTACCTTAAACCAAAATGTAACCACTTACATTGTATCTTATATCCGTAACTGGTCATGATAATAAAACCTGTATCTGTTTCTTTTCTGACGTACTTGTAGTTGATAAACAAATATGACTGATAAAACTGCTTAAAAAACATGAAGGAATTCACTTTTTAGTAGCATGCAGAATTATTTTTCTACTTTCAAAAAAGTACTTCCATCTTGTTGAAGTAAATACATACATCTGTCTGCATTATTTGTATATTTGTATAAAAATATATATTAAAAACACTAGGCAGAGGGTGTTCATGAATTAAAAGATAAGCTTTCTACACAGAAGTACATGGCCTTAAACTCTTAAAGTACGTACTTCTGTATTTGTATATACTCTTTAGATACTTGTAGTGTTAGACTTCTACTATACTTGTGTTGAATATTACTGTGATCCTTAGAAGGTGCTTCCAGTACCATGAAAATATCTTTCCATTCTCCTGTTGACAGTATCTTGGCAAAACTGAATAAAAAGACTGTGGATAATTCTTGATTAATACACCACCACAACAAACATTCAGAAGCAGCAGCTGACATAGAGCAAACAAGACATTTATACTGGGTTTCTCATCAAAGTTGCAGAATTTGATTGGAATTATCTGTACATAAATGTAGTGTAGTAGTAGTAGAGTAGTATTGTGACTACTGAGATAAGAAGGAAAGTTCAGTGGCAGACTGTCCAGAAACATCTAGTGAAATATATGTCCCAGGAGAATCCACTACTCAGAACCTAATTGCTCTATATTTTCTGTCCTTGCTTATAAAACAAAATGGTTTTGCTTTTCCTCCTATGCTATAGTATCTACAGCAACTCTAGAAATTCTTGCTGTACGTTGTGAACAGATAGACCACATTGACCAAATCTCCTTTCTGAACATTCTGATCACCAGGCAAATGGTGTCTCCAAAAGTAATCACAGTTCATTGTGGAAGCATTCTAGCACTCTACCACAAGAACATTTCATAAATATAGAATGCAGAAATTGCTCACTCACTCAACTGTACTTTATGATGTATACATACTGTAGTTTGAAGTCATTTCAATTTGTTTTAATAGCCAACTGAAAGTCTTGACTCCAGCTACCAGTATAATTTCCATTCACTCCCAATGTATTGTTTCCTCCTAAAGTACTGCTGGTGGTTTTAGAAGTTGAACTTCAGTGATATGCCTTCTCCTTTCTGACAAAATACTTTGGAGATAGTGGAAAAAGACTCTTTCACCTAACACTTCCTCTTTCATGTTGTTACCTGAGGCAATAATGTCCTTGCTGGGTTGAGACAAATATATGACAAATACATTTTGCTTAGATAGTTTTTGTTTAGGAGGTTTTTGGTATTGGTTATTATTGGTCTTTTTTTTTTTTTTTTTTTTTTTTTTTTAGTTTGTGCGCTCGAGGATTTGTTCTGTTGAAAAAGACTGAGCAAATTGGAGAAGGGAGTGGAAATTGATACCAGATAACTGAATAGGAGAGACATCCCAAGGTATTAACAGCTGCAGCCTATGTACTTCTTCATAAATTGTTGTTTTATGAAGAATGCTAGGAAGAGGCATTTGACAAAACTGATATCAACAATAGTGATCAACCTAACAAACCAAAGAAAATCCTACCGAAATTTTTCTTAACATTATCCAAAACTAATCTTTTGTCTTATTGAGAACTCCAATGATTTTACACACTAAATGTAATAATTAGTGTGGGGAATGGTGATTTTCTTAGAATTGCATTAGAATGCAGTATCTTCTCCATTACTGTTTCCTTATGCCAGTAAATTAAGTTATTCATAGTCATGTGATTTCTCTGAAGGATTACATATCTTCAAACATTATAGTAGTAATTATATTTAACATTTATACAGGATTTTTTTTTTTCTAATCTCTGTTATCCCTTAGCAACATCAACCATAAATATGGAGCAGACAGAAAATAGGTGATGTTGAAGATTGAAATTTGGCAATGTTTTTTGATTGTTTTTTAACCCCAGGCAAATTAGTTCACTTCAAGATGCTAAAATGCAGACTTTTGTTACTTTCAAGCTTTGAAACTGTCAGTAGCAAAATTAATATTGATGCTAAAATATATATTCCTGTCTTCCACAGTACTAGGGAAATAAATGTGTAATAATTAATAGCAGTAATTTTCCAAATTCTGATATATAGTGCACTTGGGAACACAGCTTTTTGTACAGTTCTTATTTTGCAGTCATCAGCCTCTTTTCAAATATGATAATCTCCGAGGATCTGATCTTCAGACTTCTAACAGCATATTGATATTTTAATTTGCCTAGTGTAAAGGGACACCAAATCAAGTTATTCTATTTACTTGTCTCCTCTCCCATCATTCAACACCACCTGTGTGCCTCAAATATTGAAAAGCCAGAAATCACAGAGGTTTTTTTGCAGCACTAGAAAAACAAAGCAAAACTGATACCATTAATATATTTTTAGGAGTTAGGTTATGGTGATCATGGTTGCTTTTTTTTCTTACGAAAATCATATCATATATTCTATATATTACATGCTGGGTGGAAAAGTATGTTCTCTATTAAGGATTTGTCAGTTTGGATAATGCCCCAAGTATAGAAGTTCTCTGAAAAACAATCCTTAAGACAAAAATTCTCCTGTAGAGTGAAGTTTCATGACAGTAATAATTATTTGCACTGACTGATTACTCAGTTTTAGCCAAGAAGAGAATGAGTACACAGCAGACACAGGCTAAATACAGACACAGGAATTGATTTTATAGAGCTAGATTTCCAAATATCTCCCACACTATGACTGAATCTAGTCATACAAAAAACAAACAAACAAACAACAAAAAAAAAAACACCAGAATTTTACTCCTGAAGCATGCTTTCATGAGAACTTCTTGGTGTATGTGCAGATAAAAGCAAGGGGACTTCCAACAATGAGTGTGAGATGTCTGCAGGCTCCTCTGCTACAGGAAAGTGGATTTATCAGCTGTACAAGCAGCACAGCAAAGACCTGTATGTGTTCAGGTTAACCGTTATGTGGATTGCTTGCTGACTCTTAAGTGTCGAACAGATTCTCAGTGAGTATAATGCATTCCACTCCTTGATCTGCATGGGTTACCTTTCCAGAAGATATATATTACAGATCATATTGATAACAGAAAGGTTTCTCAAGTAGAACAGACATGGCCTTCTCAAGGTCACTGAGTCCTTGAGTACAGGGCTCCCAATCCGCCTTAGAGATCAATCAATTCCCTGCCTTATACGTAAAACATGCTTATGTAAATATAGATGGACAAACAACACAGCAGAATACACTGCTGAATGGACTACAGGAGGTAACTAAAATCAGCTGTGTTGGGCATGTGCACTCCAATCTTCAGGGTGCCAGAGGCCAGTACTTACTTCCTGCTCAGATACATCAGTGTCATAGTAGCAGTCATCTTCCTCAGAAAATTTTCAATTGTATGTCTCTGCTCACAAACCTATTCAATCAACTTCCCAATTCTTGCAGGTGGCTTAAAGCAGATGTTCAGATGTGCAGCAATGTGACAGCCTCAGGGAGACTGCCTAAATTTCAGTGGAGCAGATTTTGTATGCAAAACAAGCTACAACATGCTGCAAGTCCAGCAGCATATCACTGGAAAGGAGTTGTGCAAGCCCATCTTCCACCCCCCCCCA
>JAPSGF010000004.1:7518416-7622919 GCA_035772895.1 Perdix hodgsoniae | reverse complement strand
CCCCCCCCCCCCCCCCCCCCCCCCCCCCCCCCCCCCCCCCCCGATTAATTGTCCTGAGTGCTTAGGAAAAAAATTGAACATATTCAAATAAGAACTGAACATTTGTTTCTTAAGAATTGCTTTAATCTAGAAAAATGTTTAATGATATGGAAAGGATATTTTTTAGGACATTCTATTTTGGATAAATAAGATATATTTCCTATTTATTCAGTGTAGGATATCAAAATTGCTTTTATAGTTTTGTTACCTAGAGTCTAGGCACAAACAGCCTAACCTGCCAAATAGTAGCTCAGGGGATTAGGTTACAGATAAGTATAAAAACAAGATTTCTAGAACAATAAGACTGAAAAGCAGCTTTGCTGAGATACACACAATAATACATGAGTAGTTTAGAGAAAAGAACTGAGGAATCTGAGGAGATTAGATAGCAGAGGATCTTAATGCACTGTTTTTAGGGAGTAAGCAATCCTGAGCCAGTTAGAAAACAGATCTGGCATTTATCATAATGAATTTATAAGAAAATAAGTTTGTTTCTTAAACTAGCCATTGCAAAGCCTACTTTTTTTTTATTTTTTTATTTTTTATTTTTTGCCAAGTCCAAAGTGTTCAAGAGCAGATCTTAACAGGAAACAAGATACTGACTTTACATTTGCTTTGTCACAGAATCACAGAATTGCAGGGGATGAAAGGGTCCTCAGCAGATCATCAAGTCCAACTCCCCTGCTGGAGCAGGTACCTTCCAATAGGTCACAGATGTAGGCATCCAGATGGGTGTTGAATGTCTCCATAAAAGGAGACTCCACAACCTCTCTGGACTACTTGTTCCAATGTTCCAACACACTTACCATAAAGAAGTTCTTCCTCATTTTTGTTTGGAACTTCCTATATTCAAGTATTAGGCCATTACTCCTTGCCTATTGCTATGCACAACCAAGAACAGTCTGGCCCCATCCAGTTACAAAGTTAATTTGTTCAAACTTGTATGATGACATAACAATAAATGTTTTCAACTAATATATATAACTTGAGATTTCAAACTGATTATGTTTTCAATGGATTCAAAATCCTGTTTTCAAAAATCTTAGAAAAGATCTTATAAAATAGATTAGAAGGTCCCAAAGCTCCTTTTCTTGTGTGAATTTGCACAATCAATGCACTCCGTTGGGAATATTTATTTCAAGTGAAGGATTTCTTTTTATTTTGCCTACATTGTTCTTAAATCTATTTCCTGTTCAATACAACTCAAAGGTGATTATCCTGTAATTGTTTCCTATGTTGGTCTTCTCAATTTGCTAGAATTTGATTTGATTTCTGGTTTTTTTTTTCCTCCTGGCCTTCTAGAATTTATGGTTACGTACATCTTCACTGTGTCCCTCAGTTTTCACTACCCTAATTGTTTATAGAAATGATGGTATAATTAGTCATATTTTGTCACCTGGAAGAAGTTGATTATTTCCATTTCCTCTACTAAATTTGCAAAGTGTGCAAAATTACAGGCACAAAATGTGCTGAGCTGGCTTTGCCCTCAGTTATCTATAGTAAATGCTTAGGACATAATTTGTCATATGATGTGATATTAAATTTCAATTCTCTTCTAGCGGAAGCAGAATTAAGTCTTAAAGGTTTGATTTATATTTAGTAACTTACAACTCTCTTAGATGAAAGACAATATCCCAATTACATCAAAACTGCATATCTGTAGTCTGAATTGTGTTCCTAGCCTTATCAAAATATCTCTAAGATTTTCTTGAAACACAATTTGTGACAGTTCTGATTTAATAATACTTACGGATGTTGGGTACTCATCAGCTATGTGAATATTCCCATCTTCTCTCACTCAGGAACTACTCATGGGAATTAAAAGATAGATATTCCTTTCACTGCCCTCACGTTTGCTTGAGAACAGCTCCAAGCAATGAAAAAGCGTGGAAGGAAACAAGCAATCATGTTCCATCCCTACTGCCTCCCTAAAATACAATAAGTAGCGTACAAGCTTTATTTGGAATAATGTGGTATTTGGAAATAAAAGATGCGATTGGCAATATATGTAAATTATGTATTTAGGTGACTTTTTTTATTATTCTAGTCTCATAAAGCCTTCTTGTGCCTATTGAAAGCTGTCCAGATGTACCCATTCTGCAATGAGGTGAAAAGAACTTGGCTAGTTTTTATTAACAACTAGAACTTACCTTAGCAATAGCAAGCTGCTGTCTACAATTTTCTAAGAAAAAATAGCATGTAAAACATACAACAAATAACTAGCCATGCAATTAGCTATGAGAAAATTGCAGGCCCAAGTAAATAGCCTTCACCTCATTACATATAGAAACACTTTTAAACAAACAGCCATTTAAAATTCACTCACAAAAATGAAAATGAATCTGAATGTGTCCTTCCTTTATTTCTGAAGAAGAGCTATTTTATTAGTGAGGATTTTCTGGATTTTATCAGTTCAACAAAGGTGAAAGTGCTGCCTAAAACTGTTTAGCAGAACTGATGTATGATTCACATACAATCTTTGATGTGATGCTGAATAATTTGTAAGCATTTTCATGGTTGATGTTTCACAAAATTCAGCATCATGAATTGCTGACATCCACTGAATGCAAAAGATTAATTTCCACAGAAGTGTAAATGATCTCGACAAAAGAACTCCAGTTCAAATCCCAGTGGCTACATAGTAAGCCGCTCTGCAGCATGCATTTCTTGATTTCAAGTAGAATTCATCCTTAGAAGAAGAGACATAAAACTGATCAGGCTCACTTACTCTCATCGCTTGTGAACTGATTCTCTAATTTCAAAGATAATTTTCAAGTAGTCACTAACAGCCACAGTTCCCCCATCCCGAAAAGAAGAAAGTATAAAACAAAACTGCAGTTAATTTACAGGGAATGGGAACATTCTAAAGTGCACTATATCACAAAAGACTTGTATTTAGTGAAGTCTAAATCATAAATATCTGGTTTATTTATTTATTTATTTATTATCAGTATATGTTCACTTTTACAAATGCATCATTCTGGAACAAAGATAATATCCAGGAAAGACGGAAATAATCAAAGTTCAGTTTCTTTTGGATTATCTGCAATACATCTGCATTGTTTTAATTTTAAAAGCATGTTAATTCACATCTGATGATGTTACATTTCCAAACTTTTTAGCTGTTTTGTTTTGGTTTTGTTTTCAATGTCACGGTATTTATCTTATGTTTTAAACTGCTTAGTAACCTCTATTTTTATTGAGCTGTTTTATTCATATTCCTTCTTGACTGACAGATGATGGTTATCCATTAGTCCCATAAAATGGCAGTCCCTTCTTAAAACCAGTCACGTCAGCAAGGTAAGCTATCAGTCTACTTCTGAAAAAAGGTTTTGCTCTCAGGAACTTGTCACTAAATGTATTAATTTCTTCAGTGACATAAAAAAATCAGTCTGAAAAAAAAAAAAAGGTCTTGCAGCCTCAAAGAAGAGTAGTGTTGGCAGGTTAGTAAGAACATAAGCACTAATAAAATATTCCTTCATGACGAAGAGCAATTGACAGAAGCAAAGCTCATGCTGCTGTTGTGATTTGCTGAGTGCACTATTCACATCTTAGAACTGAAATAAATGTATCCCCCACTTCCTGAATGCACATTTCTAGGCAGGTTACGTACCCATATTTAGAGCTCCCCAACATGGCTTATCATTCTTGTTCACTCTGCACTTGTCCAATTCTGCTCTTTTCTCCCAAATGCCCTTTCCTTTCATGCTTTGGGCTTTGTGCACTTTCCAGAACCAAATCATTTTTTATAATCATTTCATGTAATCTGCCTATGTGACAGTTTTTATCTGCTCCCTCATACTTTTTTCTCTTCTCACTCCACATACCAGTAGTTTGTGTCCCATTATGTCTTTCCCAATGATCCTTTACCAGATGGTTATTATGCATAAACTTAATGAAATGAGTTGAATATTGCCTTTTCTCCCATAATAAAGATCTATATACGAGAGGGAATATGATGTTTCGTTTTCTTCACTATCATAGGTTGCACTTTGCCTCTGTCTACATTTGATCTTCCTGTGTGCAAAGAGCTGCTGTGCCTCTTTTCTCATAATCACTGCCATGGCTCTTATCTCATAGTCTTTGTGCCATTCTTCCTGTCAGGTAAATTATTTAAGCTAACCATTTCCTCTACAGGAAGGATGGATAAAGGCAGTGTCATTACCCTGAGAGATAGTATCAAGTATTATAAATCAGTTCTTCTGCTTGTGGCCAATTACAAAGATGACTGAAACTGTGAGTCTGCTGACCACGGGTTCCCTCCAGTTTTTCTTTTCTGGATGGATGCTATTCAGTAGGTTATTGATATCCAGGGTGTATCTTGGTGTTTCAGACATGATTTAACATGGTGTTACATTGGTTTGTTGTAGTAACAAAAGACAAGATCCACTGTGTTTAATGTTACACTCATTTCAATGACTGTAACATTAATCATTTTGCAATATTGTCTTTGCTAATGAAAATTTTCAACCTCTCTTTAGACATGCAAACTTACTGGTTTCTTACTTGTAGATTACTATCAGTGTAGAGCTCATTTTCTTTAGACTATCAAATTGCTGTTGAAAAAACTTCAAAGAAAAAACCTTTAGAAAAGAAGCCAGTCATTAATTTACTGTGCAGAAACCTTCACAAAGACCAGCGAGCTATGGCATAAAATGAAAGAAATCATAAAATAGAAGAAAGAATCAATTTTTGTTTATATACTTTCTCCTGATCTCAATTATGTAGTCAAAGATCCTCACAAACATAGCTCCTCAAACACTAGAGAATGTATAATAAGATTTGCAAATTTTCCCTCAGAAGTTAGCCTTTCAATTTCTCCAGTCATTTTGATGCTTTCTCTGAGATTTTCTTGCATTTATTTTCTTATGATTGTATGATTTTACTAACTTAATGACAGTACATTGCTACTTAGTAGGACTGTTTCCCTAACTCATCAGTTTAAACAATTGTTTGAAGAGATTAAAAAAAAAAAAAAAAAAAAAGCTAAAATATAAGATAAACAAAGAGGTAGAGATTAACTGAAAAATCCCTTCTGATAAAAGGATGTTAATAATTTCCCTCATATGGCACTGATTAGTACTGTTAATCTGTAAAATTTCTAGGAGGTTTCTAAACGTCACACATCATGAAAATAGTGATGTCCAGACATTTGAACATTTTATATTCCTTTAAATTTGTGCATGACAATTTCAGTGGGAGTTAACAGATTTAGAGAATTAGTGATGCAGTTAATAATGACTGTTAATATTTTTTTTAATACTGTGTCTGGCATATTTGAGTCTCTGATCTTGTTATTTTGTAACTCTTTAAGGGCTTTGCAGCATTTTTTCCATTTGTGAAATGTAAGTACTTATTTCTTAGCAATAACAAATCAGTCTCACTTTTCACTGATAACTACCAATAGTTATTTTTAGTTGTTCTTTTTTGAATACTATGTGATATATTGTTGACCATCTTAAGTAATGATTTCTCTACTATGAATTTACAACATAACCTAATGAAGAATCAAATTAGCTTGGAATTATTGTATTAGTATTCCAGATGCAACATTAGAACCAATATTGGGAAACAAGACATTAAAATAACCAAATGGTTACAGTTCTTCTGTTGGAAAGCTATTCACTCGTCACATTCCAGTGGGGTAAACAGATAAACAGGAAAATATTTGCCAACCACGGGGAACTGATATTCACCGAATATTCAAAGCCCTGCAGGAGCTAGAATACACATATTTACTTAATTTTGAAGGAAGATGCATACTCTTCCCATTTACACATCTGCTATGATATCTCAAAAATCTAGATTGCATTTGCCATGTTCAATTGCTCCTAATTTGCATACAGAATTGTATGATTTGAGATATCATTTTATGGAAGCCAATTTACTTGAGAACCTGAAAAATGACATATAGCACTGGCCATATTACAACACAGTCAAATATCTCAAACTTTCAGATCCTATCTGTCACAATGCTATTTGTAGTTAGCACAGAATCTCTTTCATATGTCCAGTTAGAAAATACTGACATAAATGACATTTTAGATTTTTTTGATAACACCAAACTCTTTCCTTCAGTTTCCAGTGGTTAACACTTCCAGAGTTGTAGTTTCCCTCAATGGCAATGACTTGTATGAGTACTGCAGTAGACTCAGAGAAACTGAAATACTTGAGGACTACCTCTAAATTCAGACATCTAATCCAGTTACTGCAGTTCAATAACTGTTGCCATGTGCCCTCTGAGGGAAAGTAACAAATTGACTGCCCTCCATTCAGCCATAATAAAATGCAGGGCTAGTATTTTCCTTCAAACTTAGGCTTATGTCTTCATGTTTGTTTCATGCTGACCTTTGTGACTAAACTAGTACAGTACAGCTGAATCATATATATGAGCCCTAATAGTAAACTCAGTATGGTTGCAATCCTGTAATGCATAGTAGTAGTAATAACTTTTTTTTTCCCCTGGCTTGTAGTGTATACAGGCATGTAAAATTGTTTTTGTGTAGACTTTGGACATTCTGTAGTGGCCAGCATGAGTAGAAGGCTGAATGTTGTGGTCCTGTGTTTTTGTTGTTGTTGCTGTTTTCTAATCCTGCAGACCTAACTGTACTTTTGTAGGATTTTTTCATCACCTGCAAAATATCTAGCTTAGTGAAATTCAGAAGCACAAAGGGAGCATAAACAGGAAAAGGCTTTTCAGTCATGTGTCCCAAATGTTTCATTTAAGGCAGGGAAATATTTACACACATGCTGGGAAGAATGCATCTATTGGGAACTTCAGATGATGCAACAGTCCTACATATAAGACAAATGATCAGAGTATACATGGGAAACAAGGCTACTGTTGTATTGTAAGAGTTGTTCATCTATGTGCAGAAATAGTTTCTTTCCTGCTATCTCTACAGTTATCTTCCAAACAAAAAATGGATTTCTGTTGTGGGCTTTTTTTTTTTCCTACCTGGCTATACATTTCAAGTTTTTTGTGTGAATAAACTCATAAACTGTTGTGGGAGGAAAGTCTTTGTAGGAATGAAAAGTCTTTCTAGGGAACCAAGGAGTGCTCCACAGACTTTGTGCCTGGAGTGCCAGCCACTGGGGGACTGCTTGTGAAGGCCAGGATATTGGGTGCGTGGTGCTGATGCGACAAGAGGGACTTTGCAGATGTGGTTTGCCCAAGATATGAGTGCACAAATGTGTGCTTTGCAGTGAACATCATGCTAGAACTTCAAGTAGGGGGCTAGTGAATACGGTAAGAGGACTTGAGGATCTGGGCAGGGGTGCTGGGCAGATAGAGAGTCCATATTGTTACTTGAAGGGTCTGTGAATGTGCTTGTGAACCTAAAGACTGCTCTGTGTGTGTCTGTGACTTCAGCAGTGACCTACCTCTACCAGTAAAAAAGAGGAAGGTGTCTCAGCTGCCTATGTCTATGTTTTACAAGAGTCTTTTTTTAAGTGCTGGTGAGTTAAGACCTCAGCTGGGGCAGATTGTGTGACCATTTGCATCAGTATCCTGTGTGTGTGTGTCCGTGTGCCTCTGGGATACATGCTCCCCTTTACTGCTAGTTGAACATGTAAAAGAGAAAGCAGCAGCTGTCTTCCTCACCCTGAGCACTGGGCTGAGCCTTAGCTGCCTGGAAGGAGCTGTACTGGGCTGGAGTCGCTGGAGGAGGCAGCTGTGCTTTGCTTTCCTTACCTAATTTAGCATAGGTCAGACTTCCCAGAACTACTGGAAACAACACTAGCACTAGAAATCAAGCTGTACAGTGCCATGCCGTAAAACAATGTGCCAGTGATTCAGATCACCTTGGGAAGTGATATTTCTGGCTAATATTTCAACATGTTATGTAATTCAGTTGTCATTGATTTGATACCCCATTGCCTCTGTGGGTACCTCTGTAGGCTTGTACTTGTTACAGAAAGAAAAATTTGAGATAAGGTGATAATAGGATTCATAGTAGTCACAGTTCCATTGTATTCCATTTCCAAAGATGTTTCATTAAACAGATGTGAGAAAAAGCCTCTTTGCAGAAAGTTATCCATAATCCACAATCATGATCCCAATTCTACTTGTCACCCCTGAAAGCTGTTCCTAATCTATGCCAAAAACTGTACACTGATTAAAGATAAGTTTAGCTTTTTTGTTTTCAAAACAAAGCATAATTCACCAATTACCATCAGAGCGAAACAGACTCAGTGTAATGGAGATTAATGTAATTTATTGACTATTGATAACAGACTAGACTAGTGATAACTAAAGGCAAACTAAAAACACTTTCTTCACATCTACCTCCTTTTATCTACTCCCTCTGAGCAGTGCAAAAGAATGGATAATGACAGCTGTAGTCAGTCTATAGTTCTTCACCTCTGCCACTCCTTCGTGGTTCCTCTCTGCCTCTGCTTCCTATGGAGTCCCTCCCACAGGATGCTGTCCTTCCTGAACAGATTCTCTGTGGGCTTACCACAGGCTGCAGCTCTCCAAGCGCTGTTCCAAAATGGCTCCATACCATAGGGCCCACCCTTCAGACACTATTCCAGCATGGGTTCCCACAGGTAGGAGCTCCACCAGCCCTCCCCCTTTTCAGGGTCCTTTCCACAGACTGCTGCTCCAGCCTGGGACTGATCCTGCAGGAGTATCCATGGGCTGTACATCCCTCAGGCCATATCCACTGCTGCCCTGTGGGCTTCTCCATGGCTGTCATGTGGAGATTTACTCTCTGTGGTACCTTGGGCTGCAGAGGGACTACCTGAACTTCCATGGTCCTCTCCTGGGCTGCAGGGAACTTCTGCTCCAGTGGAAACTGGTGAAATGATGAATGTGGCAAAGCACAAGTGTTTAGTCATCTTAAATAAAACTTCTGCTTCAGCATCACAAGCAACGAATATAGTGTTTGCTCTGTGAGTCTAGTAATGACTGGGAAAATCATTACTCACTGGTACAAGACTAGAAAATGGACATAATTTAAATATTCAATCTAAGCTTCTTACTGTTATCGCTGTTGGGATGAATTGACTATTTCTGTGATCCACTGTATCATGGATCATGTGTACCCACTTCTCAGTATAGATATGGCCCCAATTCTTGATAAGCAATGCTTTTTTTACAAACAGTGGATTCACTGAGATTGATGAATAAAAGCAAAACAAAAAACAACCACCAACAAAGTAAATTCTATGCTCAACTATTTTGTGTTATTTGCAACACAGCAAATGTTTACACTTTTAAATGCAAATGAAAAAATACACAGTAAATTTAAAAGGTAAATCTCTTGATTTACGAGCATGCATTTCAGCACTAGAATATGGCAATATCGTAAATGGAGAGAAAATGTGTTATTTCTATAATGGGCTGGGCACATAATGGAGTCATTTTCTCAAATGATGAGTTCCTTGATTCTCACAAGTGATATAATCATCTGGTTCTCTCAGATGCTGTATTTATTTCATACACAAAAATAAAAAGCATATTTCTAATTTAGATGTATTGTGTCCATTCAGATAAAGACAGCATTGTGGAACCAAGTCAGTCTGAGATGGATACAGAATTCGATGCTATTTACTCTTGTAACTTAAGATTGCTAACTTCAGAATGGTTTTGATTGTTCTAGTCTATGCTGAATGAAAAAAATATAATCCAAATGCCTTCCCTGAAAGGACATGCAAAATAAATTTGATTATAACGACCAGTAAGAATGAGATTTTGAAAACCTGTCTGATCCCCTAAGCTTATAGATCCATAGAAAACTTCTGTAAAGATTTTTTTCTACCTTTTTTTTTTTTTTCTAATGTGCTAGAATAGAAAAGATATGGAAATCTGATTTTCATAGTTTTATTCCTAATGCATTTGTTATCTAGGATCTAGAACAAAACCAAACATATTTCTCTTTCACCCTAATACTGCTGGTTAGAAAGGAGAAAGAGATAACACAATAATGTTTTTTTTCCATACTGACTGCGTTAACTATACTTTAAAGTGGGTATACAACATCTCCTAACAAAGCAAGAAGTCAAATATTTGACCCTTTCCTCCTAATAATGCTAGAATAATTTCTGGCTTTCTATAGATACCTAAATTTGAGTTCCTAACAGTTACAAAAATTGGATACTCTTATTTCATTCCCAGTCATTTTCTGAAGATTCGTTTCCAGATACATCTTGTTATCACTGAAACAAGATGACTTCTTAACCTGTATTTTTTGTTGCTTTGCTTTTCTAATTATGAATTTCATTTTATTTAAATGCCCATTGTTACTATAGAATTCTTAATAGCTGAAATATTTGGAAATTCAAAAGGACACACTACAAGATTGTATCTTATTTGACAAAATGTTGTTTGGTGGAGGTTACCTGTATGGGAACTGCTGAGTCACAGCCTGAACCTCTGATTGATCATCTCAGCAATGAGTCAACCATGGGAGCATAGATGAAGGCAATGTGGGTAAGTGTCCTAATTATTCTCTTTGTGTTGCTTTGCCTAACTCTCTTGTTTATTTCATAATTATAACATCTTAATATTCTTTCATTATAAATTACCATACAGCAACAACAATGCATAAAAAGCTTTTGCCCCAGTGAAATAAAACCTACTTTTTCCAAAGAAGTCATTATTTTCACAGTTACAGGCGTTAGGTTCATAATAACCTGGATATGACATTAGGTAAACAGATTAGTTCAGTAATTTCTTTCAAGTTGCTATCATATCATTGACTTCCATACAGCAGTGATAACTGTCCAGGTTTCATAAGAGACTTCAAAGTCTCCTGTGTTTACATACAACCCATGAAGAGTCAATAGAAAAAGTCTCTTGGTGCCAGCAGAATTTCCTGGGCTCTTATGTGAACCACGGAGATTTGTTTAATATCCCTTACACAAGAGACATTTGTTTCATAAATTGATATTTTCTAGAAAATTGAAATAATATTAGCTGTCTATAATGAAATTCCTGAAATATGCTGTTCTGTCAAATGTTAAGTATAAATACTAGTGAATTATTGACTTTCATTTTGAGTTTTTTCCTTTATATATATATATATACATATACATACCCTTAGTCTTCACTTCTGCAAAGATATGCTATGCATATGTACAAGAAATTTTTAATTTTTGTTTATATGGGAACCATTATGTCATGGCCTGAACCGATGATTGAGCACCTGGTGAAGGGGTGTGGCCAGCCTTGGCTGCTCAGGTCAAAGCAATTCACCTGTGCAACCAGAAGCTGGCTCCACCCCTCCCTAATCTCATTTAAGGGCTGGCAACCAGAAGAGAAGCACCTGTACTTGGAGGTCGTCCTGTTTGGAAGTTTCCAGTGTGCTGGGATCCTTGGAAAGGGGTAAGCTTTTCCTTCTGTGACTAATACCTTTCTTCAGTGACCTGGCAATTGATCAAAGGCAGTTGCATCTGCTCCATATCTTTACAGTGTTCTAGAACATAACTTTTGTGCCTGAAAAAGGGGGTTTAAGGTGACTGCTACTTAGAGGCTTCTGCTATTTTTGAACAGAAGGAAGTATGTAGAACCATACATGAATAAAGAGGTTTAAGAAACTGTGATCCAGACCTGAGTACTTCACCAGTCACTCTGCTTCTTATACTTATATATTATTTAATTGTGAGTTAGTGGTAAATTCTACTTTTAAGAAAGCTGAAGAATCTGTACCAAGTGTTTGGTTTTTCTTTTTTATCTGAGCTTTTCCCAGGTGGCTTTTAAAATGAAAACCTGATGTTGAATTTTGTGCATTCATCTTATACTACTACATGATACTGCTGCATTAATTTACACATAGTATGACTGTTTTCACTGTAGGTTTGAACTCTTATACCTATTTAGCTAAACAGTGAAGGTGAGTAATTTCATCAAGACCTTTCTATATCACAAATAAAATCAATAGTGTATATGAAGTATGTTTTTGCCTTCTCTCAGTTGCTTACTTCATTGTATGCTCCCGTTAAGCTGCCAACTGGCTAAATATAGACAAATGCAACACAACCATAACGATAAGAGGAGTCATACTGTGTGACCAGGCAACTTACTGACTGTTGATCTTGGCTTTAGTAAATCTGAAACTGCAGACAAAAAAGCAAGATAATAGATCTGAAGCAGCATGTGTCCATGCAATTATGAGTAAAGAAGCTTTAAAGCTGAGAGAGATAACTATGCTTAAGACTAACTCCTTCAAACACATTTCTAACACAGTCCAGCAACTGATAATCTGTTTTGAAAACTAGTTTATATGATTGAGTCTGCAGAAGGCTGTCCTCATCAACACTTTTTGCCATCGTTTGATGTAAAGCTGTTGAAGTTAAAATGTGGCTATTGTACAAAACAAATCCATGTAGTTAAAGCAGTCAATAGAACGCTGTCATTAGAAGCTGCAACTATCACAAACAGCACACGGAGGTCAGTGAACTCTTGCCTTCATGTACGTAGTTGTCTGTGTTGTTGAATTGGCTTGATATTTCATTAAGTAGTAGTAATGAGGAAGCAGAGAATAAATATTGTCTCAAAGGAAAAATAAGTGGCTTGTTCATTCATTGCAACAAAAAAACATGAAGTTATTTTTGATGAGTTCTCACAGTCAGCATAACAAAAGATGTGCTAGCACATACTAGTGGAGGACACATCAAATCTCCAGTCCAAATTCCAGGAAGCTGGTTTAAAACAGTATAGAAAAATTGAAAAGAAAAAAAAAAAAAAAAAAAAAGAATTCTGTAATACAGCTATGTCTGTCCCGAAAGCAAGGAGTTATGAAAGCAAAAATACCATTCAGACTATAAGATTTTTCAAGGAAGAAATCTTAACGTTTTCAAGAAAAAGGTAGATGTGGCACTGTGTGACATGATTTTGTGGACATGGTGTTGATTGGAGATTGGGCTAGATGATCTTAGTGGTCTTTCCAACCTTAATGATTCTATTATTCTTTTAGGTCTTTTGTTTTCTGGGTAATACAAATGACATCTATAAAAGACTTTTTCAAGCCATTCAATATGGGTTTGTGCTTGTGGCAATTCAGTTGTTAAACTCATTTTTAACTTCTAGATATTAAACTGGCAAACATATGTTTTCTGTGTATAGTTTTTAAAATACCATCTCTACTGAGGGTTAAAAATAAGTCATTTTCTCTTTTGCATACTATGGGTGTCTTAATTAGTAATTGTTACTTAGTTATTTCTCAGCTTTTATCAGTAATATCAGAAAAAGTTGCTTACTTCCATTTTTCTCATCCATGAGATTTCAGAGTTTATGGAAGTGTTATTTCCTCTAAATTACATTCTAAGCAGATCAACAATAGTAAACAAAGGGATCTCTGTCTATAACCACTGCTAGCATTTACTATTGATTTTTATCCTAAAGAAAGAGCAGAAGGTATTATTTTTCTTTACTTTTCATTGAGACGCTTACTTATTTTTCTTGTCTCCTCTGTATCTGTCACGTCTGAATATTTTGGTTATTATAGGGGCATCACTGTGTGCTTACACTTGTGATCTTTATTTTTTCCTTCATCTAAGAACATGTAGTTTTCAACCTTAATTTTTTGCAGTGACTGTGCTATATTTCTAGCACAGATCTAATGTGCTGCAGATTTTACTTCTCTGCCTGATGTTGCATTAGGACCCCTGCTTATGTTCCCACTCTATATCTAAAAGCCAGTGAGGAAAAAATCTTGTTCTTTTTTTCCTTCACCGATGCAGTAATTCTGTTTTCACAGTGATGGTGTAGTATGACTGACAAGTATTTAGACTGTCTCTCATTCTCCTAGAAAGAGAAACCAGTGCCATCTGCCCTCTACTCTCAAAACAACGAAGATTGTTTTGGCCTTTATTCATCTAAAGTTATCTGTAATATCTGACTTGGAAAGATAAAATGGACTGAATTGCCTTCTACCATTGTTTCTGTAACTGTACCCTAAACCCAGGATGCTAAATTCATTTGCTTATGTTGCTTAGACAGAGTAATAAGGTTTTCTTCTGTTGTCTGTGAAGTCTTGTTCCTATACAACACATTCTCTGAGAAGACTGCTAAAAGATCACCAAGGTTTGAATAGAAAGGGACTTTATATTCTTCTGTCATACTGAAAAATATTTCCTGGTACCAGGAACTGGTTTATCAGAACTTGCCTCGATATCACCTTGCATAAACTCAGATCTTCTTGTAATATCTTCTCATAGATTCAGAACTCAAAAATCTCCTAATCATAATGTCTCAGTGAAGCACACTGGCCAAGGATTCAGCACAATCAAATCCTTTGATCACAAGATCTGATTCATCATAAAGTTGATTTCTGAGGATGCTGTGGACTTCAGAAGAAGTGGAGAAAATATGCTGACTAAAGCTATATGTGAACAGTGAAGGCAGGTGTGAAATTATTGAATTTCACATTATTGAATGAGAAAATTAAAAACAATTGGAGTTAGAGGAAAAAATAATGGAGTCAGAAAATGGCAGCTCATCAAGTCTATTCCAAAGGGTAGAAGCAGGTGATCCTTTTCCATGGGAATGGTTACTGCATGGCATGCAAAATATCACTGATATCTCGTTGGGGGCAATGAGTGTATTTCTTCTGAACTTAAAAGAATATTAATGCTATGTTATTTGTTATTCAAAAAATTAATTTGCATGTTTTAACTCCAGCTTACAAAGTATATTTGCAGACAGTCAAAAGTTCTTGAATATTGTAACCCAAAGAGGAAAGGCTGTATGCCTGCTCTTACCCGTTTAAACAATATATAGTGTATATTATAGTGCGTTATATACACACAATTCAGGATCAAAGGGAATACAGCTCCATTAATAAAGTTATATGGGATGCCTGGTTTTTCCCCTGTGCTGCATTAAAAGCTTACAGAAGAATCTATATAAATCAAACAGATATAACAGATGAGAAGACAAAGTGCGTTACTAAAAAGATAGTGTTAGATAGAACCTTTTCAGGGTAATGGTTTTAACTTCTTCCATACTGGCGTGGGCATTGCTGACATATCACCTTTAGGCAGCAGTTTTCCCTTCCCCCTACCTTTGGCTAATCATGTAGCAGAGCAAACTGCTAATGTATGAACCTCATTTCTTTTCACTGTGTAAAGTCAGTCTTTCCAACATTTTGTGTCAAGTATGAAGGCATCCATAACATGTCTTTGTCAAGAATCTGTTTAATTTTGAGAAATTAGCCCACAATCACTATGGTAACTGTGCAGTTACTACACTTACATAATGTCTGGAGTACTAGGAAAACAAACACATGCAAGAAACTCATTCTTGACGGATCCTCAGAGTAGACCTGCTCTCTACAGTAGAAAAGAGATAGCAAATACTTCACAAAAATGTACATCCATACTTTCATAGGTGTGTTCTGTCTAATTTGTCTAACTCTATCAATGCTACTTGCTTTACTTTGTGAGAATAAAGGTGAAAACCAACAAAAAATCAGTTGGAATATTAGCTGTTTTCATTAAGAAGGTTGCTTCATTGAAGCTAAATGTTCATTACAGTAACTGTAATGAAACTCTAGTGGGATAGAAAAAAAACTATTTCTTTTATGTGCATGGCATTCTGTGTTTTTTTTTTTTTTTTAAGGAATTGGTATTTCCTGTTAAGGCAAGCTCTGAAGCAAAGCAAAAGCTCTGCCTCCACTTGACGATATCAGTATTGGAGAGGGGGAAAAAAAAAAGCTGACTGGGGAAAAAAAAACAACCCACAACCACTTTTCAAGAAAACTTAAATACTTTTTTTTTTTTCCAAACTGAAATTTGTAATAATTTCATTTAGAAACCAGACAGGCAATGTCTGGTCTTCAAAAGAGTGGGTTCTAGAATCCTGGTAAAATAAAGACCTTAAGATACTGGAGTGATAGTGAAAATAATGGTGCAACTATATTAAACTTCATTGCAAGTACATAAAATCTGTTTTTTGAGACTTTAATAAATAGTTATTGGAAGAGCAGCACCACTGACAAAAAAAAAAAAGCATATGAACATATTTAATAATCTCCCTTTGCAGCACCTTCAAGAAGTAATTGGTAATTCCAAAGGCATAGTAGTCTGCTTTGTTGTAAGGGATGCTTAAAAATTCTGTGCTTATGAAGATTTCAATCAACAGATGGTTTCTCACTATTATAGTTTCCAATATCACTGTGAGAAATTAAACAGTAAGGAATTCTACAAAACATTGTTGCTATTTTATATCACCTATCTATTTAAGGTCAATATTTTACAATAGTATACTAGAGATTTGGATTTACTTTCCTCATGTGGACTTATTTTATGTAGCTAATAGTGACAGGGGCATGCTGCAGGAAAAAAAAAACAACAATACATAATCTGGCATACTAAAGAAATACAGCCTAGTTCCTAAATATAAAGCATGGCCTTATTAATGTTTTCTGGTAGTTGAGAGAGAAACTGTATCACAGAAAAATTACAAGAGGAGTTAGCTTTGAAAGCACTACTTTCTCAGAAAACAGTCAGTTCTCTAGGTCCCTTTCCAGATGTCATCTTCAAGTTAGATGTATGTGCATGTATTTTATGTTCATGTGTCATAATTTGATATGTACTTCTCACCAGGCAGTGTGCATCTGATTCCACCTGTGAGCATACATTTATTCTTGTTAGTCCATTTATGTGTCTATTTTCATTAGGAAAGACTACATCCTTCATATAGATATTCAGATAAATTCTGGGTTATTCATCTGTTGAATGAATTTATCTGGCCTTTCAAATCCATCCTACTATATAATTAAGCCATGCAGTGTGCTGTGACTTTCTTTCAATTTCTTGTTTTGAACTTGAACTCCACTGCCAATAAAAAAGAAATCTGGAATTAACTATTTTCCTCAGGACCAAATGGCTCCTCTCTCCAAATACTTTTCAGAGCTGCTGTTATCCAGTAATTACATTCACAGGGTCACAGAATGGTTGAGATTGGAAGAAACCTCTAGAGATCATCTAATCCCATCCCCCTCCTCAGATACATTAGAACCATGTCCAGATAGATTTTAAATATCTCCAAGGAAGGAAAATCCATAACCTCTCTGGGCAGCCTGCTCCACTGCTCTGTCACCCATGCTGTAAAGATGCATTGCTTGATGTTCAGAGGGACCTTTCTGTCTGCTAGTCTGTGCCTCTGATGTTGTGTTGTCACTGGGCACCACTGAAAAAACCCTGGATCCATCTTCATTGTACTGTCCCTTCAGGTGTTTATACACATTGATGAGATTCTCTTGAGCCTTCTTTTCTTCAGGCTAAACAGGTCCAGTTCCTTCAACCTTTCCTTGTGAAGGAGATACTCCAGTCACTTCAGGATTTTAGCAGACCTTCAGTGAACTTGTTCCAGAAGCTTCATATCTCTCTTGCACTGGAGGGGTGGGGAAGATGAAAGAATAAGTGCTAAGCCTCTACAGGGCTAAGTAGAGTACTGCTGATGTATCTTTACCTAATGCAGCCCAGGACAGCCTTCTTTCCAGTAAGGATATTCTAATGGCTTACATTCAACTGTGAGTCCATCAGGATGCCAGGTCCTTTTTCACCTGGCCAGACCCAGTACATTCCTGTGCAATGGAGCTGTTCCTCACCAGTTGCAGGAAGCAAGGCTCTTTCTGAAGTACTGTTCTATTGATTTTTATATTCCCTTTCTTTCACATCACACCAGGCTTTTTTTCTTTTTAATGCTGCCTAGCATTTCTTTCACAAGATGTCTGTTAATTCTCTCCCTCCCCCATCATTCCTAGATGAGAACACTTCTTACTGTGCCAACCATCCTACTGACAAATACATTTACCCAGCTTGATGAGGTAGTATGAATTTCTTAGGAAATTATTGTACTAATAGGGTCCCAGTGACCACAGAAATCTCTGTAGTCAGCGTTTTCTCTATGTTTAGTTGCTGACATGCAGTATGAGTACTTTCCTCCTTGCATCTTTTCCCCTTGCCAGGCAGTAAAGAGGAAAATACCTGTGCCCCTGCATTTCTGTAATTTCTTTCAATGCTCTTCAGGTTACCCCTTTTAGTATCATTAATGCTATTGTAAAAGATCAGGAATAGGTAGTAGCCATAGTGGCAATCTCTCTACAGCGTTTTGGATCCTGACTGAAAACAAATAGAAAATTTCTATAGAAGAAGGTCAGGTCAGGAGACAGGAGCCTCTGTCCCTCATGGGAGGAAGCATCCCGCTACTATTGCTCATCGTTTTTCCTAATGATTTTACATGGCTCGAGGTCAGTTGGCCCAGATCACCACCATGCCTGATATGACTTGAGCAAGTGAACCAAAATAAAACCTCCTTCTACAAACTCTGATGTATGTGATAGCTCTAGTTTGGACCTGCATCTTACATAGTGTGCTTCACCCTTGCTAATCAGGCATAGACTGCAACAGCATAGATGTTCCTCTGAAGCTTAAAGGCATCTGAAAAGATTGCTAAAAGCTGCTAGAGGTTACTTGTGCCCAGAATCCTATGACTGTCCTTAACTTGTCCTTATCTGGAAGTCACAATTTTAGAGCTTATAGATGGTAAGGAATTCCATCATAATCTCACGAAGTTAATACTACAAAATTATCTAATCCTTAGCCTGTTCTCAGCAATGTCACTGGTGTTTATGTAGTTCAACTCTCATTCTGCCTCTTTGACTACAAAGTGTATGTGCTATATGTAGTTGTCTTTGTCTAAAGAAATCAAGATATTATACACTTCTTCAACTCAGTTTCATCTTTCTGAGGGGCTCAGAGCAAAATGCTAGACCAATCAAAGTAGACTATAGTTTAGCATGTATTTTAATGAAACTATAATGTCAATTTCTACCTCCTATAATATTTGTCATAATAGGACTTCTTCACTTTCTGCCTTATGTAAAAGGTCCATGTGTGAAACACGTCAGAACTACTCTTCATGAAGATAAAAAAGTAAATATATTCCCAGGTTACTTAAAAGTAGCGAATCCATTTATGAGGATAGTAATTCTGACCCATAATATTCAGGATGGCAGTGGGCAAAGCATTTGCTGCTGAATAAAGATGATCTCTAAATACCTCTGTTTTTTTGAGACACTGAAATGATAAAATGACTGTAATATTTGACAATGCATATAATTCCTAGGTTTTATGTATTATTTCAGACTATCTGAAACATCTACTTTCTTATTTTTAAATAAATTTTTAAAAATAAATATTAATCTTCACATTCTTAAGATCTTTTCTATGATTCCATTAAAAAAAAATACTTAACCGGTATGACTGCCTAAAAATATTCACAGTGCTCAGAAATACTCTGAATCAAAAATAAATCCTCTGCAAATGTGGATTTGGAAATAACTTTGAAGTTGTTACAACTCTCACCTAGTTTTTCATCCAAAAATATTTTGGGAAAACCTTTGAGTTTTTTGTAAAAACCATAACTGTCACTAGGAACATGAACACGCTGTTTCAGTCCTTTCACTTTGTTTATATAATGTGTTCTGAAACGTGATTAAAAATTCTTGATTTCATTTTGAAACAATAGTCAAGAAAATAATATTACGAGCATTTTACTTACTGACTCCAGAGTCTGTTACTTGTGCCATACATCTAAGGTGATTTAGAGAAAGTGAAATCTCTGAACTTGGTAAATAAAATTGAAAACCTCTTTCTTCAGTGCCCTGGAAGTAAGAGCTCCGTTATGGCATGGGTCAGAAAAGACTCTTTAGTGTAGTTATGCTGGAGACTGATGGAATACACCTTATTTAGCTAGGCAGAAAGTAGCATAGTGGATGCCAGTGTATTTTTCTGATTGATAGAAGAGACTGGAATTTCAAGAATAAAAGTTGAATGCTTAGGTACCTATTAAAAAACAAACAAACAAAAACCACTTAACTTTTTATAAGTCTGGGGGCTTTTATTTTTTTGTTTGCTTACACTGAAGTTATTGAAAAGTATTTCACCAAGCTGTAAAGGAAAATCATAGATAGTACCTACTGGGATGCCATGTAAGACAGCCAAAAAAAAAGGAAGAAAAAAATGTACTCTGAACCCTCTAAAGAAAAGACAAAATTGGAGCTTGTTTGAGATAAATTGTTATTAGTATAAGTCAGTGATAACAATTACCTCTGTCATACGAACAGAGCTCTTAAACAGTAAAAACCTGTTTCTTGGGGAAAATATTTTAGTTTACAGTATCTCTGAGGAGAATGTGTTGTTTTGTTCAAAGTTACTTTAAATTACTCAGAAATCTTTCTGTCCTTATGTAATCTTCGGATTATCAATTCAAATTCTCACATGGAGCTCTATTGTGGAGCTATTGCAATTGCTCTGTATCTGTGAGAATATAATGGAAGCGCACTACCACATACTTTAAATGTCAATCTCTTCCAGTGATTCACTTGGTAGAATTTTAGCATTTGTTCTGTAACACAAAAATAATGAAGAAAATCCATCTGTGCTTTCATAAAGAGGCATTAGGTTATCTCTGGACAAAATGTGGTAAAATAATGTTATTTTATTGTCAGGAACAGTTTTGAAAGGTCTGTTTCTCTTCTACTAAAAAGAATAGTTACATAGTTTGTTACGAATTTCCATTACTAGAAAGATTATGTCTCCTTAAAATTTTATAGAATGTCTGCATCTTCATTTATGTTCTAATTGAAGTATTCAAGTTTGTCATTAATCAGTGCTCATGATAGTATTACTGCAGCTAAAGGAACAGTGTGTAATAGAGATTTGTGCCTTTAGGTAAGAGCCAGGAAAGACCCACAACCTACATGCTGGGGAAGGCATTTGACCAGAAGAGAAATGGAGACACTGGCAAGAGCTGTAAGACTTCTGATTCATTCATTTGTTCTTTCAACAGACTGCCAGACGGTGGTTTATTTTAACCTCTGTGTAAATTTGGCTGGGTACATATTGTGGTTTCAGAAAAGAACACTCTCCTGCTATACCAAAAAAAAAAAAAAAAAAAAAAAAAAAAGAAAAAGTGGAATAAAGCGGTACTGTTTATCATGTTGAGTGTTTTACAAACATAGAGTAGGTGATGCAGTCTTGGAGTGAAATAACACATCCTGTGTTTGCATCTTATGACCCATCTTTTTTACACAGCAATACATGTGTCTAGCAATACTAAGAACTGTCTGCAAATTACACAGTCAGTCTTGGAGTGGAGACAATGAAGAAGCAAAGTAAGCTCTTCACGAAGGCAAAAATGTGTGGTGTGTGATTAAAATTACAAAAATGCGAATCTGACACAAAATATAGAACGAGTATGAATTTCCAGAACATCCCTGTCAATTTCAAAAAAAAAGTCAGGTTTGGATTCCTAAATAAAAACAATTTAAGGCAATATTTGAAAAAGCATGTTATTAGTAAAAGGAAAGGAGTCCAACTCTTTGCACGCATGACCCAAAATCAAAACCCTGTGCCTCAGAGCAGTGTCCAAATGCTCCTTGAACTCCAGCAGCGTGGGGCAGTGCCTGCTGCCCTGAGCAGCCTTTTCCATGTCCGCTGCCCTGTGGTGAAGAACTTTTCCCTAACCTCCAGCATTACCCTCCTCTGACACAGCTCCATGCCATTCCCTCTGGCCCCGTTGTCAGTGGACAGGAGAGATTAGCGCTGCCCCTCTACTCCATGTGAGGAGCTGCACATGCCATGAGGCCTCCCCTCAGCTCCGGGCTGAACAAACCAAGGGATCTCACCTTGTACACCTCTGGTCCTCCAGATCCTTCGCCATCTTTGTAACCGTCCTTTGGACACTCTCTAATAGTTTTATGTCCTTCTTATTTTGTAGAGCCCAAACTTGCCCCCAGTGCTCAAAGTGATGCAGAAAGTAAAACAAATAAATAAATAAACAACAAAAGCTTGCTTTTCAATTTAGTTTTCCACAATATACCTGATATGTTTCACAAAAATTTTGAAGAGTAATTTCCAGTCCAATTGATCTGAGTAACAATATATAGAAGCTGCTGGAAACAAATGCTCTAGGGAGACATGCTTCCACATACGTATTCTTCTTTCAGGGCTATAAATGCTGTTGCTCTGATTCTGTTAATTAGAATGAAAAATGCTAACTTCAAAAGTATATTATGACCATACTCATAAGAGGTCATGCAGCTAATGCAGCTTTTGCTGAAGAATTTAAAAAGAACAGTTCAACAGCCTTTTAGTCAGGAGTTAGATCTTGCTTTCTTAATTTTGTCAGTTATGGTGCCTGAGTAGTCTGGCTTAAAATTCATCCAACTTAACTGGGATTTATACTTTGCAAGTGCCTTGCAAAGCTTTATTGCAGGATTCATATCTTTAATTCAATAAGTCAGAAATGTTCAGAAACAGTTTTAACATTATCAACAATCATGACAGCATTCGCAGTGATTTATCACAGTCAGTAGCCAATCAGTGTTTCTTATCAGACATTCTGGTAATTGCATTGAAAGACTGAAGTGAAAGAACATATGTGTTAATTTGTGTACTTGAGTTTCTGATCTCTAAGATCTCAAATAAAGTTTAAGTGGATGTAAAACAAATATATTCTGCATGTTATAATCTGTATATTGAGCTAACTGCAGTATCTATAAAATCACAGCACTGATCACTCTATTTCATCCCCACATAATAATCTGTGCAATTTCTTACCCAGGCTCCCAGTTTGCAAATCATTATTGACTTTTTTTTTCCTTGTTTTGATTCATGGTGCTATCAGTGGCCAATTAACTACAGAATTTCCATGAAGAATGCCAGAACAAACTGTAAACTTTCTTACCATTGTATCACTGCAATACCCAGCTAATTTATCATTCCATCTAAGGCAGAATTAGTCATGTATAGATTTATTGAGAAGCATTTTTAAGATTTTTTTTTTGTAAGATCCTCTATGCCAGAGATGCTGAAACCTCCCCATATGAACTTTAGTTGTATTTTCAGTGTCCAGCATTAGAAAATTATATCTCAGACTTTTCCTTTAGTGTAATTTAGATATATTCAAAGAGCAAGTAATAGTTTTTCACATTTCTAAATATTATTATAGTATAATCTTTATTCAGTGTGTTCTTTTTCATTCTTAACTGACACTTAATCCATTGTTTGTCCACTGTCATTTTAATCCCAAATCAAATCACAGAAGGATTTGAGTAGGAGGAGTCAGGGACACCTTCCATTATATTAGGTTGCCCAAATCCTCATCCAGCCTGGCCATGAACATTTCCAGGGATGGTGCATCCTCAGCTTCTCTGGGCTACCTATGTCTGTGCCTCATTACCCTTAAGTAAAGAAATTTTTATTATTATCTAATCTTAACCTACTGTCTTTTTTCTACTCCTTGTTATATCACTACAAAGACAAAGAATCTCTGCTCATCTACCTTGTACTGTAAGTCTGCTATAAGGTCTCTTTGGAGCCTGTTTTCTTGGCTAAACAGAACAGCTCTCTCAATTTGCCTTTATATTCCAGTTTTGTAGCCCTAAATATGCCAAGATCTAGTAGGTCAGAGAAAACTGTTATTTACAGAAGTAATCATTCTGATCAATCAGTTAAACTTCTACACCTCTAGAAGATAAGTCTTCTAAAAGCCTCTCTTTTTGGTTTGTGTTTGTACAATAATTCTTCCTTGTATCCTTACAATCAGGCAAGAAGATGAATGTGATGTAATGTTAACATTCTGACAAAGATTACTAATACTGTTTTTATAATAATAATAATAGCAATTATAGAGTCAGGTCTTATATATCAGTGTTCATATGACCTTTCTAATAAAACGGTGCAACACAGAACAGGTTATTCAGTTTTAAATATTGTCAACGGTTTATGGGCTGGTCCGGCCCAGTTCCATGACCAGCAGGGCGGAGGGATCTGCGGATCCGCGCCTCTGGGAAAGGGGAAGCAGGAGACCCCAGAATACTTGAAAACAACAGCATTGATCTGAGGTGGAACAAATGATTTTACTAAATATAGTATTAGTAAAATACAATGAGAGAGAGAGGGAGAGAGAGAGAGTCTGTTTGAATTGTATAGAGCTCACCACAATGCTGGGGTGAGAAGTGCAGTCCAGTTGAGTGACTGAAGTACAGACGGCGAAGTGCAGATGGCGAAGCGTAGGCGGCGAAGCGCAGATAGCGAAGCGCAGACAGCGAAGAGCAGGCGAAGAAGAAGGATCAGGTGACCTTGCTTAGAGTTATATCCCCTTGCTGACCGCAAAGTCTCCTGGGGAAATGCAGCTCCTCTCTGATGGACGAACACTCGGCAGACACCAAACCCCACCCCCAGTGCTCCACATGATGTTATGGTGTGGAATACTGATGACCAAAAATCATAAAACCATGACAAATATCAACAAATGACACTTGGTTACACAGGAAGAGTATAACGTCATTGAAAGGGAGTTCGGACTTGTAGAATAGATGCTGATATCATCATAGTTGGTACAAAATAAAATGTGCATTGTAGAAAGAAAGCTTGACATTATTCTCCATTTTGTTTGCTGCATTTGTTCCTTTGATTGTCATTGTGTGGTTTTGATGAACCAAAAAAGGGCTAGTGACAGTTATCTAAAACTTGGCAAGTTGACAGACATGTATCTAAGTGTTTATAACAAATGCCTAATTAATGCTGAGCCACAGAAAGAAACCTTTTGAAATTCACAAAACATTCTGCACAACCTATAATGGATTCATCGTAATTATCATTTACAATGAGCACTACATTAAATTCTAAATGCAGCTGAACTTGAGAGTTTTTTGATCAGCAAAGTAATCTGAATTACTGCCACTTGGTTTATTTTTCATTATTACATAAAAATGAAGCTACCTGACCATTTACAAATTCAGTCCCCACAAAGTGGTTTGGTTGTCATGTTGTCCAGTGTGAGGACATTAATAGTAAAGGCAGAAACCTACAGATCCTTTTTTCTGACTTTACCATTACAAGAATAGTTAAATGAATAAACATCACGAGAATATATTACATTACAAGTGGGCCCACTGGGTGTACCAGTAATGAAAGATTCATGAAAAGATTCATATAATTGCACTTTATTGTAGAAAATATTCCTGTTTCATCTCCACAGTGTCTTATCTGTATTTGTCAAAAAGATGTTCCCTGGAACAGTGCAGTCCAATGAAATTAATTTTTTTCTCGATTTTGGTATAAATGATCAGTGAAGAACTGAAGCACTAGTTTATTGTTGCATTTGAGATACAAAAAACATGAATTACATAAAATAGACCTGCACTCCTTTGTGATAGGTTGATGAATCTCTGAATCAAGATTGAAAAAATATGGAAACAAATGTTCATCAAAAAGTGAGCTGTACAGAAGAGCATGTAGAGTCCATTGCCGTGAGTTAACTGCTGGGTCAGTTGGATCTACCTTTTAGGTTTGAGAAGCCTTTATGTATCAATCATAGAATCACACAATCATAGAATGGCCTGGGATGAAAAGGACTACAGTGATCATCTAGTTTCAAAGCCCCTGCTGTGTGCAGGGTCGCCAGCCACCAGTCCAGGTTGCCCAGAGCCACATCCAGCCTGGCCTTGAATGCCTCCAGGGGCGGGGCATCCACATCCTCATTAGGCAACCTGTTCCAGTGCATCACCACCCTTTGAGTGAAAAACTTTCTCCAAATATATAAGCTAAACCTCCCATGTCTCAGTTTAAGACCATTCCCAATGTCCTATCACTATCCATCCTCACAAACAGCCACTCCACCTCCTGTTTATATGCTCCCTTCAAGTACTGGAAGGCCACGATGAGCCTTCTCTTCTCCATGCTAAACAAGCCCAGTTCCCTCAACCTTTCCTCACAGGAGAAGTGCTCTAGCCCTCTGATCATCTTATCAATGATTATCAAGGATATATTTAAACTTGAGTCTTCATCATATATGATAACAACTGCAGTCATGCAGTGCTCCAAATCCCCTTCAAAGAGTCCTGTCCATAGCCAGATCTAATTTTAGGTCATTTATGGAATGAGCTCCACTGGAATCACTGACCCATTTGTTTCATAATGAGAATCTTCCTTTTAGTGGAGTTATGTTGCTATAAGTTTGTAGGTATGATCAGAAGCAGTTTTGAGTTTTGCTGATGAAAAATCTGTAGTACTGGTTAATAAACTTACCCTCAAAGTCTCTAATTTTCCAGTTACTAGTTGATTATATTGCATGCTTTATATATTAAAAAATAAATAAATAAATACGTAAGTATCTGCAAGTTCCCAGAATCAGAAAGGCTTTTCTTCTAATTTAAATCAAAAGAATCAGCTTCTATTTTCAGTGACACTGATCTTAATTCAGGGTAACCTTGTCAGAGTCATGGAGACTCTTCAGGCATGTGACAATCCAACAGAAAACTATTTGTAACTACTCCACCTGCAGCAAAAAAAAATCCAAATCTTCTCTCATTCCTGACCATGAAAAAGCTGTACTCATGCTCTTCTCAGATATTGGCTACATCTTTTTCTGAACTAACCTGTAATATTAGATAAGTGTTTTTCTATTCAGTTTACTGACAGAATAAACACTATTAAATTTCTCTTTGCTTCTAAACTCACATACTCAGACAAAATTAGTTATTTTTCATAAAAACTAGAAAAACAATATTATTTTCCTTCTGTGAAAACACATTATCATGGTTATGTTATAGAAAGAGGTTTATGGAATTTAACAAGTGAAGATATAAAGAGAAACACTCAGATAAGGCAGATTTATTCATTATTTTATTTGCATATGGTAAGGTTTTATTATATTGAAATTGGAGGATATATTTTCATTCTGCCTGAGATTTCAATTTGCTTCCCTTTTACTTAATGAGATGTGCTGCTAGCATTTTCTTTCCACCTTCACTTAATAAATGTGTTCTTTTATCTGTGAATAAAAGAGAATGAAAGTGATTCCAAATTTTAGGACATGACACTAGTTATTTTTAACTTGCTATTTATTGTGCTTAAATTTAAGATATTTTTTAAAAGGCTTAGCCAGTATTTAGTAATGTTAAAAGAAAGGCTTCTGAAGACCATGAGATCCAGTACTGATAGGTCTGAGAAAACTTTACTCATTTAAATTGGAGTTAAGTCTGATTCTTTAAGACTCAGTCTTTTGGTGCAGCTTGTGTACAAGTTACAAGTGTGCATTATTCTTCAAGTTTAGGAGTTCTGAAAATAGCCAGCCAAATTACAGAGGATAAAGTACAAGGTTCTTGGTACAAGAGCGGGTATTTCCTGCATTCTCTGGAGAAGACCACGACACAGCAGATATCCACGCTGCAG
The DNA here is from genome assembly GCA_035772895.1 of Perdix hodgsoniae. NCBI lineage: Eukaryota > Metazoa > Chordata > Aves > Galliformes > Phasianidae > Perdix > Perdix hodgsoniae. Next base: position 7,595,685 of record JAPSGF010000004.1, on the reverse strand, counting down.
CATGTGGACATTAGTCTCCACACAAATGCAGGGGAAAGTGGATGAGAGAAGGAGCAGCAGATAGAAATCGTAGTGTATTGACCATAACTTGGTCCATCCTGTTCTACTTGGAGAGCGTAAAACAGTCAAGACTGAAGGAATGAAATTAAGGCTGGGAGAGGAAGAAGTAAATGTGTGGTTTTAATGTTTCTCTTTACTTATTTCTACCTAAATCAATTTTAATTTGAAATAAGTTAAATTAAGCTTACCCATGTCTAGTCTGTTTTCCTTGTGACAGTAACCGGTACACCATCTCTGTGTCTTTATTTCAAACCGTGATTTTTCTTACTCTGTTTCCCATTCCACTAAGAAACTCAAGCGCATGATCAGTTGCTAAGGTTGATCTATTTAAGAACTGGTGCTAGTTAAACCTGTGGCAGAGACAAGTTGACAGAACTAGACTTGTCAGTGGAGCTTGGCAGGAGTTCATTAGGCAAGAGCTGGAATGAAGGGTTTAGACTGAGGTTACAGAATCCTTTTCTCATCCCACAAGCAGACAGTGTGTTAGTTCACCAAGAGATGCTGTGCAGTCACTGTCCTTGGAGGTTTTTGAGATCCACCTGGATAAACGCTGAGTGACTTTGCCTGGGTTCGCAGTGAGCCTGCTGTGAGTGTGAGGGAGTCTTGCACTCCTTTGCAGTCAGGGTGACACAAGCACTCTCTGTCTTCATCTCTACAATGCAGGTATACAGAGATCTTCAGAGATCACTGTGCAAGCCGCTGAAAAACAAAAAAGCCACAAATCCAGTATGAAATATATACAGTGTATTTTGGTTCCTCTGGAGCTAACACTTTAGTCCATTTCTAAGTGTATCAGACAACTACCTCAGAGTTGAAGAGTTTCCAGAGTTTCCAAACTTGGAAAGTTTTTCAACAGCATGCAAATTATTCAATCTTTGGTTTTGATCACATGTGATCACATTGATCACATGTGACCTCTAACATACCAATACATCTCAGTTGAAATTAAAGGTGCCCAGAATAATGTAATAGAATAATACAAGTGCTGCTCCAAAAGTATCTTATTATGTTGGCCCATGATGTCAGAGGTGGAGGTTGGTGGTAATGGCAGTGAAGGCTGAATCTTCCCAACAATATTCCATTAAGTTTTATCACTGTGCCACAAATGGCGGTAGAGGGGCAGTCTAACAGCATCTGACATGGAATTTCATTTTAGACACCATGAGTCTCAATGCACTATTGAAACTCCCTTCATAAGGCCAGTAAGCAGTAGTTCACTTTCCAAGAAAGGCAAGAATGTACATGAGTAACTGTGTTATTCTCTAATATTGCAATTTGTGATAATTGGGTGGAATCATAAAATCATTTGGGTATGTTTTCTTGGTTTAGTATGTTCATGCTAAGATAGCAAGCACTTTTTTTTTCTCTACTGTCCGTCAGATGAGAGTATTTGAATTGAAAACTTTAGCAGCAAGTTAATAATAATACAAGTAGAAACAAGTAAATAAATTACCCTTCAGACTACAGATCCAGTGCATTCAAATAAGCATCCAGATCTACAATTCATCATATATTTCCATATCTCCTGCATCTTCTGCAGTCAGGACTTTCCTGTTTCTGTTTTGTAGCTTTCTGTCTTTTGAACTACAGGTCTTTTCAATGAATACTTTGGAAAAATCAATAAAAACTCTGTGGCACTATAAAAAATGGTGTCATTTGCCAGGAGTGACAACCTACTGCCTACATCAGTAATAATAGGATACTGTGACAGCATTACAAAATAATTTTGTAGAAATAAACACTGAAATTTGTTGCCAACTGCCCCATCAACCTCTCAAGAAAAGTATTTTCTACATTTCTTGCATTTACTTTTTTACATGAATTAATTCTTCCCATGGAATTCTATTCCCAAAGCCTTACCATCCCAGTTTTCTTTTTTCTTTTTTCTTATTATATTTGCTTTTGCAACATTATCTTCCCTTTCCCAAAATTTGAGAATGTAATCTGGGAAAAGATTCAGAGCTGTTGGCATCCTTGCATTAGTTCATCTGTGCCTGTACTCTTGTGTAAACTTAGACAGTAAAAATAAAGATTAAAGAAACATATAATGATTCTTAAGAATACACATAATATTTCCTGAATTTTGCAGGACATATAAGTTTTGTCCTGTAGTACATAGAACTTTTATTGTGTGGTTCCCTATTTAATAATCAACGTGTTAGTTTATTGGAATGGGTAAAAAAGTTGACAGGGAAGAACATATTATGAATAATTTCAGCAAAACACAAACATGCTTTGCAACAATTTAAAGTACACAAAAAGCAGAAAAAAATACACTAAAGTTGTTGCTTGTAACTTAGCTGATATCAAGGAATAGATCAGTAGTTAACTATCCAAGAAAAAACAACTGAGTTTTCTCTTTACTCTGAAATTCTACAGTGTAGTTCTTATTTGTAATTAAGCCATTCCTTATAAACAATAGTTAGATAGGATTCTACAATCCTTATTTTTTAGTTATGAAAATATTTTTATCATTTTTTTCATCATTTGTACACATTATTTTTATATTAATTTTGGTTAACATCATGCATTGCTACTGGAGTTCTACACTGTCACTGATTAGCCTAATGTCTGAGTGTCTTTAATAGCTTTAATCCATGGAGAAGAAAAAGAGTTCCTCCATGATCTTTAGTTAAAGAAAATTTATTAAAATATGTTTAATCTTTCTTTAGCAACAGCAGCTTGAGCCTAAACGAGTTTTAAAATTCACTGTTTTAAAATGTATGCATTTATATTCATTAATTTTTTAGTGAATTTTACATATATATATATATATATATTAATAAAAGCAGTGGTGGCTTTTAAAATTATTTATTTCAGCACTCCACCTAGTGGGATATGTAACTGATAACAGAATTTATTGAGCTGGTTTTTTACTTCCAGAATAGTTTCCTACAATATCTTAATTTCCTGAGTACCATTAAATCTGTCATTTTTACTGCATTCATAATGAGTACTGTTCACATGGTTCATATCATACCCTCAAGATTCATCGAACTGTCATACGTTAATCAGAGTTGTTTACTGAGTCAGCCATATATTGATGTAAGCCATTAAAGCCTATTGAAGTCTTGAGAATTCTTCTTTTTGTTAAGAGATATTGCATTTTTGGTCAGACTTCTAGCTTTCAGTTGCTGATTCTGCTCGTTTCTTGGGAGCCTAGCTTTCCTGAGAGCTTTTAAATAGATTTCTTGAGTGTGTTCATGTGTAGCTGTTGGCTTTCTTCTCTCTTAACTTATGGAAAAGGTAGCTGAATAAGGTAAAATTAAATATAAAAAGTGAAACAGTATATAGTTGCCAACATTGAGGTGACATTTTTTCCTCAATCTTTTCTTATTTCAGTCTGTTTTTCATAAAAGCTCGACTGTAGTTGAAAGCTTGCTTCCTTGTAAGCAATCATCAAATCTCCCACTGTTTTCAGTGAGGAAAAGCTTCTATTCTCTTTTAGACATTTCACAACCAGGTCACTGATGTTGTCAGCTATCTGGCAGAAAAGGGAGGGAGACTGATCTTTTATAACGTAAGTGCTGAAGATCTTGCCAATGTATACTCACATGAAGTAGTCTAATGCTTACTTAGTTAGCTAAGTTTGTCTTTTCGACAATAATGTTGTGATTTCCTTCTAATTTATTAGAAGAAAGCTGAGGATCTGGGCCATTCTCCACTCACATGGTGTATGCATTGGAATAAATATCCACAATATATAGAGAGATATGGCAGCAAAATAATTCCTGAGTGGAAAATGCAATTTCTCCCTCCAAGCATAAAAGCTTTGATTTTAAACTTTTTTTTTCATTCAAGAAAAATAAGAATTAAATACGGATTTTAATTCTGTATTTTTATTTTGCAACAGAGTTGGAAAAAAAGCAACATGTACATAAAAGAAGAATTTGTGAACAACTATGTAATCATTAAGAGAAGAATGAAAATTGTGTACTATCACAACACTTTGCATTTCAACATTCTGATGTAAATTATGTTCTTTCTGATCTCTGTGGTCTAGAATGAACCCTAGAATGAACCAGTAGCATCTTTGCCCTCTCAGTTCCTATACTGTTTTCCAGATGAAATCTCTCATTTACATATAAAAGCTGTCTATCTTTTCATTCCTACTATCAACCCATGCTCTAGAACAGCCTTTTTGGACACTTCCTTTGTATGTCAATGTGATTTCAGTGGTAAAAGCAGAAGTGCTGTATATAATTATAAGCATTATAAGCGTATTCTGAATCCTCTCAGTAACATCATATATAGAAAAAAAAATTGTTCAAAACGATATCTATTTCTATGCTATAAATACATCAATCGGAACACTACACTATGTTTTATTTAGTCATTGATATATCCATAAACTTTTTTTTTTTTATGAATTGCCTGGATACGTATATATTTATTTGGTTTGAAACACAGCTCCTATTATTCTAGAACTGCTTTGATCATGGCTTGGGTGTTTTATTTGTTTTTTCTTCTCTTCATGACTCCAATTTTTTTCTGAACACTTCTGCCTCTTTTCTTGTTTTTCTATTATCCCTGCTTAAAGAGCTCAGAATCTACAGTAATAAATGAAGGAACACTTACTGTTCTAAGTTTGATCCTCAAAGAGTATGTTCCAAAAATGAGACTGAGAGCTAAAATTCATAATTCTTCTGGGTACCAAAATTCAATAAAACATTTCTTTAGAGTTATATTACAACCCTGTGACCCTGACTTGTCTGTTTGTATTCCAAAAGCTGCAAATAGCTACTCATTCTCCTTTTCATCCAGGGAAACAACCTTTTTGTCTCTCTTGCTTCCCATTCTCATATACAACTAATTAAACCCTATGTAATTCTTCTTATCTTTAATCTAGCTTGCAGTCTACTGCTGCTGCCTCAGATCTGCATGCCCAAAAGCTTGTCTACATTTTAGCATGACATATCTCAGTCTAATTAAAGATGTTATCTCTGCCTACAAAGACAGTCTGGTTTGGAGTAGAGAACTTAAACAGCATTGTCCATTTGGAGGAAATGCAATAGCATCTCTTCTTTCTGTGTCAGACATAGAAGGTCACACATAAAGAGCCATGATGTAGTTTTGTAGCTGTGGTACAGGTAAAACTAGCAGTACTGTGTGCAACTCATTAACATAAATACATAGAACTAAGAGTAGCAAGAGTAGCTGAGTGTTATCAGACTCAGCTAGACTTGCAGATACAGGTGTAATAAGAACTATTACCTGTTAGAGCAAAAGTGGAAATCAATAAATAAACAAAACCAACACAAAACAATCACTAGTTTTCAGATAAAGGTCTTACTACTACATAAAAATATTAAACTTATTAATTGGCCTTCCAAATATAATTTCTGTCATCTGAATTCGTAATTGGTAATTCATAATTTAATTCATAATTTGTAATTGTCTTTCTGTAATAACTCTTAACTTTTGTTTCAAGCTCCACTGACTTACCATCCAGACATAGGTACACAACTTTTCAGCAAAATGGAGAACATAATTTTAAGGCCACAAGCAATGAAGTAGCTGTGAAATTCATGTTCAAAATTTTTATTCACTTCTCTGTTTTCTAGTTTGAGGAATATCTCAGATCCAATTTTTTAATCATTGCCCTTTTACTAGAATGTTATTCATTCATTTTCTTACACAGAAATAAATGAAATTCAAGTCCCATATTGTAAATGCAGATTCTGCTTCACAGTCTACTGGAAAGTAAGATGCAGTTTCTCTTAACACATTTATTTCCTGTTAAATATTTCCAAACTTCTGCTTCAATACAGCTGCTGTATTTAGAGAAACATGTTCCAAACAAAAATCCAAAAGCTGATAGTTTCTCTTTCTCTATGGTGTCTTGGATCACTGAATTTCCTGCACCTGGGAAGTTTTCATTTCATTTTACTCAACCCCATATGGCTGTGGATGAAAAGCCGTCAGTTGAAGCTGATATACAATTAAATAACCTTGGCTAAAGAAGAAGGTTAAAAAACTGTATCATTTTATAATAGCTGTGCTTCTAGGAGTATTTTTTGGATTTCAACTCCCCAATTCTACTCAAGTCCATCTAGACCCCATATCTGGTTCCCTAAATCTTCTTGAATTTCTTGATTCAAGAATCCCCTGCTTTATAACCTGATCTATCACTGTGCTATGGTTCTCTTTCGTGTCTGTCTTGTTTTGAATGTGAGGCTTACTGCATTAATGCATGTCATTTTTTCAGTCAATTATGCATATATAGTTCATCTTCAGAGTTGGATGTCAGGTTCTGAGTATTTCTCATGACTGAAGCTTCATACCTCAATTAAATATATACTTACCTGCAAATGGATATCATCTCATTGTTTATGTTTTACTCATCTCTAATGTGAGAGGGGAACTGCTATGGTAGCTAGAGATTTTATTTCCTTATTCCAATGAAAATCATTGTATTTTGGAAGGAAATTATATCAACTACTTTGTTCTGTGGAGAAGAAAATATAGTGTTTGTTATAATAACTTGAACATTTAATCAGTTCAATTCAGTAATCAAATGAAGCTAACATCTGGAGTCTACACTGTGCCATGTCTCTTCCTGTCCCCAAAGGTTTTGTCCTATAAGGGCAATTTAGACATACTCAGGAAGAGTGGAATCTTGATAGTTATAAAATCATAGAATGGTCAGGGTCGGAAGGGACCTTTATGATCATCTAGTTCGAAACCCCTGCTATAGGCAAGGACACCTCCCAGTAGACCAACCCAGTAGAGGTTGCTCAAAGCCTCATCCAGCCTGGCCTTGAATGTTTCTAGGGAAGGGGCATTCATAACCTCGCTTGGCAACCTGTTCCAGAGTCTCCCACCTTCACAGTAAAAAATTTATTTCTAATATCTACTCTAAATCTACCCTCTTCCAGTTTAAAACCATTTCCCCTTGTCCTGTCACTACCTCCCCTCGTAAAATGTTCCTCCCCATCTTTCCTGTAGGCCCCATTTGGGTACTGGAAAGCTGCTATAATGTTTCCCCAGACCCTTTCCTTCTCTAGGCTGAAAAGCTCCAATTCTCTCAGCCTCTCCTCACAGGGGAGGTGCTCCAGCCCTCTGATCAACTTTGTGGCTCTCCTCTGAACTCACTCCAGCAAATCCAAGGTTTTCTCCTGCTGGGGGCCCCAGACCGGGACATAGTACACTCACAAGTGCAGAGTAGAGGGGCAGAATCACCTCCCCTGACCTGCTGCTCACGTTTCTATAGTTTTTAGCATATGAACCCTATAGAAGCCACTAACTGCACTGATTTTATATCTTACTCCCATATATATCAGTCTGCCAAGATTTGCTTCTTCAGACAACCGTGCCACATAAAATACATGTTACCTTAAAAAGTAGAATCTTGTTGAGCCTTTTCCAACATTCTTTTCAAAGTTGGCCCTAGAATTGTCAGTCTCCAGATTTGCTGGTGGCAGGCTATGACCTTATTTCTTCCCCATCTTTATAAAAGTGATTCATTTTAATCAGGCAGTAATATTCTTCTCTAGTAAAGTCAGTTCAGAGTTTACTTGCCAATCCAGCACAAGACCATGCAGTTAATCATGCCATACTGATGCAGTGGCTATTTCTTTCTGTTCCTTTTGTATCCCAAAATGTTTTACACCAAGAGGCAGATAGGTCTGTAAGCACAAGCCAAAATATGAATAAGACAACATAAAGTTAGAGTGGAAGGTTTTACGATGCATTGATGCCTTGTTAAATTACCTTTGTTTCAATCTAGTGCTGTTGGAATACTGGATGCCAATATCTGTGAAATGGCAAGTCAATGACATTACTAATCTATTGCAAATAAGTGATCCTTCTAGAAGTGAAAACACTGACATTCAAATCAGAACACTCAAAATTATGCAAAATTGCATTTGCACAGCTCAGATTCGTGTCGCTGAGAGAAAAGTGTCCTGCTCTTCACAGGTATAGATTATGTATATCAAGGTTTGTCCAATGTTTATATACATGTCCAGTTACATACATATTATACACATGTGGTGTTGAATTTGAGTTATTAGTCATTCAAGCTGAAATTATTGTATAGCCATGTTTACAAATCAGATTTCTGAAAAAAAACATTTTTTTACCAATTTTACATTGGACATCCAAATATCATCACCTAGACTATCAAATTTGTTTTATATGAGTTCAAAGTGACTGCAGTTGGACTTGAATGTTTCTACAAGTTTTAGTTCACTTTTAGCAGGCTGTGCTTAGAGCATTTCCATACCAGTGAGTTTCTACCCCAGTGTATATCAGTGCATCTACTCACTATGCTGTTTTTCACATTGCGTTACAGCTCACAGGGTATTTATCAGTGATACATCCTGTCCTGGCAAATGGAGGATGGTGACAAAAACTCACTACAGCTAGGATAACTTTTGACTTTTTATATTTATAGCATGAATATATTCAAAGTAGATCATAGCTTGCTACAGAAACTGGTAGGCTAATAAACTTGCTTTAAAGTTCCACTGCTATCAATATTAGTAACTGAGAGCAGAGCACTGTAGTGGGATACTCAAATGAAAGAAAGATAAAGAAAATTATTCAGTTAGTTGTTACATTAATTTGGTTAATTAGATCTTCTAACCTGTGTCTTTTTGTATTTGTTTTTCTAAAAAGTTCTTTCTTGCTAAATTGGTTCTTTATATGCATGTGTGAAAGTAGGAATAAAAAAAGTAACTTCGCCACTCAAAATTCAGTTAGTGTTAATGAAAGCGCATTCTTATTTTACATAAAGAATAAAACATTACTTTCGGTACCATCCCATACAACAAGGAATAAAAGCTTGCAAGACAACATTTGCACAGATCATAAATATAAGAAATGGTGTTTCAGTACCCAAGAATACTCTTGGGAACACTTGAATTTAGTGATATAGGTGTACCATTGACACATATATAGCTATAGAATCCAATGCAGACCCGTTTGAACAATTTATGAATACAAAAATAAAAGCTTGTTTGCTGAGTAAAACTGAAATCAGCAGAAACGTTAACCTTGTTTTTACTGAGGTCAGAAATAGGATCTTTATTTTGAAAGACTTCATGACAAACCTAGAAAAGTGATGGAAGTGCTTTTCATCTGCTATCAGTGAGTTTTGGTGTCAGGAACCATACACATTAGTGTTCATTATAGATGTTCAAATATGCTGTGCTTTGTACTTTTTATTTATTCTTTTATCTGAGCAACTCTTAAACTAGGGCCTATTCTGAATTAAGCTATGCAACATTAAGAGAGACTTGCAAGGACATCTTTAAAAAATGGTGATACATGAAGCAAAGCTAGGGCTTCATACCTGGTACAGAATGTAAGAAGCCACTGGATCATCTGTCCTGAAATATATTAATCTGCCTTATTTGAACAGCACCAGATAAATTAATCTGCTTTCAATAAACAGCAAGAGCAGTGGCTCTGTAAACATAGGCATTCTCTTCCATAAATGTATCTGCAGAATTATGAGGCAGAGAGTTAAAATCTGACTCCTTTTATGTGCACAGATCATCACTTATTTACGTAAGCTGATGTCTGGAGAATACTGTTTTATGCAAATATAGGTTTATAATCTCTTTCAAGGTTAGTGATTTTAACAAGATACTTTTTGCTATTTACTGCTGCAGGTTCAACATCTTTTTTTATTGTATGAAAATGCATCTTCTTTTACATTTGGGATATGAGCTTATTTCTTGCTAGTTAAATTCTTTTCTGACATTTATGATGAATGAGGTTGTAGAAGATATATTAAAGCTTGCCAGCAAGTACAGCAAGTAAAAGAGTATGCTGTTCTTTTTTTTTTTTTCCAAGAGTCCTTCATCTCTTAATTATTTTTTCAGTTCCCTATGTCTGAATTCTTACTGATATACAGCAGTTAGTACAAACTATGGCCAATTAAGTTCTTTTCTTAATCCAGTATATGTTAGCTTTGTCCTGAAAATGGCATTTTTTAAAGTAAAATAATTCTGTTTTCAAACAACGTGAACATAGGCCAAAGATTACAACTGTCAAAGTTGCTAATTACAGTACTCTATCTAAACTTTGATTCAGGGTACAAAGTAATTTCACTCCAGCCAAGTATTATTGTTAGCTGTGCTAGTCATTGATAACTTTAGCCTTTAAAATCTAAATTTCAGGACTAAAAAAATGGTTTTTTTTACAACTACAACAACTATATTCTACAAAGAAATTCAGTTATGCTAGTTCAAATAAAAACCATCCATTTACACACACATACACACATACACACAAAAACAAACAAACAAAAAAATACAACAGTTGGAATTGACCCATTATAAATGATGGATACCTACAAGTCTGGGCTGACCAAACCACATTTATCTTTCATTCACAATTGCTTGTACAAGTACTTTGAACTATGCTTGGAAATGTGGAAGACATAATATAACCGAGATGACATTTTCAAGGGTCTATCTTATAACCTGGAGTGAGAGAATGTAGGAAGAGACATATTAAAAAAAAAAAACCAAAAAAAAATCTTCATAAAAGAAAAGCAATAACAATCTCTAAATCATTTAATTCTTGTAATAATGTTTTGACTGGAAGAATCAATAGCAATTTTTTACTGTCTAAACTCAAAGTAGCTGTGCTTGTAATTTTCATATCCCATAAAACTCCTCTAGTTATTTACTTTTTATTATAAACCCTTCAGCTGTGAAGGAAATGTATAGGGAATATGTGCTGACAGCAATATATAAACAACTTCCTGATTATGCTGGAGGCATAGATATCATCCTGATGTTTATTATACCAGAAAAGAAAAGAAATAATTATACTCATGAGTATAATTAAATATTTCAGAATGGAAAGTGCAGAGTACAAGCACCAGCCAATTTTCCACAAGTGTCTCCTGTATAGCTTTAGATCGTGGTCTTTTTGTTACTCTACATAGAAAATCAATCAGTTGGTCATCCCCGTATGTCTTTATTTGGCTAGAAAACACTTCAGAGAAGAGAGTAAAAAGGCGCATGTTGAGAATTCAGTAACTGTTTTATTGCTCTGAGTCTCATTCTGCCCAAACCAGAGAGTTTTGGTGGTAACTGAAACATGCTTGAAGCCTGCAGCATGGTAGCATACTTTTGATGCATATGTGATGTGTTTTCTTCCTCTCTGTGTTGTGACAAGCCATAAAATGGGTAGGTTTGGGGTAAAACAATTTTTTTCCAATGATTTGTAAAGTGAAATCACCCAGCTTCGTATTTTTCACTTAAGCACCAGTAAAAATTTGAAGTTTCACCTGGCAGAACCAATAAAAGAACAATCTGAATTTCCACATAATAGAAACTGTGGCCATCACCCTCTTTCACAGAAAAATTCGGAAAGGTGGAAGTTGATATATCTGTCAAATTCAATTTTTTTATACCAAGAAGATGCAGGTTCAACATCATTTAGACTATATCCATACCTACACAAAATGCTCTGGAAGAGGAGCCTCCATTTCTGCTCATTTAGTCGGGTACGTACAAAGGATCACATATGATCAATGAACAAAGTGATAAGGGGTGATTTGAAAGTTTCTTAGTTCAGCTGTTAAAGATATAACAGGCTTGAAGAATGTTTTCTGTTTAAAATCTTTAGACATGCGCACAGTCTGAAATTTATTCATTCATATGGTTAAGAAGCAGCTGAGCAGCAGCCTTAAGATTTTACTAGTGCCTGTGTATTAGCAGGCAATCAGTAGCACCCATTTAAGGGTCTAACTCTCAAATATTAAGGTGATATCTGTTTACAGAATGTAATAATATTAGTTTTCCGTTATCCATAAGTAGATTATCCAAGCTGTGGATTAAACTGGTCCTGATTTCTCCCAAGGAATCTTACTGCAATACAGTGTTGCCAATAACACAATGTGAAGAATATTGCTACCACTTGTCTCTACTCTGTCTACCCTTTAATATTACTCATTTCTCTGCAGCAATTCAAAACTGTAGTGAAGTGTGCTCCCACAGCCTAATGGATCTGCAGTTTCATTTTATCTGGGTTATTTCTCTGTATATTTGTTATGAAGATTACTTGGCTGTAGCAAGTTTAATCTTTCTAATTCTTAGGAATTTCCAGTTTGTGATGAGTATCCATCACACTTAGCAGTTCATGTAGCAAATTTATCCATTTGAAAGTGATCAGTTTTGACAGAAATGCATGTATCTTTGAGCATTACATATCATTAGGGCTACTATTAATACTTGTTATGTTTGATTTCTATCTTTCCATTTCCTTTTTTCTCCAATAAAATACCACATTAGGTTTAATTCAAGTGAAAATACATGCTTTTCAGTGAGATGTGAGGTGGAGGGTTTTTTTCATTTGTTTAGTTTTCTTTCAAACTAAATTTTTTAAGAAACAAAACATGGATTATTGTTTCTTCTTGTCAGCTTTGCTCCGAGGGTGGACAGTTGTGCACAGTGAAATGCAATTTTGCTACTCTATGCATAAATTAGCACATATTTTCTCAACATCTGTAAAGGCTTTACTATTTTGAATTTAAGATAGTTAAGACATTTTAAGATGATCTGTATTCTCTTGTTCTTCCATGTATCCAGCTGGCATTTCCTTGGAAGATCTTCATTTACTTAATTAAATTCTTTCTTGCAAGATGTGACACAGTTGATAATCCACAACAATTTCCTGCAGATGTTAGCTTAATGAATACGATGGGAAAGTCTTCTTAAAAATATAGCAATATCAGACAATATATTCATTATTAATATGTATTTAAAGATTGTCCTAAGCTCACAAATATCATTCAGAGAGAATGCTGACAATTCAGATAAGTATTACTGTCTATGTAAATACCTTGAAGTATTGTCCTTCCTCCCACCGCAGAGTGCAAATGCCAGCTGCACCACTAATTTGAACTAGCCAAGTCTGGACTGATCAGTCTGACAGAGTCATGGCAGAGCACAGTGCTCGAGGGGTAATTCTTAAGGTGAGAGGGAGAACAGATTGATTATCCAACTCTCCTCCTGCCTGCACTGGAAAACACAAAAAGTGGTGGTTAATCAATACTAATTGACCCACTCTGTCGCTGCTTCTTCTCAAGAGCTGTCATTTTGCTCCGCAGTGGAAGGCCAATTGTATACATAGCCCTGGAAATTATATGCTGATACTTCCTAGTTCTGCATGGTTGAGATTGCTTTTGCCCTTATGGTCTTTTTTCATGAACCAACAAGTGCAGCTATGTTATGGTTTTAGTGCTGTCTTCAAGAATAAATTCTCTTTGCTTTCTGATAGCCCTGCCAGTATCATTCTTTTGAACATAGTAAAGCCTTCAGGCTTTTAGTGACTGGCAATTCAGGGACCAACATAACAGAAGGATGCTTTGACAGCCACTTACGTCTGTTCAATGCCACATTCTTTCACTTACAATATAAATAAGAAATATTTTTAATGATGATGAATCATTTCTGTCTGTTCTAGACAGTGTCTGCCTTTAATCTTTTTCTTTAAAATAAACTGAAAAATAGCCAACGTGATGATAGACAAAATATTCTGATGACAGTATATATATATATTATATGCTGTGATATATTGCATACAGGTTTAGTACACAGAATTTTTAAGTTACGGTTTGATGAAGTGCGGTTTAAACAACAAACACCATACTATGAAAAAGGGGAAAGTGTTTCAAGTAAAAAGTTTATAGCCAGTCATTTGTTTCCAAATTGTATTCTGTCTCCATATACAGCTACCAAAACATATCTTTTGAAAAGTGGGAAATTTGATAAATATTTTGTTTTGCTACAAAACACTGCTAATGTTGAATATCATTTTTTCCTATCTGGAATTTATATCCAAGACAAATGTTTTACCATTTTCCCTTTAAAAGCTTGTGTGAAATATATAGAAGTGTTGTAATTCTAAATGTATCTCTTTCTAGTCTGTATACCAAACAATTTTAATATATCCTTTTGTCCAATAAATATTCCACATCAATCAGCAAACATCTATAAGTCTTTCTGCTAAAAAACAACAGATGTTCTAAATCCCTGCAGCAAGTACTTAAACTTCAAAATGAGAACTAAAAATAAAGGCAAAACAAAACACTTTTGAGGATTCAAATTATACGTAAAATACAAAGGAAAAAAAGCCAAGGCTTGTGGTCATGCAGGCTGAAAAAAAATGTCCTTTTACAATCTATTTCATGTAGATGCAAACAGGTTACCAAGCCTTTTGCAAGCACATCACCTTTTGGAAAGTGAAATTACAATGTGGAACTAAATCGAATCTCCTTATTTAATGTTACTGTGTTGAAGGTAACATCTGAAAGGTGATAATCTCTTAATACATAAAAAGCGCTTGTATCTTCTAAAGATAATTATATTGTGGGTTAATCCCAGAATTCTCACCATTTATATTTCTGCATTGACTTCATAGATGAGTGGCACTCTGCAAAACACTGCAACTTAATGTCCAGAAGGGTTTCACCAAAATAGCAGCTTTTTATAATATTTGTATTTGTGCATTCACTCAAGAACATCTCAGCCTGTCTTGGATGTAGATAAGTAAGAGTAATTAAGGTTAGTAGGATGGCAGCAAGCATTTGTAAAAATGTCAGAATGCAGGACTTGTAAGTGGCAGTCTGTCAGAAAATGACTTTTAACACACAGTACTTGAAAACTGTATAAAACAGCAAAAAGAACTATCTAAAAGGGCAATAAGCTGGAGTCCTTTTCATATGTACATATTACTGCTGCATTAAATAAAGCAATATATGTACCTCATACAGGCTAAAAATATCTGTTTCAGGGAAGGAGCTTGTACAGTTTTCTGCACTCTGTCTCATCATGTCCCTCAGCTGTGTGTGAGGTCTTTATTGTTTGAAGGAAGATGTAGAGAAAAATAACAATTCTTTCAATTCATAATTCAGAAGGCAAAATGTATAAATAGAGATTTAGGTTCCCAAGAGTCATTTTAGGGTTCTTGGCCCCATATATACCAAGGATATCTTAGAACTGCTACTCAAGGGATATTATTGTGACAAAAACAGTCAATAAATGGAATGCCAAGCAAATATGTCATGACAGGACACAATTCATGAATCAGGTGAATAGTGCTTAAAGAACATGACAAAATTTTTGTGAGGTAAAATAAAATGTTGTATTATCACAGAAAGCTAAGTCTTAAGAGTATCAGCCGTGGGTAAAGGGAGGGAGACACTACTACGTACTTTGCAAAGGAATACATATTTCTAGGTAGTAGCAACTCAGCAGGATAAGGTATATTCAGAACAGATATCCACTGACTCCCACGATGAGGAAGGGAGATGATTAGTTTATGTTTTATTGTAATTTTTGATGTTTTTCTCTCAGTTTAGTAGAAGTAGTGAGAGCACTGTCCATAGTGTTTTAATGCAGGGTTTTTTACCTGCACTGCAGAGAAGTACGGGACAAATATTATCTTACAAACCCAGTGGTTGTATCAGAGACAGTATTTTAACCGAACATTTCACACACTGAAAGAGATGCTGATCTTGGATGCATCCTGATTGTAAGAGTGCACTATAACAGTGGCTTAAGAAAAATTAGTGGACTAGGAAGATACATGCATGAACAAACACACATATTAAAGCCAATGAGGTAAGCAGGCAGAGCACCTAGTCTTCTGTGCTAGTTAGAAAATCAATATTACAAATCACAGAAACACTATTACGCTATGGATTGGATTTCCTATTTTCTATGGACAGTGGTATCCTACAGAGAGTCATCAACTCACACTATTTGCAGATCCATTTTTGCATGTGAGGCTCATGTTAGATGTTACATACTTTAGGTTGGGGTCTTTGTTTTTTTTTTGTGGGTTTTTTGGTGTTTTGTTGTTGGTTTTTGTTTTTGTTTTTATTTTTTTTATAATGTTTTCCTCTTTTCTGTGCTTTTCCAAAGTCCAGTGCTTCTATTATTACAGAGTACTAGGTGGCAGCAAAATGCTTTTAAATATCTGCTGGACTGTCATTACAGCCTGTAACCATTTATCACACCCTGGCTGTACTCGCACTCTCAAAAGACACATTACTTTTATTGCTGCACTCTCTCTCATGTTTGGTTGCTCCTCTCTTTTCCTGCATCACCCTTGCAGCTGTCAGAAGATCATAGTCTGAGTCTGAATCATCAGGATAGCACTGCTGGAAAAACAGTGTGTTGTGGAGAAGAACTGTGAAGTAATTTTACTACGCTTCCATTTTAGGCTAGCTTGAGCTTCTAGTTTCAGACCCTGCATTTTAAGAAAAGGTGTGAGCCAGCATGGGAAAAAAAAAATAAATAAATTAGAAATCACTGAGTCTGGTCAAAATACATGATCTGAAGGGAAAAACTGAGGGCATTAGAAGGTCGGTCTCTCAGGACATGAACATAAAAATTAACTAGAGAAAGTAACATACATTCTCTACACCCGTTGTGGATGCAGCAAGAAATGAGATTGCAGTGAAGCAAAGAGGAAAATAGAGATAGCTTAGCTCTAGAATACATTTTTGGAGGGGTTGTAAAAATGATATCAAGATTAAATGATATTCAAGATCAGACAAACATCTATAATGTTTCAGGGACATATGCTTTGAGACCTTACCTGGAGGAATGGGCTATAAAAATAATGCCTTAGTGGTATGCCAATTTGATGAGGCCAACCCATCAGGTTTGGACAAATACAGGTTAATCGTTCAAAGCCAGCTGCTTCTAACAAATGGGGAAGGCTAAGGTAATATGAGCAATTCCATACTGAACTGTCAGCATGTTAAAATCACGACAGGGTACAATCAGACAGTATCAAAAACCATAGCTATGGACTGACACATAGTAAGAAACAAGGCACCATATTTTTCACACCCACCTAATACCTTTGTATAAACAAACATCTACAGACAGTTATTTCTTTTAAATTTGTGATTTTGGAGGCAGCAGAGGCTGACAACAGTGTGTTGTCAACTGTACTCCTCTGGGGATCTTCTGAGCTTCTTTCTGACAGTAAAAATGAGAGGTAAATGGCAAGTCCCACAGGTTACTGAGATTAAGTCCATAAGTAAGTTTCAAAAACTGCAGGACACTGCACCATTCAGGCTGCCAGTACAGCCTAGTACCATCTTTTCCATTCTTTACTCTTATTTCATATCCAACTCACTAAAATTCTTGAAAGTGTAGGGGAGGGAGAATTTCTAGGTCTGCTTACCTAAAATATGGTACAAGCAAGCTGAAGGTTGTGGGCGTGCCATTTTCTTAATTTAGAATTGTTGTGAGTTTTTTATACTAGTAGCTAAAGGAAAGACAAACATTTGCAGAGCTAAGTTACAGAAGCCTTACTCTCCAATTAGGTTTAGTGTCACCACTCCTGTGTATGACTTGCAAGTCAGTCTTGTGTATCTGCTTTCCTGTGTATAGAATGCAATAGTTGCATTTTTCTTCTTGGAGAGATGAAAGAAATAAAAACTTTATTGACTTGAGTTTAGTAGGAAGCTGGAAGTACAAACTTTCTCTAATAATTAAGCGTGTCCAGCAAGATGGACTCAGGATAAGTTACAGGATGCTTAGGTCTGTCAGTGTGAATGTTCTGGAGCTGAGTCATGTAATTCCTCATTGCTATGTCTTACAAGTGTACAATTTTCCCTTCAACAGAGAGATGCTAACAGCCATTTAAAAGTGTGTGTAGAGGAGAAGAAATCCCAGTAGATATAGAATTAAAAAGAGCCCTGTTAAAAGTACTAAAAAAGTGAATTTGTTTACTACAAAGTTCAGCAGACGGCACAATGTTCAGGTGTCAAAACTAGAAGCCTTCTGTATTAATATTCATAGCACTACATTTTGAAAACTAACTTCTATTTTTACACTGTAAAATGAACTGATATTTTTTTTATTTTATTGTGTACCAAACTCTTTGTCTAGTTACTGAATATTTCTATTGTGACTGTGTCTGAAATTATTTCCAACGGAAAACAAACAAAGCTGTTTTACTGCACCAATGCAGTATAGCACAGAGTTTCATTTCTAACCAATAAGTAATTCTGAATTAGAGGAAAGCTTCCATATCATTTTGATAAAACTGAAATCCAGCTCCATGGCTTTTTAATGATTATGGTTGAGAAAGATGCCTTACTCTGAATCACTAACATCACCAAAAAAACAAGTCCACAAATGAACAGCAGTAAGCTATTTAAAGCTATTTGTCTTACATATTTGATTTAATATTCTGAAGTTGTTGGCTTCATATATCTTTATTTTAATTACACAAGGCTATACATTTCTACCATGTAGGAAGCTTTGCGTAGTACTTTGTTTTCTGGAAGAATTTCACTATATTCTGTGCAGTTACGGCAGGAAAGATCTTATTCTCTGTTTTAACTTGTCCATTAATTTGGAAAATTCTGACTGAATGATGTGGAATATTAGTTAAGAAATGCTCTCATTCTCTGTTAACTACTTCACTGGATTTACAAGGAAGACCTAGGTCAAATGCCTAATAATATCTTTTTCCAGGTATGTATGAATCTTTGAAATTAGTATGACATACAATTCATAGAATGCAACATCTTTAATTCCTTTCAGGAGTTTCTTCAAAAGTGTATGAAAAGGATAGCTTAAGATTGATTTCAAAGTAAAAACAATCTAAATCAGTATTCTGTATTTAAATCCAGGAGTCATTCCAGTATGAGTATTTAATTTGCTACTTTATCTCAATAAAAGGATTTGTATTTATGTAAAAAGATGTTAACTAAGATTAAAATAATGCTTGATTTTTTTTCTGACCTACTTCTCTTTTAGATGTTATAGTTCAGGAGTCATTTTTTCCCCTGTAGAAATAAAGAATTTTAAAATAATATTTTAACATTATTGTTATTATTATTAACTTTATTTTAACTTTAATAAAGGCAGACATTTATTATAAATTAGCCACTTCTTGGCTGCCTTGTGAGAAGACCACTGCAATACAAATCTTCATCTCCAAGGAAGTTTGCATATTTTTGTAATGAACAGTTATCAAAAGAAGGTTTGAAGAAATAAATGCAGGCAGGTCTTGTGTACTCTCCTATGACTCAACAAATTAACTAGGCTCAACTACCCTATTTAGTTTCTTTCTAAGTGATGACTTCTGCAGCCAAGGAGATATTTTCCCTGATTTGGTTAAATCCTCTCAGCTTTATTTAAAGACAAAAACATTTGTTGGCAAATATTGCCAATCACCTCCAAAAACAAGTTCTTCATGCATTTTACCAGATACTTTTGATGTAGTTTTACACTGATATTCAAGTACAAAAAATGATGTTCTCATGGAAATATATGCTATGATCACAAGGCTTCTGGCATCTTTGGACTAGTAGCCGTAATCACATCAATGGCCAATATTGTCTGTATATTGTTCTTATTATTTATTGCATCAGAATTTCAGTTTGGAGCTGAAACTCACATTGGGTTTAAACATTAGTCTTGATTCTTATTTTGTTAATTCTCTTTGTGAATTTTGTGACTTTTCAGATGAATTACAACATGATACTTACGTGAGAGAAAAGTTATCTATCCTTTTTCATGGAAATGGTGTTACTATTGATGATACTCAGTGCCAGTCCTTGATAAAGTAACAGTTTTCAAAATACAGTGACTATCACTTACTGTTTTTCAACTTGGTTTTAATACTCATTGAAATAATTCTTCAAAATTCACAGTGAAACTCAAGGAAGTTTACCATAGCTTCCTTGATTATAGCTAGGTATCATAATAGAGTACTGCATTTTTCCCAACCATTTGGAATATATCAGTTCAGGATTGGGTATAATTTGTCTGCATAAATGTCTTAACTTTCAGTAGGAGAAAAATAGCTTAGCAAACTGGTCTTTCTATGTACCTTTAAAAAAAAAAAACAACACAACTTGTGCTGAATTTCAGCTTTTCACACAACCAAATTCTTCTTGAAGTTGTATGGCTTGCTCTGGTAGTAACTAAGTAAACTCTCAGCAGTGCAAATGTCTTTGAAAAAGTTCAGCAATCCATCATTTTCCATTTGATTAATCATCAGTAGTTGCATATTAACTTTGAATTTTCTTAATATTAAGTATCTTGTAATTTGAAGTAAAATATTTACTTAGTTGAAAACATCTACATTGATAAATTGCTCTTGGTGAACCAATTTGCAAATGATTTTCACAGGGCAAAAATCTTCCTTTTAATAAAAATGTAAATTTTTTGCTATTGAATGGGTAGAAATATCAAGGAAAAAATGTAGGTAGCTTTATGTATAGTGATATTCCCCTGAAGGCTTAAGTCCAGATCTCATTTCACATCCAAGTAAAGCAATGGAAATGTTAGTGTTGTGTTATACATATTAATGGAATAATTGTGTCCAGTGTACTGAATAAGTTGTTCTCTTCATAAAGAAATATGTATTAGAGAAATGTTTCTAATAAGTGGCATGAATTGTCATTGTTAATATATGATCCAAGAAAAAAACCACAACATAGTCACTCAACCAACACACTGAGAATAATAATATCCAGGATATATATAATGTCTTTCATTGAATACACTTCCAATACTTTTCAATCTTGCTTAAAAAGCAGCCATCTCCAGCAATACACTACGCTACCATCTTTTTAAGAAGTGGAAATGAATATATTATTATAGACCATTAAAGTGTCTGCCTAACCCTGTGCAGGGAAAATATAAAAGAATGTGCTAGATATACTTTTACTTAAATGCTATGCTTATAACAACCCCACCAAAATACCATGCAGTATTAGATTTATTTCAGGAACATACTAAAATGTGTCATCTTAAATAATTTCAGGAAAAAAAAAAAAACAAACCACAACGAAACAGTCCCTGAATCAAAATGTTCTTTATTTGTGTTCACTGATTTTGATATGTATTAATATTTAATTTTTTGTAATTTTTTTATTTGAAGAAAATGTTTTCTTCCAGAAGAATCAAATAACTGCTGAGTATGAAGCCAGAAGGAAGTCATAAAATACTACATGTCTGTGAAAATAGTAGGATACTGTGCTTAGGTAATGATAAATTCGTTCATTTATTTCAGCTCATTTCTTATATAATGATGCCAATTGACACATTAATAGAGAGTTGCAAATTCAAAGAAAAGAGAACCAACAATTGAGTTGTATCATCCTGAGAGCTTTTACTATAATGTCAGAGAAGTGCATTCTACTGTTAATGCAAGACTTCCTTTTATACCTGAGACCCCCTAGTTTAAACAGAAGCAGCTCTGATGTAAAGATGAATGCTGGTTGTTATGTTTTATAGCTGCTGGGTTCTTGGCACTGTGACAAAATAACAGATAGTAATGCATGGTTCAAATGCCATGATATTTCATGACTAATGTAGGAGCAAAAATTTGAGGAACTAAAGAGACAAAAGTGTTGAAAAGGAGGAAGTTTTACATAGAAAATATCAGAAACCGTTACAAGACACTATTAAAGAAAAATTGCAGAAATTTATCTAATCAGATGAGTGGGATCAAGACAGAGACATGAATTCCCAGTTTTATCTCAAGTTTTTATATTCTGGAAGATAACTCTTCTCAGTGTGATCTAAGTGTTTTGATTTTCTGTTTTCAGTTTTTATTACTAAATACATTCTCACCTTTATGAATTTGTTTCTGCACACATCAAAATAATCTAGAAGGAATAAATAACATCTTGGTACAACATGAGTGTTTGAACTGCTGCATATTTGAATGCTGTGTGCAGGGATACATCCCACTAGACCAGACTGCTCAAAACCCCATCCAGCCTGGCTGGAGGTTCAAGTATTGTAACAGCATTGAACTCAGTAGGCTTCACATTGTTCAGACAGGTAGCAACTTCTGTTAGAAGATTTGTTTATACTAAATCTCTCTAAACGTTTCTCTGAGCAATGTTCAAATAGCAGAAATGCAATCCTAAAAGAATCAACAAACACTTAGGACTCTGCTAAGAAGGTAAATCAGTGTAGAGATGTTTTCCTTTTCCCAGTTCCTAATGGAAATCCAAGAGTAGATGTTAAGTATTTATTTTAATTACTTACCCAATTGTTTAGCTGCTCTCATTCCCATGAAGTACTTCTTTCTTTAGCACAAGGTGTTCTAGAGTTCAGTTTGAGCAGTAACACCTTTTCATGTGTGTTTTAGGAAGCAGTGAAAATTACTCATGCATGAAATTAGAAGTTTGGAGCCAGTTAGTGGAAATATAATTTGTAAGAATCTTTTAGACTAGGTTCACAGTTAAAGACTTCTCACTAAAGGGAAGCTATGTGAGGGAATGGGCTCCACGTATAGGCTCTGCTCCAGAGCTTTATTCAACACTGCTTTGTTTGGGAATGCGTAAGTTTGAGGTGCTCTTCTGGGCGAGAACCTTGAGAGCTTCTGACATGCTGTGACTTAATGGACAGGACAAGATCTCTTGCTTCCTGGCCAGCTGCTTCTGGAGATTCAACTGGAGAGACAGGGCAGGAGAAAAAGCAGGTGAAATTAGAAGTTCTTCAGTATGAGCCCTGAAGTTTATAAGACTGGACAGATCTGTAAGTCTTTGAGTTCTATGTAGCCTGACGCATACTTCAGATCTAATTGCAGTTTCTATGGTAGCTCTTGTCCAGGAAGAGCAGCGGAACTTGTTCCATATTTTGTTTGATGACATAAAAGAGATCTCAGAGGGTAGAAAATAAAGGGATCAAATTAAAAAGTCATTGTCAATGTCTAGACAAGCCAGTAATTAAATAAAAGGATTCTTCTAATAATTCTTAAGATATTCAGTACTAGTTATTCAGTAATAAGTCATGTGATAGATAAACATATACAGTTATGAAACTATGGCTTGAGTTTTGCATAGGTGAGAGCAGCAAAACCAAGTCAGTTTTTCATCAATATCAATAATTAATCTAAGGGATTCGTCCTTTTTGGCTCCTTCCTGATTTGCTTTTGATTATCACCCCTTGGTCTCTTTTAGTTTTGTGCATAAACCTTTCCCATTTGTATTTTGTACTTTGTAGATCATATAACAGCTGAGGTTCAAATTAAGCCTTTCAGGCAGTGCCAAATGCAGAGTATGAGTGTTCACATCCAATGTAAAATCTGTTATAACTTTTTGCAATACCAGTAGCGTATATATTTTCAGATAATAATACAAATTCACATTTGGGTAGCTTGTAAGAATTCATTGTAAGAAAAATGAAGCACACCCTTACAGTTACCATAAATAATGTATCTGTGGAAAAAGGTAATAGATTGTATTGCCTTGCAGAGATGTTCCATTGCAAAACTAGAAAAAGAAAGGAATATCCATTATGTCAGAAAACTCATTTCAGTTTCTTCTTGTACTTCAAATAAAAACTGCCCAAACTACATGTAGTATTTAAACACAGTCATTCATTTCTTTAGTTGGAACTGAAATGCCTAACATGAATAAACTAGGTTGTTCTCAAATCAGCAGATATGCTAGGCTCATTCACTTTTGTGAGAATACATCCTATGTAAATAGAGATGTTGATGAAGACTGCCAGGCCACACATGCCTAGATGTGACTGAATGAGTTAATCAAGGAAAACAGCTATCTCCTCTGATTCAAAAAAGCTGGACTCCATTACCACCTCAACAAACTTTTATTTGTGGGCCAAATCTTCAGCACACTAGAAACTGTGGGTTTCTCGCTTCCTTATTCTATTATTGATAGAATACTAGCAGTGCTAGATTCTGCAGTGTTGAGAAGGCATGGAGCAGGAGAGTGCTTGCTCCAGGGTGTCTGGTCAAGTATATTTTCAGTGCAATGTAGAATAATAAGAAAGGCAAGTAGTGACAGGAACCAAGTCTGGACAATCAGATTAATTGATGTGGGCACTTAGGGCTGTGGGAATGTCTATTTCAGCTGGGTTATCTGATTGAGAACTTCTAAACAGGGAGGCGGTGATCAGATAGAAACCTGTCTTGTTGTACAAATTGAGAAATATAGAGATGGAGTGTGACAGTATTGATAAAAGTAAGGTTATCTGAGGGTTTCTGCATCAGGATAAGAATTAAAAAAGAGGGAACAGTAAGGAAAATGCTGAGACACAGATCTGACAAAGAAAACTTGAGACAATGGCAAGAATCACATCTCCCACACAGACTAACTGATGGCCTATCACACTACAGACACTGTTTCCAGGAAGATCAGCCTGGATTTTGAAGCTGATCAGATTGGGAGAGCGCAGAAAATGCGGAGCTCAGCAACCTCAGAGAGGTGTGCAAGGGAAGGGACAAAGATAGGGGGATAGGTAGAAAAGGGTGTTTATGAGTGATATGTGTGAAACTGGGCTTGTCAGTCACTTATCCAGCTGAGACCTGCACTGGATCACTACAGTTTGTCCTGTCTTATGTTTCCTCATTGAATGTTTTCTTAACTCTCTCTGTGTGTTCACACTCTCACCTGTGTGTATGAACACTACAAGGACAATGTGACAGCTCCTGGTGAGAGCAGTGAGTGAGCAAAGGACAGCAAGAGTTACTGGAGTCAGGTCGGGGAAGCAGACAGGCCATTGGTGGGTCTTGTGTGTAGAACTGAGATTTAGTGCCAGCTACTGGATTCAGGTGTGAGGTATAAGCCTACAGGGTCTGTAATGTGGAGAAGTCTCAATGCTATTTACTGGGGTAAACATGGGTCTTTTACTCCCAGCAACTTGGGTAGGAATTGTATGTGCTCCCAGACCAACTACTGCTGGGAGTCCAGTGTGACTGTGACATTGTGTGTGTGTGTGAGACATTAAAGGATTATTTGTCGGCTACTGGGGGGGGGGGGGGGGGGTGTGAAATGTGAGTGGAATTTAGTGCCAACTACAGGAATCAGGCTGATATGAGTAAGGCAGGTGTGGTTCTGAACCAAAGCAATTGGTGAAAGTGGCTTTGCTCTTTTCCTCACTTGAAACATAAAGCAATGAAATTGACTTTTTAAACATGGAAGTAGAATCTACCAGAATTCTTGTGGTAGTAAGATTTACCAAAAGATAAGATAAGTGGATTCATTCTCTTCTCTGCCTGAGAAAATAAGAAAATTCCATTATTCTCCTTTTGACTCATCTCTGCTTCTCAGAAAAAGAAGTGGTTTCTGGAGACCAGAAAGAGGGAGTAACCAGAGTTATAGTTCGATGTTTATAACACTAAATTGCAAAAGAATAAACCAAACTTTTTGTCTCTCTAGGAGATCTTATTGTCTTCTATCTGTTGATCTTCATGCAAAATGTTTAACTATTCACGGCTGCTGAAATTACCTTGGCAAAGATTTAAATTCATTTTGCTTACTTTCTTCTCACTAAAGCTTTCTTGCAACTCTTCAAGCAACTATACATACATTAAAAAACAAAGCAGTTGGAAAAGTTGTCTGTCTTGCATTGTGTTGTCTTTTTTTTTTTTTTTTGCAAAGACAAGCTGAGCAAGACGGTCTATTTGGTACCCATGGAAATCAGTAGGACTGCTTCTGTTTATTTTAATCAATGTTTTTATGAAAGCTTGTAAATTACATGCATCAGACAATAAAATTAAGTTCTTGGTCTCCAGAACATCAGCAAAAATTGCCATAATTGCCCACAAATGGGGAAATGTCTTGCTGCATGGTTTAGTCTCAGATCTGCATTAAAAAGATTAGTCAAATTTATCGTGCTCCTTCTGTCTATAATTTTTCCTGTAGGAGATGTTTGAAATGTTAAAAATGTGACTACTTATTATGTCCAGTGTTCCTTTTCTTCCTGGTATGCTTGATCTCATACCAGTTACCAAACTGCATCCTTAACAAAAAGCAACTTTAAAAAAAGAAAAACCAACAACATACACAGCTGTTTCCCATTTCCAATATAAAGAGCAATTAAAAGAACATTGTAATAAGGACAGTCTTTTAACTTTCTTCAAGGCAACCACAAGTAATTTAATTGCAGCATGTGCAAAGAATTTCTAATGAGACTAATTAACATATGTTTATTTCTAATTTTTCCACTTCTTACCCAGCCCTGAGGGAACTTCTAAGTGCTTGTTACTGAGCAAGAACAGCTAAGAAAGCAAACATCTTTCAGAATTAGCAAGTATCACTACTTATTCATCTGAAAAATCAATTACTATGCTTTTGCCGTAACTGTGGAGAAGGGCAAAACTAGTCTTACTCCAGCTGCAGAATTGTACTGAACTGTTGATTAATCTTTTTCTTCAGATGAGAATACTTCTCTGTATTCTCCTTTTATAGAATATTATCCTTTTACATCCTTTTATAGAAACATTTCACATCCCTATACTGTCAATAGGTATAATATCAACATGACTATAGAAAGAGTTGACCAGAAAGAGAACTGGCATACAAAACAATCACTAATATCTATTAATAGAACCTGGAACTGTTGGCAATAATCAGCTACCCCGTTCAATCGCTGCACTGGTACAGGGCCTTTTTGCCTCTTCAGAAGAATAAAACTCAGCAACATGAAGTCCATATACCAGAAGCAGAAGGAATCCCTGGTTTGCAAACTGAATATTTTTGGCTATTTTGAGCAACTCAAAGAAGATATGATGGCAGAGTCAAGGAAAGCTTAAATTATTCATGGCTGACACGGGGATATTATTCTCTGCATAAACATTGTGTGTTGAAGATGTGGAAGGTGAACAAACTATACATGGTATGCATGAGTATGAGAGAAAGCATATGTGGCATATGTTTTTCTAAATCCTAAAAGGATGACTTTATGCTTATTTTAACAATGATTTAAAATACTGCAGGCTGAAAAATCCATTTATCTGGAAAATGAGCACAAAGTAATTAAAACTTACCAACGATTTAGTAATTGTATCCCATGCTATTTAACATTACTGGGTGGGCATATTAAACTATGGGACATCTGGAGGATGAGGGTAAAAACAGTCCATGCTGGTGCCAGAGTTGGCCTAAGTTCGTAATTGTCTGAAACAGACCTCTGTGCCAATTAGCATCAAATAGACATCTGTTTTGTACATTTAGGATCTGATTGAATGAGTTGAACTTTTACTTGTTAAAGCTATCAGACAGAATCAACACCAAGACCTACCAAAACCATTCTATGGGAATAGATATACAAGGATAATGTTAAATGTCAGGGAAGTAAAAGGAGAAAAAAGAAGAAGGAAAAAAAGGGGGGAAGCAGTCACGTGGGTGGGCTCCTATTTAATATTTGCAAAAGGATAAATGAGAATTTAGCAAAAAATTATTCATTTACAGAAAGCTCAGACCTCTGTTTAGTAATCAGATTAAACTGCATGTGAAAGAGGACAGACTCTTACCTTCTAGCAAGTGCTATGCCTCTGCCAAAGCCAATTAAAACAATGATTTTTCAAATAAAAGAGTAATGGAGCAACTACATATGGAAATGAAAGCAAGCTCTGTTTCAGTAGCATTATTTACAATGATAAACATCAGAGGATGATGCATATAACAACACCCAAGTTGGGAATAAACAGTTCATTTGAGAAGAAACTCAAGCTAAAGTTAGATAAACTTTAGTATTCTAGACTTTTATTCTGCTTTTTTCTTAAACATACAAAGGAATAATATCCCTTCTCTTATTCATTTGAGCTTTGCAAAAATAAAGTGTTAGAGGTGATGATTTTGTGGTAATTGAAGGTATATAAACTGTGACTATTACTCCAAGAATCCTGAGAATAACTTTGTTATACTTACTGGCAATGATGAATTAAGAAGTGCCTAAAAAAAAAGATAGGATTGGATACATGGGACTTTTACTGGAGCCATAAAATTGCATTGTACAATTCATTTCTTAAGGACTCCAAATAAAGGTTTATTTTCTGTATAGTGTACCACAAACAGCCTCAGAATCACAAAAGAAGATAAAGTTTAAAAAAAAAAAAAAAAAAGAGAGAGATCTGCTGCAAAATATGGACATGCTAACAGCCAGGGAACCAACTGCTGTCATTGTTCATATGCAGTTGATGGTTTGAGTCACAGTGTATAGGAATGGTTTGAAAGTATCCCTGAAAGTAGAAGAAAGCTGCAGTTGCCTGTATGGAACCACTAAAGAAACAGAAATTCATTCACAGTAAAATCTGTCCAAAAGACACCTTCTGCATCAGGAAGCTGCAGTTTATTATTAGAAGGTCCCTGGGGTTTCCAGGCTCTTTGAGGTGCATGGAAGAAGGCAGAACACAGCCTCTTAACTTTTCTGATGTTTCAAAATGCGGACATCAAAGGAAAGCAGCACTGAAAGAGGGAAAGATAGAGTCTGAGAAAAACAACAGAGATAAAAGTTGAAAATAGCTAGGTAAAAAACAGAGGACTGAACCTGACATGATATTTCTTAAATGTGTTCCTTTGCAGCCAAAACTCAGTGAAGGCTCTTAAGAAGACTTTATATATTAGTTATTTTCTGAATTTCAAAGCCATTTTTTATGCTATTTTGTGTATTTGTCCATCTCAAGGAATGGCTTAAAATAAAATCAGTATGACTAAATGTAATTAGGTGTTTATTACCCATTTCTGAAAGGAGTGATGTATTTCCCATTATTGCAAAGGCTTCAGAGAGGCTAGCTGACTGTCTCTGAGAGTGCTTTTTCAACTCAAAGTAATGCTATGAATAAAGAATAATGTTCTTTTTAAGAAAATGGAAAGAAACTTGTCTTTTTGTTGTTATTTAGAGAGATGCAGGCTGTCCTACCCTCAACCTGATGCAGCTAATCAGGGATGTTGATAATTTTAGTAGACCCCAGTTTGGTCTCCCAGGCAGTATTGTTTGTATTTGGGTTGAAGCTGTATATTGCAAGTTTAGTTCTGCTCACATTCATAAGTAGTAGATCTGTTTTTGTAATCTTATTGGAAACTACTAAAAAGAAAGCCAAACTTCTTACATCTGATATTAAAAACAGACTGTATGCATGTCACTTATTCTCCTGAGGTGTTATAAGGTGTGTTTCCTTTAAGACCATTTCTTCACCAGGAAATAGAGAAAACCAAGCCTACCATATACCAGAAATGTGCTTCTTGTGGAGACAGCTTGAAACACAGCAATCTCCAGAGGATTCCCTGAGGTGCCCATCTGGCTGCAGACGTCCAAAAACCAGCTCCAGAATAAAGCTTCTCTGCTATCTTTTAATATTACTATTATTATTCACTGGGTTCTGCCAACTGATATCAACTGTATCTGCATTTACTGAGGTTTTCCGAGGTGGAAGAACTCTGTCAGAATGTAGGCACGTGTGGTGTCCAGCTTAAGGTAACATTCCCAAAGGCAGGAGAATAGTAAGGAACATGGGGAATTGCTTGCAGGGATTCAATGCAGCATTCAATAATGGCTGCATTGAAACATGGGAAAGTCTAGTCAAATTATTCTTGTAAGGATTCAGCGTTGTCCTCTATGTAAATAGCCTTTGTCTAGAGACATATTCAGTCTTTATCTGAATTCAGAGAAACCTCTGTTACACACCCTGTGAAAGAACAAAACAAGTTGTTCTAGGAATAGGCAAAATAATCAGTGCCAGGAAAATCCAAGACATTAACCGAAAGAAATATTTGTGGGGAAAAAAAAACAAACATAGAAAAGGTATTTCATAGGTATCTGTATCTAATGTTGTACTAAGGTAGTTCCAAACTCTGAAGGTAATTATTCTTGTTTTCCTGTACTTGTAAGCAATATGATCCCTGGAAAACAGGATATGTGACTATGATACCATAACAAATAATACTTTTTATCTTTGTTTTGCAATTCACTTCCTGCAAAGTTCAACAGAGAGTAGTTTAAAATGGTGTTGGTGGGATGCACAAAATGCGGAACTGTCTTCTAATTAGGCATTGAATCACAGGTGATCCATCTCCCAGTTGCACACTTACCAGTGTCTTTAGTTTACACTATATTTCATTTATACAATGATTTTTCTTCTGTGAAATGTAAATAATGACACTTGAACTCCGTATTTTCTCTCCCTTTTCTATTGTGCGTGTTTATTTGTTGTTTTTTTTTAATTATTATTATTCATGTGGTCTTTAGAGCAAAAAAATTCACTTATAACATCAAGCTTAATTGGTCTCTGGCTTTGGTCTAGTGGTTTTGGAACTACTGCAGCAATAGGAGAAGCAACATCCACTGTATTCCTCCCAGCCTCTGAGACAGAGAGACAAAGATTGGCAAATATAGATATTGCTAAACCCTTGAAAATGGGAGAAGAGGGAACTGCTGCTGTAAATCTAGTGATTGAAACCATAGTTTATGGACATTTGCAGACTCTTGAAATGTTGTATCTCAATCCCATTGAAATTAGAAAACTTTGCATATCTTCTTAATGTTAATGGTTAATGGCTTCAGTAATGTTCCCATTCCATAGTCTTCATATATTTCGCTTTCTCTTATGACAACATCATATGACCATTATCAGTCAGACAAGATGTCTGGAGTCCTTCCTGTCTGATTGACCCCTCTACAAAAACAAAGCGGAATTAGGATGCCGTGCCTCAGGTTACCCTAAATTTCAGAGACCACATAGAGATGTCCACATAACCTGAAAGTATGGCCATGTCTCAGACTTGCCAACCGTTGTTTCTCTGCAATTCAAGCATTCTGCTGTGTGCCTTTTATGACATTTGGTTTTCCCTAAGCTAACAATTGATTGTGACCAGTTAGTAGCACAAAAATTGACATTGCTTTTCCCTTCACCATATAGTTTCACTTTCTGTCCAGTTTTCAAGCATCTAACCCAAAGCTCGCTAACGTCTGTGACAACATGGTATTGTTTGAAATATCACTTTCTGTTGAATGTTCTACCAGAAAAAAAGAGGCTGAACTGAGTTGCCGTCACACCTGCAAATGTATATGGTTCTGGGTCATTTTGCATACAAAAACATAAACTAATGCTTCAATTTTCATATTTATATAGGGATTGATTTTCAACTCAGCTTACTGTTTCACTTCAATAATGAGTAAGATGACATCAGAAAAAAATCCCTGGAAATTATTTTCTGATGTAGAAATCTGTAACCCCATTTATTTATTTACTTTTAAGTGTAATAATACATCAGATATTGTGCCTCTTTTCTTGCTTCCAGAGTGGTCTGAGTGAAATCATAAAATTGCTCAGGTTAGAAAAGACATTAGAGATCATTAAGTCCAACTGCAAGCTAACCATACTACCCTAACTCTAACAGCCCTTCACTAAATTATGTCCCTGAGCACCACATCTAAATGATTTTAAAGCACATTCAAGGATGGTGACTCAAACACTTCCCTGGGAAACTTATTCCAGTGCTTAACAACCCTTTCTGTAAAGAAGTTTTTCCTTAAATCCAAACTAAACTTACCCTGGTGCAACTTAAGGCAGTTTTCCCTTGTCCTGTCAACAGTGAGAAGAGACCAACCCCCATTCTTGCTGCAGTCACCTTTGGAAGAGGGTAATGATGGATAATAAGAAGACAAATTTTGTGAAATTGAGAGTCACGTTATACCCCAAAAAGTATAAAATGCACTTGTAAGACAACAGTTGTAGAGGCTTCTTACAGAAGTGAAACGGTCTGCTATCTTGCAATTATTTCTTTTCAACTGTAAGGGATCTACAAGTGATTAAGAGAAGACAAAACTGCTTCCAATGTCTTTATGTGTACATATATTTGTACACATACATATTTTGAAAAACTAAACTATATGTTTTCCATATCATTTGAATAATTTGAATAATAAATGCACTACAAGCTGTTCAGTTCTTGAAGACTTTTTAGTTGTGTTTTCAGATCAGGAAGTAATTCAAGCTGAGCTGACATTAAAGTTATCTTACTGAAAATAACATTATTGAGAAATAGACACAGGAGTCCCTGCTGGTACTGTCACAAAGTCCTATGAGGAAGAACTAAAACCTCAGTGAAGCATTCTGGATGAGCCAGCTGTCAGCCAGTAATAGGGAGCCTGTTTCAAATGCTCTCAAAGGATAGTAGAAATATGCTGCTTTGTGTGGAGCCAGTCAGATTTCTCACAAGTATAGTTCCAGATACTTTGGGATATTCAACAGATATTCTCTTTCATTTAACAATCTCACAGTCATAAAATGGACAATATTATGTTTTTGTGAGTTTTCTCATGCTGTGTTTTCCAATTTTACAGTCTCAAGTTGCACTAGTGAAGATTTACATTGGATATTAGGAAGAACCTCTTCACAAAGTGAGTGATCAAGCATTGGAACATGCTTCTCAAGGAGGTGGTGGAGTTCCCATTCTTAGGAGGTATTTAAGAGATGCATGGATGTAGCACTAACGATATAGTTTAGTGATGGGATTTGGCAGGCCATGTTGATGTTTGGTCTTAGAGTTCTTGAACATCTTTTCCAACCTTGATGATTTTTACAATTCAACAAATTTAATATGAGATTAAGTTAGGGGACCTCTCCTTTCTGTCCAATTCTTGTTTCTAGTGATTCTTGGATCTCCTCCCTTTCTTGGTCTGGAATAATTGTTATGGGATAAGCCTGAGGACATCAAACTGTATTATTTTCAAAATACATACCGACTATGAGACTGACAGTTTTGTTGAAACTCTGGTGAATATACTGTCTTGGTGTAGCCCCGTATGCCACACATACATGTAACAGACATCAAGGATAATGTGTCTAACAGTATTGGTATTCGAAGATGCGTGTTATAATGCTTCTTGTTTCTGGGTGTTTATAAGTTGTAAATCTGAATGTCTTCAGCAATACAAGATACTGACAATCAGTGTTGTCTGTAATTCTTACAGACAAGTGATAAAAAGCATTATGCAGAACTAAAGCAGGATTCCATCAATTTGAAAATCAGTGTAGCTTGGCAGCAGTAAGATCTGCAGGAAATCTGTATGCGTTCTGTCTCCCTGTTTCTACCAAATGCACTTTTGTGGCTGTAACTCTGGACTGTCTCTCTGATCTGGCACAGGACTTGCAGAATGCACTGCTGATGTACTCAGGATTATTTTGTGAGTTGTAAGTCCCAGAGTTAACCCTATAGACATAGCCAGAGTGAAAAGATATTCTCCCTTATAGTGCCCAAGATAAGGTAAAACTACTTGATACTGCACAAAATGTATCACAAGCATACATTTGGACATGAAAGGATTCTATGGAAAGGATCTGCACTTGCCTCCAAACTTCTTACACCAAGGATGCTCTTCATTAGCCAGAGCTAAATGAAAAGTCTAAGATTTGCATACTAAATTCATAATTAATCTTAACTGTTGAATTTTCAACATAGATGCTATAAAAATGCATATCTTACTTCTTCCAAATCAGCCCCCAGATGTATGTAGGTCCAGCAGGCCCGGCTGCAGCATACCAGAACAAAGATTCATTAGATTTAATGATCCCTTCACTTTTATGCATGCTGAATAGTAAACTGTGTAAAATGTCCAGCCAGTCTCTGCACTTGCATTAGAGTTTTGTTGTACATTTTATAGTCTAAAATGCAATCCCAATTCAAAACACATTGGCTTGAAAAATGTTTTATTGGGAGATGAATGACATTTGCAGACTACTAAAAGTCATAGATCTGGGATTGCTCTTACATACCTGTTTCTTCCCCATGAGGGAGCCTGATTGCTGCACAGCTACAAGAGACATAAGTAACTTCAGAGAAAACAGTTATACTCAGCGCTTGTACATGTCAGCAAAAGATGAATTACTTCCCTTTGTCAAAGCTAGATAATACAGCGCTGAGCTTCAACTCTGTATTAGGTGGCAGTCTTACTTCTGTTTCAGATTCACCTGAAATCTAGCAGCCAATTGTTTTCTTGTTTAGTAAAATGATTTGATTTTGGAGTAAATCCCCCTGCACACACACACTGAAAAATATCCAAAGAAACAAAATGAAGAACAGCTTTAGACTATAGCTCAGGAGTGTGCAATATACTAAAAACTTTGCTTTCCTGATAATGGTAGTGAACTGACTTTGAACAGCTTGAAGCCACACACAAGATGGGAATGCTTAGTACAGGGGTTACACTAAATCACCCCAGAAATAAAATTTGTCCCCATGTTTCCCACATAGGTGGTATGGGGTCCCAAGACCTAATTGATTTGCTATACTGATCTGTTCACTTTTGTCCGATTACTTGGTTCTGAAGAAGTGGTAGAGGAGAAATTCTTTCATGAAATGTTGGTCACCTATTTTTCATGGCATAAACCATAACTTAAAGCTCGGTATATTTATAGAAATGTATGTTACAATCAATTTTAGAAGCAGAGGACATAATCCTTCTTTGGATCGGGATCTGAGAGTTGGTGACCATGTCACATGCCATGGTAGAAATTATTGCCTTGGTCACTGTAAATAAGCAAGATTGGGACAGGGAGAACTTCAGGTCTGCTAGGTTCTCTGGCAAACATGTATCTGCACTGCCTGTAGTTCATTTGGCTTTAACCAGCCTGAATGCTGACAGGAAGCAAGATGGGGCAACTGAGAAATTACTTTTAATGTATTAACTCACTGGGAGTGGGCCTGGCATGTAAATATGTATGGCCTTGAATTAATGATGTTTAAAATGGAATTCTGGATTGTGTTTTAGAAATGATGTCTGCTATCATGAACAATGGAAGATTTATACTGGGAGTCATAAGAATGATTATTTAGCATAGCAGATGTTTTACTGGAAAAAAAAAAGGATTCAGGAAACTTTACCATGGAATAACCTGTCCAAAGCAAATATTTCTTTTCCACTGTCAATTACTGCATACCTTATGCTTTAAACTAAAGGATATTATTACTTTCTAAGAATAATGATATGTCCTGGAAGAATGATTTAGTGGCTGCCAGAATATTCTCTCGAGCTTCAACCTTTCATCAGATTTCATTCTTCTTTTTATACTCCTGAGACATAAAACAGAAAAAAATGGTTAGTGATTTATACTGGAAAAAATTATCCTAGTTATAACACACTGTCCAGTATGGAAGAGAGTAATCCCCAGTATGGAAGACCCAGCTGTATTTTACTCTTCTGCTAATCCTTCTACATAATGTTTCCTGGTTAGGTCAGGCCAGATCTATGTCTTGTGTTCCTTAGTAAATGTTTAGGTGTTGTAAAATAGTAGTAATAATAATCATCATCATCACTTTCAAAAAAAAAAAGAAAAATATTTGTTTTATTTTTAGAGTATTTGATTTGATGACCTCTAAAGGCTTTGTTATGTAAGTATAACAGGAACACAACAAATATTTTTTTAAAATCTTCCTGTGATTAGAACTAGTGTGAAAATTGCTGCATATTTTCCCTAAATATCAAGGAAATAAACCCCAATATAATTGAAATCTAATGTGAGCTCCAAATCGACAGATCCATATGAGTATTTCTAAGCTAGCATTAAAAATTCCCTCTGCTTGAAAAAAGAGATATCAAACAGTTCATCTAAACTGTTAAAGGATATAGTTAATAAGACTTGTGAGATATGAATTAAAAAAAAAAAAAAAAAAAAACCTGAAGCCAGGTAGTATTTGGGTGTACCATTCTCAGGGAAATGCTTACAAAGAAATACAAATATTTTCCTGAGGTAACCTCACATGTAAGTATTGCATTTATGAGGTAGTGAAACAATAAGAATTACTTGGAAATGTTGCTTTGGACCTCCTCCCATCATTCAGTATCTCTTATTACTCTCTCCATCAGGGCTGCACCTCTCTTTTTGCCTCTAGTTTTTCTTATGGAAAAGAAAAACATACAAACCTAAATGATTTTACCATAAGTATCTGTTGTGTCATATTGGTTTAGTCACCAAGTCACCAACAACAAACTGATAAACGTGCACTACATCCATAACATGAATAGATAATCTAAACCTTGTTCTTCCATAGCACCATGTGAATAGCTGGAGCCTGATCTGTGTTAAGCAGCCAGCTGTCTGCTTTCTTTCTCACACTGACACTTCCAACATCTTTGTGTGTTTCCTGCCTCTAAACTGAGTTTAATTGAGATCATGTTGCACTTCATTATAGGCTGTCAGAAATGCTTGGATTTTTTGACTGCTCCCAGTTGTGTGTTCTCTCGGTGCGTATGGATGTCAGAAGTAGACGACTGCTATCCACACAGGGGAAAGTTTTCAAAGTCTAGTGTGAGAGTCAGAAATCAGAAGTTTGTGCATTTAGTTAGTTTGGCAAAATACAGAAAAATAATTGAAATTGCTATGCTCACTGACATCTGCTAGAAATTAAGCTGCAAGAACAACTGTTCTTTTTCAAAGATATTTACTCAACCAGCATTCTTAAGGTGTATAGTACCTAAGTATGTTAGCAAGTAAGAGTACATGTTAGTTTATATTTGTATATTAACAAGACTAATTTCAGTTCAAACTCCAGAAGCAGATAGGTTTAGTAGAATATCAGTATTATTGTAGAATCATAGAATCGTTAGAGTTGAAGGGGACCTTTGAAGGACATTTAGTCCAACTTCTTTTGATGCAGCACAGGATATGGTTGGCTTTCGGGGCTGCGAGGACAAAATTATCCTATACAGTAAGGACGTACAGGTTTATATGTATACATATATGTGTGTGTATATGTGTGTATATATGTGTGTGTATATTTGTGTATATATACATATACATAGACCTATATGTGCACTCACAAATATATACACTATCATATCACAAAAGTTCAAGTTAGCTCAGGTAAATAATGCTTATTATTTCCCCCAATTTTTTATTCAGCCCTTCAGTATTAAAAAAAAAAATAATAAAAAATAAAAAAAATTGGATTATTGGATATAATAATACAGTGTTTTCATTATTTTTAAAAAGTTAAATAGTTTCCCAAATAACAGATGAAAATATCTTGAATCCAGCAATTTTGATACTAAATATTCTTATGATAAAATCCAGAGTACTGTACAAACCACATTGTATTCAAATTATCACTTAAATTTAATTTTTATGTACACTGAATTAAATCTTTATAAATGCACTTCTTGTAATAGTCTCTTAAGTCTACAAACTCGTTTCAATTACATTCATGATATTTGATTACATCTACCTTGAAAATTATGTTCTGTATGAAAAGGAAATACTGCTACCGAGAGTAACTGTTTGTGAGATTTTAAAGTGTCAAATTCTCTGCTCTTTCCCTGCAACTATGTAAAGCAGATCTAAACTACTTTTGAGTCAGAGCTCTCCATTCAGACCAGTGTGCTCATTTGCCCAACATTTTTTTCTAAAAGCAGTAGATTTTGCAAGTCATTACAGACATGTAATGACTCAGTGCATTTGTTTACCCCTCTTTTAGGGAGTTTTAGAGAGAAGAAAATACCTATGGGACCCGTAATTATTGAGAAATATCAGCAATTTTATTTCCCATCACTTCTAAAGCAATATAATCAAAAGTCTGCTTACTTTGCAATTATGGTACCGCTCTCTGGGTGTTTCGTATTATTTATTCAATATAACAGCTATTTAGTGAATGTTTAATTTAAAAAAGAAGAATTACATGCCTTTCCAGTAATAAACAACACCCACAAAATATGTTTTAATGTATCATTTCATAATTTAGAAAACATGAAGAAGAGAGTTTTCCAATTTTATATGCTATCCTTCTTTTAAATTGCATTTACAAAGGAAGAAATCTGCAAAAACAGAGATCGCTTTCCTCATTGATCTAACCAATCATTCCTAATATGATATGCCAACTTGCATATTCACAGTTAATATGGTTAGAAAAAAAATGTTCAAAAGAGCTTAGAGCATTCTTTTTTCCAAAACATCAGGTTTTATTGATTTCCATTTTGCGAATGTCTTAAACAAAACTGCGCAGGCTGAATAATTAGTATTTTTCTCAACACACTGCATTTAGGTATGTTGTGTATAAGGGAGGAAAAGATGTTGACCAAATTATTCATTCAGCTGTTCCTTTTGGCCATTTTTACAACCATGAATCAACTGTAGAAATGATTGCTGTTTCCTTATAAGTCCCCTGTAAATATTTTTGTGTACTCTACAAAAGCGTTAGGAAAATTTACTGATAGTGGGCATTCTTCTCTGTGAATTTTCCTTGTCTATGTTAATGATCGACCTCATGTCAAACATGATATTTTTATTATCTATCCAATTTTCAGACGTGAACAGTGTTTCAATAAATCTTTTGGGTCTAAATTTCTCACAAAGGTGTGAGAAGTAAAAAAAAAAACCAGGAAATGAACAAAACTGCAATATGGCAAGTAACTTCAATCATGTGTGGACCTGTTTCATGCCATAGGGAGTTACACATGTTGAGTATAGGCCTGATCATCTTGAATGCCATCATACAACAAATATGGGATAATTCAGTGGTCAGAACAAGTCAGTTTGTTTTTGTGAAGGGAAAGTCCTGCCTGACCAGTTGATCTTCTTCTGTGACGAGAAGGAAAAGTCTGTGGTTGTTGTTTACCTGGATTTTAATAAAAGCTGTAACTGTTTCTCATGGAATTATCCTGAATAGAAACTGACTGCGCATAGCTTGGACAGGTGTACATTTCTCTGGGAGGAAAGGTGGCTGTGTGGCCAGGCTCAGAGAGTTCTAGCAAATGGAGTTCAGTTCAGTTGGTAGCTTGCCATCAGTGGCATTCCCCAGGGCTCAATCTTTAAGCCACTTTTGTTTAACATTTTGATCAATGATCAGAATGAGAGGTTTGAGTACATCCTCAATAAGTTCACAGACTACATCGAGTAAGGCAGGATTGCTAATGTTCTTGAGTATAGGAAGCCTTTGCAGAGGGATCTGGATCAATGGGCCAAATCCAATAAAAATGACATTCAACAAGGCTAAGTGTCACGTGCTGCACTTGGGTAGTAACGACACAATGCAGCAATACAGGCTCGGGAAGTCTGATTCAAATGTTGCCTGACAGAAATAGTCCTGGAGGCGCTGTCAACAGCTGGCTGAAAATGAGCCTGCAGGGTGCCAGGTGGCCAAGAAGGCCAATGGTATTTTCATCTGTATCAAGAACATGTGGCCAGCATGAGCTGAGAGTTGGCACTGGTAAGGCTGCACCTCAGATGCTGTGTTCACTTTTGGGCCTCTCACTAGAGGAAGGACATTGAGTTGCTCAGTTTTGTAGAGAGAACAACAAAGCTGGAAAAAGGACTACCAGCAGCAGAAATATATTGCAATTTTCAGGAAGAAACAATAAAAATGCACTTATGAAACTGTAACACAAGTGACTAAGAAGTGTAAAATACAAATAGACAGAATTTAAAATATATTTAAACATGCTACTTTAGGCACTGTTCTCACTGAAAATTGTACTACTTGTTCTGAGCAGAAATCAACTAAATAAATTAACAGTTACCAAATGATGTGAGAAATTGTAGTTAACTACAGTTAAAGTGAGCTTGGTTATATTGTTGAAAACATTCAGTAGATTTAATAGTACTTACTTTTTACATAAATATATATATGTGTGTAGAAGTCTTCCAAACAGATACCTTAGTAAACAAAAAAATTAAGAGAGCAGAGTACTATCTTTATTTAATAGGATAATAATGCTTGTGAAATACATTTTGGTCATTTACTTTTTTCACATGAGAAGTAGAATCTTAGCTGTGTAGTTCCCATGAGTCCTTCTGTTTTGTATGTGAAGCTATAAAATACAATAGGCTGTCCTTAATCGTGCATGTACCATGACATTGACTGCAGACTACCTGCACTAAAGCTGACATCTTAGGGTTGTTGTTTTTTTCTCTGCTAGGCTTATCGTAGTCTTCTCATTTTTTTATCCTAACATTTATTTCCACTGGAATAAAATCTGTCTTCTCAGTTCAGTAACAGCAACAGTCATTGGAAGTAGAAAAAAGCAATATTGTTTTAATCAAGTTTTTCAAAAATATATCTTGAACTAAGTCTTTTCTTTGAGCTTATTGTTTGTACAATAGATAATTTTTGTCTGATATTTTTCACTTCAACATTAATACTTTGAAAGTGAAAAACAAACTACTAAGCATCAATGGTGAAATTCCCACTGACCTCAGTCAAGGCAATAGTGATCAATTGCATTACGCATATTATTAATATACTTCTGTAAATCCTTTGTTCTTCAGAGTGTGCAGTTTCCGCCATCTGTAGGAATACTCATGCAAATCTCTCTAGCAGGAGGTGTCAGAGTCCCTTGTAGTGGATTAATGATATGATGTTTTCTACATTCTCTTCTGTTATTGCTTACTTCCCTGTCATCCCTCTTCTCCTTTTCCAATATATCTTCTGTATTACTGTCTCTTGCTCTGTTTATATTTCTTATAAGGTTTTTTGCCCTCACTTTTCAAGCTTCTTACTAGCTGTTATTTTTTAACTTCTTTTCCACTACCTCAAAAAAAAATGGCCATCAAGACTCCAATGGAACTGTAAATATATTGTTTTCTTGTGAGCCTTGTAGAGTTAGAAAGGTTGTCTGCCTTGTCAGGCTACATCTGAGCTTCTGCATTTGAGCTTTGCCTGAAGCAGACCCTACTGAGAGTGAAACAGCATTTAATGTACTGCCTATGCATCTCAGACTGACAGTTTAATCATAATCAGGTGTCTTCTTTAGAAGAGGGAGACAGAATTTGGCATCTTAATCCACAGGTCTTCAAATGGGGACCCAGTTGTCTGACAGAAATGTTATGTCTAAGTCTTATGAACTTTCCTGTTCCTCTCAGTTTTAACATCTTTTCTCTAGTCTTCCTCTTTTCCTGGACCTAGGTCTCACACATAGCACTTTGAGTATTTTTAGAAATAGATTTTAGATTGTAATTCTCTATTGAGAAGTCCTTGTTAACACAATGTCACAGAGACCTCATTCGTTTTAATGACTCTCAAACCACATTTCCTGGGGTTCACTGTCAGAGAAAAGAGAACTCAGTGACAAATTTAATTTAGATTTAAATAAAATTTTCTGTGATATTCTACAAAAGAAGTTACTACAAAAGCTAAGCAATCATGATATGATGTAAAGATAGCTAAAACTTGAGCAGGATTCAGAAATGAAATATTACAGAACTCTGCTCCTGAAAAAAAAGCATGGAGTGGAGTATCTGGAAGTTTATACTAAGGCAATTATATTCACTGTGAGCAGTCAAGTAGCAAAATCTGCAGAAGACAGAAATTGATCAATTTAGTCAAAATTTAATATTGCAGAGAGTTAAGTTAGCTATCCAAATAGATATTGTGTCAGCAAGTACAAAAATATTAATCATGAACTTCTGGGCTTGCAGAAAGGTGCTGGCCTCTTGAGATATACTTTGCTTTCAATGATTAGCTAAAAAATCATCTACGAAAGACTAATACTTAATCCACAAGAAAATTCAGAAAACAAAATGCTAGACCTATAATGGTATGGTGAGTAATATGAAAAATATAGTCATTCACTGGAACAGGCTCACATGGCAGCTGTGGGATTCACTTCTTTGCTGTTTTCCAAAAGCTGACTGGAGAAAGCCCTGAGCAGCCTGATCTAACTTGAAGTAGCCCCTGGGTATAGTAGGAGGCAATCTGCAGGGGTCCATTCTGCTCTTCTTTATTGTGTGTGTCTATACCTCTAATGAAATCAGTAGAGTGGCAACATCTGGAGTATCTTCTGTATGGAAGAAACCATTGAATTTTCTGAATTTTCTGAAAGTCCAGGAAGCAAGAAAACTCATAAAAGTACTCCACAGCAAGGAGTGTGACTACTCAGAAATGTGTGAGAAATTAACTCAAATATATGTCTTTTAGATTATTCTTAGTTACGTGATCAGATTCTTGTTTTACATATACTTTTTTTTGGATGTGCCTTTTTAATAGCACTTCTGTTTACCCTTAGGACTTTTCCTTGTATGTCTATCTAGGTCTGTGTTCCTGTCATCCTTCCTGTCTCTCTGCTTGGGCTACTTACTGTTCTTCACATTCACATCGTCAGCTCTTAATGACTTTAGTCTCTATTTTAAGCTAGTACTGTTTTCCTCTGATCTGTGTTGTGACAGGTTGCATGTAGACGTGCTGTGATCTTGATGACCTGACAATCTAGGAGTCAACAGTACAACCCATTCTTAAATCTCTTCTTCTGTGGTTTGCTCTTGACCTTCCAGTCCCAAACCTTCCCACTTGCTCTCTATTGTTAACAGTCTTTGAATCTCAGCTACACAGAAGGAATGTAGACACTGTATAGACAATGAACTAATGTGAGAAATTATAGGTTGAAGTGGGCAACATAATTCATCCAAGAAAGATGCTTATGAGCCCTGAATATGAGATAGGAAACCATTCTGAATGTGCTATAGAATTGAGTGCCACATTCTCTCTTCCTTTCTGAGAAGAAAGGGAATGCTAAACTAAATTTTCCTGGCTTATGTGTACTGTATATAGAGGAAAACCAAGTCTGACTTACACAACTTTATTCAGACCAGAAAAGACACCTAAACAAAATCCAAGCACAGACTCTGAGGGTTTACCCTAGAAGGAAAGTTTGGATTCAGATACAAATAATCACATAACTTTCAGGTATGTGATTCCATGGTTCAAACTATTTATATGCAGTTCCCATCTCAGAATTCTGGACTATAAAAAGTTCAGGATCAGACATCAGTGACACTGAAATTTCCCTAGACAAGGTCATTACAATACTTATATTTGTGAACATTTACCTGTAGCCACTTGCAGTTTCCCTATGCTATATCTTGCTTAAGAAGTGTGCTGGTACATAGATTTACAAATGTGAGTTATTTAATCCAAAGCAGAAGTTCCACTGACCTACAAAATCTGACCTACAAAATTCTTGTCAGAGCTAGGCTCTGGAAAAAAAAAAAAGCAGAAGTGATTGTTTATTTCTACATAGATACATATAAATAGAAAGAAATAAAGCTGATCTTCTCATTTATGCTAGCACTGAAGTTCTTGATTATTTAGGTATCTACTCTATTGATTAAGTAAACAACATTTTACATACAGATTCTCCTTTACTTCTTCAATTGGATTATTCTTCCTGCTTATTTGTTCTAAGTAAAGACTGCAGTCTCAAAGCTTACTATGTACACCTCCAATTCTTCACCTCCAGTTTTCTCTTCTTGAAAGAAAGTTCCAAACTTAAGATAAAAATCTGTCACCCATATCAAAATTTAAATGAAATACCCTTTCCCTAACATCTTAGCTATCTCCCAATATGTGTTACAGAAGAACACTTGCCCTTCTTTAGTCTGCATTGTTATAGTTCCACTCTTAAAAGAAGTTATGAGGTTTTCTGTCCATTTTTTTCATGTTATTTACTTGTACATAACTGGTGTAAAAATATTCACATAAAAATCTTTTTTCCCGTCATTTTAATTGATATGAATGGAGACACAGTGTTTAAAAATAACACAGTGCTTTGTTCCCTAGAGTGAGCTGCTGTCTCATTAGGGTTTGCTTTTCACTGTGCTTCTGTGAACACATTTCAGTCTTGTTAGGAACTAGGAGGTCAAGATAAGGAGGATCCATTGGCTTTTTCTACATGTCCAGCCGAGTATAACACTTTCACCAAATACCTTAGAAGTCTAAGATAAACACCTGGTAAAATGAAAGAAGAAAAACATCATTGAAAGACAAAGTGATATTTCAAAAGTCAGAGCCTGCTATAGAACTGAGAGATTAAGGTTGGTGACTGCTGTTCAGACTGTACTGTCTCAGATCATGGTACTAAATTTCACTTAAGGAGATGGGTTGCATGGAAAAAGTTGTTTATAATTGGATTTCATTTACTGTCTATATGAATTGAAAAGGAAGTTTGTAAGAGAAGTTGTGGTTATCCTTCACATGTCTCTGCATAGTCTGCTATAATAGGACCTGCTTTGATCAGGAAAGTGAACTGGAGGACTTTTGCTAATGACCTTCCAATCCTTTACACTCTGCTGTGAATCTACAGAAATTCCAGTTTCTACTTATGAACTGAAAGTACTTCTAGGAACATTATAAGCCTGTCAGCCTAACTTTGGTGCCAGATAAGGCTATGGAGCAGATCATCTTGAGGAAGATCATATGGGATGTGTGGGACAACTGGGGGATCAGACATAGCCAACATGTGTTCATGAAGGGCAGGTCCTGCTTAACAACCTAATCTCCTTCTATGATCATGTGACCTGCCTGGTGGATGAGGGAAATGCTGTTGATGTAGTCTACCTAGACTTCAGCAAAGCCTTTGACACTGTCTCTCACAGAAGTCTCTTGGAGAAGCTGGAAACTCGTGGCTTGGACAGCTACTCCCTGCTAGGTAAAGAACTGGATGGATGGGGCCAGACAGTGGTGGTGAATGGAGTTAAGTTCAGCTGGTGATCAGTCATGACTGGTGTTCCCCAGGGATTGGTATTGGTGCCTATCCTGTTCAGTATCTTTATCAATGACCTGAATGAAGAAATAGAGTTCAACCCTCAGTAAATTTGCAGATGACACCAAGTTGGGAACCTGCCTACGGATAGGAAGGCCCTACAGAGCCCCACTGTATTTAGCCCTGGTGAGGCCACACCTAGA
The DNA here is from genome assembly GCA_035772895.1 of Perdix hodgsoniae. Classification (NCBI taxonomy): domain Eukaryota; kingdom Metazoa; phylum Chordata; class Aves; order Galliformes; family Phasianidae; genus Perdix; species Perdix hodgsoniae. Next base: position 7,551,245 of record JAPSGF010000004.1, on the reverse strand, counting down.
GTACTTGGGCATCTCACTACAAGAAAGACATCAAGAGCCTGGAGCATGTCCAGAGAAGGGCAATTAAGCTATTAAGGGGTCTGGAGAGCAAGCCTTTTGAGGATTGGCTGAGGAAACTGGGGTTATTTAGTCTGGAGAGAAGGATTCCCAGGGGAGACCTTATCACTCTCTACAGCTACTTGAAGGAAGGTTGTGGTGAGGTGGGGGTTGGCTTCTTCTCCCATGTTATTAGTAATAGAACTAGAGAGAATGGCCTCAAGTTGCACCAGGGAGACTTGGGTTAGACATTAGGAAATACTACTTCTCTGAAAGAGTGGTCAGGTGCTGGAATGGGCTGCCCAGGGTGGTGGTGGAGTCACTGTTCCTGGAGATGTTAAAGAAACATTTAGATGTTGTACTGAGGGACACGGTTTCGTAGGAAATATTGGTGACATGTGGATGGTTGGACTGGATGATCTTGGAGGTCTTTTCTAGACTTAGTGATTCTATGATTCTACCTTTCTCAAAGGGTATGCTCAGAAATGCTTTCCACTTTACCTCTGATTTGCATCATCTAATCAAATTAGATACAGATGAAGGTATGCATATTAATTCATATTAACTCATATTAGCTCCTTCTGAATATAATAAAAATTGTCTGAAGATGAATGCTAACAACCAGTATCAATTAAATGTTGAGGAATCATCAAATTTGGCATGTCAGAATTTGCTGCAAAGCTCATTTTTCACAAAGCAGGTAGACATCATCTCACAACAAAGCCTCAGCCTTCCTTGTAATTCTGTCACCCTCTTTTCATGCAGTATTTTAATGTCTGAATTATACCACATCTATCTTGTGAATAAAACCAGCTGCTGACCATAATTCATGCATAGTCATGAGAGAAAATGATGTTGGAAACTGTGTGTCATCTGTTTGCTTCTAAGAGAAGTTTCTAATGTTGTTATTTTCAAGAGAATTCTTATGCTTGTGAGCTAATAAAAAACTATATCCAACACAATGTTTGAGACAAAACAGTGGCTGGAAATATCCACTGAGACTGTGCTGACGTTCATACTTGAAAGAACTGTTGGATTTTAAGATATTGTCAGAATTATAGTGGGTGTTTCTGTACCCTCTGGAAAACAACTTACGTTTTTACATAAATTTTCACCTTCAGAGACATGAAATGATACCTATACTGTGTTGTGCAACAGCCTTTTGGGCTGCCTTTTTCTCCTGTTTTCCTCACTAAGTGACTCAGTTCTTATAAATGAATGAGAGCTCATACGAGTAAAGTTCTCTGCTGGCAACAAAAAATGTTGGACTAAAAATGCAGCAGTATCTTTAATTCATAATCACACACCAAGGTCCTTTAGTCATCTTTTTGCCCTCTGAGGACTGTGGAAAACACCTGAGCACAATTTAAACTTAGTACATGCACACAATGTAAATAGTTTGCAGACTTCCCTTTCTTCTTAACTTCATGACAATGTGGTCCAAATGTGCATTCAATAATAACTGAATACTTAACTCTAAAAATTGCTCTACTTGCCTAATTTTCAATTGTTGATCGTAGAATCACTCAGGTTGGAAAAGACCTTAAAGATCATCGAGTCCAACTACAACCTAATCATACTACCCTAACAAACTCTGCTAAATCATGTTCCTGAGCACCACATCCAAATGGTTTTTAAACACATCCAGTGATGGTGACTCAACCACTTCCCTGGGAAACTTATTCCAGTGCTTAACAACCCTTTCTGTAAAGAAGTGTTTCCTGATATCCAACCTAAACTTACCCTAATGTAACTTAAGGCCATTTCCTCTCATCCTGTCAGCTGTCACCAGTGAGAAGAGACCAACCCCACTCTCGCTGTAAGAACCTTTCAGATATTGAAAGAGAACAATAAGGTCTCCCCTCAGCCTCTTTTTCCCCAGACTAAACAGCCCCAGTTCCTTCAGTCTCTCCTCGTAAGGCATATTCTCCAAACCCTTCACAAGCCTTGTTGCCCTTCTTTGAGCAATATATCACATATCACATACATATAATATCATACATAACATATCACATACATATGTTATATCATTTATATTTCAGTCCTCCTTGAACATGGATAGAGCTAAGTATAAAACTGTCAAGTCTCCCTGTGATAAGCTTCTTAATGGTAATGCAATCTGCATTTTAAAATGACTAGAACAGTGAGCAGTGTTTCAGTACAAACTAAATTCAATTTTAATATCACATGCTAAATAAATAAATAAAACACGTTTTTGTTTTGTTTTGTTTCATTTCTAAAAGTAATAATCTCTGTCCAGATAACTACATGAGCAATAGCACTAAACTATCACTTGTGACAGTATCTCAGGATTTCAGCCTCCCTTAGTCATATATTCCCACACAATACTCTATTTTGGGCCACATAGGCATATAAAAATTACATTAAAGATGACAGTAAGCAAGGTACACTGTACAAGCGAATGATTGACTTTCTAAACTGTGTTTATATATTTTAAGACAAATGTGTTGGACTTGTTGCAGTTGGACTTGATGATCTTTAAGGTCTTTTCCAACCTGAGCAATTCTATGATTCTGTAGATTTGTATATATCTTCTGGAATACTTTTTGGATTTATTTGCAATGCTGTTATTACTTCAGATCCAGGAATAGTTTTATCATTAAAAGAGATTACAGAAGATAAAGCTAAGTCATACTGTCAGGGATCTGTATTGCCACCAATTCTTTTAATATCGAATAATTTATTAATTTAAGGTCGTATTTAATTGCACAATAAATGAGAAAAAGAAATGGTAAAAGCATAAATAAGCCCTATCTGTTCTGTGAACTAAATATCCTGAAGGCAATTTAACCACATGCTTTGCGTCAAGTAGTGAAGTGATGAATCATGCTTTCCTTAAACGTGTACTTTGGAAGAAAAGTTTCATGGAAATTTCAAAGGTACCGTAGGCTTATAGGAAACTGACGATTGAAGAGCCCTGTCTTAGACTTCTTGAATGACACTTAAAAGATCTCAAAGAGCTCATCTGTGTCAAAGATACTAGAGACAATAAACTGTTGAAGCTCCACTCCAGATGCTTCATTCACGAAGGGACAGATTGAGCACCAGGGGCAGCATTAGCAATAAATAGTTCTGTCATTCCAGTTAAGCACTGGAAGGCATTATATGTTTAAAGGAGGCAAAATTCCCCTCACATCCTTGCTCATTCTTGCTGGCAAATCAGTTGGTTGTTTTTTTTTTAATGTTTTCCATTAATAATAGAGCGGGGGAGCATGGATCTGCTTGTCATTCTTCTTTCTTTTTCTTTGCAGCAAGCAAGAATGTTTAAGAAACATTACTTTTTCTCTGATGACTAATGTATCTGTATACTTTGTGCAAAATGGCATCTGTCAATTGCATCAGCCTTCATATGCTTATTTCCAAATGAGAAGTTATGTACCAGAGCACAATTACTGGGTGTGACTACAAAACTGAGACATGTTCCTTGCAGTCTGCAAGAAAAATGGCATTGTGGCATTGTGAGACCGCAGATATTAAACATAGGCAGCAGTTATTAAATATCCAAGGGAAACAAGATATTAAAATAGAGTGTATACATTTTTTTTCAAAGAGTTACATAGAATTCTAATTAGGCAGCTACTATCAGGGTGGGATTGTGTGGTAAGGAGCCATTTGACCATCTCTGGGGAGAGGTAGGAATGTTATTAAGCCATTTTTTAATGTGATCAGTGCCTTTTATAACTTCAATTGGGAGCTACTTCCATTGGGAGAGAGAAAATTCAAGATATTTCAGTGATTTGGAAAAGATTTAATGAACTTAGAAGTCAGAGAGATTATAAAGTTATAGCTGGAAAAGATGTTGTATATGGAAAATAGATTATGTGAACTGCTTTAACTGGAAACTTTCATATTGGGATTACCACAGATTTTTGAGATTTGGAGTCTCTTCTCTTACAAGCAACATATAATATCTCAGTTTTTCTTGAGCTCTCATTCTTTTTCAGTAGTTTCTCAAGCACATTTTCCTTCCTTGTGTTCCTCCGTTCCTCATCACTATTTTCATCTCTGCCCAACAGGCAGCAAGAGCACCTCCTTGTCCTCACCAGACTCAGAATGGTATTTCCAGTATCAGAAAGTTTTCCTCCTTCCTATGTTCAGGCTTCTTTTCTGGTTGCAACAACACAATGTAATAGTGCTCCTGCTTTGTTCCTTCATGGGGATCAGGGTGGTTGTTTTGCACAGCAGTGAACTTCATGGGGTCTCTCTATACAAAGGATAGTGTCCAGTGTTTACCCATAGATGAAATGAGGGGGCCAGCTAAATTTATGAGAAAAACTATGTTAGGGACTATGGTAGAACTTTTTCTATTGTTATGGGAGATCTTTTAGCCTACATTTAATTTTTATATTTTAAGAAACGTTGTGAGTCTAGAAGAATATGAGTCTACAAGTCTTACAAGGTGGCATTGCTTAGTCTAGAGAACAGGAGGCTCAGCTGAGACCATATCACTTTCTACACCTACCTGAAAAGAGGTTGTGGCAAGATGAGGGTCAGCCTCTTCTCTTTGAAGAATCGCAGAATTGTAGGGGTTGGAAGGAACCTCTACAGATCATCGAGTCCAGCTCCCCTCCAAAGCAGAGACCCTACAGCTGGCTTCACGGATAGGTGTCCAGGCAGGTCTTGAATATCACCAGAGAAGGAGAATCCACAACCTCTCTGGCAGCCCATTCCAGTGCTCAGTCACCCTTACCGTGAAAAAATTCCTTCAAATACTGGTGTGGAACTTCCTATGCTCAAGTTTATGGCTATTTCCCGTTGTCCTGTCCCCACAGATCACTGAAAAGAGAATGACCATTTCCCTTTGACTATCACACTACAGATAATTATAAACATTAATCAGGTCCCCTCTGAATCTTCTTTTCTCAAACTGAGTAGACCCAGTTTGCTCTTGCTTAACTAGAGGTAGGACTAGAGGTCTTGGACTCAAGTTGTGCCAGGGAAGGTTCAGGTTGGAAATTTGGAAAAATTTATCCTCTGAAAAAGTCATCAGACACTGGAACAAGCTGCCCAGGGAAGTGGTTGATTCACCATCCCTGGCACTGTTCAAGGAATGTTTAGATGTTGTATTAAGGAACGCGATTTAGTGGGGTAATATTGGTGGTATGTGGATGGTTGGATTCAGTGATCTGGGAGGTCATTTCTAACCTTGGTGCTTCTATGAATCTTTATCACGTGAAAAATAGTGGAAACTTCAGAAAACTATGGAAACTTCAGTGGAAACTATGTCTTGGTAACTATGTAACTCTGTCTTTGGGTTAGAAACCAATGGAATTTTTAAATGTCTTTCCGTCTTGTCACAACTTGAACTAGAAATATGTATTTACTTTGCTACACGGTAAAGTGCACTCTTTACTACCTGAAATGCTCACGGTGGGCTTGTAGTTTCTTTTTCTGTAAAGATTTCATACATCTTGTATTGTGTCTACTGTTGTATTTTACGTACTACTGAGAAAAAGATTATTTCCAAAAGTAGCTGATGTTATTAGATTATAAAAAATCTTAGAGTTTTTTATTTTGTTCTGTTTATAGGAACTTTTAAAAATTGGAAAATATTTATACCATCAGTGCTTTTTGAGACAGTGTGAAGATTTCCAAAAAATAAGCACCTAAAAAGCTTTAGAAGATAATATTTTACTCAGACAACGGAGGATTGGAAATGCATTTTTACTCTTATTACTGATAAAGAAAGATATAATTAAATTTTCAGTTTCATTTCTGTAAAATGTGCTTCAATAGAATTTAGATAAATTAAGTTATTCATGATGAATACAGTAGTCTGAGGACAATAACTTACTATCAGATGTTTTTAGGGTTTAAGGATAAACATATGTATAAGGTGTTCTTTGAGGACAGATTAAGAGTCATCAGCAGTCAACAATATATGAGAAAAATATACTGTAGAGGTTCAAACACTTTAGCAACTTATATTATTTCTTTGTGTATGGGAACTGTTAGATTATGGCCTGAACCAGTGATTGAGCACCTGATGAAGAGGCATGGCAGTCCTGGGAGCACAGGTGGGAGCAATTCATCTGTACAACCAGAACAGTTGGATCCTGGGCCCACCCCTCCCTAACCACATTTAAGGGCTGGCAGCCACGAGTGTAGTATTTTTACTTGGAGTTTCTCCAGGGAATTTTTCAGGGAGCCTTGATCTTCAGAATAGGGTAAGTAATTCATTCCTTATTACCAGATTGTGACTAATACCTTTCTTGGGTATTCTGAAAACTAATCTACTACTTTTCATTTACTTCTGATCTAGTATTAAAAACTATTTTCAGTGTGTTCATAAATATAGAGAAATCTTATGAGATTTAATGGGCTCCAATTAGTAATCAGTGTTCCACTACTTAATGCAAAATGGAAACCAGCGGTTTCTGTTTCTTAGTTTTGTAACACAGTGTTACAGCTTAAACACCACCAGTTCTCTGGCAAAAAAAAAAAAAAAAAAAAAAGTCTCTTGTTGATGATTTCATATTAGCTGGGAGTAAACTTGAAAATTGGATTAGTACTATCTTTAGGTAGGGTAAAATGCAATGCAATACTGTTGATTGTGGACTACTGGGATATATGCTTCAGGAGAAACAAACTACCATCAGTCTCAGCTCCACTAAAAGTAAGTGTATTCCAATGGACTTGAAATCACAAAGTAATTTTTAGTGTTTTGAAACAAAGATAATCCAAAGTTCAATATGTGAAACTGAGAGGTACACTCAAATCTTCCAGTCTTCGTCCCCTCCCTCCCCCGCTTATTAATCTGCAGTCTGCCAGTATTTCAGTATAATACAATATGCAATGCTCATTCTGTCACTCAAAATCACTGTTGGGAATACCTGGGCTCACTTTCAGGTATTCAATCTTTAAGGAGAAGAAAAAAAACTTGCTTTACACTGAACTTTTTCAGATCTCCTGTACTGCTGTGCCTGTTAACATCAAAAGCTTTGAATGACTTTTATCCCAAGGTACTTGACCTCAGTGTCTCTATTCATTTTGAAATAGTATAAAAATTCTACAAGAGTAGTATGCTAGAGGTGTACTGCAAATGTAATGTAACCAATGCAATACAAATAGCTCTCTAAACTATTTTCAATTGAACTATTTCTTGTTCTTTTCAAATATAAAAGAAACGCATAAAATATTAAGTGCTTAAAGCATTACTATTCTCTGCATAGTTCTAAATGTGAGGAAGGAAAAACTTTCAAAGAGACTGAGTGAAATAGTTCATTTTGATCAAGATATTCAAGTAAACCATTTGTGTTAGGTTTCCTCTGTTTTGTGTTGTTGTTGTTCCTTATGCTCACTCACTACATTTTACTTCAGATTAGATTTTAACGTTTTTTTTGGTGATGCAGCTTAGAAAGCCCAGGAAATGGAAGGCAGTGGACGTAAAGCATTCTTTTACTGGCTGCAAGTGTGGAACAAAGACTCTGAAGAGGTAAAAACATGGAATGTCAGGATGTGCTGGGAGATCCTGCTTTCTGTGGAAAATCCTCATCATTTGAATACCCCTGAAAATGTTAGGTCATGTTCTCCAACAGTAATAGATGTAAAATGAAGAAAAAATACAGTGTTCAAATAAAAAACTATGTGATTAAACATATTTTCTGCAGTTAATGCAAGCTTAGATAGATAAAGCTCCATGCTATCCTCCCTGACAAAGACCATTTCCTCATCTGTTACAGGTGTTTGTATGTTGAAGTATGTAAGATAAATAATTGTGTGATTTGAGTCAAGAGTAGTAACACAGTGCAGAAAGGCTCTTTCTAACCACTGAGCTATTTTTGCACAAATAAGCACTGCTCTTGCCCAGCATGCTCTGAATCTATTCTGGATCTAGCAGCGAGGGTAGCATGGCTTACCAGAGAGTATTTTCCCCAAGAGTGGGATTTGCACAGAAGAGACGCCAGTCTGGCTCTGGCAAAGCCCTGTCTGTCTCTGTGTTTGTTTTCAGACCCAGAGCATTAATAAAATTTGAAAGACAGACATGAATGTTTCTTTCATCTTCCTACTTGAAACAGAAAGGTGCCAAACTTACAGGGAATTCATTTTACCATGTCTGGTTATATATCGTGAAGGAAAGGCATAGAGCAGTGAAAGCACCCTTAATTCTTTCTTTCACAAAATGATAATCAAGCTTGCTGTTTTGAGAGAGGAACTCTCTAAATAATTAATATTCTTAATGTTTCAAAATAAGAGTATTCCCTCCACATCAGGGAGAATTAGAATGATTGTTATTATCAGTAATAATTTTATTATCTGGAAAATAAAGATGAGATTAAAATAATATTTACTATAGCACTAGGAAAATCCTTCAAAGCAGAGCCATACAGAACATTCCTGTTGTGTAAAGCACAATTAAAAAAAATGAGAGAGGCTGTTTCAGACTAACACTAGCAATATATAGGCAATTGTTAAGACTTCTGGAGTACACTACAGATATATTGCTTGGAAATGGGGGGGGAGCCAGAGTAGTTAACAAGGAATGAACAGCCAAAACTTCATTAGATATAGAGTCATTAAATGTTTAACAAATACTTCTGATTTGTACTCATAAAAATAATATATTAGAGTGCATATGAATGTTGAAATACATTTTGTTATGTTAAAGCTTTAATTGCCTATATGGGTGATGGAGGAGTATTGTAAGCTGAAACATCCAAGCTACTTGGAGTAGCAAAATTATTAGCTGAGGAGACAGCAAGCTTTCTGTTGTGTTTTTTTTTCTGTTTGTTTGTGAAGTCTGTAGTATTGTGAATTTTCCTGGCCAGAAGTAGCATCCTATTTGGTAGTGATGATCCAGTGTGACACCTGATTCTTATTTTTTTTTTTCCACCTGGACCATTGCTTTTCCTTATGAAGGGAAACAGACAACAGGTTCCCAGGTGTCCAGCAGGCTCCTGGGTATCTGACAGGCTCCCAGATATCCAGCACTCCCCAGACAGCTACATGCCAGTGTGTGACAGCTGCCCTCTGAGGAACCACAGTCTGCATGGGCAGCAATTGCTGCTATGGGACTTTCTTACTGAGGAAACCAGCTCTTACAGGCACTGGAGCTGGAATAGTTAATGTGTTAGTTTTATTCATGTGTCAATCTGTCTGTAGACCTGTTGGTCTGGCCACTAAGCCTTTAAAAGTACAGAGAACTAAAAATAGCTCAAAGAATTTGAGAGGAAGTACAAAATGAATACCAGTCAGAACAGTCTTGCCAAATGAATTTCTTATCATTGGTGTGGATTTCACATGCAGTGGATAAAGGCATGATAGCAGCATAATATAAACTAAAGGAACATTCAACTTGACACTGCACTGCAGTCTGATTAATAAATGAGAAGGAGACACAGCATCTATGAAGTATAAGTTAAGTGGATTAAAATTTATACAATTAACTGATGATAAAATGTCATTCTCAAGGGGCATTGTCATGAAATAGATGTATTTCTAGCATTTGCAGAACCTGATAGAAGACTAAAAACTCTCAGTACCTCAGTGATGAATGCATAAATACAATCCAGCAATATTTGCAGATTACACAGAGCTGACAAAGTGGTAAATACTGATAAGGAGAAAGCAACCAGAAAATGCTCTGAATTGCTGGGCAAATGAAACCTGCTTGAGCACAACATTTCAATATAGTAAGCGCAACATAATAGACTTACTACAGGGACTGCATTCTGTGCCCTAAAAAGCAGTATGCTGTTAAAATGAAGCAATGCTTCTACAAAATTAGGATAGTAACAAGATGACAATAGAGTAATGCATCTCCTAGTTTCCATAAATTTAGAAGGCTGGTGGAAACTCGAGACTGTTGAGGACAGTGTAGAAAAATTACTGGAAGGCTGAAGAAAGTATTTGTTTCCTGTGAATATGTAAAAACAAATATAAAATAGGGCAAACTACCAATCAATAAGCAACACTTCAATCTATGGAAGGAAGGCATTTAAAAAAAAAAGTAAAAACCAGGCAAATGCATACAAATTAACCATAATTTCCTGTGACGGTGATTAAATCATAAAAATCAATTAGAAAGGGTAATGCTGTTGCTTCTGTCTCTTGTGATCTTTAGAAAAGACTGCCTTTTCTTTAAGAAGAAAAGCTCTAGCTAAATATAGTGGGATGAACTCAGTACAGGGTACCGTTGTGATGTTCACCAACCTAGTTTAAAAAGCAGCAGCTGAAATGCATTTGGACATTGGATAAGCACGGTGAAACTTGTTCAGTTTTCCTAGAATAATAAAAAGAATGAAGGGCAGACCAACATGTAGTGTCTAGGAGGAAATCACCTGGAATTGCACTGAGCCAATTACAGACTAAGGAAATCAGCACTGCTATGCCTAAACATTAGATACTCAGTTCCAGAAGTAGAATTGATTTACAATGCCTGTTTAGTTGTCCTAACCCCCTATATTCAGACTGTAGGGCACTGGCCTCTTAAAATCCAAAGGGGGTGAAGAAGATAAGAATCTGACTCATGCACAAAACCCTAATGGAAGAAAGGTGAGCTGAGTTTGGAATCATGAAGAAGTTTAGTATGTACAAGTTTTGTATGCCAAAAAGAACTTCTGGTTGTAGAGTGCTTAGCTCAGTTAGATCTTAATGTAGATCATTCTGCATGATATTGATTCTTCTAGCCATTTAGTGCAGAATTTTACCATCTCTTTGTGGTACATCTCAACCTCTCTCCCACCCTTTCAGGCAGGCAGAAAGTGCAGCTTTTTCTTCAATACTGTTTAGATTAGTTCTTAATGCCTGGACTGCTGCTAAAGCCTCTGTCCACTATTTCATTTATTACTGCAAGGACAGCTGTCCCTTGAAAATGCCTGTACAGAAATACTTCTTCCCAGGACAATCTGATTATGCCTTGTTATTGTATATTATGTTTATCATCTTTGCTTATCCTGTGAGCCAAAAAAGATAAAGTTGAAAATGTGGAAGCAGAAAATATGCAGGGATTTTTGGCCACTCAAAAAATATTAGAATCACTCAAAATGGTCTTCTACTGGCATGCTAGCTGACATGCCAATGTGTATTTTTTTTATCCCTACCTTTCATCATGTAAAACCCTTTTTTTTTTCCCCCTTACTAGAAATATATGCCTGAGTGATATTACAACTGAACTTCTTTGCTCTTCATACATATCTGAATCATTTAATTCATTTAGCCTCACAGTGGGTCCCAGATTTATTTGAGAAAAGCTATATACAACTTTTACTGTGTACAAAAAACTATTCAGAGATTACTTAGAAAAATGAATGGTCATATTTATTTCCATTTTCTATTCCTGATGAAGTTAAATGTGCATTGATCCTAGTAAGACTCAGAAAATTGCAAACTAACAAGGAAAACTACTGCAAGGCTGACATTATTGTTACTTTTAAAGTTTTTAGATCCCCTCTGTGACAACAGCAAACATTTTGGCTGCAGTCATGTTAGTCAAAATCTAAGCAGATGTTACATTCTGTACCACGGCCAACAATTGTATTTCCCAGCATCTGAGTCAGATGCTATGCTGAGGTGGTTAACAGTTTTTAAGCAGAGTTGTAACTTCTTAATCAGATATTGCCAAAACAGAAAATCCATTGGGAATGAGATGTTGGAACATCTATTCATTTGTGGTCATTACTTGAAGTAAATTGTTACATTAAATTAAAATTCATTTAAAATCTATTTAAAATAACCCCAGTTACCTAGCTCCAAAATAATCAGATTAGTTTAAAACCACAAAATTTAGCTGTTCCATTAAATTGGCTGGGCCACTCTGGAAACTGCATGTGCCACTTGCAATAATACGAAAGTAAATATACTATCAGGAGTAGTGTCTGTGTTGATTAAAATACTAGAGAAAGAATGTGTAATTATTGTAATGAAATCATTTTAACTGACAAAAACTCAACCAAGCCAATTTTTTAAAAGATAGTAAAAAAAGAAAATGAAGATGTTTGTAGCATTCATGGATTACCAAATACAGTAATGCTTTCAGAGACTCAACTGATTAAGAAAAGCAATAAAGACCTTAGCTGGGCCTGAAAACACATATAAAACCAGTTTGACATTTCAAACACTCAGGAAGGTTATTGCTTGAAGATATGCACTTTGACTGCATGGACAGAATACAGTGTATACACATTTATTTCTGTATTCGTGTATTATTATCGGCTGAGGGAGCTGGGATTATTCAGTCTAGAGAAGAGGAGGCTCAGGGGACACATTATTGCTCTCTATAGCTACCTGAAGGGAGGTTGTGGTGAGCTGGGGTTTGGACTTTTCTCTCATCTAACTAGTGATAGGACTAGAGGGAATGGCCTCAAGTTGCACCAGGGGAGATTCAGTTTGGACATTAGGAAATACTACTTCACCAAGTGAGTGGATTGGAATGGGCTGCCCAGGGAGGTGGTGGTGTCATTGACCATGAAGGTGTTCAAAGAACATTTAGGCATTGTGTTGAGGTTTAGTGAGAACTACTGATGATCAGTTGGTTAGACTGGATGACCTTGTCTTTTCCAACCTTGGTGATTCTGTGATTCTTGTTTATCCAAGGGAAGGACTTGGGAAATTCAGTAATGTAATGAAAAATAAATTGGGGAAAATCAAGAAATACAGCAACTCTTTTTTGTTACTTCATAAAAACTGCTGTATCCTTCCCTCTTACTAAAAGTACAAGTGTTCCTCAGATTCTGGAAAGGTATATAGAAAAGTTCACCTCATCTTGACACAGATCTGGCTCTGCTCCAGGATCTTATCTGACACTGCAACACTGTTATTCTGCTTTTCTTTCCTTCAGAGGGTACTTTGTTTTTTCTATGCGACTACTGTGTGTTAGGATTATATGATTCAGAAACAGTGGAAATGTGTCATGGGTGTTTCATAACTAGCTTGTGACAGAGTCAGGAAAATCATACTGAAAAAGAGAACACTTTAATCTTGAAGAAAAGTAGAGAAGCAATGGATTTCAATTCTCAGTGCTTCAGCACCCAACAGAGCATTAAAACAAAGGAGCGAACTTGAAGGCATTGTGGGATTAGCTGGCAAGCCAGAAAGTGGGTTAAGGCAAGGAGAAATCACAGAAACCTTGCAAAACCACAACAAGTGCTTAGGCAGTGAATTACACACTCACTTACAGAAAAAGAAGTACATAGTATACGCGAGGAAAGAAAACCAGAGTATGTTCTCTGCAGCCTTGTAGCGGGCCTTTCACTGGAGGCCCACTATGGAGTTGAAGGTGCAGCCCTCCAACATTCAGCCTGTTAGTACTTCTCTGCAATGGCCAGGTCAAACCTCATCTTCTGTGCTAATTACAGCTGATCAAGAAGTAATTTTCTCTTCTCTCTCCATTGTGTCTATGTTTCTTGTATCTAGTATCAAAACAAACCTGTTTAGTGGCATCCACATTAAAGTAACAGATATCAGCTTTCCTTTAGTTGCTGCTATTGGCTGGTAGTCACTTTGCAAAATGCTGCCATGGTTTCACTGTCAGAGGATGAAACTTGTTGATTATTTGAAAGATTCTTCTATTTTTCAGTAAACAAGTTCTGTTAAAATGTTTGGCAAGCATAAGCCAGAAATAGAAGTATGGTCTTTACAATTTGTCATAACAGTTCCAGGAGAATTAAAAACAAAAAAAATGAAAGCTGTCAGGCAGGAGTGTTCTGTGTGCCAGGAAAGCCAGGAGGCTTGGAATAGCTTCAGTTTTTTTTTAAGGAGTTATTTGAACTCAAATGTGCTGTTTTAATCCATTTAGCAAATCTAAGTAGGTTTACAAATTAAGTAATGATAGAACTTTAAAGTGATTTTGTTTATTGAAGCAAAAATTTCATGGAAAAAGAAATCCTAATTAGCTGACCTCTTGAGGAAAAAAGTGGGGGAAAGGAAAAAGTAAATAGTATTATAATGCAAGCTGCTGATGACTGCAATCCAAGATTCTCTTGGATCTGTGTGGATTAGACTCTTAACCCAATAAACACATCAGAACTGTGCTTTTGGCTCAGGAGATGGAGAAGTTAGGCTCCTCAAAATAGTAAGGACAGTGAATGCACTACTCAGGGCTGTAGTCTGCACAGTATGTCAGAGGTGAACCATACAAGGTTATGGATTTGTCAGACTGTAGAAGGTTAGAGAGAATGAAAAGTGGGACCGGTGAATGAGATAGCATCTGGAAAAGCAGCTGAAGGTCAGAGTAACTCCAGAGGGAAAGAGGCTGTCAACAGTGAAGAACAGAACTCCTTCCTAAACTGTGCTGTTTTTCACACTGTTGAGATGTCTGTAGATCATGATTAATACATTCCCCCTGTGCTTGTGAAAAATCAAGTGCCAGAATGCTGGGCTATGACAAGTTGAGTTCATTTATGCTTGCAGAGAAAATACAAAATTCTGAGCTTTGTGCCAGATCACTGCTTACATGTAGAAGTGTGAATGACTGCTAGGTAAATTTATATATTAAAAAATCTTCCCAAAGTCTGTTGTGCCCAAGTCAGTACTGGCTAAGTGATCTCCCTGTTCTTATCTGACTTTCTTAATCTTTTTTTCTCCCCATCCTACTGAGGACGGGGAAAGTGAGAAAGTGTTGGTGTGCACTGGGCAGGCAGCTAACACTAATTCGGCACACAGAAACCCAAACGAGAGCTTTTTCATGCTTCCTTGACATACTCTGTTTATGATCTTTATGCTTAATAATGCTAGTCAAAATGTATCAGGCTTCTATTTTTGAATTTGCACTGTGAAGACAACAAGCTCATTTTCTCTCCTTTTAATCATTCACTCAAACATAATGTAACACCCCCTTTTCTTGAGATAACAGTCTCTCCAGAAATCAAATTACATTCATTTTTTACTAATTACACTTCTAAGCTTGGCAGCCTGATAAGACCATTGTGTTTGTTATTCTATTGGCTGTTAACTCTATCAAAAGCAACAAGTATCAGTTCCTGTAATGGGTGACATGGACTGTAATTAGCCTCAGTTGTTCAGCTTTAGTTTTCCATCTTGAAGCTATTAGAAACATGATAATTTTACCACAGCAGGTAAATAATAATCTGAAACCCTATTTCACAGCAATTACAAGGAAACCAAGATAAATGTGTGAGTTACAAACAAATGTAGAATGCATAATATTTTTATTAACTGTTTACACATACTATAGGTCTGGACTTCATAATTGTCAAACACATTAAGCTCAGTCCAAGTCATACAACAAGAGAATGTATTTTGATGAGAGGACAGGTAGATCTGCAATGTTTCCAGATCCACATATACAAGATCCATTAAAATATTTTCATTCTTAGTACAATAAGGATGAAACATCTCACTCTTAATATCTGATTGAGGCAAGCACACACAGATGAGACAAAATCTGATTGGGAACTGCTGGAAGAAAGTAAAAAAAAAAAAAGTGTCAATTTAACCAGTCTGATGACAGCTCTGAAAATGTGTTAGGAAATATTAAGGTGACTCCATATTTACTCCTGTAAGAGTACAGAGTGCAGCTCTGGCAGAGTGCTGCCTTGAGAATGCAGTGTCAGTGAGGAGTACCACCATTTACCACTGGCTGTAACACCTACGACTTTCTCCTATGTAGTATTTTAGTGCTCAGCCCGCACAACCGCACCCATCTCTTCAGCTGCACAGATGCCAGGCAAATCTCCCCCGAGGGCTGTTGCATGGTTGCAGTATGCTGCAGGATCTGTCTGGGTTCTGGGATGACCAGGAGGGAAATGAGGTTCAGGAGGACGTTACACAGAGATATGAAGTTCTTTTGGGGAGTGAACCTCAATATCACCAAAATAAGAAGTATACCTCTGATATTACCCACGTCCAAGAGTACAATATCACTCAGTGTGCTAAGAAAACTTACAGGAATAAATTTCCATTTGTGATGGAAGACTCATGCAATCAATGTTTTTTCTCTGGTTAATAGTTACAAATGGAAACATTTGCCTTATGATTCAAATTCTGTGCAGGTTATTTCTGCTTCCTGAAAATGTTTCTTAAGAAGGAGTTGCAATTCGCATAACTGTAATATACATCTCTGGGTTGTTTTCAGACTGTTCTGTATGTTTGCCAGTGTTACCAAACGTGAAAATTTTTGAATGGAAATCAGATACTTTTATCTCATCCTCAATTGCTCAACACATTTTCCCATGCCTGTTAAAATGCAGTTAAAATGCAACCAGAGGCCTTGTACAAGGACTTTCCATGGCTAGTGGTGTTACTCAGCTTTCTGTACACTGGTGCCTTCAGTCAGGATTCCTGATTTAATTTATCCCCCACCACCATCATTTTTGTCAAGATCAGTTCCATAGTACCTCTATAGCAGAAACTGGGAATGGGTAAGTGAACATACACTGAGGTCTGCCCTTAACCTCTTCTTCTGTCACAGTAACTGTAGTGAGGCACAAATGTAGCTCATTCTTACAGCTTTCCTTGAAAGGATGGACCCTTCAGTGTGATTCTTTAATTAGAAACTACTGTATTCACTAAACATGTTACTTAACTAGGACTACAGTGCAACAGATCTTTTCTTTTAAGAAAAATATATTGAGAAGATGCTCATAAAATTCATATCAATGAAATTTGGATAGAAATCTCATGAACTTCAGCTGAGACAGGAGATGCAAAAAGGTAACAGGGCAAAAAGAATAAAATAAAAATATGTAATAAAAAGTGATGTTTTTTTTCTTCCTACTCAGAAAATGATATACAAGGAAGGAAGAAAAAGAGCCTTAAAATATGACAGAACAAGCCAGTGAAAAATGAAAACAGATGGAGGAAATTAATAATTTCCTGTACAAATAAGACAGTGTTTTCAAGATACATAATGTGTTTACAGATGAAAACAAAGGAATATAAAGCTTCTAGAGATCATTCTTACTCTGAAATAATAAACATCACAAATTGGCTGTCTGTGCTAAATCATCTGCATAACAAACTTAGTGATTGGATTAAATTTAGCAAGTGTATTTCATGGTTTTTTATTTTTTACCATTAAGTATCTCTGAAGCATATAACAAAATTTAGCCCAAAATACTTACCACAGTAATGGCTTTTCATGCAGATACTAAGAATAGCCAACTAGATTGTTCTTTGCATAAAATTGTGTGCTTCTTTATGATAGCTATTTGCATTAATTATATTTGCATTAAACAGACAGTATTTATTTGCATTATATAGACAGTGCTGCAAGTTAAGAATACATTATATTAAAATATCTGAGACATTATTAACACATGAATAAAACATGCTTTTGGTAATGTAGAGTATACTGGCTATTTGTGGGGGAGAGTCTTAAAATTAATGCATGGAAAAATGCACTCTAAAGAAAAGAATACAGCATGGGCCAGCAGTTAATGGTGCAACTCTATTCACATTAGTGACACTGATTTCCATCATGTGAGGACTTGGAATTCAGTACTCGTTTTCCCTTTAACAGTCACCAAGGAAAGCAGATAAAGGATTTATTCTCCTGTGAAACATAAGCAGATCCAGAGCAGCTCCTATCCCGCAGCAAAGTTATACAACTCACAATGAGATTTTGGTGACAAAAGGTTGTCAAGTAGTCCAAATCTTCAGCTTTGGGGGAGACTGAACCAAGCAGAAGCTAATGTCCCTTACGGACCTCTGAGTATGCTGTGCAGAAGCCAGGAAAATCCACAAAAGTAACATATCATACAGTTCTCAGCTTTGATTTTTAAAGTCAGTGTAAATGGGCAGAATGGGGCAGTGGACAGAGACTCAGGTCAGTGGGACAGAAACTAGAGCAGGCAATTTATTCAGATTTTGGGTTTCGATTTTCACTGGAAAACTGACAAGGGATGCTCCAAGTTTGTTTTCAAGAATCGAGCACTCAGTATCAACTAAAATTAGCTTTTCTCCATTTTACTAGGACTGTACTACAGATAGGACTGCGATGAGTGTGCAGATAAGATATGTAGGGTTGCTCTTTCTATTTCTTTGTGCTTCAGTACTTCTGAATGTTAACTTATTTTGAAGAAGCTCTAGAAATTTCAAAAGAAGTGCTAGTTTAATTTCCTGACCAGAGCAAGATTACAAATAACTTGTATAGACCATAGAACATTTCACTAGTCATGCTTGACAAGCAAGACATGATCAGTTTCTTGTGCTTGGTTTCTCCTATTGTTTTGAAATGAAAATGAGGGAAGGATCGAATGTGATGATGATGTGTATATACAAAGAAAAGAAAGAGTAGACATTCAAATTTTTCAATTCAGCTAGAAACCATAGATAAACATTGTTACTAACCTCCTCGCAAGCCTGCTTGGCCTGCAACACCCCACCAGTGCCTCTCCTGTCTGCACCCCTACCCAGCACAGGGATGGGGTACCCAGCAGGTCATACCCAGCATGAACCCAGTATGTGGCTCAAGTGCCAATTTATTGCTGCGCAACACTTGCTTACGTGTGTCACATATGGTGATTGCCTCATGACCTATGACTCATAAAGCACCACCCAGATCCATCCCCTGTAGCTACCACCAACCATAGCCTGAGTACCACCCACACACATAAAAGTGAATTTTAATTTGTTATAAATTTTCTTTGCAAAAAGAAAGTACTTTGCATTGAAAAAAGGATAGATGTGACAAAAGGGATATCATGTATCCTTTGGGCCTCACACCTGTGTAGGAAGAACTGATGCACTTTTGAGGTGTAATAAGGGCCTTCCTATTTTCAGGGTTTGTAATAGAAGTTGTCAGTAATTTATTAGCCTTGAAATGGAGGTTAAGTCTAAGATTTTATAGAAATAGTTGTTTTTTGTTGTTTTTTTTTTCAAACCGTTGACCAAGTCTGGGACTAGGAGTAGATCCAGTCTCACCTAGGCTCCTTACCTTCATGTTTCAAGGAGTTTAGAAAGCAAGAGATGGTCCAGTCTGAACCTCATAACTCAACGGGTTGTGTATGCAGCTATCTCAAAACTTGTTAAGTCACTGCCCTATTTATATGTAAGCTTTGTTAAATCACTGTATTGTATCCACTGACCTACCCTCTATGCAGAAAGTAATGTGTAACTAGCCATCTCAAATCTTGTTAAATACCTGTTAAATCACTATGTATATTGTCAATAAATGTATTCTAGCTTCTCTCTTACAAGTACAGTATGCTGTAGTTTGTTTCCATCTGCTTAACTAGTAATAATGAGTAGTAATGAGCAATATGTTTAGCTGGTAAAAATGTGGCCCCTACTCATGGCATTTAAAGGCTCACTTTGCACAGCGTAAGCATCTATACAAATAATATCCAGTCAGGAAACACAAGTGACACTCAAAAATATTACTAACAAGTAAGCTGTAAATTGAGCCTTGTTTATCTGAAGAAGCTTAATTTATGGATGCATTAGAGTATTTAGCCAATATTCAAGTAAACGAAACAGAAAAGCCCATAGTTTAATCTAAAGTTAACTATTTTAAAATTATTTGAAATTGGCATGGCTTTGAAATTATTTGAAATTTGACATGGCATGACACAGCATTGGCTGTCTTCCATTTTTTTTCTCATGTACTACAGAGGCAGGTATGTTCATCAGGCATATTTTTATTGTTCATGAGAAACGTTAGATATGTTAGTAACTAACAGATTCTCAGCCTTTTTTTAACCAGTATTCAGGATAAACACTTTTATTTTCTAAATGCAATGAATTTTATGAATCTTGTCCTTTCACCCTTTTCACTTTTTCCCTTTGGTCATGATTTAGAAGAGGGTTGTTAGAGTTATGGTAGTATGGTTAGGTTGAGGTCGAACAGTACACTTTTTAAGGTCTTCTCCAACCTGAGCAATTCTATGATTCTATGATTCACTGTAGCATACTGTCTCACTCCAATTTATAGGACGGAGAGGAAGTTCTTTTAATATCTGCATACCCAGTGTAAGATTAAGAAACAACAGTTCAAATGTTGGTCCAACTAGGTTATTACAGATGTTAATTAGGGAGATGGGGAAGGGGGTGACAGATGCTATTATGAATTAGGGTAATGGGGAAGGGAAGGAAGGCGATAGAAAAGATAACAAAGAAGAAGCAAGGAGTCTTTATAGGAAGCAAGAGAGAGATAGTCACCACCATGGATCCTGGATCCAGTGTGGTTCCTAGTTCAGTCTTTGATCTTCAGTAGTGGTGGTTTATTGGGCATTGTTGTTCTGTTGACAACGGTGATGATGGCCACTTTTCAATGTTTTCAAAGTGGTTGAGTCAGCTGTCTTTGGAGTTACAGCTCAAATCCCAAAGTGGTTGAGTCAGCTCTCCTTGGAGTGGCAGCTTCTGGCTCTGCAATCTCAGCAGAAACTCCTTTGTTCCTGTCTTCCTGGCCTTACCAGCAGATAAGAGGGAGCAGGGAGGCACCAACTTATATCTTGCCTTCACAGGATACAATGGCATCATCCCCCAGTTCCCCATAGCAAGCTGGAGTTATTTAGTCACAGGCTAGATCTTCCAACACTAAACACTTTTGAGCACTCTTTTCTAGAGGCAAACAGCTAAAATTGTCCACACAGTGATGGTGATTGCCACACAGCAACATCCATCGCTCATCTCCTAGACAAGTCAGTCTTATCACAAGAAATACCTCAGGAAGCAAGCTTTGAGACAAAAAACAAAGAAGGATTCTCGCATATGCCTTAGTCACTAACAGTTTTTCTGTCATAGTGACAAAAAAGGTTTTAGTTTTCTGCATTATTTAACTGTGTGTTTCGAGGATTTTTGAGCATCAGTGGTGAAGTCACTCGGAATCAATGAGATATTCTGAAGTTTTATTGAGCTAGTAATACTGGAACTGAAAAAAGACATAAAAAAAACTGTGCATGAACAAAGCAAAGTGTAAGGATTGCAGTTATTTGTTTTCTCATCAAAATCTCCCATTTGGCCTCTTTGTTACAGGTTTAATTATATAGACTCTTAATGCATGTAATTCCTTGAGTCATGGGGTAGTTAAACTGGAAGACTGTAGACCTCTTCTCATAATGGAAGATTTAATCCAGCATTTTCATGTGTTTTAGGGTTTGGTTTTGTGTGCTAGAAACTTTCTGAAGTAGCATTGGTTAATCAAATTTAAAACCATTAGAATTCCAGGAGTTTGACTGAAAGATCATTAAAATCAGAAAGCTTATAGAGGTATACTTTAGTTTAACATCAGATGACTGTATGAAGGCTAAATGAATTTGGATACTAAAACTCTTTAATCAGAGATTTGTGCAGTTGTTTGAATCCCACTACTTCCCTGTTTGGTGATAGTGCCATCCAGGAGCAAAGATGAAGGGAAGTTAGTGTACTGAATCCAGCCATGCCATGAGCTGTTGAAAGAGACTGGTCATTGATCTAAATGTATTTGGATTTAGAGACATGAAACACATTAATGGGAATATGAGCATTACAAATCTTCTGATCTCTCTTGTCAGTCTAATCATATTTCCTGAAGTTTCAAATCACCTTGTTTCTGTCTCTTTTTAAATGCATAGCTATTAGATCACCCATTCATAAATCTTTAAAAATATCTTTTGGAAACAGTCAAATGGTTTTCAGTTCTGTGCAGATGCCTTCTGTGTTGCATAAATTACTTCTTTTTTTCACTTTCTCCTCTTCATGATCAGCACATTTGCAAAGACTGCAAAAATGCCCCAGTGCCTTAGAGAGTACAACTGAACTTAGTTTGGCTAAATTTTAATTAAGGTTTATGCTTGTTATCATAGATAGTCTCATTAAAGGTTGAATTCCATCTATTCATGATCCATTATAATCTACTTGCGATGCAAACTCACTTTAGCTCTGTACTGAATTTGTGTTCACAATGCCTAGGAATGTGGTTAATATTTAGTATCTCACCCAGAAAATAAAACTGAAAATAAAATTTAAAAGGTTAATCTATTATTTCACTGTGTTATCTGTATTCATCTTGCAGAAAACTCCTAGCTGCTGAATTACAGCTTGTGAGCAGTAATTTACATGCAGGTGCTTTACATTTTAGTAGTAAAATAGAGTGTCTTATTACTTTGATTATATAAGTTGTCTGAAAGCACAGAATTTAAAAGACTAAGAGACAATTTTTTTCTGAACTATTAGCGTGCAATAAGAGTCCTGTGAAACTGTCCTGGAAGGAAGCAACTCTTATTTTTGTGGAATGCTATATCACAATTCTCCCTCACCAACAATGCAATGGTCAGAAAATAAGAGTAGTTAGAATAGTATTAAATACAAAGATGGTTCATAACCCAATAAAGTAATTTTATTTGAAAAATTTAGTTGGGAAAAGGTTTGATAAAGCTATTGATTGTTCTTAACTGTTAACCTCCCTTGAGCATGTAGAAGCTAAAAAGCTAAAAACTATTTTTTTTTCCTTTTTTTATCACTGCAGTAAGACAAAGAATCTTAAGCAGCAAAGTATTTTAATATCTATGTTATGCATATTATAATTTTATATATGAAGTGTACAGAAAAAAAACTCACGTACACAAGCATGTTTATACACACTTGTATATATAAATTCATTATATTCTACCCTGTATGATATATCACAAATAATAATATACCATAACATAATCTATGTAATATCACACAAGCAGGGAAGGGGATACGCATCTGACTAGGCATACATGTACTTTTTTTTTTTTTTGTAGGTATCATAGGTGTTGTAATATTTGACCTTCAGTTCTGGTTTGAATGCCTATTAAATTTTTAATCAAAACCTTTAATTTAAAACAGATTTGGCTCTGCACAGAACTAACAAAAAAATTAACGCTACCGCTGGTGGTAATCTTTAGTTACTTGGCATTTCAGGGAGAACTAAACCAGAGCACACTTTGAAACAGCCAAGACTGAAGTGGGAGACATCAGGCACACCACTGGCCTTAAAGATTTCCAAATGAAGAGCACCTACAGTAATTTTAACTATTTCCAAGAGGTGAAAGTCACTGAACCCATAGTAATGAATTTCCTGTTAAGCTTAAATGGATTGGATTCAGAGACCTTAGATTTCTTAAAATGCATGTAAACAAAAAGAAAAAAAGAAAAAGCAACAGGAGATTTAAGAAATATTGCGATAATTCAGATGCTTCTCGTGTGTTCAGACAGATGCTTCTTTCCTGAGTTTGTGTCAAATTGCTTGTTGCCACTGACAGAACACAAGAACAGTATGGTGAAAAAGGTGATGGAGTGAGCTCCATACGTCTGTCTCCGACTGGATTGCTTGTATCAGCAAGGGAAAAATGAAAATGAATATATTGTTAGTGTCTGCCAAAACCCAACACAATTTGGCTAATTCTTTCCTCCTGATAAAATTATCTGTTTGGCTCAAGAGTTATCATATTCATCATAATTCTGGACATCTTCTCAATCTATATTAATTACATGGATAATATTATTTAAAACATGGAGCTCACGGACTCATATAAGCAGTCAAGGAAACACATTATCCTTAGGCTCAATTGCTCAAGCAAATTATGCATCTGTATGTATCATTTAGATCCTAATTCTGTTCACAATGTAAATACTCACTAACTGGGCCTAAGCCATCCTTTCTGTAGAAGTTCCCATACATTCTTAAAAAGCAGAAGTTTCTTCCATGTAGATAAAAGAAATGTTTATTTATCTTTGAATATGTATAGTTGCATAGTAATTCTCCCAGCACTCTCTGTGCCCTTTTATCATGAGATAGAATCATGATAGGAAAGGAAATCTTCATGCATATAGACTGATGGTATCCTGCTTCATAAACTATTTAAATATCTAAGAAAAGGCTGCATAAAAGATGAATGACAAGAGATAATGAAGGTGCACGGTAAAACATGCAAAGCTAGTTGTATCAGTCATAACTGATAAGTCAATTACAGAGATATATGGATTCATTTAGCAGGTTTTGTAAAGCCTCTTACTTCGTGGATTTTAGTCTTGCAGTGAGGATTAATCTAGATGCTTTTTGAGAGCAGAGTGATAGAACATCTTCCCTTGAACAAGAAAGAACAGTAAATATATCTCTCTGGCAAAACTTAGAGCAAATAGACAAAAAAATTCTTGGCATGATAAACTAAATATACATATATAAGCCTAGCCTGATAATATTTCCTTCCATTTCAGGTCTGGCAGTTGAAATTTGACTTCATAACATATTTTACACCTCATTTCTTTATCAAGTAGGTTTATGAAATCCATTATTGGTAAGAAGGAATTTAATGTCTGCTTTGGAAATCAGGCTGTACGTAGTGATGTGGGACTCTGCAACAGACAAATTAACACTAACAGATTCATTGAAATCAGATGTAATCTGATTTAATTCAGGATATGTTAGCAAGTGCAAAGAGGTGCTGGAACAAAGATGTAAAGGCATTTCCACCATCAGGCTTTTAATTGTATAAAAAGGTCTTGGCTTGGACCAATCACATAAAGAAAATGGCTTCTGTCTTCTCAGACTAGTAAGTACTATATTAAACCTACCTCCCCAAACATGACAGATAATCTGAACAGATGAGATGGGCTGCTTGGAAGAGCTCTCAATTTCCATGGGATATGACAGAGCCTGGTGCTGTCTGATTGTACTTCCTATCCTGATAGTTAAATGATCCTTCAGCACAAGAGAAAAATCATTCTGAAGTGTTCTTAAAAATATATTCAAGTTCCTTTCAAGCTTGTAGTAGGCTTTCTGCTGACTTCAAACAACTAGGGCTTGGCTCTGTTAAGGATTGAGAAAGAATTAAGGAAGCAAGGAAAATAAACTTGCAAAAAAAAAATGTTGGTACTGGTATAAAATTAAACAACATATATAATATACAGCAAGTATGCCCCAGTCCACAAAAGCCAGAAACCATGTTCACCTAAACCAGCAACTCATGACTATTTCCAGATCTGACCTACTACATCTGTAAAGCATTTTTGCTGCACCTTGTGACCTTGGTGTCTTGTGTTAAATTAGAGACTCCTTCTGGCCTATATTTGTACTGTAAGCATGCTGTAAATTGCACATGCTGTAAGTATAAATTTTCCTCAGTATCCATTGCTGATGGATATTGAAGATGACCAGTTAATCAGGTGCTTTCATCACAAACATGTGAGGGTTTCCCTGGTGCCTCTGGCTTCTCCCAGTACAAGTTGGAGATGAGAGAGATGCCCATTGCATAATGGCTTCTCTCTCTTGTACAAAACCTTATACAAGTAAAATATTAGGTAATCATCTGTATAAAATTGTATTTGCTTCACTAGGATTGTTTCAAAACATAGACTGTATTTAAATTAAAAACAAACAAAAACAACACGTTAAAATACTGCAAATTGTCCAATGTTGATCTAAAGGCATTTTCTGAGGGAATAAAAACTGGCCTGTAAACTGCAGTCAAGATCCTAATTTCAGCTACAGTTGTTTCTGACTGTCCATCTGTTCTTTCTTTTCTTTTCTTTTTTTTTTTTTTTTTTTGTCCTAAAAATTACATTTTACTGCATGTTGGAGCAGAAATTAGGAACAGTAGGGTTTATTACAGTAGGCTTTATTACCTCTCTAGATTGTATTAGATATCACAGATGTTTTTGAATGGATATGCGAAACAGCCTCACTTCTGCCTCCTCCAATGTGCTTTATGGATATAACAGTTGAAGTGGAAAGCACAATTGCTTGTTCAGACACCAAAGCATTTTGCTGACTATTAACACCATGAGACTTGTACTTTTTAAGATAATTCTTTCCCTAATCAGCCGCAGTGTCAGTAAGCAGTCCTGACAGTTACAGAGGAAGGAAAGGAGAGAGAAAAGGGATGCGGAGGATATAAAGAAGTAGACTTCTTATTTCCATCACTTCTACTTTACACGCACATATCCTGTATGCTGGTTCCATATATTGCTACTACATACACAGTCAATACATTTTAGAAGACAGACAGAAATACTGACACAAAACCTGAAGGCCAGAAAGAACCTTCAGCTTCTTTGATTTACAATGCATCTGAAGTTTCTCCCTCAACCTCAATAATTTGAAAGATACAAAAAATTTTCACAGAAAGTATTCAATCTTCATTTGAAGACCTTAACCAGTAATAATTGTGATAATAAAGTACTGCTTTTTTAATGTTTATTGCTTATTTTGATAGCTTGTAAATTATGGCTTTCATAAAAATGTACTTAATTTCTCATTTAAATTATTCAGTTTTGATTCCAGATCATTGACTTTCTTCACATTTTCTGTTTCAGTGGGCTAGAAAATATTTTCACTGTTCTATTCTTTTGTCCTTCTGAAGGTGTTTATACAGCTGAATCATGCATCTCTCTCTTTTACATACTGAACAAAATCAGCTCTTCCATTCTTGAAAGACATACGTTACAAAACTTTCATCACATCTAGTCTTTAACCTCGCTACAAGGAATTTTTGCAATACCCTTCTGAAAATATGGATTACCATGACATAAAGTATTCCCTTCTTATAGGAACAAAGCCTCTTACAGAGGTAAAGATAGATTTCTACCTAATAATTCCTTGTTCATGTCAAAAAATCTTGTCAACACTAGACTTTTTGCTACAACATAACATTGTGATTTTATCCTCAGTTACTCACCACTCTGGAAAATATATCTTGCCTTTAAAGAAATACAGAAGTAAATATTGCATTTGCATCTTGTAGTGTTCATACATGTTTGTTTGTTGAATGCTATTATTTAACAATACTTGTAGCTATGACAGTCTGATCTTCATTATTTACCACTCAGTATACATCTTTGTGCAGTGTGTACAGTCTTGTTTGTTGTTTTGATTTAATCTTCACTATGGGTCAAAATAATGAATCACATGCTGAAAATT
Organism: Perdix hodgsoniae; assembly: GCA_035772895.1. Classification (NCBI taxonomy): domain Eukaryota; kingdom Metazoa; phylum Chordata; class Aves; order Galliformes; family Phasianidae; genus Perdix; species Perdix hodgsoniae. The sequence goes on along the minus strand of JAPSGF010000004.1, from coordinate 7,524,424 downwards.
GCTCCTTGAGAATCCTCAGTGGAAATTCTAGTACTAAGAATTTCATTTGCTTGGTATTTCTTATTAATAACAATTTTTGAGAGCTCCAGCTCTCATCTAATTATCACATGAATAAGTGTAAGTTTTTAATCTGAAGATCATAAAGTACGTTTTATATATATATATTCCAAAAAAAATACACAGGGTTGTTTCTTATTTTGTTATTTGTGTGTGTGTGTTTTGTTTTGTTTTTTCGTTCTCCATGGAAAGCTACATTGTCTGCCATTGGTAGTATTCTCTCCTATTACTCCTATATGGATTGAATCTAGATCCTCTCTCTTATTATTACTAGGCATACTGCAATTCTCCAGGCAAAATAATATCTGGTATCTATTACAGAAAGATTAGGATTGTTAATCAATGTAATATAAGCAATAATAGCCAGCATGGAACATTGTCTTTCTAAGTCATCAAATGTAAAGGAACTCGGAAAGTTATCACCAAATTTCTCATGCTCTGCATGAAGTCTTGCACTTCACAATGTATCCTCCCAATTGCTACATGTGCTATATCGGTAGACACCCCACAGAAATCAAATATACTCATCTGTAACCTTTAGCCCTGAATATTTATGAAGTCTAAAATCCGAACCTTTAAGTAACATCACATTTTACACCTGCAAACTTTGAACACAAGTTATTTTGGTCTTTAATTTTGTTGCAACCCTACCTGTCAATTACAGCTTTTGAAACAAGTAGAATGTGTATGCTTACTTATGTTGCTATGGCTCCCTTTGTTATTGTTTGCCGAATAAAACCCCATGAAAAGCATTTGCCTTTTGCAAACAGAAATCGGTCTTTTCCTCACCAAAAAAAATTAATCCTTGTGATATTTTAGTCCCTTGCTGAGAACACTGTCTTAAAGTCACAGAGGATTACTGAATTGAATGAGAGAAAATAACAAGGAAACCCATGTGGGTGTTCTTAAAACAAATACAATTTCTTATTTAAAAAAAAATGGTGTTGCAATGTAGCAAAGGTAATGTCATCATCTTAACAAAAGCCAAAATTAAAACAGAGGCTGTCATTTAGTAGTTTATAAAGGTATATCAAGATCTTAGATATAGCTTTTTTTTTTTCCATTTACAAATAGAAAAAAAAAAAAGAAGAAAACAACTGAAATATTGAAGAAAGTACAATATAATATATAAATTTTCTAATTGCTTTTATTTGCACATTTCACTATTTGGAAAAAAAGAAAAAAAATAATCAGTCAGTTGTCGGGGAAAACCTTTAAGTATTTTAGGTTTTCACCCAAAAATAACCCGTGAAATGAAGACAAAATAGGATATAGTTTTATACCCACTGCTATGACAGCAAGAGAAAATAGGCTATTGTTTCAATGCAATACTTTGTGTCACTGTCTGACATACTTAATACTGTTATAATCAAAGTACTTAATTCACAGACAGGATTAATACTTGCAAAATGTATACATCTCAGAACAAATACTAAAAGTGCAAATAGTGATGCTTTTTGTCTCTACTGAAAATACAGGGATGTAATTTTGACATGGAATGGTTTTAGTTGGAAGGGACCTCTAAATTACCTAGTTCCAACACCCCCAAATTCTTCTTTTCAGGGCTGCTCTCAAGCCGTTATCTGCCCAACCTGGATCTGTGCTTGGGATTGCCCCTACTCTGATCAGGTCCTTGTACTTGGCCTTGTTGAACCTTACGAGGTTGGCATGGGCTCACCTCTCAAGCTTGTTCAGGTCCCTCTTGTGTTTCAACTGCAGCACTCAGCTTGGCATCATCTACAAACTTGCCTAAGGCATGCTTGATACCATTGTCCATGTCGCCTACAAAGTTGTTAAACAGCACTGGTCCCAGTACTGAATCCTGAGGCACATTACTTGTCACTGGACATTCAGCATATTGCTCATTCATCTCAAATAGAATGATGAAAAGAATTGAAATCAAAGTAGAACTTTTGTGTTGAGATAAAAGCCATTTACAAAAACAGAAGAGAATAAGGGAAAGAAAAAAAATATTAGAATCAAGTATATATACATTGCACTACAGTAAAATTAGCATCCACTGACAAGTGTGCAGCAACAGCAAAGCAGCCCACTAAAAACATTAGGTCAATCACCTTAGTGGCACCAGCACCAACAGCACCTCTCTACCAAATGTCTACAGCTTTATGGCCTTCTTTATGATGTCACATGGAACAATGGAACAACCCCCTGACATAATTCAGACACCTATGCTGGGTCTGCCACATTCCCTGCTGCTGCCTTGTTCAGGTAGCTCTTCCTCCCCCAGCTGGTTTTCCCTTGTTGAGTAACCCTACTGGTCTTGGGAGATCTTCCATTGCTTAGCAGTAACCAAAACCGTGTGTTATTAACATTATTTTAGCTGAAACCAGGACAGAGATAAGATTTTATTAGTCAAGGCTGTAATAGAACAGCAGAGATCAGTACAATTAAGTGTAATCCAATATTCAGACTTGCAGTTAGAGGTAACATTAAATATTATTCATGGTCTAGTTTTATCAGCTCTGCTTCCTCATTTCCTTTAGCTCTACACAAGCATGAGAAACCTTCATTTCTCACCTTGGTGTTAGATATAAGTCATCATGGAAACCAGCATAACCTGGATCACACACACCACAGCATGCAGTATTTTGGTCTGGAGTTACTGTTATGAATACTCAAAATCCTCTTGTTTAGCTCAAACAAGAGGTCCAGATGTATGTTAAGTCCATGCTGGCCTCCTTTTTGCTATCTGAGAGACACAAAGTAATAATTAATTCAGACAACTTTTTGTGCCTTAATATTCTTTTCTTCCATACATTCAGCTGCTATTCTCATGACCTTGTATTCACAATGTAAATAACTAGCAGCAGATTTCTACAAGAGATTACAACATTTTAGAGGATATCACTATATCTGTGATTACGGTGAAAGAAGCCCTAGCAAATAGAAGGGTAAGTAGTAAGGTGTTTCCAGCTTTTTTTATTTGTAAACATTTATTTCTTCTGAGAAACCTGTGTGAGACTGTGGGATGGTGTGATATAATTTTCATGACACATGGAAATATTTAATGGCTTAGATTGTGACCCAGTTCTCAACTGTTCATAATAATGATTTCTAGGAAAATAAAATGAAAACCATTTGGGGATCTTCCATCATGAAAACCAAATTAATCATGATAAGTAGCTTTTTAATTTCCTCTGAACTGTCCACTTTTTTCATTTACATTCAAGAAGATATGAGATATTTAAGCCAATGATTTAATGAATACAGTTCAGAAAGCTAACAACTTCCTAAGGAGTGGCAAAGGGATCAGAGGGTTTTACAGTGAGTACTTAAAGCTCTACTTGGAGAAAAAGGAGTAGGAGAGATTTCAGCCAAAGATAATGTCATTATGTGCTTGATACGGCCTGGAACTAATATTTCTGGTTATGTTAGAGGAGAAAGTAAGTTAGTGTCCTCTTCATATGTGGAAGAATAGGCATATCAAAAGAAAAGTTTGATAATGACAGTGTATCAAACTTTAGGCTAATGGTGTTCATTGTCAAGGCTGATTATGGAATCATAATGAGTGGATTCATCCTTATATTTCAAGATAGACTTCATACATATTTATCAGAGACAAAATATCAGTGATTAAACTTGATGCTGGACAGAACAGACTAAGGAGGCCTTTAAAGTTCTTTTCAACTTATGTTATTTCATGCTTGTCCTGTGTGTCTCTCCTTTCACCCTGAGAGATAAACGGTATTATTTCAGCCTGGAAAAGTCTGCATTTCAGATTTCCAAAATACATACATCATTGTAGAATTTAGAAGGTTCATTAAGTGTATTTAAGCAAATCATTCTTGTTCATGTTTTATCCTTATGCTTGAATTCTCATTAGATGATATAGTTCTATTATCTTTGAAGGAGCTATGACGATTTCCTCCGGCTGAACAGGAACAGATAAAATGTGTGAAATGGTTTTTCTTCCTATTAGGATGACTCTTTTATTTCATCCTCTGCCCTTTTTCAGTCAATTCTTCCCCCTTCTTCCTTCCTTCCTTTTCTATTCACTACTGACTACAATAACTGTCAAAAACTATGTGTTGTCTATATGGTTAATAAGGTGATTAAGAAAGTGACTGCATTAACCCTTCTTGAGCATGAGTAGAGTAAAACAACATACATTCCAGAGGTTCTGGGTTAGCAATGCCTATAAATAAGTAGACAATGTTTTACTAATATGAGGGATATAAAACATGGAAGGGGATGAGAGCATACTTGTTGGGGCTGTGATTAGGATTGGTTTTCTTCCCTGCCAAAGAAGTGAAATCTCTTTAATAGTATTAGGAGCCAATATTATGGTGAAAAGGCAATACATTTTGTTAAGTCATCAAAGCAGATCTACATATTCAGATTTAAATGAAAGATATTTTATTTATAATCATCCCCTCTTCTCTCTAATTGTATATCTATTAATTTAGCTCTTTTATATCACATTACTGAAAATGAGTTTTCCTATCTTTCTATCATCATTTGCAAGTAATTTGGTAAGGAAAGAATGCCTACATTCTCATTTGAGTTTGTAATTCCCTGAGCCTTGCAATTTCACCATGTAACAGCTGAAATACAACAAGTAATCCTCATGAATGAAAAGTAGTCTGTTGCAGAATGGCTCAGGGAGCAGGGCTATGGCTCCCTGAAAGAACTGTGCAAGCATGGGCACAGCAGCTCTGAGTACATAGCAATGGAATAATACCAGATGTGGTAAGTAACGAGCTGACCTTGAGCTAAGAAGCAAACAAGTGGAACTGTTTTCAGGTGGAATCAGAAAACAAGGTGTATGCTTGGGTGGGGTGCACTATTGTCTAACTGCAAGACTTTACTAACAAGAAAAGGACAAGTGGACAAAGGGACATAAACAACTCATGTACTATATAAGTGAGCTATCTGCTCCATCAAAGAAGCTTTTCACTCTCATGGAGTCGAGTCTGCGTCCCGGCACTGGGTAGCGATCGGGTATTTGGTGGGGTCTTCCCCCCCTGCAGTAGTCTTGTAGATATCACATGATTTAGCAGACTGCAGTAAAGAATGATAGGAAATCAAACATATACTCTGAGCTGATATCCTGACAAGAACTACTCTCATTACATTTACATCATCCTTGTTTCTCCATGGCCTTTCTTAACATGCGGATGTTATATTCTAGGTCATAACTCAGTGTCTACAAGATTAATTAAATAGCTAGACTGAAATAGAGCAAGAAAATGTGTTTTCTCTGTTACTAAAAGAGGGAGTCGGTTTCCTGTAAAGACAGAAATACTTCCCTGCATAATCATCAAATAACTTCTGGGATAAATAAGTGGTCTGATTTAGTTCTGTCAAACAACTACTTTTTTTTTTGTTTAGGATCAATTTTTTTCCATTGGAGCCCTTGTCTGACGTGTTACAATTTGAAAACCAAATTAATGAAGTCTGAGATATGAGCACCAATACACTGATAAGTAAAGTAACTGGTTAGATTGTTTTTACTCACTTACTTTATGAGTCTCTTATGGTCAGACATGAAAGTACTGGCTTTGGAGTGAATTCAACATAGCAGATACATAGAAAACAGTCTGCCATTGACAGTTGTGAGCTGCATCCTCTAATGAATTGTTCTGTTAAAAAATTGACCTGGTCCACTGACAACACATACTTTGCCTTGCATGGATTTTCTGCCAGTAGCATACTTTTTCTTTTCAAAGAGGTTTATATTTTTTCACACTAATATTAGTGGTAGAGTATTAGTAACTGGGAAATTTAATTACCACAATATTAATAAGATAATTAATACAATCTTGTATTTAGTTAGTCAAATGAATTTTACTGAACCTTAGAAATCATTTATATAACCTAGTACTTACTTAACTGTCTGAATTTTGCTGAACTTTACAAATACTTCTCCCTTTACAATACTCTTGTCATGGTTTAATACTTTTGTAATTCTGCTATTAGTATTCCACATC
>JAPSGF010000004.1:7491133-7508554 GCA_035772895.1 Perdix hodgsoniae | reverse complement strand
TATTTATTTATTTATTTATTTATTTATTTATTTATTTATTTATTTATTGGTAGCAAAAAGTTCCTCTCAGTTCTTCTCATTTTCTTGTGTACTAAAGGCTTACAAATACTTCCACTGTATCCATTTTCTCAAGTTGTGCACTCTGATTTGCAGATCCAACAAGGCCATGGTTGGTTTTGGTTCTTGGCAACATCACTGAGTGGGGACAGCGTATATCAGCATGTTATTTTTAGGCCAAACCTGTACCCACAACTCAGCTCTGCCACAGCTGACAGGTATTCACAGGAGGAGGCCAGACTCCTTGACCTCCCATACAAACAACTGTTCATATGCAGCATTCAATACCTAATTACATTCTACTGAAAGGCAGAAAGCACTACAGCAGTATATTCTTCTTATTTATTCCTCTTATTAACCCTATTCAGGCTGCAATTGCCATTATAAAACCAACTCAGATTCACAGAGTCACTGAGGTTGGAAAAAGACCTCCAAGATCATCCAGCCCAAATATCCATCTACCTCCGGTATTTCCACACTAAACTATGTCCCTTAGTACAACATCTAAACATTTCTTGAACACCTTCAGGGATGGTGCTAAGCTATCTTCACAGAACTGAAAAGGAGTTTAGAAGTTGATTAATTGCAGAGCATACATTTGACCATTTGGAAATCTCACAGTGTGTGATCACTGGTGCACTGGCCCTCTTATACGTGCAGCACAAAAGGACTATTTCTGTCTTCTGCATGTATTCTCTCTTCTCTATTGTATTTGTGGGCAAAAGATCCAGACTGTAAATTTGTATCTGCACTGGTTCTAATAATGTTATTTGGACATGTGTCTCTATAATTTGCTTTTCTGGTCAGGCACTGCTGAATCCTGCCTAGGTATAGACTGGCTTGAAGCTCTGATGTTTAATTGAATTGTGTTCATGAGCCTGTTGGTATTGGCCAGCATGCTGGAAAATGTGGCCTCACTTCTTGTGATATGAGCTGTTAGAATGAGCAAGACACTTTTTGTTTCAGTCCTAAACACACACACACACACATACAAAAAAAATCCTCAGTAAACATCACATATAACTTTTGAGAAAATCATAATAAAAGGTAGTTTTTTAAGTAGAGAAGTGCTCCAAAATTAGGAAATGTTGTATATAGTGACCCTAGCTATCTTTAGGGTTCGTGCTATGCAATGAATAAGTCCTGTAGCATTGAAGAATCTCTGGTCTTAAAAGAAAGAATCATCTCAGTGATGTCTCATTTAAAAGAAAGGCAAAGGACGCTGGTGATTTTTTAGCTTTCCCTTTCTCCACACTCAGGTCCAGAAGCTGAGGCGGAGTTATAGAGGAAGCATAGATATAACGTTAATCTGAAGCACAGGAACCTACACAGCTCCTGAGGGTATTAAGGCGGTTTGAAACCACCTCATTTCTCCACTGAGAGAAAAACTGCAATGAAAATCTTGCATTTTCTTTGCTGAATCTGTAGGAAAGTGATAATAATAAAATATCATTAATACATCTGTCTTTATTTAAAGAGGAAATGAAAGCAAACAATGTCTTGACGTGGAAGAAGCTGATGCTGGTGCTAGCAGAATCTATAATGTTTGCCACTGCTAGCATTATCTCCTTTGGATGCTTCTCCTGCTGCAGGAGCAGATCAGAGAAGCTGCTGCAGACCCAGGCTCGGCCAAAGATGTACTAAGCTCTGTTGAAAAGGCTGCTCTGTTACAGAAATCAGGTGCCTCTGCTCTCAGACTGGCAAAGCTGGAGGGCTTGGCAGTATTTTGTTCCAGACACTAGGATGCTTGAAGAAAATGATACCTTGTCATTTTGTAACTGGGAGTGCTTTTATATCATATTTATTTTATTTCATCGCCTTCAGCCTTTCTATCCTCTCTGAGTGTAACATCAGACTCATAATTCTTAAAATATCCACAGTCATAGGCTATGCATAACTGAACTCTGGAATGCATTCCCAATCTCCTCCTGGGCAGTGGACAGTGCACAGCCGAGCACAGTCTGTGTAAAGGCTGATAGTAATGCCACTGAGAACAGCATGACAGCAACAGCTCTGTCACTTGGGCAGGGGCTCATTTTCCACACCAGCTGTTGCAAAGAGCTTCAGCAGTAGCAGGCGAATCTTGAGATGTGCTTATAGGTTTCATTTAAGTATGGTGTTTGCAGTGTGAGGAGTCAGTCACAGTGCATGGAGAGAGAACAAAGTGCTCTTAGGCACTCGCCCTTTATGTCTATGGTCCACATATAAAAATTACTTTGCTAGATCAGGTGAAGCATAGTTAGTGACACTAAGCAGAGCTAGCTTTCCAAAGGTGCCCACCTGTGTACTTTTTGCCCTTAGCTACTGTGAGAAGCTGGCTGCTGCATTCCCACGAAATGGGAAGGCACTGAGAGGACCTAAATGAGAAGGACAGGCAGATGAGTACTAGTGATACAAATGCTAGAGGAGCTGCATGTTGTAGAGCAAGAACTTAGAAAATTGCTTTTGTTCACCAGGACATCTTGTCTTTAATTCCATATGGAAATAGTGGTGCTACTCCAGAGCAGCCTACAGCATGGACACAGATAAGGCCTCCTCCAACTTTACAGGAGCTAAGGCAAGAAGTTGTGGCCTGCACAGTAGGTCTGCTGGAGTGGAGTGCTGGAGATGGATGGCACAGGCAGTCTGTAGGCATGGGGTAGCAGTGATACAGACATGGGTCATGGAGCAGCTCAGAACTGGATTGAAAACAGTTATGCTGCACTCTCTTGGGAGAGAGATAGCATTGAGACCTTTCTTCATTCATTCAAAAGCATATTTTCTCAATATAAAGAACACTATGAGGTGGATCTGCAGTGCATAGACCCAGTGAGGACACAGAGCTTCTGACTCACAGATGATTCCCTTTGTTTACACAATGAAGTAATAAAATCCCTCTCCTGACTGATAAGATTAAAACCAGCTCATCTGATTAGCTGAGTATCACCATGGATTTTACCATTTTGTTCAAAGCCAATGCTATAGAAATGTACTGTGTATAATCGTAATACAAAATCCTAGCTTTTTAAATTTACCTTGTTTAATAACAGTCCTCAGCTATACGACCTAAAAGACAAAAAGAGGGTGTGGAGGAAAGGTTCATTTTCAGCTGTAGTATATTACTATTTTCCTTATGACTTCAGCCATAAAGGTCATTAATGGATATTTGTTAATAGGAAGTGCAAGTCTTTTGTATTATTGCCAGTCTCCAAGATAGTGGTAGTACCAGGAGTAAGAAATAAATCAGAGAAAACCAGTAATTAGGGCAAATTGTCCAGAATGAATTATACAATTGTATAAACGAAACCAGAAATGAAAAGCACATCTGACTAAACAATGTTTTTTTTTTATGTCAACCTGCCAGGTTAGCAGCTGCAAAATGTATTATAATGTATAGCATGGACTTGAGATCTTCAGCCAGACTTCTCTCTTCACAGAAGTTTTGACTTACGGCTGTGATGTCAGTTTGCTTTAGAAAGATCCCACTTCACCGGATAAGGGCTAATTCTAGAAGTGTCTGGATGTACTTGTTTCTACCTTTGTTATGCATTTCCACAGCTTGAAACATAAAACTTCCCCTTGGAAAGCTACATCTCTTGAACTAGAGCTGGCACATTTTCATGTATCTTTTATCCTGTTCCATAATCCCCAGACCCAAAGGCCCCCTAACCTATCAAAATATTTTACGCTCTCAAACCTTGCTTGCCAAAATGCAGTAATGCTGGCAATCTTCAAATCAGCAAAGACCACTGGAAAGCTTATTTTTGTTTGGTCTATCCTTATTCTCATTCTTACTCCTCCCATACAGTCTTCTGGCACAGCCGATTGAGCCCCTCTTGCTGTTCTCAGGCAGGAGAATGAGAACGCTCACCATGGTACCTGAAAGGGGAGGAAGACAGTAGCAGATAATACTCAGCATATGTGTAGAATGCTGTGATTGTTACAAGTGCTGCAAATATGTAAGTGGATGTTGAAAAGTATTCAATGATTTTGTGGGCTTAAGTAGCAACACCTTTGAAATGCTGACTATTATGCAACAGACTATTATTCTAGAAATAAGTGATGAATGAAATGATACTGGAAAACAACACTTAATATGAGTTTGTTTAGATTGTGAGAAAGCATCTTTTCTCTTCTACTCCCAAATTTACTCTTTTTGTGCTTATCTTTCTATGAATCTGTTTTCACAGAGAAAAGAAAAATATAAGCTAAGGAGTGCTGGGAAAAGATATCATTCTGTATCGTAACCAAAGTGGCTCTGTTAAAGGCAAGTTTCACTTCACAATGTAACACTAAATTGAGGTACATCAGTTCTGTTGAGATCTCAGCCATATTGAGTTTTGACATCTCAGGATTTAGTATTGTATCATTTCTGTTACAGGCAGGTGACAAGATGCTGTCAGACTTACCTTGCACTAGTTCTAGCCTAGAAAAACAGAAAAACCAACAGGCTTATACAGAGGAAATAGTGAGAGCTCCTATTGTCACATTTTTCAGAGAGTGTGTAGTAGTTTTATCAATAAAAGATTGATTGTCTAGAAGACAAAAAACAAGATGATGGTTCTGAAAAAAAAAAGTATTTACAATAAAGAAAGAATCAAACGGCCTTTTAACGACTGTTTCGGAATAAATCTCAGTATAGCACCTGAAAAATGGCATGAATTGATAGACATTTTCTTGTTTGTTTGACTCCAGAGTTAGAAGAAAATACTTCATATAATGAATTCTATGACCATACTTTAATTGTTAGCACGCAGCATTGTCTGGAAACGACATCACACATGCAGCTGTTTTGTATACAATGTGTACAAAAGCACAGTAACAAAGTCTTTCAAAATGTGCATATTGCATTAGCTACATGCCTAGCAAAGTTCCAGATAGATTAAGCAATTTCCCCACACCACACCACACTACAGAGTTTGCAAGGTGGCATATACGTTTAAAGTTACTTACTCAAGACAGGTTTTGAGTTTTAGCCCCAGGGAAATAATGCTGAATTCCTGCCAAGAAAGAGTTATAGCCTACCTGGGAGTACCTTCCCCATACAATTAAAAAGAACAGGCTCCAGCTAGTAGTTCTGCCAGAAGGCACCCTAACACTGTCCGTACCACACATAGCAATTTAAGACAGTGAGTGAAAGGAGTATAAATCAAACATAATCATCAAATCTACTAAACATTAGATTAATATTTTTCTTGTAGGATATCTGTATCATCTGGAGAGGTGTATATGAGACAAATGCCCTTAGGGAATAAAAATACAGTGGATTTGAAGTCCTATAAAATGCTATACTGTACAGAGGCTGTCAAATTAAATGAGACAGGGAACCAGAAATAAATGCAAAAATAAACCAGAAACTTGATCGAGGTTATTAATCACCACTGAGAAAGGAAGGCTTTATGATTTTATGTTTTATGAGTGCAAAACATCTGGGGCTAAAAATAATTCAAGACTGATCAGAAGAGAGAAACTGAAAACTGTCTGACATCCAGAAATTAGTGGCATAAAGTTTAAGAGAAGATATGAGAACGTGTAACCTCATGCAGATTTTAGGCATGGAGGAAGAGTAGAAGAAATGGAGACAAAGGGAGGATGAAATATTAGGCAGTTATGGATGGCAAATTCCTTAACATTCATGAAGTCATGTCAACCTGCTATTTCATGTGAAGTGTCCCAGGAAGCCTCTAAAATCACTGAGCTACTGTAGTTACCCAGGATAAGCAGTATGTAGCTACAACAGTTACATACCACAGGTCTTACCAGCTTAAACCACATACAGATTACACCAAGATAACATCTTGGTGCTTTAAAGATAGAGGTTGGAAATGTCTAGCCTTAAAGATAAGGGTCTGGGAAAGAATTTTTGAACTTCAGTTGGTTCCACAGATACAAGTAAAACATTAATAGCAAGTGCACTAATAAGGACAAAAGGAACTGTAGGCTGCTACACTGCACTAATACATCAGTTTTTGAATTTCTGAGACTTCCAGTTAATCCTGAAAGCCAAACAAAACTTTCATTGTCCCTTCTACTATTCATTTTATAGAAGTTGTTGAAGAAGTGTAGGTTATAGTGTTATAACAAAGAAAGATCTGTGTTGGACCAGTTCCAACCCCTTGAAAGGAAGAGCTATTTGAAATCATACTTGGTTCATGAACTGGACCTAAGAAATATTTCCGAAGGTTCCATTGCATGCCACTACCATTCCTTCTCATAAGACAGGCATGGAGAATAATTACTGGTCTGACAGCACATAGCTGTGTAAGGGGGCAATCAGATCCTACCCCATCAATCAGCTCTTTGAGCAAGAGCTAATGCAGCCAAACTGATAGAATTTTAGAGTGGCTTGTGTTGGAAATAACTTCCAGTTGGAAATATCATCCATTTGCAGTGAGAAAGGTTGACAGCCACTAAATCAGGTTGTCCAGGGAACAGTTTAGAAACTTCTATATATTTATACCCTTACATGAGTTTATGCAGCAAATTTCAGTCTACTTGACTACTTATTTTGAACCGTGAACAAATTCAACCTTAAAAAAAAAAAAAAAAAAAAAGAACAACAACAACAAAAACTAGAAAAATAGTCCTAAAATGAAATGAGAACTTTTACAGTTGATCCACTTTGCCATTATGGTTTAAAGAGCAGCTTCACAAACCTTGTGAAAGATATTCCCAGAAAGAACTGTGAATGAACAGAGAACTGTTCCACAAGATGTGTTCTGGACAGAAAAGTAATGGGCAATCACAGTCTCCCTCACTGCCCCCTGCTGTTTCAGTCCTAGCTCTGCTCTGACCAAGTACTCCAAAATTGTCCTCTTGGGAATATTGATGAAGAACTACTCTTTCCACAGCCACAAAGTGGTGTGGATTGACCAAGGAACTGGAATGTTTCACACCAAAAAAAATTGTAAATCCTTCTTATAGGCTGTCTAGCTAGAGTTTTCTGAAGTTCATTGGTTATTTATGAACAAGAGTGTACAGGAAAAGAAGAGAGATTTTCAACATTACTGAGTATTTAGACTTGTAAACTGCATGTGCAAGAGGACTGAGCAAAAAGTGCTAGCTGTTAGTTAAGTTTCATTTCTTAGGCACAATATCATACTAGAGCTTTTTTGATCCTATGGGCTGGATGATCGTTAGTGGTATGGTATGTTTCTGCAGGGCATCCTTCAGTTTGCTTTTGCCTGAAAGTGATCCAGGTTCTATATTGTGTGACTGCTCTGTGACGCAAATTGAAACCAGGAAAGAGTCAATAAAGGAGTACCTCTGGTCCTAGTTCAAACACTAGTATAGACACTTGAGTACCCAGATTCCTGGTTATAACTATCCCAAATTAGACTTGGACCCCAAGCCAATAAGCCTCTGAGAAATCTTATTATTTCTTTTTAATTTTAATATTCTTTACATTTATGGTAGCAGAATTAAATTTTAGCAGATAGACTTATGGCTTCTAAATAGTAAACAAATGACCCCCAAACTCTCATCCATGTGTCTGTGAATAAGCAAGGTAGATTTAAATGAGACAGAAAGCTAGCATTTGATATATTACTATATTTTATCCGAAACTGGAATCTGTGCCTTTGAATAACTCCTTAATTGGTCCAAAAAATGCCTACAAGACTTAATGAGAAATACTTGTATAGACTACACAGTTAAAATCATGCAAAAATCTATTAAACATATGCCTGGATGAATATTCACTTGAAAATACATATTTTTGAGATCAGAAGATCTATTGTTTTTCATTACATTTTTCCTACATGTTAAGTATATCCCAACATCTTCTTTAACACATGCTATGAAGCCAGTCAGCTTTATCTTCTCAAAAAAATACACTTTTCACTTCTGTCTAACATTAAAACTGACCTGAAACAATCTCATACTAGACAGGCTTTAATAGATTCCCCGTTCGGACAGTCTAAGTATATGAGAGCCAAAACTGAGTTACAAACTGCAAAGAAAAAGTTTGGTTTTGTTCTGTAGTCAAAAATCACACCTATTAAATCATAATGACATTTCTTGTTTCAAGCTGTGCCCGTTCAGTTGTGTCACGCTAGTCACTGTGTTCCTGGTATTACTTTTCAGGGAAGTTGTCTGAATGGCAGAAGAGTTGCGCAAATAACTGGCAGATCTCTCTTGTTGAGATTTCTTCCGGCAGCGAAGCTGGTTGTTAAAATGTCTTCTGAAACTCTCACTAAGCAAATACAGTGCAAATGGATTGACACAAGAGTTGCAGAAGCTTAGCACTCGGGCCACTAAGGTAACAACCATATGCCCTATTGATGAATCAATCTCATTGTAATTAAAAGATCGGTACATGTATAGCACATGGTTAGGAAACCAACAGATGGCAAAGAAGCCAACAAAAACTAGAACAATTTTTGCCAGACGTTTCCGAGTTTCCATCTAAAAAGATGAAGAGAACTCAAATCAACAACAGTGAATAAAACTACTTCACATAACAGACAGTTAAAACATAGCATTTCACTTTATATTAAGAATTCTCATAAGTCCAGTAATATACTGAATTATTTTTTCTGTCTCATTTACTTTCCCACTTTCAGTTTACATACAGTGAAAAATCCTATCTGTTTGCAGTTACAGAAGGTTGCTCTTTCTATATGAAGAAAGAGCAGTTCATGACCTAAGTATGCATTGGCACATCACCTCAAAGCATGTACCAAACGATGCTATGAGACACATCTTGGCTTGAAACTTAGCTTTAGTTAGAAGTTATTTTGAAACTGTTGGTTTTGAAATGAAGAAACATTGCAAGTCTGACACCTATCTTTAGCCGTAAGATAGTACTTACGTACTGTTATTTTGCCTGAAATGCCTCAGGCTTGCACATCTCTCCAATGGAAACCAGCAAAATAGGTGCATTACACAGTCTGAAGCATCTTAATTCCAAGGTAGGTTGGTTGAAAGGCTTGATCAGTCTTCAATAATGACTTGAAAGAAATGCACCTTTTTTGCAGTACTAAAGTGTAATTGGATTACAATGTAGATATTCAGAGTGGATAAAGAATTGAAAGGAAATGAGCATACACAGTAGTCCCAAAACTGAGGGATGGAGAGAAACTGGCCAATTGAAAGGTACAAAAGAGAGGTAGAAGCTTTCTAAATACTCCTTCCAAAAAATTTTTTGTTTGTGGCAGATACCAAAATTTCACAGAGGCTGGAAGTTTTTCTGGCTTTGCTCAATTTACTATCAAATTTAACCTGATTAAAAAAAAAAAAAAAAAAAAGTGATTTTTTTCTAGCAGAGTTTCAAAATCCATGAAATAGATTTGTAAGTCAAATTTTCTGAACTCCATCTGAGCAAAAAACTTTTGAGGTTTCACAAAAGATGAGAAAGCTGTACCATTGCAATTCGGTATGATTTGCACTGGGCCAGATAGCAATGGCAAAGTAAAAGGTACAGAGACATTGTGTGAATATCATACTTTCGTGCTATGTCATAAAGAAACCTGAATTGATAGCAATAATCTGAATTTACTTTCTCTTGCTGGGAGATATAGGAAGTACACTAGATGTTTCTATTCTTCTGAGTACCATAGATTAAAAAAAAATACCTAAGTAGAATGAAAAAAATATGTCCTAATTTGAAAATACATGTAGGTTCAGAAATTTGATATAAATTAAATATTGTTTCCATCCTGTGAGTTCAGCCAAAAGGCTCTCAGTATTTCACAGAAAATAACATAGTACATGAAGTGCTAATATGTATGCATTTTTACAAGAAACAGACTAGAGTAGAAATGAAATACTGAGCTAAAAGGACATGAGGGAATGGAGTCTTTCTTTCAAAAAGAATGTTTATGTTCCGTCTAGGCAAAGAGATTTCTGTGAGCATATTTTCTACAGCATTGGCAGAGAAAACCTAAATTATTTTCATGGGTATAAGTAGTTTTCTCTATCAATACTAATGCATTTTTAAAGTGGTTAAGGCATTTTCTTGGCAAACAGTGAGGTTGGCATATAAACGATTGTGTTAATGAACAGCCAGTTGTTATCTTATGGTGTGGAGGGCCTTATAGTGAAGTTGGCTATTAAAATGTATTGTCTCAAAGGTATACAGAATCTATACTGAAAATTCCATAGCAAGTGCAACAGAAAGATTATTAAGAAAAGCTCGTAGTGGTAAAGTTGTAAGCTCAGGATTGTACCCAACAAAGATCTACTCAGAAAGCCAAAAAAGTTCACTTAATGCTCTCTGTTGACATTTTCATTATTCCTCAGCCTGAGAAGAGCCTCCAACCCTCTAAGAAGAAATTTACCTTCCAATATTTTTCATTTCTGAGCAGAAATTGAGATAATTCTAAAACAAGTTCATGTAAAATTTGTCCCCCTGTTGGTAGCATACAGTGAGAGGTGAAGTCAGTTAGACCACAAGCAGTGGTTATCCTAGCAACACATACATATACATAAACCAAATCTATTTCAGGAATATATCTTGATGATATTGAATTTATATTTTCCTTTATATTCATTTACCTACTGGGTTTAATACTGAGTAATTATGTCAGCAAAAATATTTTTCAGATAATCGTATACTTAGTTCATGCATACAGAATCTGAGCTTGATTCTCTGTGTAATCTAGCAACTTTGATGTCACATTTTTTGTTCTTTCATTGATAAGTGCACACAGCACATAATGTTTCAATGGGAAGTAAACAAAATTGCTTACCTGTCGTTTTGAGTGCTCACTGTTTTCTCCAGGGATATTATGGGCACTTCTTATTAAACTCTTTGCAATATGATAGTAGTAGATACTAATAATGGAAAGAGGGATAAGGAAGTACACTAGGAAAATCAGCACAGAATGGATCTTTGGGTGCATGTCATCCGTCATGGGGTACGGAATGCATGCTGTGAAAGTGGCATTATCTGTGTCATTAATGTGTGCCAGTTCAGAGAACACTGCTTCAGGAACTGATAGCAGTATGGAGATTATCCAAATGGCAATGGCTTTTGCACAGGTCCGTAGCACTGCACTGGAGGCCTGGATGTCCATGGGCTTTACTATCGCTTTGTACCTGAAAATGATAAAAATGCAGTTACATATTAAAAGGTATCTCTTCATGCAATGATTTAGGCTACTTCATACCTTTGATAAAAATAATGTCTTTTTTTTTTTCTTCTTTGAACCAACATAGAGTTTGTAATCTTTATCAAATTTGCATTTTCTAAATCTCTAGTCTTTCACTGCGTACATATCCATCAGAGGTGGCAAAAGGCTTTGCAGAAAAGTTGCAATCTGTCACCCATTCTGTGCCAGCCTGGTGAAAACGCAGAAGCCACTACTATTCTGTTCTTCCTTGTCCCATATCCTCCCAGCAAATCCCCAAATGCACATCCAGCCTCTGTACTTCCATCCCACTCTCATACCAGCACATTCATGCTAGAACTTGTTTTCTTCCTTATCTCTTCCTTCCTGCCACCACCTCATTCCCACTTGCAGATGCAGTGCCACCCCACCAGCCCCTTTCCTTTACTCGTTAGCTTCACTGTATATATAGATACACTGTCCCAGTTGCAACACTGAAAACATAATTTTCTTTATAAAGTCAAACAAGAATGACTGCCAAGAGCCTATTATAAGTATTAAGTATTAGTTATTATAGTATTATAGTATATATATATATTATAGTATATATAGTATTATATTAGTTGTTATAAGTATTAAGTATTACTATAAGTATTTAACTCTTAAGTAAGCATGTTCACATAAAGAGTTGGAAGCTGCTGCTTCCACATTTTGGGAAACTGTTCCTTAATATATGATTACAGATAAACTTTTGCAATATTAATATTTTCATGACCATTACAGTGAAAACAGGACAGGTTACAGAGAATGAAAAAATTACTACTGGAAAGATGACAAAAGAACAGAAGTAGACACTGGTTGGTCAGGAATTTTTCTATTAAAAAAAATAGTTGCATAAGTTGATACCCAGGGAGATTCCTCACAAGAAAAGATTAATTTTAAAAGGCTAAATACATTTTGAAAGAAATATTTCAAAGCTGCCTTAATGCTTTGCTTAACTTCATGATTTTGGTTTTCATAAGTATTTCAAGAAGTAAAGTATGTTTTTATGCTTTTATTAACATCGAGCATTTAGTAAAACATTTTAGTTTGACTAAACTATGGAAATTGGGAAAGTTGTTTTTTCTGATGCCTTCTCTTTTGCCTTCATCATTATGTCTTAATTTGATTTTATGTTCTTGAAATAGCAGAATTTTCAAGAAATGGAGGAATTATTTCTACTTACCATGAAAAGAGAAGTTTAACATGAGTGAAGAGGGATTCATATTCCAGGTACCTAACTTTATTCCTCTTAAGTTCCTTCTAGTCAGCAATGTACTTTCAAATAGTAATTCAGCATCTCTGTGTATTAAAACACCCTTTGAGGTGCTTCTCTTTTATCTGCTCAGTCAGCTTTCAATGAGAAGAGCTGTAAGTTAGATGTCTCCACTCAGTGATAGAACTCCTTATCCACACTTCTAGGTACATACACACTTGTAGATACATACACAAATACAAACATATATTAATATGAATAGATATCTAAATATTATCCAGGGGTTAGGCTGTGGCTAAGGTTGTGGCATAACGCATTTGCTGCAGGCAATGCTAATAAATGGAACTGCAATCCCAAGTATACTTTATGACTGATCTGCAGGTCCTAACAGTACTTTATAATCCTCAACATGTCAAGCAGAAGTTTGGAGAACGTTAGGTCAAAGCTATATCCCTATGCTGTGTCTTGTAAGTTTGCTTAATCCATCAGTGGAATTGACGATGTCATGGAAATGTCTGGCACAGAGTACTGTCTTGGTACCTGAGAAAATCTTTTTTTAGGGAATATCTGAGTTAAAATATGTCTTGGAGCTAACTCTTTCTCATGACTGTAATAAACTTACTATTAAGTAGTTATAAATAATGGCCATTTATGGTCATATTCTTTCCAAAGTCAGAAAGGATTTTTACTGTGTCTTCACCCATATCACGGAGTAGGAAATTAAACTGTTTCTGTTAATTTATGTTTACTATTTCTTCTAACACAAAATGAAAAACTCCCACTACATCAATGTGTAAAGAAATCCTTTACACTGTCACAGCAACTTCTGCACAAAGCACGAAGGCTTCCCAGCATAAACTGTGACCTTATTAGTCAATAATTTACTTCCTATTGCTGTCTGCCTTGATTTCATTACATGAAGACAGACCTTCTATTTCATTTCATTCAACTGAGGTGACGTCAAGTCTTTGCATCTGCTCATTTCTTTAAAATTTTACATTGCTGTAGAAGGGCTGATAAGAGGACTTAGAGGGTATTCAATAAAGAAAACACATATTTTGTACTCTAATATTTTTTCCTCTATTTTTTTATCACATTGCTTTGCTGAATCACAGAGTCATGGAATGTGCATAGTTGGAAGGGACCCACAATGACTATGGAGCTCAGCCCCTGGCTGCACATAGCACCACCTAAAACTCAAACACCGTCTGAGAGCGTTGTCCAAACCACTCCTAGAACTCCATCACCTTGAAGCTGTGCCCACTGCCCTGGGCAGCCTGTTTCATGCCCGCCACTCCTCTAGTGCAGCCCCTTTCCCTGACCCCCAGCTGCCCTCCCCTGACAGCTCCATGCCCTTCCCTCAGGCCCTGTCTCTGTCACACAGAGCAGAGCTCAGCGATGCCCCTCCGCTCCCTGTGAGGAGCTGCAGCCACCATGAGGCCCCCCCTCAGCTCCTCTTCTCGGGGTTCAACAAAACAAGGGACCTCAGCTGCTTCACACAAGACAGTGACCTTGTCACAATTCATTGCTTAAGCAGTGTTTGGTTCTGTTAATGTCTACATTGGAGACATTTTCACAAGCTTTTACATTCCCCAAAAAAGTGGCATATATTTGTGCCTTGGCACATATTGCTGACTAACTCCAAATTTGAAGTCTTTCAAGCAGAGGGCCCTTTTCCACAAGAAGAGAAAAAAAATAATAGCTGGGTTCAGCCCCAAAAATTTCAGCATTGTCCTTCAGTTGAATACAAGATGGCATTCTTCCAAGATCTCAGTAGTCTGTGTCAACGGGAAGGAGAAAGCATTAAGCAACTTACAAAATCTGTCATGTTGTTTATATATCTGCAGAGACATAGAGACAGGTTACAGATAAAATCAAATGTAAACTAGGCAAACTGAGAAGTGTTCCCACAATGAATATAAAGCTTCTTCCTTTGTATAAAACTCATGCAAGGCTAAAATATATCACCAACCATTCAGATTACAAACTGTGTATTTTTTATAAATAAAACAACATTGGTAAATCAGAGTAAGAAGCAAATATTTAGGCAATTTTTTTAAAAAAAAAACATCTTTTTCTTTCTTTCACTACTGAAAAAATAAAATTATAGGTTCTCAGGAAGATCAGGAAATAATTATACATATGTACTTGACTTTAATTAAAAGCCTTCACGTAAATTCTATCATTCTACATACTCTGTCATTATCACTGCTGACAAAAGCATCTCAGCTCTTGAAATATTTTTATAGTAAGTTTCCTTTCTTTTTAGCTATAGTTTCTACCAGTGGACACAAGCAAAAACTTGCCCATTCTGCAGATACTAGTTTTGTTTATATAGAGCATAAATGTCCAACCTTCTAGTTTTATGTTTTTGTTGCCCTCTTTTTTAGTATTTTAATTTTTAAAAAATTGAAGTCTTGTTATTTATATAAAAACTATATTATATATTTTATATGCATCTCAAAACAATTCCTTTTCACTCAGTGTAGCCCTGACAAGCCAAAAGTTGGACACCCACGATACTGAGTGTTTTAATTACAAAGCAATCTTTTCCTGTACCCAAAATAATCATGAAAGAAAGAATATCATCTTCTTGGGTTATAACATTTTGCAATCTTATAAATTATCAAATGCCTTCTTAAATGTATGTCTCAGTTATCAATAAGTATGTAAATTTAAGTGGGAAAGCACCTTTCTCTGCTGAATCCATTGTGCTATTTCTCTCCCATATACTTGACTTCAAAAAAGCCACTTCATGGTTCATCGTAAAGTGGTTCCTCCATTATACTCCTACCTCTTTCTCTAGAGTACTTTGTGCTGATGCCCTTCAAAACCAAATTAAAAAGAATAAGAAAAAAGAAAAAGCAACACCAGACAATAATTAAGAAGCCACTGATCAGTGATTACAGCCTATCATACTACCCAGTAGTCCTACAAAGGGTACTGAAAGCTCCTGGGGAAGGCTAAATATTTCATCCTTCCTATTCTTTTTTTTTTCTTCTTTAAGTAGTTAACAAAATTTTTAGATCAAAATGTAAAAGGTCAGATATTTTGAAAAGGATAATATGAGTAAATCTGAATACAAAACAGCATCTGTTGGTTTACTGGCACATTTTCAGTATCTCCAGAGGAGATTCCACAACCTTCTCGGGCAAGCTGTTCCAGTGCTCTGTCACCTTCACAGTAAAGTTCTTTTGCATGTGTGTTTAGAACTTATGTTCCATTTTTTTCCTATTGCCTCTTGTCACTACATACCACTGAAGAGTCTGGTCCCATCCATTTGACTCCTGTACTTTAGGTATTAATAGACATTGGTGAGATTCCCCCTCAAATCTTCTCTTCTTCAAGATGAACAGTCAGTCCCAGGTCTCTCAGCCTTTTCCCATACGGGAGATGATCTATGCCCTTATTCATCTTTGTGGCCCTCCTGCTGGACTCTGCTTAGAAGATTCCTATTTTTTTTTTAACTGGGGAGCCCAAAACTGAATCCAGTGTTCCAGATGTGGCCTCACCAGGGCAGAGTAGAGAGAGAATCAACTCCATCAGTCTGCTGGCTACGCCCTTTTTCATGCACCCCAGTATACCATTTGCCTTCTTGGCCACAAGAGCACACTGCTGGCTCATGACCAACCTGTTGTCCAGCAGAACACCCAGGTTCTTCTCTGCAGAGCTCCTTTCTAGCAGATCAGCCCCTAACTTGTACTGATGTATGTAGTTATTCTTCCCCAGGTATGGGACTATACATTTGCTCTTGCTGAACTTCATCAGGTTCATGTCTGCCCAGCTCTCCAGCCTGTCCATGTCTTGCTGAATAACATCTCAGCCTTCAGGTGTGTCAGCCACTCCTGCCAGATTTCTATCATCAGCATACTTGCTGAGGTGGACTCTATCCCTTTGCCCAGGTCATTGATGAAGATGCTGAACAAGACTGGACCCAGTTCTGTCCAATGGGGAGCACCATTAGCTACAGGCCTAGAACTAGACTCTGTACCACTTAGTTCTACCAGTCATCTCATTTTCAATCCAGCTCACTGTCCACTCATCTATCTCACACTTTCTAAGCTTCATTGCAAGGATTTTGAGTGAGACAGTCTCAAAAGCCTTGTTAAAGTCAAGGTATACAATATTCACTGCTTCCCCACATCTACCCAACTGGTGAAGATATCATTGAAGGCTACCAGGTTTGTCAAACATTTCCCTTTGATGAATCCAAGTTGACTACTCTTGATAACCTTCTCTTCCAATAGCTTTGAGGTGACATCCAGAACAAGTTGTTCCACCATCTTTCCAGGAACAGAGGTAAGGCTGGCTGGCCTATAGTTTCCCAGATCCTCCTTCTTGCCCTTTTTGAAGACTGGTGTGACATTGGCTATCCTCCAGTCTTCAGGCACCTCTCCCACTCTCCAAGAACCTCTCAAAGATGGTAGAGAGTTCTTTGGTAATCACTTCTGCCAGCTCCCTCAGTACACATGGGTGCATCCCACTGAGGTCAATAATATCTGAAGAAAAAGTCTGATCTAGCATTTTTAAGTGACTTCCCCAACCAGAAAAGAATGAAAGTAGATTTTGCAGGTTTAGTTTTTTGTATTTTTTTTGCATATTAAGTATATTACTTGCCCTCTCCCCAGGGCATTTCAGGTGAGAGTATTTTCTCTACAATTTCTCTTAATTTTAATTTTCTCATCTCTTTCTTTCTCTCACCATTCACCTGACATTAACTAGCTATATTTCTTACAAGGCCATACAGATTTTGCAGTGCTAGCTCACTGTCCACAATCTGGATTTTTCCTTCTACTTGTCTATTTTCTAGTAACTGCACTAGTTAAAAGTACAATAATTGATTTGTTCATTTCTCCTCCTGAGGACAGTAAGAGTAAAGTGCTTCATTGACTTATCATTCAGAAAAGTTAGTGTATGTCCGAGTTTCCAATAGATTTAAGTTTGCTAATGTCCAGAAAGAATTAGTAATTTTTTAATATTTTAAGATAAAGGGAGGAGAAGGTCAAAACGGAAAGGGAAGGAGAAAGCGATTGGATAGGGATAGGGATAGGGATAGGGATAGGGATAGGGATAGGGATA
>JAPSGF010000004.1:7364320-7484987 GCA_035772895.1 Perdix hodgsoniae | reverse complement strand
TTCTCAGAAGAAAGAAAGAAATCTATTAAAAATACACCTGTGTTTGACTCAGTTCACTGCCTGTTGATATATCACTGTGGCTTGGCACTGATCATATTTAGAACCTAAAACCTTCCTCTAACAAATAAAATTTTAATACATACATATCCCAGAAAACAGGGTTAAGTCCCAGTTCCTGCTTCTGGCACCCTGGAAGATGGAGCCACATGCACACCCATTTGCAGAAACCTTTTAACTCAAGCTGATATCAGACATGCCATCAGTCAGAGCGAAGGAGACTTATGGGCAACTCACAGGTAGAACTAGGGGGACTGAAACCCAAAGGTACTTAGTCAGAGGAGTGTCTTACCTTTCTTGTCAGCTTGGGCTAGCCAAACATACAGCCCAGCTTTCTTACCTGTCAGCGCTGAGGGCAGTCAGTGTGAAGACAGAGACACCTACAGAGGTGAGCTGGATGGCAGGGATGAGCTTGCAGCCAACCTCCCCAAAGAGCCACTCCTCAGAGAAGTAGCGGGAGGCATCCACTGGCACACAGGTCACCAGCAGGAGCAGGTCACCAGCAGCCAGGCTGGAGATGAAGATGTTGGGCACACTCCTCATAGCACTGTTGGAGATGAAGATCTTCATGAGGGTGACATTTCCCAGCAAGCCCACAGTGATGATGAGCAGGTAAAGTGAAGGAATCACACAGCGGACGGTGAACATGGCCATGCCCCATGCTGGAGGCAGTAGGGTTGTGTCTGGCACTAGCTGGATGCTCCCATTGCCCCCGAGGGGCAGTGCTGTGAGTTCAGACAGCAGCTCTGCCTCCATCCTCGACCTCTGGGAAGACTAGAGGACTCCAGTGTAAAGTGCAGTGTGAGACACTAAAAATCTTCACGTCTCTGCAAGTCAACCAACTTTATCCCCATTCCCTTCTGCCTTTCTTCCTCCCTCCATTGAGTTGCAGAGATCACTCCGTTCTCCGGCACAGAAGAGAGAAAGAACAACAACAACAACAGCAAAAGAAGACAATATATGCCACCCCCCCCTCAGCTCTTTGGACAAGCCCTTCTCCGGGAAGACAAGAGGGTGAGATCCTGGGGCTCAGCAACGGCAACCACGACAGCAGCCTGTCCTGCACGGAGCGCCTCGGGCCGCTGCAGCCGGCGGAGGCGCGGTGCAGTCGCCTCCCGCGCTCGCGGTGGAGCTGTTCAGCGGCGCTGGTGCTGCTCGCTGTGCGGGTGGTGTCGGAGCCGCGAGCAAAGCGCGGAACGAGCCCGCTTCTTATTCCGCACCCCCAGCTTATACCTGACGCTGGGAGGAGCCTCCCCGCCCTCCGCCCGCGTTTGTGCGCTCGCCCCTGCCCCGAGACGCCAAGGCGGACCTTGCAAGGAGGGGAGCCGTCCTCAAAGCACGGGTCTTCCCAATTCACCCTGCTGAAAGCACAGCACTTTGAAACACAGAGTGATAGGAGAACTTGGAGATGAAGGGCTTTTATTCTTGTCGTCCAGCTGCAGGTTATGAAAAGATCCTACTGAAAGCCATCCACTGTCTTTAAAGTTTTAGGATTTACTTTGCAAAGTTGTATTTCACATTCCTTCAAATAGGGAAATAGGTGGGAGGACAGGTGATGTGTTTTATCCATCATTAACTATGCAAAAAGTATATCACAATGAAGAATGTTTGCCTCTATTAAGTGTACAGTATTTGCCCTAAGTGTCTCTTGGTTTTCATTGAGGAAGTATCTATTACTTCTTTGGGCATACACATGGATTGGCTCCCCAAACATTTCCATCTGTTTCCAGCAGAAGCTATGAGTTTAGGTAATTATGCTGCAAGACAGGACTCAAGTTTTCACGACACAAATGAATAATAGCACTGCCAGTAACATCCTGATGAACTGATTATTCTCCTTCCTCTTCTCAGAAAGGAGGATGTATGAAAGACTGCAGAGACCTTGCTTTCTCACCTTAATAAAATAGTTATCCTGAAACATTATGGGTTTGTAAGAAGAGTATGGAGAAAGCAAATTAATGGATGGAGGTCTTATTGAAGTGCCAGTGAGTTTGGCCACTGAAATACCCATAGCAAAAGGTGTCACCTGTGCAGTAATATAAGGCCTATCCATGGCATGTCATCTGGTGTAGGAACCAAGTTTTAAAAACATCAGTGATTTAACTTAAATAACTTTTCAGTAATATTATCAGAAGTATTATTTCTTCTGGAAAGTTACAGTTGTCTATATCTGTTGATCCTTGTGATTCTTCTAACTTCCTATTATATGTATTACAGTTGTGTAAATAGATATTTAATGTAATGTTGATTAGTTTCTTAGAAGGTACAGGAAATTCTGCTGATGATGCTTTCCTCCACACTGCGTTAAATTCACCTACACTCCCTCTGAGACAGCCATAGTGACAACTTGGAAATGTCACAATTCCTGGTATTTTCTACTATGTTGAGTGTGCACTAACTTTTCTAGAATCATCACTATTTGTCGTCCTGCAAACAGTCTGAATCATTCTTTTTTGTTTCCCTTGGATGTACATAATCCATGTTTTTAGCCCTATAAACCAGAATATGAGCTGTGGTCCTTTCACTTATTTGTTTTGAAATGGGTTTATATGTGAGCAATCAATATGATTCTTTAAATATGCTAGTTTAAAGTTAACATTTTTAATACCAATTTAACCAAGGCACCAAAGACTGAATCTTTTTGCATGAATATTAATAGAAGAAAATTTTAGAAGCTTCTGTTGGCATAAACTTCACTTGCAGCTTCCACTGAGAGAAGTTAGAACCCCTGGATTTTGATGCTCTACAATTAGACTCCCACTGCTGCTCTCCAGAAGATTTTCTCCTACCCTAGTTTACTTTACCTGTCCTGCACACTAAAAGATGGAATTCCTAATGTGATAGAATTAGGATCATATTCAGTGGGAATTTCTGTTACTGGCTTTCAACAGCATTTGATTTTATCTACTCTGTATTGAAGCCTAACAGCAAGGAAATAAGCTTTTGTGACTGTGTCTCCAGCTCAAAGGAAACAGAAAGTTAGATTATGCTTCTAATGTCATTCAGCGGAAGTCTGTGTAAAGGCAAGAGAATATACTCAAACAACATGAATATAATTTCCTGCAGAGGCAAAAAAGAGAGGGAAATGCTCTACAGACCCTGACATAAAACAGCCAGAATTCAGATCCTCACATGCAGATTGTTCATCATTCTCTTTTCAAACAAAAGAAAAAATATAATCTCTTGGGCTCATATTTGAAATTATAGTCTAGAGACAATCTCGTCTTCCTGCTATGATAAAAAACTTGACATGAGAGCAAAGGAGAAAGTGAGTGGAATAGGTATGGCTGCTTAGTAGGAAAGAAACTGCACAAGCTGAAATCAAGCAGCACAGAGGGAGCCTATCTGACACCACAGGGCAGGGACTGTAACAGCTGGGAGATGTGGAAGGCAAATTTGCCTTATCAGTAATTCCCAAATGTAGGGATGTAAACTCTCTTCATCTCACAAATCTCTCTACTGAGACCTGCTTCTAACACAAAAAAGGTCTCCCTTCACACATATTTGAGCAGAATAAGGTACTCAGTAATCCCAGGGCTATTTCCAGACTTGCACATCACAAAAATTTTACAAGTCCAACAAAGTTCCAAGCATATCTGCTACAAAACTGCCTAGAGTAAGTAGCTTGTATTCAAAATACAGACTGTATTCAAAATGCAACACTGCAGCTGTATTTAAATACAGCTGAAAGTAATCATCCATCACATATATAAAGAAAAAAAAAAAAAGACAACAAAGAAGCAACAACTATTATTTAAAACACTGAGCATGAGAGATCAGACTTCAAGGAAAGATTTATAGTATCACATGTTAAACCAGAGGATAGTTGGAAAAAGTGGACATGCAGTACAGAGTGATTTCTCTTAGAGTGTTGGATGTCTAATAACCTTAAGTAAGTCATATCCTCTTTTTTGTTACTTGAATTCAGCCCTTCTTAATTTGAGCTTGTTTTGGCAGAGACTTCCATTATCTTCCAGCTTCTTGAGTCAGAGGTTTTACTTAAAAAGCAAGAGCCTAGCACTTGAAGGGCAAAAATAAATTACTAGGTTTCTCTCCAGGTTTCAAAACAGGTAATGGTTTGCCAGTGCTGCTATATGTGCAGCAGGAACAGTGTTCAAGCAGTGACTGGGAATTGTAGCCAGAAAAAGAAAAAAGGAGAGGATAGAGGTAAGGGATCTCTCTCTGGATACAAAACACTCTGTGATGGGGAACCTTGAAGAGGTTTAGCTTCTAAGGCTATAGCTGTAAGGCCAGACCTCAAACTCTAAGTTGAGGCATCTAAACATCAAACACCTATTACTCTTCTACAGGTAAAATAATACTGAATATTAATTATCTCACAGGCAATGCCAATAGTTTCCCTGGGAGTAAAAGGATGTGGGAAGTACTCTAAAAAGAATTGTTGTGGATTTGTGTGGAGAATGCTAGAAATGTCATGAGCTAGCAAACTGGGTATGTTGAAAAGAGAAATGCTGAATTCAACTATGGCTACCCAGAGACAAACTCCAAGCACAACTAATTAATAGAAAAAAAAAATGTCAGATATGTGCCATGCAGCCCTTTTTCCTTCCGAGAATCCAGATAACAGAAGTATCTGCTGTTCCATCAGAGCCAAGCTGTGTCTATCAGCAGTACTCTGTACAGGGAGCACAGGGCTACAAGCAAGGCTGAAACAGTTAGAAATATGAAAACTTCTCTTCATTAAGGCTAATTGATTGGACACGGCGACTATAGAAAAGAAAGCTACAGAGAGATTCTTCATGCTTATTTATTAACTTTGCAAAATATGCCTTTAAAATTACATAGATACTTGATTAATTAAAAAATTGTAATGAAGAAGCTTAATATATGACACACATCTCCCAGACTGAGTGCCATGTCTGAGGCCTGCATAAACCCAGGCTCTCTTTTCCCTGTCCTTCTCAGCTCCCAGCTGTTGCATCCTGACAAGTTCCATAAGAAGCATGTTCTCCTATTCTCTCCCCTGCATGCTAAACATAAGCTAGTCAGGAGGACATAAGGAAGCCCCGTGAGCCTCCTGCTCTAGGTGAATGTGAAGCAACCTCCATCTTTGGTCAGAACTGCAGTGAGCACCAACCTCTGGCTAGCAGAGTCCTCCATTGCTGCTAAGCTTTCTGTGAAGAACCCTGTAAACCAAAACTGACAGAAGAGGCTATTTCCCAACATATATAAGCATTCAAGTTCTTCTTTGACAGATAAAATCTTAATGGCACCAATTTATTTTCATCTCAGATAAGGCTTCTTTCATTGTGACTATTATCTAATAACGACACTATGTGCCATTACATTTAAATTCACTAATAAAGCAGTGAACTGAGTGCTTAACATTGAAGTGACGGTTCATCCCTATACAGCAGAACTCTAAGCAATAGAGTATCTTTAAGCAAGCGTTTTGTTTCTATTTGTTCAACTGTGATTATTCAGTAGAACTTACACTCATTAAAAGGTTAAACAATACATTACGTTTCAGTCTTGAGCTAAGAGACAAGCTGAAGTCTCAGCTGGAAACAAGTCTGAGATCTACGTCTTCTGCCTTATTTGTGTGTAATAGACAACCAGCAGACAGCTGTTCCTGCAAATTCAAAACAAATAATGATTTTCTGTCAAGCAAGTCCCAAACAACTGCTAGAGTTGCCTTAGCAGACTGCATTCAGACTTGCAATGCCTGCTCACTACTCACATCTCAAATCATCCTCTTAATGTGGTGTTACAAAACACATGACAAAACACATTGCTTTCAGTTGCTTCTAGCGGGATGGTGAGCTTCCTGCACTTCAGTTCATAGGGTATGCACTTGAACCACTTCTAAGAAACCAACGGCTTTATAACATACTCATTCATCATCACATTCAGTAGGGTCTGAGTACAGACATCTATGAGGCTTGTATCGGAATTAATTTACAACCCCTCCAAACTTAATTTTTTATTTCACTTCAGCTGTATTCCTTAACTGTTTCCAGAACTACAGCAGAGCGTTGCCAGCTACCTCTTCTTTGAGTGTCTATTACGGTGCAGATACCCAAGCTTCCATATTTATTCTGTGGTCATACAGGGAATTATTTGATTTTCTTAGATCAGATGACCCAGTCAGGTACTTATTTTGTCCCCAGCTGACAACAAAAAGCTATACAGTAGTATTTGTAATGTGCAGTTCTCAGTTTTGTACCCAAAATGTGTCCTTAATTATTGCTGCTAATATAATGAAATCAAGTGCTTCTCTGACGAAATGTTTTGATTACTGTTGGTTCATGCTCATAGATTAGTGTGAAAATAATGGCTACTACATACAAAGCATAAGAAAAAGCATTGAAAGATCCATTGTGGCAAAAGAAACTAGTAGTTTTCCCATTATGCTTTTAAACATTGCTTTAAGAAGTCATAAAAAATACCAACACAAACATTATTTGAAGTACATCCAAAAGTAGGTATTTAACAGCAACTGTCATTTCAGAGGAATCAAATGATTAAACTATTACTGATATTAAAAAAAACAACATGCAGTGTGATGAGTTAAGTTAGTAATTTTATGGTAGTGTGGAAACAATAAGCATTGCCTTGGATGTTAATTAAGCTTCACATGTATTATGAACAGAAAAACAAAAAGAAAAAAAAAAAATGTACAGTACTAGTAGTTGCTGCATTTTTTTTTTTTTAATGTGAAGGTTCATCAAATATCCTAAGAAATACACTATTTGATTTCAGGTCACATAGTTCTGTGAGATCCTATCACTTTTAGTTCATTCAAGACATACAAGCTTCAGTGCTTTCTACACATAGAGAAGCATCAGATCATATTAAAAAAAAATAGAAACTAGTGTTATACTACTAATACAACACCTCTTATAGTTCTCTGAGAGACAAAAAAACTTTTAATTAACTGTTTGATAAAGGAGGTGTAGTAAATAGCACAGTTACTGAAGCATTTTTCACCACCTTCAAAATATCGCACTCAGCTACTTCAGTAGATACAGGGCAGATTCCCGTTACAAAGTACATCTTGATGACTTAAAATAGTTTTTTCCTAATCACACAGTTATTATTGTGGTATCTTTTACTGACACAGCAGCCAAATCTACACGTGAAAGGAAGCCCTTCTCCCATCTCTTCCCTTTTCCTGCCTATGTTTTCCCATTATCATCATAGCTGGGGCAGGGAAGCAGCAGAGCCAGGGAACCCCCACAGACCATGGGTGACCACTGGCACTTGGTAAAAGGGTCTGCATGTCCCCCCAGCCAGGGGAGAAAGGTTTATCAGACCACAGCATGGCAGCAGGACAAGAGCAAGTAAGCTGGCAGTAGCACTGCTAACAGTGTTTTCTGAGGGTCACAGAGAGCGAGGGTCTGCACAGGAACAAAAGGCCAAGCAAGCTGGGACACAGAGCTCCCACAGACCTTGATCCTTCCTGGGTACCTGCCCTCCCTCCCACGCAGTAGAGCTTCCCAGGTCAGATGTTTCACCCAAAGGGACAAGCCTGGTGGTAGAAAGATCCTTATTGAGAAGCAGACTTTTAATTTGCAAGAACAAGTGTCTTCAGGTTCATGGTGGCATGGTGGTTGCTATTTTGTCATCATGTAAAGGGATACAGTAGCAACATGAACAGACTTCCTCCTCAAGCATTCGGCTTTGTCTGGTACTTCCTGCAACAGCAGTGTACCAATAAAAGCAATGAAACTGACAGATAAACTGATAAAGGATTAGATACGTTACTGCTATACTCCATATAGCATTGATGATGACGAAGAGCAAGCGGGCCTCCAACAGTAATTTTGTTCAGTTTTGTTTTCATGTTGAGTAGCCCTGCAATATGTAGCCCAGGCCTCCAGCAGTAATTGGCCAGTTCCTCTTTTCTTTGGATCAGTCCTCATGTTTTTCCTCAGTGTTTTGGGCTTTGCTGTTCTATGGAAATGAGGTCTTCCGTTTCAGATGTGAATCAGATCAGAGTGAGGTTAATTTTCTCAGTTACAACCAGTTCAAGCCTGTAACTCCTCAGGTAATTCTCTTGTTTATTAAGACAATAAACTGCAAACATTAAACATAATAGTTCTATATAAGAAGTAGTAGCTGATTGGGCTAATTATCACTTAGCTTTTTCATGAATATTTGCCTTTTAGTGATCTTTCATTTGTGACTGAATGTGGAGGTGTACTTTCAGTCCTTCATAATGACAATCCTCACCTTTCAGAAAGCAGCTGTGTTTCAAATTAAATCATACCTGTGTTTTCCACCTTTACTATGCCACCTAAGCATTTATGCATTAGATATATGTTAAAAACAGGCTTCCAAAATACTCCAATATATATGCTCATTTTAGCTGACCCAGTGCAGTTTGTCTTCTAGAGGAAGTAATATATACGTATTTTTATTGACAACTTGGTAGAACACATTACTTTTCTCGACAGATGCAATTAGATGTGCTTGTCACTGGTTCTTAACATTATTGGCCTTCTGGGAAAGGCTATTCCAAATTCCTTCTCTGGATATCAGAAAATGTTCAAGCATTTGTGCCAAGGAGTGCCACTGCTGCAATCCATTGTGGTGACAGCACAGTCATCGATATTACCCTAGTGTGTATAAGCTCAGAAGTGCGTAAAAAAAGAAAATCTAAAATAAATAAATAAATAAATAAATAAGGAAAAAAAACAAAAAACAACTTTTTTGGTGTCCAGTCATGCTTTGATTTCAGTTAGTTTTGTTTGTGTACAACTGCACAACTGGACCCACAGAATTTTCTGCTGTATCACATCTGAGTAGCAATTGCTCTATCTAAAGCTGATAGAGTAGCAATTACAATGAAGTCTGCATACTAAAATTATTCAATAAAGTACATGCGTTTTTCTAGATTAGAACAAGATATTTTCTCATGCTATATTTTCTTTTATAAGGACTAATGTATATTCTAGGCTTAGAAGTAATTTTAGTCTTTGTGTTGAACTGAGGTCATGGAAAAAAAACAGATTTCAGAAATTGAAAGAAAGGACAAGTTAGTTTCCTGTATACAATATAGACAAATTACAGTATTAATGATCAGTTGTTTTTCATTTGCTTTTCAAACATCTTATATTTCTTAGGGGGAGAAGAAAACAAAAATTAAAAAGAAAAGGTTTCCTCCTGTTCCTTGTTCGTCATTTTTCCTGTCTGAATTGAGAAATATTTGTTCAGGATCTCAATAATCCATGAGACTTAGATGCAGAATCACAGGATGATTGAGATCAAAAGGGAATTCTGAGTCTATATGGTCCAAACCCTGCTCAAGCATGGCTACCCAGAGCAGGGTGCCCAGGACCATGTCCAGGCAGATTTTGAAGATCACCAAGGAGGAGATTCCAAAATCTCTCTGGCCAACCTGTGTCAATACTCCATCATTTGCACAGTATAGGAGTGCTTCCTGGTGCTTAGATAACCTTTAGTGTTCCAGTTTAAGCTCATTGCTTCTTGTTCTGTCACCGGACACCACTGAAAAGAGCATGTCTTCACCATCTTTTCAACTTCCTTTCCAGTATTTATATACACTGATAAGATCCCAGAGAGCCTCCTCCAGCTGAACAGACCCAGCTCTCTCAGCTTCTGACAGGAGAGGTGCTCCAGTCCTTTGATCACCTTGGTGGCTCTACAGTGGACTGTTTCCACTATGCTCAGGTTTCTTTTGTGCTCAGGGTCCCACAACTGGATTACTGATATGGCCTCACCTCCACCGAGTAGAGGAGGAAGATCACCTCTCTTGACTGGCTAGCAATACTTTGTGTAATGAAGTCAAGAACACTGTCAGCCTTCTCTGTGGCCAAGGCTCATTGCTGACTCATTCAACCTGGTGTCCAGCAGGACTTCTAGATCTTTTTCTACAAAGCTGCTTTCCAGCTGGGTAACCCCTAGCATGTTCTGGTGCCTGGGGTTGTTCCTCACCAAAGGGCATTCTTCCTCCAGGTGCATGATTCATCACCAGTTAACAACAATCCAGGAACCAGAAATATTAAATTGAATCTATCAGTCTCTTTAAACACAGCCTGATGCCTGTAATGCTTAAGGGGTGGAGAATAACTTTGCTTCTCAAATGAAATTTAACTTCTGTAAAACAGATAAATAAACAAAAACATATTTTCAGCAACAGTCAGTGTAAAAGCATTAGAAGTTGAGATGCAGGTGACAGTGTTTTAGTCCTTCTAAGAATACTTAGAAAATTCAGGAAAAATTGCAAGAAAATGTTTTAGCACCACCTATTAAGCAGTTCCAAAAAAGGCTGGCTTGTAAGAGTCTTCTAATGCCCACCCACAAAAGTAGTCCCTGTTATGTGATTGGAACTGCATAATTTAAATGTCTGTAGGACCACTGACATCAAAGTGGGCCCCAAACAGACATGTGATTTCTTTTTAATTTGGTGATTGAGATGAAGACACATTTCAGTACATTCACTGTATTAAAACATTAATGTTGTGTTATTTTTTCCCTATGGAAATAAGTTATATGTTGCCTAAAATATATATCCAGCCAACACTAACAAATTTGTGCAATAATAAAAATAAATAATAACAAATAAATATCAAATAAATTATTTGGTATTTGCAAGCAGGAACAAGTGTTTGCAAGTGGAACAAGAATTCCTGTGCTAAATTCTGTTTGCATAGTATGACATGATTTGATTAAAACAGGCTTAATTTTTTTGTTGTATACATCATTATTCATCTGGAGTTATTCTTTGCAACTTAAACTTGTAATCTCAGATAAAAAGATATTTTTACTTATAAACAGAACACCATATTTATTGCTACTACAAAGAAGAATTTATTTCTATGTCATAGGCACAATGCTGACGAATTGTACTACAATCATGTTCTATCAGACATCCATACAAAATTAAAATAACTTCATCAAAATCTTGTCAGTATATTTCCATTGCTTGTTACACTTGTGCAGCATATTTCAAAACACTTCAGAAAGGTCAGAAGTGTGCCAGAGCCCCCAGCTCATCAGGGACTTTCCTATTACATCCAGGAGCACTGCAGAGCCAGGTCTGTCATGGGAACGCCTGGGGACCTTTTTGTGGGTGTCTAGAAGCTGGACTACCCATACTACCCATCGCTGTATGTTTATTTTGGTGGTCACAGTCAGGAACATTTTGAAAGTTGTTCCAATTCAGATCAGATTTCCTGTGAAATTAAAATTCTCCAATTCCTCAGTTCCATTTTTTTTTTCACTGGCAAACAAAATGTGCATTATTGCTTTTTAGTGCAAATTTTTTTCTGTGGCCAATTCCATCATCAGTTTCTGGAACACATGGATGGTGATTTTATCTCCACGTAAAGAAACCATTTCCCCATGGCTGCCAATGCTTCTCTTTCCTGTATTTGCCATTTGTTTTCTGGCATTCACTGTGTTCTCAAACGTCTCTCAACTTCTCTTTCTGCCAAATTTGCACCAGTTTTGTCATCATTTATATTGCTTTCAATCAGCTTCCCTCCACCCTCACTCCCACTGAGACTCATTGTGTGCCTGTGTTTCAGTGTGGTGCTGATTTTAGCTCAAGTATTTAGCAATTACTTGAGATGATCCTGAAGCCTTTTTTTCCTATTATGGAAGGAATTGCATAATAAACCTGGGGTTTCTTTGATATGATTCTGTTTCTTTACAGAATGAAGTCTGTCTCCCAGACTGCCCTAAGAAGTATTTCTGCGGCTTACACAAAAATTGTAGTGCTTCTTTCACTTTTTCATTGTTTTCCTGCCTCATTTCCTCCAGCAGCACTTAGAGCAATCCCTGGCGCATGACTTTGCAGTCAGACTGGTCTCTAGCCAGACATCACACCCACTTCAATTCTCATTTAATGAGGAGCCATAATTGCTTCTTCCATCATCTTCAGTGAAACGCACTCAGTACACCCAGACAATGACGTGACTGCCTTTGCGTCAAATGTACAGCTGCTTTGCGCCAGCCAGCCTCTACACGACACTTCTACACGCGCTTCTGGGCGTTTGTTCACGTCCTCCGGACACGCTCGCTCAGGCTACCAGGACCCCGACAGGCGCTGGTGCCGCCGTTAGCAGACTACGCGTGAGACCTCCTGCCCAGCGGGGGGCGCTCTTTCCGGGAGCCGCGACATCGGCCGCCCCGCGCACGCGTCTCGACACCCCGCGCCGGAAGCGGAAGCGACCGGCTCCAAGCTCGGGAGCGAGAGCAGCAGCTGCCCGTTGTTGTTGTGGTCGCCGCGCGATGGCAGCCACGGCGCTTCCCCCGCTGCCGCCGCAGTTCAAGAGCATCCAGCACCATCTGCGGACCGCGCAGGAGCTGGACAAGCGCGAGCCGGTGGTGGCATATTACTGTGAGTGCTGCGGTCGCAGCGCTGCGCCGTCCCGCTTGCCCCAGACCCAGCTGGTCGCGTCCCGCGCCGCCTCGCCGCCCCCCCCGGGCCGTCCGCCGTTGATCCCGGCGCAGGGCTCCCCTTCCGCCGCCGATGGGGCTCGCTGGGTGCGGGTCGGGCCTTCTTTTTGGGGGCGGTGCCGTGCTCTTGCCGGTGGCAAGTCCCAACGTGCCGTTCCTCTGCTATTTCTCAGGGATAAGCCTCTTCGCTGGCGTAGCGCATAGGTCTGAAGCCTGAATAGGTGTTTGTGACCACGTATGTAGAGCAGATGCGTTCTGCCTTAAGATAGTTCTGACAGACATCATGCAGAACTAACCCGGGAGTCCTTTCAGAGATCTTCTTCTGCTGAAAAGGCCTCCTGCTTGTTCTGTTTCTGAGGAAGCAACTTGGGATTGAGAGTCTTCCTTAATAATGTTTATTTTCTGTTAGGCTAGTACTGATACTTCTTTGGGGTTCTTGAAGCAGGGAGAAGTGGCTCGGTTTTATTCACTTTCATGGCAATGAGAAGAGCAAAAATTATTCTCTCCTATGTAAGTCTTTCAGACTAACCCATCTAATCCGCTGTTCATGAGGGTGTGAGCTGTGAGCCTTTCTTTCTCAAGGAGTTACACCTCTTATCAGGAAATGTCAGGCTGTTCTAAATCACCTTCAACTTTATCATAGTTGATCGCCACACCTGAAAGATCCCTAAGGCTAACAGGTCACAATGAGGTTCAAACTGCAGTCAGCAGAAATGTGTCTTTATGTGATTTTCTTTTGTCAATTTTTTTTTTTTTTCGATTCTTTTTTTCTTGAGGAGGGCGATAATTTCAGGGGATTACTAGGCAATAGCTTTTCTTCAAAGCATTAAAAAAATTACAGGTGGAACAGATGGATTAATCTAGAACTCAGTCTTAGTTTTAGAAGGTTGAATTTATAGAATTCAGGCTTAAGAATGCTCTGGAAAGCACTCTGTCAACTTAGTGTCAAAAGAAGAATGGCATTAGTTTTTGCATTGTGGAAGAATACTGTGCCAATATAGGAAAGTGCCACCAGATGAACCAGACAGCCTTGTTGCAGAATACTGGATATCGTCAGTAGTGTCTTTTTTTACTGGAAAAACACAGGACAAACAATTATTTGTATGACAAGAAGCACCCTCTAGGTCAAGATACGTGGCAATTTTGGTTTTATTTTTTTATTAGACACCATATCTGGCTATTTAAAAAGAAAGATATTTTGTTATTAAGAAAATAACAAAAAAGGTTTTTTTTTACTTCTGTGATTTGATTGTTTTTTAAATTTATTTGCTTTTTTCACTTGAGTACTTCAGCATATATTTGATTTTTAGTAAATCAGAATATCCTGATGCATATATTAATATATATATATTATAGAGATATATTTTGAATTACATTGTTCCATTAAAGAAAATCAAAGTGAACTTTTCAAGACAAGTCTTGTTTAGATCCTATGTTATTTTAAATATGCAAAGGAGGTGAATGCTAAAATAGATTCTGATTTCTGATGCTAAAATAGATTTATGAACTTTTTTACAGGTTTTTACTAATTTCTAAAGTGCCAAACGTCTACTTCTTCCCTAAGATATGTGTTTCTGAAGTGTAAATCTAAGCATATGAAAAACTTACAGGATATTTTTCAGGTCATGTTTTGAAACCAACACTTTTTACATAGAGCTAAAAGAAATATTTTTCACTTGAAAAAAGGTTCTGAACATCTTTGTTTTGAGCTTTTGAAATACGTTTCAGAGGGGCCCTATACATTTCCAATAACAAATTGTGTGAGAAAAGCTAGCTGTGTGCTGGAACTTACCAGCACAGCTCTGCTGTGTATGTCTGGAAACAGGTATATGGCAAGGCCAGACTGGTGGTGAGCCACAGCAGTCAGCTGACAGGACTCTGTGATGGGACAGCTCATGTGATGGGACAGTGCTGCAGTTGTGCCAGAGGGCTGCTTGCACAGTTGCTTTATGAGGGGGAATGTCTACAACTCAGTAATATGTTGGGCGCAACTGTCAGACTGGAGATAGGAGCTAAGGTGTTTATAGCTTTGGACTATTGTTGCCAGTGGGTCATCCACAGCCGAACATTTTCCTCCTAATGTTAATGTCTTCATGGCACAGTTGTTTTGAGTGTGAATATATATTGCGTATGTGCATTCTGCTTGTGTATTTCTGAAAGTAAGAGCTGTTACAGAAGCTGATTTGAATACCAGAAGGAACTGAATTCTGGTAAGATGTATTTCCTACCTGAAATATTACTGTCTGTACCATAGCAATAAAATTGTCAGAAGGAACTACTTAGTGCTCGTGTTAATATTCTGTGTATCTTCAGCATCTACTGATGCCAAAGGTGTATTTTTATAGATTGGAATTGGTATGGCAGTTGCACATTTCTTTGGCATATATCACTTCAAACTTTCTCTCACTTTTTTTTTTCTTGAGTTCATCTGAAGCATTTTTAGCATAAACCAGAACTGCCGTCCAAGGAAGATATTGTAGTACTCTGGCTTCACATTCCTACTCTAAAAATACTTGAGGCAAATCTTTATGTAATTATGTGGTGGACAACAAGAAGATATTTCAGCTGAGCCCGTTGCAGTACTGCTTAAACAGCTGTTGTTTGTGTAAAGCTGATGAACAAGCTTGGGGAGAAAGCAGTATTCATCTATTTTGATATTGCTGGCTTATGTTGATTTAAAGAACATACAATTTAATAGATGTTAACCTCTGTTTTAGGCAATACAGATAGCTGCAGTAAGGGTGCTTTGTGTTTTTCAACTACCATATTGTTTTCCATATGAAAAATAAAATACTGCAGAATAACATGGATGCTGTTATGCAACTTACCACATTAAATGTTTTATTTTCTAGAAATACTGCTGAAATTAAGGTCTGGTTTTATTTCTTGTGGTCCTCCACATTCCTTGCAAACCCTTCATGCTAAAGCACATTTTTGGGCATTTAAATTAGCATATCATCAATTAGCTGTTGATTTGTACACAATAATCTCACATTATTCTCCTTTTAGATAAGGAATTTATAGTTAATGAAGTGTTCAGGACTGTTATAATCAACGCTTTCTTTTAATATGTGTACTGTTCCACCTGACAGTTTTTTCATAGTCCTTATTATTTTATTGATTAAAATCATACTGTAGGTTTTTCATGTTCAGTAAGGGTCAGTTGATTGAATAGGTACAAGGGAATACCAGGAAAGTAGGCTACGTTGATTGCCCAGCCAAAAGAATATGTGATTTGTAGTAAATAAAATAAGCTTAAAAAATAAAAATTAAAGGAGTGTGACTGTGACTCTTTACTTTGAAGATGCTGTGGTGCAAACACAAGGAGGCAGGCTTTGATAAGAAACGCCTTGTCTGCGTAATTACTGAAGAAATCTCTAAACTGTGCCACAGGCAGTTTTATTGAAAAGTTAGTTACTTTTATGAAAGACTGCACCGTTTGAGAGGTACCTCTGTCTTCTGAAAATGTTTGCATTTGTACTTACAGTAAACATTTTCTTAATAGCCATTTATTTGGGCATTCGGTAGTGTTGGAGTAGTAAATCTTTTCAAAGATGGTTGGTTCTGCTGTTCATTTAATACTTGCATACTTGTTGCTCATTGATGTTTTAATTAAAGAAAACGTTGACAGAGCACCAGTGAGTTGCCAGAAAAACACCGGTGCTAAGTGATATGCAACCTACAGTGCAATTTACATTGGGTCTTAAAATCCAGTGTCAGTGCTGCATGAAATCACATTTTAGTAGCTTCTGCAAAGCAGGACTGTGATTGTTTTTGTTTTTCAGTATGGTACATTTCAAAATTCATTAATGCAAATCACTGGACTTGTCTAAAACGGTGTGAAGAAAACCCCACAGTTCTCAAATTCTTCATATACAAAAGCACAATAAAAGTCCATTTGAAGAATATTGGCATTGTGTTGATGGTTGTTTGTTTGTTTGCTTTTTTAATGGGACCCTGTGAGAGAGAAGAGCAAAATAAGTGTTTGTCTGGGTTTTTGTTGTTGATATTTTTTCCTCCCCACAGCTAGTCTTAAATCAAAAGTCATTCAGCTCTTAGTAGAAATATCCATATGTGAAATTTAACTGCAAATTTCAGGTTTAATCAGACATCTGTGTAATACTCTTTTCAATGAAAACCAATTCTAAAAGCCACAATTTTATAGGAGGAAAAAAAAGACAAATAGAGTTTATGGAATATTTCAGAGTCAGAACTTTGGGAATATAGATTTGCTGTCTAATTTATGATTAAAATACTGTTAATTTTTTTAAAGTTCCCTTCTCAAATCAGAAAAGCAATAACTGACATCCTGAGCACTCTCAAGGCCTAGCAGTCCCAGTTCTGCTCTTTCTGGTAAGAAAGATGGCTTCTAGTCCTTTTATCATCTTTGTGGCCCTTCACATACCTCTTGTCCTGGGAATCACAGAATCACAGAATCACAGAATTGTAGCACTCATGTTTCTCCAGTCTTGTGTAAATGAGAGGGATCAACTCCCTGAGCCTGCTGGTAGCACTTCTAGCGCAGTGCAGGATGCTGTAGGCAGGTAAGGTCAGCCATAACTGGTCCAAAGTGTCTGCCTTCTACTTTTGCCGTCTTGCGATCTCAATTACTATAGATTCTATAGTCAAGGTAGTTTCTCTATTTTAACTTGATTTTATCGCCTCTTTCCCTGTGGCCCACACTTCCCTCTTTCTTCGCTGCATTTCTCCTTAAACTAATTTCACTTGAAAATAAGTAATTTGTATTCTCTAAAGTTTCAGATTTTGTGTTGATGTTAACAGCCTAATACTTGCCTTCACTTTCACTAGTTTCCTTCAGTATCACGTAATGGAGAGGATGTGTAAAACGTTTCAAACTTTGTCAATGCCCCTAAATCTATTTTAATGTCTCTTACTTCAAAGAGCTTTGAGTTGGCATGCAGAAACAGCATTTATTCATAATCTGCATGCAGAAAGTGGTATGATACATTAATGTTCATGAAAGCAAGAATAATTCATTTTCTACATTTGATGCATTCTTTATGAAAATTCTTTGGGTACAATCCAAGTTCATGGTTTTTATGTCCCCTGCTGCCCACATTTCTATTGAGGCTGCTGCTTTTCTGTACCAGTTACCAAACTTTGTTTTTTTTTTTTTGTCAGTTGTTTGATAGCGTGAAGAGAAGGGTGTAGAATATGGATGAATAATATATTGCAAAGTAAAAATGCCTTCATCTCTTAATTGAAAAAATGAAGAAAACTTAATAGAAATGATTTTGTTATTATTTACTGTAATTGTGGAATAAGTGAATGGAAAGCATTAAGAGTATTCCAGACATAAACTTATTTCTCAGTATTAGAAGACAATCAGCTGGGAGGGAAAGAACAATAATCTTTAGATACTGGTAGACCAGGTAAAATCTAGATAATAGCATAGAAACAAGAAGATGGAATCAGCGTGTTGTTCTCCAGTATTTTCAGTTGGCATGGTTAGTTTAAAGTAGAGGTGGGAGGAGTTTCAGTTCTTACCCAAATATAAATCCGGAATAACTTAATGTGTGTTAGGAATGAATGCCTAGCACACACTGAAGACAAAATACTCTCTCTAAAATTGTGCTGTGCATTAGCAAAGGAAAAATAACATGGTATTGCATGGCAAAGAAAAGCAGAGAGGTTTCTGTAAAGCTTGCTTTATAATTCCTTCCAGCACACCCACACTCAGTATTTACAGAA
The DNA here is from genome assembly GCA_035772895.1 of Perdix hodgsoniae. Classification (NCBI taxonomy): domain Eukaryota; kingdom Metazoa; phylum Chordata; class Aves; order Galliformes; family Phasianidae; genus Perdix; species Perdix hodgsoniae. The sequence continues at coordinate 7,466,828 of JAPSGF010000004.1, read as the reverse complement.
CAAAGATTAAGGGCAACAAATCAAGACATAAATTTTGTAGTTGCCTTGGCAAAACATTTTTCTGAGAATGACTGCTTGCCAAGTCTTTATGAATTTGAAGATAAATGTCCTGTCTGCAAACTGAGTGCAAACCCTCTTTAGTTAATGATTGGTGAAACAGTTCTATCTTTGTGTGTCAAAAATTGCAAGTGACTTTAGCTTTGCTTAAAATATTAACATTTAGATATAAGCACTATTTTTTGTCTTTACCTCTTTTGTCCTTTTATTTATGCATCTGCTCATTTTGTTGGCCACATAAAGATCTTTTTTGCTGCTTGACTTGGATAAAGGGGACAAAAAATGTAGGTTGTAAATGCAGATTATGCACTTAAAGGCTGTTTTATGTACCAATTTATAAAAACCCTAGTGATTAGTGTGTTCCCTGGTTTTCTAAACCTTCATCGCAAATGTTGAATAGAGATTACAGTTACAGTTCACTTATTTCCAAGAGTGGTTGCATTCTCTGAATGCTTTATTTAGGCTTTAAAATCTTGAAAATTTTTGTGGCCACAGAGCATTGTTTTAATTATCTTTTTATATGAGACTTTTCAGCACCTTAGCTTCTAACTGATGAAATTTAGTATCAGAAATTACCAAGCTCCCTTCTGGTTTAAAAGCCCGTTGTCCTGCCACTGTCAGACTATGTAAAGAATCAGTCTTCCTCTTGCTTATAAGCACCTCCCAAGTAATGGAAGGCTACAACGAGATATCCCCAGAGCCTTCTGTTCTCCAGGCTGAACAATCCTGGCTCCTTCATTCTTTCTTCATAGAAGAGGTGCTTCAGCCCTCTGATCATCCTCATGGCCCTCTTCTGGATCCACTCCAGTTCTATGTCTGTCTTGTTCTGGGGCCTGAGATGCAGTATTCCAGATGGGGCCTCCCAAAGGCAGAGTAGCAGGGGACAATCAACCTCCATTGCCCTACTGTCCATCATTCTTTTGATGCAACCCCGGATACAGTCAGGTTTCCGGACTGCAAGCACACACTGCTGGCTTATGTCTGGGGTTGCCCCAACCCAAATGCAATGCCTTGTATTTGATATTGTTGAACCTCATTAGATTCACATGGGCCTACTTTTCAAGCCTGTCCAGGTCCCTCTGAATGGCATCATTTCCTTCTGTTTTATCAACTGCACAGCTCAGTTTGGTGTCATCTACGAAACTGCTGAAGGTGCACTTGATCCCACTGTCTTGGTCATTAATAAAGATTTTGAAGACCACTGGTCCCAAGACTGATGTCCCTGTGGGATGCCAGTCATTACCAGCCTCCAGTTTTGAGGCCTTGATTCTAGAGTTGTTAATAGGAAAGTGATGTGGGTAGAGAACATTACTTGGAGTCACCCACAGTGCCAACTTACGTAGAGAAAATGTTATCTGTAACTATTGTTCTCTGAGCTGCATTCTCATAGTATTGAAAGCTCTTCTGTTTTTTTCATTGGAGTGCAAGGAGTTTCTGAAGTTTTTCTCAGCCTGTGAAGTCCAAAGAGAAGAGAGGACTAGTTTTTCAGGGCTGCCCATAAAGTAGGAAGATGCCACAGTCTTGTAAATACACCCTATGGGATGTTATCAAGGAAAACAATTATCTTGCGTTCACTGTTTGGATAGATATATCAGTGATGAATGTGAAAGAAAGTCTGTATGTATATAACAGAGGAGTAACAGATTCAAATAAGTAGCTCTTACAATGATGAAACTGGTCCTCAAGATTTCCATTTATATGGAAACAAAGAATTCTTTTATATAAAATCATTTTAGAAGAGGTATGAAGACATTCTTCAGGGTATTACAGAAATCTGTATCCAGTAATGATCAAGGGTTTGCAAAACTGATGTCACCGTAAACCATAATAATCTATTACTACTTTACTGTTTTCTGAAAATGTCTGATGTTTGTATCTGTCAAAGATAAATAACTCATCTAGGTAGTCTATTGGCCTAGCATACTTACATAAATTCTGCAGTTTTATATTATTAAATCATATCATGAAATATGTTCAGAGAAGCATTCAATAAAATATGTACTTAAAAATGAATTTAATTGAAGATTGTAAGCACCGTTGTGTGACTTGTACTTTAGTTGGCAGTAGACTCAAACTAATGTGAGTGCCTTTAAAAATAAATCTGTATCTTTCTGTGTTTTTATTTCTTTAGAATATAATTTCAAATTTACACATACCAACTTCATAATTTAAATATTAATGTGACAGATCCTGAAGATAAATAGCTACATATCAGTGGTTAATTTAATGTTAGCATTGTATAATAACTACACAGCAAAAACAGTTTTTGGTAAACTTGCTGAGTCTTTCTTTGGTTGTGATGAGTTCATTTTGTTCTTGATGGCTGTAATTTATTCCTGAATTTTGACTTGGAGTAGAATTTTGAGTGGTTACTCTTTATGGAAAACTTGAGCAGAAAGGTAGTTTTTGTTTCATCAATTATTAACATAAGAGTGGTCATTAGAGAGTACAAGTCCTTTGGTTTTGATTTGGGTTGGTTTTGTTGTTGTTGTTTTTTTGTCTTTAAACAATTGGACAACCCAACAGCTTTAACATTCAAAAGTTTTTCAGCTTTACTGTCCTATATAAGGAACGTACACTTTGATTGACTTGACTGTTGTATATGAAACATGGAATACTACTGTTAAAATATAGAAAAAATAATTAAATTGTGATGCTTGCCAGCAGAACGTAGATAGAGATATATGGAGATCTTATTTTATTAGACAAGCTAACAATGGACAGAAAATGCAGGGAAACTTTTGAGGATATAGTGTTTTCTTTCACAGCAAGCATCAGGTTAGGTACAGACTGGTTTTATACATATATTTCCTGGGAGGAAGAAGATAGGCTCTTTCTATTGCATGATGAGCTGCTTGAAAGTTAAGAGGTAATAAAGCTGTGAGGCAATTAATGTTCACTTGCACAAATCGTTCGAAGGGTAGAGGCATTAGGATGTGCCATAATAACTAGTTCATGATAATGTTCAGAACAGTTAAGGTTTTAGTTTATAAGCTCTGCACTTGAAAGTATTTTCCAGGACTTCCTTGACCATTAAGCATGAGAGTTAATAGAGTGGTTTTGTGGAAAAATGTTCTCTGCTTGGTTACTGAATGACCTGTACATTATCCTTGACTGTGTATGTTAATGCTAGTAAATAATGCTTATTTGGTTTTATCCGCTATTTTTCACAGCATATAAATTACTGCTGTGTGCTTACATGTAATTCATAACTTTTGGTAGTTCTGTTCATTTGTTTTAATCAGAGGATGGTAACCATTCATTCTTAAAGTCATATGAAAGCCTGGAAACTTTACATGTAGCGAAAGGTCAGTAAAGGCTGTTTTGTCTGATCTAAACATCAGGTTTGCTTACAAAGCTAAGTAGTTCCTTCTACATTAAGTTCCTTTTTGAGACATGTCTTTACACTGTGTGTGTGTATATATATACGCATCAGAGTTGTATGAAAGCCATTTGTGTTCAATTGACTTGAAGCTTATATTTTAAAGAGTGGCATAGGAGGATAATATTTAGTAGAGCAGATAGTATTGCATCATGGTGATACAGTCAGTCATCCATTTGAAATCAGCAGGAATACTCATTTTAAGAATTCAGAAATAATATTTCCTGATGTCAGAGCTGCTTCAAAAGCAATGCTTCTGATCTTATTATGTTGACCATGCACTGGAGATGGATGTTGGTGATATGGCAGTAGAAGTTGAACCTTCCTGACTATACTGTTGCTGTGCATCAAATGGCAGCAGAGGCAGCATGACAAAATGATACCTGTTGTGGAGATGCATGTGAAGCAAAGGTTTGTCACTGAATTCCTCCGTGGAGAAAAAATGACACCTACTGACATTCATCAACACTTGCTGAATGTAATTCAGCTGCCCTAATTCTGTTCCATACCCCTTCAGCTCCATAGGCCCTTCACTGCAAATGGCCTTGGCTTAGCAGCAACTATAATATCGGTGTGTTTATCTCCGAAGAAAACAATTCCATCCCAGCTGAAACTAAGACAAATACTTTTGAAGCAACCTATGTATCTCTGAAAGTTTGACTATATCTACCCATCAGTGCTCAGCTTTACTGTATTCATGCATTGCTTCATTGTTGAGTTTGTCTTTCAGATATGATGGGGAATGCAGTTTGTTTACTGAGCTGTGGGTTTTGCCTGAGCTACTCACACACTCTTGATTTTTTTCTTCTGTGTTTTGTCTACTTTAAGGTCGTTTGTATGCAATGCAAACAGGGATGAAGATTGATAGTAAAACCCCAGAATGCCGCAAATTTTTATCTAAACTTATGGATCAGTTGGAAGCTGTAAGTAGAATTTATTGTTGTCCTCTGAAATTACTCATGATGGTATTTTAATGACTGATGAAGCTTCCCCAAATGCTGTCTTATCTCTGTCATTCATTGATGCAACTGTTCTGTATGTGGGCATACTGTAAAAATTTGGGTTGTATGTAATAAATCAGCAGGAGAACTGGGAGGAGGTAAAATTATGTCTGCATGTGTATACATATGTATGTTTGTGTATATATATGTGTGTGTGTGTGTAAGCATGCATGAACGTAAGTAACTTCCTGTTGAAGGCTTATATTAGCCCTTTTGATACTGCAGCAAACAAATCTGCCTTCAGTATTTGGTTACTCTTGTAAAATTATGGAAGATTAGAAAAACCTATTATTTAATCTCACTGTTACTGATAAAATTGTGACAGCTGGTGCTAAGACATCAGTTCCTTTTATGTAGCCGGATGGTGGAAAACAGGAGAGAATGCTCAGACCAGGTAAAATAAAGCATTTTGAGGGCTGGGAAGCTTGATTATATTGACAAGTTGATGTGTCAGTAATACTTCTACAGTAATTTAATAGCAGCCAGTTTCAGTGTGCATGTACCAGCAGGGGGCACAAAGGAGTGTTGCAGATCTGCTCTAATGGTTCTTGCAGCTTTCTGTGTCTCGCTGTAATTGATTATTTTATAGATTAAGACAGAAACTTACAACTACAAATGATCCTGAATTATGTAGTAGCAAATAATAAAATGATGTAGATACATGTGGAAATTACTCAATGTTTTTATTTACAAGAAGTTTCATACTATTCTAAATCCGTGTAATTAAATATTAAATATTTTGTTTCAAATATATATATCCTGCAACATATGAAGTGTAATTTTGTTTTTCTTTTGTGCACCATAATTTGTAAAGTGAATAATTATTGAAAAGTATATTGAGTGTGAGTTAGACAGAGTCTACAGATTTGAAGTACTCTTTACAAAATTTATTTTTCACTACTGAAATATATTTAAAAAAACATTCTATGTATTAAAAAGTTGACAACAGAATAATATTATGGAAATACATCTTGTATGATTGAATTTTCCTCCTGCTCACTCTGAAAAATAACAGCCTTTCAGATACTGTTTTTAAGTCTTTTGGCAAAATAAAGACTACCGGTTAATATCATGCAGTGTTCCTGTTTTTGTCCTCTGAGGATGACCTGAGATTTCCTTATATTCAAACAGTAAGCCTATTCAGAAGCTGTAAATCCACCTGTTGTAACTGTTAGTGGATTATTTGCTTTGCTGATTTTTATTAGGAAGCCTGGGGATTCTTGTAGTCCAGCATCTTTGAAAAGAGGTCTTTCAAATGAAGTACACTGCTAAGACTGAAAATTCCAGTAAATCCATAGGTCACTAGATCAGCTAAGGTGGGGCTTGGACTTGGTGAAAGATGTAATGTGCTGCTGTGAAATACTTTGCAAAAGAGATGATATTTAATGACTCTAACCTTCAGTACCTTTACAAACCATACTTTATAATTTAAACTGTGCTTAATTGCAACACGTGCTTCAGAACGTTTAGTCTTTTGGGTAGTAAGGGGAAAAATATCTGTAGCTATTCATTTAGAATATTATGGTTACATATATTTGTGTTTGTTTTAAGATTCAATTTTTCTTTTAAAGGACTGGAAAATAGTACGAAGAGCTACTTAATATTTTTCTTTCCAAAACAACATGTTCTCTCTTTAGCATGGTGCTTTTAGCATTTGCTATGTTAGAAGTTGGTGATCTTAAAAATAAAATGTTTATGGTTTCTCTTTTCAATTGTACTAAATCAGCAGCTGCTTCTTGTTTGAGGTAGATAAAAGTGCTAGGATCTAATAAGGTAATGAATGTATTTTTTTCAACTTTTTTTTTTCAGATGAAAAAACAATTTGGTGATAATGAAGCAATTACTCAGGAAATTGTTGGTTCTGCTCATGTGGAGAATTATGCTTTGAAAATGTTTTTATATGCAGACAACGAAGACAGAGCTGGGCAGTTTCATAAGTAGGTGAAAATCTTTGCTCTGTTGTAAGAATTAAGATATATCCAAGAAGCTCTTGTTAAATAGACTGCAAGCAGGAATTGGGCATTCATCTCTCAGGAAGATCCATTTGTTACTATTTTGGTATCTAACTTGACTGTTTAACCGGTATCCTTCATCTTCTGTTCTTGAAGCGGTTGCTCACGTACTGGGGAACCTTCTAAAACATAATACTGAACTTAGACTGATACTGAACTTAGTTAAATAAATGGAAATTGTGTGTTGAAATATTTGTGATGATGCATGTTGTTTGAGTTACAGTGATCGCTACAGCACACTGATGATGTGGCTGGACTTTTTCCTAGGTAGTACAAGATGTCCAGTGTCCTATACTGAACATTCCAAATTAGAAACTAAGTGCAGAACTTATGACCTGCTTTAAAAATTGCTGAAGAATTTTTCATAGTGATCATGAGACTTCTTAGTGTATTCCTAAATATAGACATTGTGAAGTAAATCCCGTAGCATCAGATTAAAAGAAAATATTAGTGACAACTGATTTGAAACTAGCCAATCTGGAATGCCAGTGGTTAAAAAGTGATCCTAAGAAGATGATATTACCAAGTTAATGAAATATTTCTTTTTTACAGAAACATGGTAAAGTCCTTTTACACTGCCAGTCTCCTGATAGATGTTCTGACAGTATTTGGGGAGCTCTCTGAAGAGGTAAGTATTAGGGATATTGGTGAAAGTTGATTGCTTTTCCTAGCACAGTTGCAAGTTACTGTTATAGTTCTGCAATTTTTTGAAAATAGTTCATGCATATGAGCTTCAGAGAAAATAATGTTGTAATTCTGTAGTCAAATTCATGTTACTAAATCATAAGAAATTGTAGTAAACATTTCAAATTATATGAAATGTTAGATAATGGTTGTCTTTTGGAAGATGTTTCACGTCTTAAAAATATACTGATAATATTGGTAATGCCTCGTGGATACAGAATTATGTCAAATGAGAATAATTAGAGGGAAAAAGGTTGCAAGGTTCCTATCTTTTCCACCCTCCTTCTTTTCATCCTACAAGCAAGACCTTTAATGCTAATTATTGAATTGGAATTATATACAATTTTAGCTAGAATAGATATTTTTGGTGTTATAATAAATCTCACTGTTAAAAGGTGGTATGTTAATTGGAAGGGCCTGAATTTACTTTAAAAAAAAAAAAAAAGATTGATGTCTGACCATTTGGACATGAATATTTCAAAAATACTGCCTATCACAGAAACGCATATTTGTTTTAGCTTCTTTAGCAAAACATTTGCAGTCAAACAAGTTTTCCAGAACTGGATGAACAAGATCACAATTCCTCTTATTAAAATGTGCTTAACAGTTTTAAAGCAAACTCTTCAGTTAATTGACTGATCAACGCTCTGTTATTTGTGTCACACAGGATATGGTGGAGCAGATATTCGTAATAAAGTATTCCTTGTTCTGAGAATTAAAATGGAAGTGTTATTTGCTAAATTAATTGAATAAGAAACTCACTTTGGAAATGTAGTGGTATAGTTGATAACTTCTGTTACTACTGACTGACTGGTGAAGACAATTATCAAAAAGTGCCAAAGGAAGGATAAAACCTTGAATAATAAATAAGGAGAAGCAGCGATACTTAACAATCTGCAACAAAATCAGCAAGTGCTGATCACATAAGTGCTTAATATTTGTCAGACCAACTAAACCTGTATAGCTAATCAAAAAATATTTTTATTTCTCATATGCGTGAGTGCTGTAGGATTCTCTTCTTCTGCTAGTAGAATTTCCTCAGAAACAGAAGTTCCTTTGCTTTACAAGCCCATAACAAGGTTCTGGTTTTGTTGGTCCCAAACTATTTAATGCCCTGTTTGGAATAAAGAGACTAGACATCCTATATGTAGATGCCTCACATGCAACCTTGCAATGAACAGCCTATTATTTCTTGCTGATGTCCTTCATCTGGTTTAAGTAGTGTTGTAAAGTTATTATATTAAAATATTTTATGTCTCGAATATCCTGTATGTACCATATTAGTCCATAACTGCACCAGCATTTCTGTTTTCCTGGTTTCAAATACCTACTTGTAATTTAAAGTAATATAACTTTAAAAAATCCAATGCTATTGATTGGAATTCACACTCTGTTTCAGGTGATTATTTAATTCAGATTAAAATAATAAACTTTATGAGATGTATGTAAAAAAGAAGTTCCTATCAGTAATTACTATGCAGTGTACTGTCTTTCATGCTAGGTGATGTTTGTATTATTGATTTCCTTTTTCTGACGTACTATACAAAGTGAAGATCTCTGCATTTTCATTTCATACTGAGATCCTGTTAGAGCTGTTATTTTTATATATGTTTTAATTCACCGATTAATTTCATATGCATTACCCTTAAATGAGCATCAGATGCTAGCATTTTATTAATCTCTTATCTGGATGAAAAATACAGATTTTAAAAAATAGCACTTTTTTTTTGCATGTGCACAGGTGGATGGAATGTCCTAGATTCAAAATTATTGCAAAAATGGAAGGAGAAGCGATAGAAAAATTATATTCCATTGTACCAACCTGTTATGATACTTCCCTGAATGCATTAAATCAAAGAAGGAGTGACTAAAATAACTGGCAATTTACCTTTCCCAGAATGTTCAGCACAGAAAGTATGCCAGGTGGAAAGCAGCATACATTCATAACTGCTTGAAAAATGGAGAGACCCCTCAGCCTGGACCTATTGGGATGGAAGGAGAGACTTTTGGTATGTATTTCCATTTTTTCCTCTTAAGAGCTGAGGGCTCTTTCCTCTATAGAGGAGATAAATCTGACTTGGTAGAGAACTGGCTACATGATGCTTTGGCTGATGTAAGTTCATATATTGTGATGAAATAGAGTATGTTACAGTTTGACCACCAAGCTACTGGTTATCATTTTTTCCTTACTTAAAAATGCTCTTCATGTTTGATTACTGGAATGGCCATCTTACCAACTCTCTTATGTTTCTGTCTTGGCATAGCTGTATTTCAAGTGAAGCATTATCAAACCTAGTCTTTCTTCAACATGTGATCTTTTTCAAGGCAGTTTTTTGTTTTAACTGCTGGTGCAGCTGCAGTGCGATACCTATGATGTAACTCCGTATGCAAACATCACCATATCTTTGTAAAACAGATTACACCAAGTTCTTTAGAATAAAGTGGAGAAGATATGATTAAAAAAACTCTTTGACAGTGGATGTTATAGCTTTAAATGAGTGACTTTTAGTGATGAAGTTCATAGCTATGGGAATGTTTACAAAGCTCACCAGATTATGTATAGTGATTTCTAATAGTGAAAAATATATTTATAAGCAAAGATTACATCTCTTTTGCTGAAAAAAAAACAAATTATTCTTGGAACTTGTATACAATAACTGGTTCTCAGCAGTAGTGGGCAGTCTTTTTTGTCATTTTTTTTAATGCAGTAATGGGTAGTCTTTTTTGTCATTTTTTTTAATGCGCTGGCCAAAGTAGCTGACTTATTCAGGACTGCAGAATAAAGTGTTAGTGGGGGGAAAACAGAATTCAGGCTTGTAACCTTAGTCTACATCGCAGATCATTAAAAGCAGTATTGTGAGAAGGTGAGGATTGTTGCTTTCATTGCCAAATAATTTGTAAACAAAGAAACTAAATTTTTAGCTGAATGAGCTAAAATTTACATCAGTGTTCATAGGAAGTCTACAATATATCCAATTCAGCAAAGTATTTGCTAAGCTATACTTCATATAGTAAGATAATTTTTATCTTCTGAGTAGGTAAATGAAAACACCTCTTGCTGTTCATTTTTTGAAATTACCTCTGTAGTGTAGTTGGCCATAATGCTTTACACAATAAAGATAAAAAAAAGTTGTGCTAATTATTTTTTTTTAACTAAAGATGCATATAAAACAAAGTGTCAGTTCTTACTTTGTATATCATTAGAAAAAAAGAAACATTGTTTGAATGTACAACTGGACCTTCCCCATTCCTTTCTGCTTGCTCATTCTCTTCCTTCCCTTGCAAGTGGAAAAAGTATGTTTAAACAGAGTGAAACTAGGTCTCTATAGCTTGACAAATTACCATTTTTTCCAAAGTGTTATTTTCTTTGTGATTCTTGAAAACTATACTGTAACTCTTGGAGATGTTTTTACAGTAACATAGGCATGCTTTGTATGGTTCTGCTGGATTTATGGATGTTTTGTCAGATTGCCACCATGGAAACTTTAAAATGACATGCATGAGTTATTAATGCATTTGGAATACAAGTTGTAAAGTACATATGAAGGTCACTTAGCAGTAGCCCCAGGTCACCGAAAAAGAGTTTATCCTAATGGGAGAATTCATATTTTAATTTCTAATGGGGCAAACTTCTTGAGTAGTCTCAGTATAGTTACAGTCAAATGTATTGTCACCAATTCCATTGCAATATATAACATTTTACATTTATATTCCAGGAAACCTTTATGTCCCAACTAGCTGAAAGAAAAGTATGTGAGCAGTAAAAGGATTTTGTTTTTTTTTTTTCTCAGTGTGGTAGGGAAAAAAATAAGAAAGAAGGGGGGGGAGAGAAGCTGTGTTCCAAAAAGAACCTTACATTCTACATCTTTTAGCAACTTCTCAAGCTGGAGAGAGACATTACAGGACAATGAGGAAAATAAAATGTTTTCAAAATAAAATTAATAGATGATGGCAAAAAATGTATGTTTATAAATCTCTGGACTCCTTACAAATAAGTTTTGTTAGTTTTCAATTTAGAGCTCTGGAATGTTGAATCAAGTTGGTGCTACAAGTTGGTTTGGTGCTTCATTATTCTGGACAATACATTTGTGTATACTATATGGCATAATAATTTGTAATATAAATAAGACCTTCCAATCAAGACACAATGGGGGAAACGTTTTCACTCAACATACAGTCTTCTCTTATAAAGCATGTGTCCCTATGTACTGATGATGTGGATTAATTGCTTATCTTATCCTGTCAGCCCCTAAACACTTGGTTTCAAAATACAGATGTCTCTGATTTTAATTACCAATCTGAACAATGATTGGATTTTGCTGTATTTTGCAATGTGGATAAAAAAAAATTACATAGCAATTAAAAAAACAGTCTATTAAGACAAACTGATAGTAATATTTTGCTGAGGCTAATCCAAATGTGTTTGTCCAAATTCAGTGTATGTTTGTATAGTAAGACGGTAGAAACATAATTCAGGTCAGATTTTGATTTTAAAATGGTGGAGAATGGATTTCTTTCACTGAAGATTTTCTGAGCATGTTAAACATCTATTATATTTACAGCTTCTGGCACAGTTCATATCAAAACATAAAAGTTAACTTTTTGAGGTTTGTTCCACTTCTGCATGACTACCTTCTGCTTATTTCTGTGAATTTGGTTTTATCTCAAGATCACTAGCAGTTTGAGGCAATAACATTTACCAGAAATTTAATAGATTTAATCTATATGGTTAACAAGGAATGAATTTAGATCTTGAGAATCTTTTATGCTTATAGAATTATCTTTGGACATTTTGTTTTAGAACCAGGGATATCAGCCTTATTCCAGAAAGTCTTAGCTTTAACAATTAAACAAACAGCAAAAAGATAGTGTGGGTATACTGTGGCTCTGAGGAAAATTTGAAGACTAAAGCACAAAGTCTGATGAGGTTCCGAGACACGAAACTTGACTGGAGCTGAAAATGAATGTGAAGCAATTGTGTCACTCTTTTACAGGCCAGTACTGCTTTTTGAGATGTTAATTCTCTAATTTTTTAGTATGTGTTCTCTGGAAATATGTATATTTCTCAATAATTGTATGGATATTCTTATCACAGAACTTATGAGCAATTTGTTGAATTAAAAAATTCTTTTCCACCAGCCTGAAAACCTTTTATTTACCACTACTATTAAAACTGTTCAGGAATACTGCAAGGACATGAGTCAACATGGTCTTAATATTTAATCTTTGATCAATAATATTTTAAATATTTACTTTACAGAAAGAATACTTACTACACTTTGATGACATTTGGGCACTCTAAATATGTAATAAGCATTAATTTAAACAAAGCTACTTTTATCTTTAATACTGTTCAACATTTAATAATTGCACAATGAGCAAACATTTGAGCTTGATCTTCATGCATATGCCTGAATAAAAGTATATTGCTCTCTTGTGAATTTACCTCTTACAGGCATTTCTATTAAGGATAGCAAACACTTTCAACATTTTTATTTTACTTTTCTAACATTGCCAGACTTCAACCAATTGAGTTCCTATCTTCAATGGCCAGTATTGCCTATGGTTGTTGGGTTGTTTTCAGTTTTGTTTTTCATTTTATTAATTTCAGTCACTGTTATTGTTTCTGAAAAGAGATCACAGAGAATGAGATGGATAGTCTCTGTGAGGGCTTGAAACTTGGAGAAAGAAGTTGGCAGGAGATTGGATGTTTTTTTCTTTCCCATTTTCTCAGGGATGGGCTTTTCCTGTCTCTAAGAAAATCTGCCTGTGTTTGGCCCAAGTTCTGAGCTTTTGTGAAATTGCAGTTTACACGTACTTGGGCTTGCTAGACTTCTACAGTAGAATTCTCCAAAGGTTCCACATACATGGGGAATCCTAAAGCAGAGAGAACTTTCCTGCAGTTGTATCTCAGATCCAGTGTGAATAGGAAGCTGGCATTTACAAGTCTCTAGGCTGGCCTGGATTAGGAAAAAGCTTCCAGATTCACTAACAGAGGATGCGCAAGTCCAGACATGGAGGGTGGGCTGGAAGAGACAACCAGGAAGGAGAAGAGGAAAAAAAAGTAGCATTGAAATTAGGCAATCCTGGATGAGGAAATTAGAAGATAGTGGAAATTAACTGGAGCTGGGTAGCATTATGCTTTTGCAGGAGTAACTAAAGACCATGAACTAGCCACTAAGGAACTTTGAAGATGATACTCAGAATGCCATGGTAAAAAGTTCACAAGGTAGTTTAAGACATAGACAACTGCGGGGCAAGGGATTGCAGATATGGTATAAGAAGTCCTGTTAGAAAAACGGAACTGAAGAGATAGGTAAGGGCCATAGGAAGCCATAGGGGTCAGAAAAAAAAGTTTTAAGTCTGGGCAAGAAATTTGGGGTAATTTATTTTGATTGTGGTACTGTATACAGCAAAAGCATATTTTTTCCCACTCCCTCATTCTCAAAAGCAGATTTCCTTTTAACTTTTCCACATCAAAAATAAGTGATTTTGTTTATTAAATGTTCTATATTGCATTGTGGTGGTGTCCATTTTTCTGCTAACTAGGAATCTTTATAAAAGGCACTTAAGTTTTCAAGTGTTTGGACAAAAGAGTTGGATTCATTTCTGTTTTATGTCATCTTGACAGATCTTGAAAGAGAAGAGGCAGGGTCATCTTCTCACCAGAGTGGAACAAATCAACCATCATCATCATCATCTACATATGAAGCTAATAACACACCAACTAGTAATTTCACTGGCATACATGTACCACCAGGTGCCCATGCACCAGCCAATACTCCAGCTGAAGTACCTCATAACACAGGTATATGACAATCACATGCAAAGAATTTATGCCTTTATTAAGAGGCAAACTCTATGATAGCCTTCTTTCCATCAGATATAAAAATAATGTAGATGTTTTATGGCAGAAGCAACCTTATACAGTAACACTGTAAAAATGCCATAGGAAATGTACTGCTAGATGTATTGACACCTCCATCTTGTTTTCTATCAATTTTGGCCTCAAAACATGTTCCTTAAAAGTCAAAGTTTTTCCCAGCTGCATTAAAAAGAAAAAAAAAAGATTTTATTTTTAGATAATTTGTGAACGTACAATTTTTCCACCTCTCAATACCATATAATAATAATAAGATCAGCAAGTGAGAAGCTCTTGGTTTCAATCTTGTTGATCATTTGATTGTTGAGATGTATTTTTGTATTAAAAGAACAAGATGTATTTTTCACACGTCCCCTCCCTTATTTAAAGAATGTAATTTTAAGAATGTTTCACCCTATTAAAAGTTCAGGATGCTCTTTATTTCAGTTTTATCAAAGGGAAATCCTTCAGATAGTTGTTTGTTGTTTTTTTTTTTTTTTTGGGGGGGGGGGGGGGGGGGGGGGGGGGATGGGGGAAATCTGGAAGGGTGTTGCTTTCTGTATTCTGTCTAAGTAAATCTACTGTTTGTTTTTCCCAGATCTGAAAGCTATGGAATATGTTTCTTGTTGAAATACATTTTTTTGCATTACTTATTTTTAATCTACTGTGTTGTTTCTTCTAGCAGCAATGTTTCCCTTTCAAATCTAGCTTCTATATTCTCACGAATTGTTTCCAAAGGAATTAGGAAGGTCTTAGCTTGCTGCTAAGTATAAGATGGCAGACATAAGGCTTTAAAAATAGTTTCTATGTAGTATTAAGAGTTCAGTCATACTGTTCCTTAACAGATTTTTCTCAATACACTAGGGAGGACCATATATTTTTGTACTAATATTTTCTTAATTTGCTTAACACTTGAAAGTTAAATTCCTGTGAAATACTGTACTGATAACATGAGTGAGAGCTGTAAATTCTTCATGTTGTTTTATAAAACATTCCTGGTCAGCAGTGTTTTAAGATTATTTGCTACAAACTTTTAAGACTTCAGAAGCCATCTACTGCTTAAGTTACAAATTATTGAATCATTAAGTTTACCTGTTCTTATTTTCATACTTTTTGGTGTACTACTAAAGTCTACGAACAGAAATAACCCTGTTCCAATTGTCTGCATTAATTTACAGGAGTGACAACTAATACCATTCAGCCTTCTCCTCAAAATATTCCTCTAGTAGATCCTTCCCTTTACAGTGCTCAGTCTGCAGGTAAGATGGTGGCATTTGTATTGTTGACACATGAATGTGCTGTGTGATTTGTGCCTCTCCCTGCCTCCTCCAGCTTCCTCATAGTTTAATTTACAGCACTTAGAAGAAGTTTAAGAAATAAAGTCACCATTACCAGAATGCTAACAGTTCATAAATGTTAAAAAGAATGGACATCATCTAAATATTGTATTTTTCTGATAGTGTTATCTGATTTTTTTTTGTATTTTTCTTTTTTTTTTTTTACTTTTCAAGCTGGCATTGTGTTAGCTTTCTCCATTGTTGTTTCTCAGATAAGGTTTGGGGTGCTCAACAAAGTCTGTATTCCTGATAACCTTTCTAAATTCTATTTTTGGTAATTAGTACACATTCTCTTTCCTTAAAATTACTTCTTTAGGGTTAATTTGTAAATTATTTATTCATTTCAATGAATAATCAAGAAAAACGTTCCAGTGGTGTTTTTTATTGCAGTGTACTTGCTGTGTTCTGTATGAGCAGTGCTTGTTGATAATAAGTAAATTTTATATTAAACAAAATAGTACAGTGAAGCATTGCTGATGATCTTATTTTGATTTACCATTGAGTTAAGGTTTTTATCCTTTAAATGTCATTTCTCTTTGATGTAGAGTCACTACTAACCTATATTGTGCAAATTTTACTTCTGTCTTTAAAAATACCAACTTCACTAAAAAAAGCATTTTAATCAGTAGAATGCTACAGTAGGAATTCATTGTTTAACTTGACTTCAGTCATTTGTCATAAGAATGCTTAAGGATGTGAAGACCTAATATATTAAGGAGCTATTTTTGTCAAAGATGTCTTAAGAAGAAAAATGACAATAATTATCTTTGAAATATTCAGATTTGCTTTTAGTGTTCTCTTGAATAACAGAAGGTACATCTTACTGTTTCTGTCTGGCATATTAATGTTTCTTGTTACAGTTAGCTCACTTTATTGAAAACCTCTAACCAGTTACTGAACCATTTAATCTTGGCTTTGCAAATTTGGGGGTTGTGACAGGAGTTTGGTTGCTACTTAATGAAAACAGCTAAGGGCTTTATTTAATATTTATCATAAGAACTGCTGGTTAAAAATCAAGTTTGGCAGCAAAGCTTTCATACTTAATCAACTGATCATGATAATCTAGACAGTTATTCTAAAAGGTTTTTTTGATAACTACCATGAAAATTCTGGTCATAGTTGTTTATTGGTTTGAATATTTAATTCTAAATGACAAAAATGTCAATTTTGAATAAAACTTTAAGTCTTTGTTAAGTATTAGAAGCTACATTACTTGATGTCTGGATAGTGTATCAGTACATTGTTCCCTCTAGACTGGAATAATTTGATTCAATAAACATATAAATACAAATGAAAATGAATTGAGTGAATTAAGATACTCTGTGTTTCTGATAATTTATAATAACTGCTCTGATGTAATTATGATATTAATACCCTTGCTGAGCATAGTGATGAATCTTTAACTTGATCTAGTATGAGTACTTGCATGCCTGCATTCCTCCTCTGTACATCTCTTGTTGTGTCACTACAAGTTCGGGTCTTGTAACGACATAAGATGTTAGATACTTCTGAGAATGTTTTGGAAACATGTATCCTGGGAAGTGATAAGGCTCATGTAAATCCCTGGTTTGGTGGTGAAAGCTTAGAAAATAAGCTATCAGTTATGCAGGAGCTTGAGGAGGTATATAGACTTTGTATAGTAACAATTTTGTTTGCATGCATAGAAATAAGGCATGGAATGGCGTGGTTCCTTGTCTGTCTCCATCCTGCCACATACGCCTGATGATTCCCAAAACATCCTCCCTTCAGAAAGTAAGAGCAACATTGTCATTCTCCACCTACTGCTAAGGATTCCCTTTTATATCCAAAATACTGTGCTCCATTTTAACCTGTTCCTTTTCCTGTATGTAGATTAGGAAATGCCAGTATTTCACAACAGACTTGTTAAACTGGGGGACCCTTTCCAGTTCCTGAATTGCAAGATATATTATAGCTGTCTTGGCTGCATATTGAGTATCTTGATAAGCACTGTTCCTATGGAACTGAACTTGCCTTTGGGAGAGGAGATAACTGTTTCTCTCCAGTTGATCCATGCAGCTAGTAGAATGCAAAGTACGTATACTCCACGATTTAGACAAAATATCTGTATAAATATCTGTATAAATTAAGCATGCCTGAAAATATTTGACATCGAGAGCAGATAGCACAGAACAACTCACATCTATACTACTAAGCTTTTAAACCTAAACAAGGTAGTTCATCAAGGCTGCCAGTATTGAATGGTCTTTAGCATGCTCTAACCATGAATCTTGCCCAAGAACTGCTTGGGAAAGTGGTAGTTGTCATAGGCCAAAACCAAACCGCAATCTGTTCCAGCAGTTCAGCAGTGCAGAGTCAAGTTCAAGTGCTGAGGCACATTCCCTGGCACTGTTTAATGTACTAGTATAAACATAGCCAAACAGGATATTCCACATACTCCTGGAAGACTCTGTGGTAGGAAGATTAGATGTATATTTTTAAAATAAATTATATATTTTCTTTCTAACCCATAACATGGGAGAAGCAATCTGATTAATGCTTATGTGGAGAAGACTGGAATATTTATCAAAAGAAAATTTAGTTAGAGTATTCCTTTGATTTTAGTTAGCATAAATCCTGCAATAAGAGCCCTGTCCTGTGAGAGCACATTTTAGAGTTTAACACTGGCTTTTGAAAATATCAAAGCTTATTCAATTAAGCATACCATACTATGTCTGCTAACAAAATGCAGAGCTATTTAGCACTTTGTATTGTATGCTCATGAAATTCTCTGGTCTAATTCATTTTTAAAATGTGCTAACTCTAGATTTTCCTAAGACTAAATTCATTCATAATTGTACTACACAGAGTGTTTATAAAATGTTCTTACATTACTGTATGCTTCCTTACACAGGTGACATAGAGAAACCATTTGTCCATTCTAGTTGCATTTATAATAATGTTTGCTTTTCCATGCACAGAGTAGAAGTAATAAACACATTTTATGTATTTTCATGATCTTAAGAAAAATTCTTTGAGGAATTGTCTTGAATGGCTTAACTGCGTTAATAGGAAAAAAAGAACATCAGATTTTGATAAACATTAATTATATTTGCCATCTCTATATTTATATGCTTATATTTTACACTGATTTTATTAAAATATTCTTTAACCAGCTGCCTAGTATTTGGACAATTTCATGAAAAGGAGAATATAATGAATAGGAAAGGATATCAGGGAGATGCAGATACATCATATAAAATACATTAACATAAAGGCGCCTTCTTTCTCAACATAATTTTCAGTATTTTTAGTAAAATTGACTTTTTGTTTTTACTTTGTGTTTCTCTTAAACTAAAATAATAATGGTTTTAACATTAGTTCTGGATTCCATTTGTCTGTCAGTTTGGAATTAAGTGTGATTACTAACGATTTCAGATGTGAGTTTCAGGATGAGTGCAATATACTTTTTCCCACTTCACAGAATGGTGGAGGTTGGAAGGGAATTCTAGGTCCATATGGTCCCACCACCCTGCTCAAGCAGACTACCTACAGCTCGTTGCTCAAGACTATATCCAGGTGGCTTTTAGAGATCCCCAAGTAGGGAGACTCCACAGTCTTTCAGGACCATCTGTGTCAGTCGTGGCCACTCTCACAATCAAACGTGTTTCCTAATACGCACATTGGAACTTTCTGTGTTTTAGTTTGTGCCTGTTGTCTCTGCTCTAGTCATTGAACACCATCAGAAGAGCCTACAGACTCCATCTTCCTTACAAATGCCCTTCATTTATTTATCGGAAGATCCCTCTGAACCTTTTCTTCTCTGGGTTGAAGAGTCCCATCTCTCTTGCCTTTTCCTTATATGAAAGATGCTCCAGTCTCATTATCAGCTTTATGACCCTTCATTGTATTCTCCATTAGCTCCATGTCTCACTTTGTGCTGAGGAATCCAGAATTGGGCACGGATGTAGCTTCACCAGTATCAAATATTTGGAAAGATTTCCTTTGATCAGCTGACAATGCTCCCAGTGCAGCTAAAGATACCATTAGCCAGCCTTCTTCGCACGATCATGTTTTTGCATGTATTCCTCCTGGCTGCTGAGACCCCCAGGGTGTTGTTCCTTTTCTGCAAAGCTATTATACAGTGTATTAACCAAAGTTATTTACTAACTTTTGAGGTGATACTTTCAAGTTTAGTACAGACATTGTAGTTAAATTTTGCATTATTTTGAAAATTTTAGAAAACAGCTGTTTTATTTCTGTTCTATTTGTCCATTGTGAAGTGCTGACTTGAATAGGAGCTGAGGCCACTGAACACGTCAAAAGATCAATGCTTTGTGTAAACTTTGGTTTATAAATTTGAAGTTGATTTTTTTCCCTCAAGTTATGTCATAATAGCATTTGAAGTAGATTTCATAATAAATAAATCGTTATGCCAGCAAAACATTAGTAGAGCTCATACTGCAAAAATAAGATTAGACTGGTGAATTTGGGCTTCCTTCCAATAAATTAGTTGAATAGTGGACTGATGCCTTGGCCTGGTTTTAAAGAATGATTTTGTAGTTTCTTTTGGCATCACAGCATAAAGCCACTTTGAGAGGAACTTGGTCTTTCAGATTTCTTAAAGATGTTCAGTAATGTGGTCACAGATTGACCCCAGCTGCTTTTAGTCTGTGACTTTATTTAAGTTACAAAATAACCTAAGTGTGTGCTCATGTTTATGCACTCCCTCACGCATATTTACCCATGTTTGTGTATTTTAAGAGATTTTAATGTGGTTTTGCTTATTTGGCAGTAAACTAATATACATTGCAGTGAAAACGAGCCCACCGAGTTGTCATGTGCCTCAATGCTCAGAAGTTATTTTGTGGTCAGATTTATTTATTAAAGGGAAAATAAATGATTTTCTAGTGTGCATTAAAAAAATAAAAAATAAATAAAAAAAAAATAAAACTAATCTCGAAAGTACTTACCGTCCTTGCTTTTTACTGGGGTATGGTTGTTTTAAAAAGCAGCAAACCAGTCTAATTTTTAATATTCCTGGGTTTTTCCTATTATTTTTTCAAAAGCTGTCTTTAAATAATAAGATTGGGAAAGGGAAAAGCAAATACAAAAGATATTTTCTGATAAGAACTCAGATACTTCAGTAAATGTTCTCATAGTATTTCTAACAAGAGTTTTATCTTGAAAGAAAAAATCTGGCTAACTGTGACTGTACTTTTATAAAATGCACTGAAGTATATTCATGTCCTTGCTTAAGATGAGAAAGCTATACTTAGAGAACTAGGCCTTTCTTTAACCAATTTTATACCAAAGCCTGTGGTACATTGAAAAGTACATTTCTTCTCAATCTGTGACATCTCTTTATTGATTATTAAAAGCTGTGTTGAAAATCTATTAAATAAAGAGCTATTAGTTTATGGTATTGCATGTAATTCTTTAAATGTGCTTATTAAAATAAAATCTTTTGCAAGTTACGTTGTTCTCAAGTATTTCGTAAGTCCCTACTATTGTTTTTAGAACACTGAATGCATGTGTTGTGATTATGTCAAGGAAATATTCTAATGACACTTAATTGTTTTATACTTTGTTATGAGAATTTTTTTTTCCAGTATTAAAAAAAAAAAAAAAGGAAATGTAGTAGGATCAATGCTGATTCTAGTTAACTTACCTAAAATTGTAACATGAACATTACTTGGATAAAACAGAAATACAATATGTGCAAAAACATGTCAGTGAGAATGTTTTCGCATATTGAAAATCTATTCCAGTGTAGAGGGAGCAGTTTCTAACTAAGGTTGTATTATTTCTGAAGTGAGCAAACTAATTATATTGTAGCACAGAAAACACTTTCCTTGTTTCTTGAAGATGGTTATATGATTACAGATATCTTATTGTTAAAATGTTCGGTTTTTGCTACTTTAGCTAAAGAGCAGGTCTTTCTCAAAGGTATTGACTTACTTCTGAAAGGCACTGGATTATATAAAAGAACAATGTTTTGAAAGGGTCTCTGATTTCTTAAAATACCAGCAGCAAAGAAGTAATGTTCATAATATTACCACAAGCGTCATTCTGCTTTTTTGTAATATTACTGCAAATGTAAGTAAAACATAATAATGTTATAATTATGTTTTTGCAGGGGAAGTCCGTTTGACTCCAGAGGACTTTGCCAGAGCTCAAAAATACTGCAAATATGCTGGCAGTGCTTTGCAATATGAAGATGTGAGCACTGCTGTGCAGAATCTCCAGAAGGCTCTCAAGTTACTGATTACGGGCAAAGAATAAAGCCTTTAATCCAACAGATTCATGTCATTTGCGTAAAGAACTAACATTATTACTGTACCTGTTAGGGAAGTGGAAATACACAGAAGCTCTCCATCTCATCACCTATGATAATGAAATCACTCTTTCAGTGTCAGTAGGACTCTTTGTTTTTAAAACAGTGGAGCTAGGAGCATATGAATGCAGTTGTTTGATGTAAGCAAAATACTAAAAAATGTACTATGAACACTGCTTAAGAGGTAGAAGTCATATTTCAATATGAATTATGATTATCAGCATGGGAAATCCTAAATCTGTAAAAAGGGTTGAACATACCACTGTTGAAATTCTGGCTCTGCTTTCATTTTTTTCAAACAATTATTTAAGAAGTTTAAATAGCTTTAAAACAGTAACAAAATTCATGACTTCCTCCAGAAAAGAAAGAATGTAAGAAGAAAGACACATACACAGTGGGAAGGACTTTTTTCCATACCTAAATGATTTGAGTATCATCTGAGACATAAAGTTAAGCAGGACTTGAGGTTATTTGTATATGATTTTAATACATGCACTGAAAACATTTCTTGATACATCAAGGAGAGTAATTTTGATTGCATTCCAACCCAACCACCAACAACTGAGTGGACTGCTGCATGCAGTCTTGATTATTGATTCTTTGTGTGAACACTGGGAATTTTATTTATGTATGGTCAACTAAGAGAAAGTACTGATTTTTAGTGGAGATGAGCCCGAAACCAGGGACAGATATGCTAAACAGCGTGAACTTTTAGGGAGAATTACTTCATAGATGTTTCATCTCTTTAATAAACTGAAGGACGGTTCAACCATTTGGTTTATCTTTGGTATTAGTGATCTAGAAGTTTGTATTCCCAGCTAATATTCTTTCTGTCTGCTATGTTGTGGAGGCTATTTGGACTTGTGAACTAATTAAAATATCTTGGAAATAGAATTTTGAGTCTTTTTTTTAAGTATGCTCCTGCTATTTTAGGGCTCTTGGTTGTTAAGAATTCATCCTTGTAGTATGAAAGAAAGACTAAGTAGTCTTTTAACTGGCATGACATAGGAATTGAGTACACCACAGAGTATGACTGATATATGTAATATATGTTTTAACATCGGATTGTCTGATAAGTCTGTCTTTCCAAGCTCTTGGATTGAATGCACATCATTTGTAACTGCACTGTTTTTGCAGCATCTTAAATGTGTCTGAAACTTAAAGCAAAAAGTTGAGGAAAATAAAATCAAACATAAGCATGTATTAAAACCTAGGTGATGGTATCGTTTTATGAGAGCAGACTGAGTCTGTCAGCAAGTTTGAGAAGGATAATGCGAAATTTGTTGATGTAGCTTTAAGCAAGATATAATAGATAGAACACCTCTGGAACTGCTTGTGTTTTGCTTTCTGCAGTGGGCATGGCTTTGTTGGCATGACGTGCTATTTTGGATAGTGATTTGGATTAGATTTTAATTGGCTGGGGATGTTTAGAATGGATCTGTCTGAAACTTTTTTGACAATTATGTTGTATAGGACCTAGTCAATAAGTCTGTGTTTTGTATAGAGTTTCATGCAAGATAGCTCTTTCAGTATCAATCTGAATTTCTATAAATTCTTCCATGTGAATTTTTCTATTCTGTTAGGATGTGACTGGAACAGCTACTTTTTAGTTGAATGAAGGAAGTGGAACATTGCATATATATTCCATTGCTATTAAAAAAAAACAAAAAACAACAACAAAAAAAAAACCTTGTTTTTATTTGTGCATCATGTCACTGTTTACAAATACTGGATTCAGTCCCCAGGCACTGATGAATGGAGGTCATTTTTTCCTGTATCTTTTCATAAAATATTTAAAAAAAAACTTTTATGCTAAGCCAGCTTTGATGTAATGATGCATTAATTTGAGGCTTTTCAATGACAGTTAATTTTTTGTAGTGATTGACATGAAGGTGGCTGATAACTAAATTGAAGAATTTATTAAAGTATGTAAAAAGACTATTTTGGTCATGTTTATGTTGAAACTACGAAACTGGAGAATCATCAGAGAAAAAAGTAAGCTATGAAAAAGCCATAAGTGATCATTTACAAATATATAACCTTCAGCCTATAAAAAAAAAGTATTCCTCTGACTGGAATGGAGTTAAAAATGCTTATACAAAAGTTAAAGAGTAGCTGGCTAGAGAAAATATAAGATCACTATTTCTGAACATAAAATAGTAGTTGGAAGATTTATCATGTAAAATTCGCATGAGCACAGTAAGATCAAACACCCTAAATGCTGACTTTCATACCACAATACTTAAATTAGCATTTTAAATTCTATTTTACATAAAATTATTTTGTCCTGACCATTTATTTTTTTAATGAAAGATTTTTATTACAGATCACCAGAAATTTTTTTGGAAGCTACATATTGAAGCTGCTTATGTTTGTTGCAACGCATTTTGAGTGTTTACCGTCTTAACTGATGCCTAAGGTAAATTATAGCATAGCATTTCTATTCCTCTAAGTACCACCTCTGGGTTAGTTTTAAATGCGGAAGGCAGATAGCCTGAAACTTCAAGCCCATGTTGCAGAATTGTTCAAAAATGGTAGCTATTTAAAAGTGGCAGGAGAATGTACGTGGACTGCCTGTAATTATTTCAAATTGGAATAAGTGATAGGCAGTGAAATTTATGGCCCCATTGGTAATTATCTTGTGAGTTTGCCCAGGTGTTGACTGTTAAGTTTTACAGCTACTCTGAATGGTAGAGTATCAACCCATAGTTTCTCTTCAGCTAGTTCTCAATGCATATGTTGATATCTAAAGGAGAATGCTGTTTCTGCTGCTTTACTACTGTCTCTTCTTCAGTGGTGACTAAGAGCTACATGTGTGCTGGCCTTTCCCATTTAGATTGTGAGCTCTGAATCATAATCTTCTTTATAGCAAGGAAGAAGAAAGCTTTGTCAGATATTCCACTTTTCCTTTTTTTAAAAAATAGAATTTTAGTAAATCCGTTCAGTGTTACTTAAACAGTTTCTGCGGTTCTTTGTGTGTGTACATTTCTGCAGGAAAAGTCCCCGTATTGTAGGATTCATGTCTTACAAAGCGGGTTACTGTTGGTGAAATGGTTGAGATTTTTTTCAAATTTTATAATTCTTTAATACTGAAGGGATACCAGGTTTTAATTTGTGTCATCAAAATGGGCAAGGAGGGAAGAAAATGACCTGGACAGATTGTACATGAAAAGAAAGTTAATAAAATTCCGCTTATAAACACTGGCCTCTAGTTTAGTAATGTCTGATTCCATCACACCAAATTTTGTGTCTAGATGTCAGGTTTTCTCCTTATCAGAGGAGGAATCTAGTCCTATAGAGATCTTCTACTAAGATGATGAAATTAGCACTCTCCTGGGGACAAAATTAGAACATTAAATAAGCATGTGGATTTCTGTGTACAGAAAATTAGGCAATAACAATATTCATGTGCAAAAAATATATATTCTTTTTATTCTGTTTACTTCTCTCTCTGGCTGCTTTCAATTACTGTTTCATGCGTACAGCCAACTTCTTTGCTGGAGTTGCCATGAATCATGAACAAATCACATAAACATTTTGAAAGAAACCCAACCACTGCCTTGCAATGTGGCAACAGTAATGGTAGGTACTTTAGTCAATAGCTTTTTTTATTATTATTATTGATGTTATGATCTAAAAAGTATGAGTTGCTGGTGGACGGGTGGCTTTGTTCTCCCAAGGTGGAGCACATTTATACATCTGTATGCCATTTTATGCGCAGTTGCAACATGATTTCCATGACTCTTTGTAATTGTACGGGAACAATAGGTTATTAGAGACATCATATTATTTGGTGCCATGTTATTGCAGAGTATGTAAAGGAGAAGTAGGGAAAACCTCCAAGGGCAGGGGGAGGAAATCGTTTGAGGATGAAGGAAAACCTACATCCAGATTTCCCTAAGTGGAAGAAATGATCATGAAAACACATAAATACTCATAAAAATCAGGTCAGAGTTTTAGTGTTGACTTGGATCAGAATATTTTAACTGCTAAACTGTTCTTGAACTTTCTTAACACAGATTCTAAGTTTAAACAAACTTAATTTCATCACTGTTTATCATTATTTTGTCCATTTGTCATGCAAAGCTGGAGTCTGTGGAAGACATGGTATAGAATGCACTATGTATTCTGAAGGCTCACGTGTCATGTGTGTCAGATATGTTCATTCCTGCATCTTTCACATCTGCAGCTTTCAAGATTAGCTTAGGAACAGAACTCCTATTTATCATCTGGCATAAACCATTCTGAACTCTTCCTGGAGACTGCAGTTTTCTGCCTGTGCCATAAAGTTCTTGGCATGCTATAGAAACTGTTTTTGTTATCTTCTGGATATAGTTTGCCAACATAGATTTCCACAACTTTTCACTTTTTGTTCACATTTTTGTTCAAAGCATCCTAGGTCTGGGTGGAAAGATTCACTTATTTCTGTACCTTGTAAATTCTCCTAAGAGTCAGCAGACTAACCAAGGATGTATTTTTTTATTGTTCTTTTTATAGATAATCATAAATGTATTTTTCTTGAGCATCGTCTACAAAACAAGCAATTTGTAAACTAGAAGGAGAAAATTGTGTCAGTGGTGTATTTCTATGAGTTTCTGTATATAGCTTTGTTTCACGTTGACAAATGCTGGAGTCTTTTTCAGTGTTTTCCATTATGGTTTTGAGTATATTATTTCTTAACAGAATATATCTCTGTTCATTTTCTTTAATTACAGTTTTGTATGTGAAAATTGGCTAGACTTGCCAAAATGAAAATCCTGTATACGAAGACTAGTTTAGGAGGAAAAAAATACTTGGATCAGTACTTTGCGGTGCAGACGCCATTTTTATAAAGTTTTGCATTATATTTTGTAAGGTTCTCGAATAACAAAACCTTGAAGTACAATCTCAGGTTATCTGGGAGGTAGAGAGCTAGAAGCAGCATCCTTGAGCTTCGCGTCAGTCTAGCTGTCATCATCCTGCATATCTGCTGACGGTTTTCTCTGTGGGTGAATTATGTGTTCAGAAGGTGTATTATATTTTTCCTCCTGAGTTTGTAGCTAATTTCCATCAAATAGGAGTGTTATTTTAAAAACAAAATAATATTCAATGTGTATTAATTTTGTCTTGGAAGCTGCTCTGACTGATAGCCTAGGGTGGTACTTCCAACTACAGTACACAATACATTAGAAAAGGAATCAGGTGTAAGCATGCCAAAGCTTTACAAAGCACCCTTCTGTTAAAAATGGGCGTGTATTAGTATGTTGAAGGATATCCAGCATCAATTAGACTACAAAGGAATAACCATCTCTTTGCGGACTAATTAGACTTCCTACTCCTGCATATTTGAGTCAACAGACATTGTGTACTGCTTCCTTGGCAAAACTATGCTAAGAGCATCAGACAGAGATTTGGCTTCCCTACCTTCCTAACAGATTGGAATTTCGGAAGGGAGAGCTGTATGTTTTTATATCTGACTTCGATTATTTATTTTATGAACCATTTTGAACACAGGATTGGCACCAAAACAAACAAATCTAGCTTTTACTTGGATTCAGTGACAGAATTTTTATTATACATTTTAAAGGATTTAAAATTGTACATATATTATTGAATTCACCTGAATTTCATTCAACTAGTGGACCTTCTATTGAGAATTTCTATTTTCTATAGCACAAACTCAATAAAGTTGATAATTTTAAAGAAAAATTGCTATTAAAGGAACCAAAATGGTAAAAGGTTCAAATATTGAGTGCTTCTTATTTCATCTGGTATGATTTATTAATTACAGATTTTATTGATGATAATGCTCTAGTATATCTTTCTTTTTCCCAGTACAACTTGCCACTGGTGCACACAATACTTAATTACTCTGTCTCCACTGCGGTGAATGTTCCTCATTCACCCATAAGAAATGCTTGTGTTGGAGAGGCTCTGTCTTCACAAGCTGATCTCTCTGTTTACTGCAAAAATGGCTGGCAGTAAAAATTAGCTATTAAAAAAATTCTAAGCAGCAATCCTGAAATGCACAATGTAACAGTGCTATTACAAATGGTATTTTCAGCAACAGTTCTGTTTCTTGAGTTGAGCAATTTCCACATAGCAGTGGTTGTGCCCATATTCCTTGTCTGCTTGCAGCTCGTATTTAGTACTGTGAAAGATTACTCCAGTGAATGATCTAATCTGCTTTCTCTGTTTCAATCTCTTATTCCAGTATTTTTCTGCTGTTTTTTTCTCCCCTTGTTCTGCCAAATTTGACGAAATACTTATGCTCTAATATGCATTTGTAACAGTCAAGACTTTTTGTCTTAAAACATGTTAATACAATAATTTAGATGTAAATTACACCAGTGATGAAGAGAAACAAACTGGAACATAATGTATTCTGTCCAAGTAATCTGGGGGAGTCATTACACAAGGAAATCTGGGTAAATAATATCTGGGTACACTTTCCATATCCCACGTCAGATTCTAAATCTCACAGAAAAAGATCTAAGAAATCAACATCGTTGTAGGACTACAGAGGACACTCACAGCTGTTTCCTTGTGGCAGTCAAATTATCCAAATGATAGAAAGAAAAAATACAACAAGACTGGAATTAAATGAGTGTCTGACTTTAGAAAAGCTAAACTAGCTCTTTCTTTCCATTGGTTTCCATACTTCTAATTATGTACACCAACTTATCCTGTTTGAATTTAACTGTGCTTTTGGCCCAAAAATCGCAACTCATATACTGAGAACAACTGAACAAAGTGTTATGTATTAAGGCTCTGTTCTACCATGCACTCTGGAAATCATCACAGTTAAGAACAGAGTTTTGTGTAAATACTTAGTGTAATAGGAATTACTATATTGTTCTAGTGAAATAAGGAAATTCTAAAAATATCTCTTAATTCCTCATTAAAATTGCAAATTCTATAGAAAAATACAGACAATCTAACGATGGTCACAGGTTGTGTAACAGTCATTTTCAAGTGCACCACGTAAGTAGTTGTCATCAGTTGCCTCTCAGCTTTTCTTTACCTACAAAAAACTTCATTCAGTATGAATGAACTATGTAGAGAAAATAAATGAAATATATTGCAAGTATAAATGAAACGTCATAACATAGAAGTGTATTAAACTTATGGTATGGATTTACTGCACATTTTCACCTTAAGAATTAAATGTTTTGGTTTTATTAGTGTTCATATTTTCAGCTCTTCCTATGTCCATGTGGGCAGCATTAATAATCCCATATATGATGGTATGACATAGAACAGTGGAATGGCTTGGGTTAGAAGCAACCTTAAAGTTCATTCTGTTTCAACCCTCTGCCATGGGCAGTTGCCACGCACCAGCTCAGGCTGCCCAGAGCTCCGTTGAACCCAGCCTTGAATGCTTCCAGGGATGGGACATTCACAGCTTCCCTGGGCAGCCAGTGCCCCACCATTCCCTGGGTAAAGAATTTCCTCCTAATGTCAAATCTAAATATTCCCTCTTTTTGTTTAAAACCTTTGTCTTACTAGGCTAAGTATTTACATGCAATTCTGTTCTTAATTGTGATAATTTCCAGAGTGTATGGTATCAGAGTATATAAAGTCAGTCTCCCTCCTATTTATATGCTCCCTTTAAGTATAGAGCACAACTTTCAAAATCACCATGTCCCATTCTATAATAAACATCTGCATTTCATTTATGTGTGCTATTTTAAAATGTTGCTTTCAAAACACCAGACTGATTCTAGTTCAGTTTAAATTACATGTCTACCAGAGAGGAGAGGTGCCTCTATATCCAAGGAGCACAGAAAGGTGAGGGTTGGAAAGGACTCTGGAGGCTCTTTGATCCAACCCCTCCAAGCCCCTGTGAAGGAGGGGCACTCAGAGATGCTTACCCAAAACATGCCCCTGTGCTTCTCAGAACAAGATGAGGAAGCTCCAGGTAAGTGTGTACTGTGCAAACCATAATTGAAAATCTAGGAAATTCAGAGAAAAAAAAGATATTTATAAACTCTGATGTCTTTGCTAATGGTTGCCTGTCTGACCATGCTCAGCCTCCAAGTTTGATATTCATATTCATCATCTCACGGATAGTTTTGATGATACTGATGACTTTCTGTAGATAAATTCTTTGGGCAGCTGAAAATCAGACGGTGTTCTCTGACGACGCTTCTCTTCAGTTGTTATTTCACCAGAACTGTTAATGTAGGCTTACATCATAATCTTGAGTAAGTGGGGAAAGGATTAATAGAGTAAATCAGAATTAGCCTTAAAAGTATTTATCTGTAGAAGACTTAAACTAGATGAATGGCTGCTTGTACACACAAATAATTTTCACTACTTAATATTCACAATAGCAATATCATTTACTAAAAGTTGTTAGCTGAGAACCTGTCATGTGAATTTAAGTCCTATTTCCTTGCAGCTTATCAGAAAGCCAGAGGTGATAGGCTGTTTCTGGTTTTTTGTTCTCAGAGGAGACAGAAGTGCTATAGTCACAGCAAATGTAAACCTGGCAGACACTGGAAACAAGGAGGGGGAAGGAAGTACACCAAGTGCCTAAAGTTGTGTTATGTAAATATCCTTTTCCCACTCCCCATGCCGTCAAAATCCTGAATATCCAGACAAACTGATAAAGCCAAGAGGCAGTTCTTAGTTTCTGTATTCAAGGACATATTTTGGTTATTAAACATCAAGAGAAGAGAATTACTACAGCAAAAGTGGCAAAGTTCTCGTAGCTACTACTAATGATTAAATCATGGTAACTTGGAGTTCAACGTTCCTAGTTAACTCTGCTGGTCTGTAGTTCCATGCGCTGGTGCTGCAACTGAAATGTGTGTTGGGGTGCTTTGCTGCCATTTGTGCTGTGAGTGGTTGCAACAGGCAGCAAGGGCATTATGGTGCTTTCCTGATATGAGTTGATTTAAATACTGATTTCTGTACTTACTGTTTTAAGTAGTCAGATTATGCTTAAATCAACACATCAGGCACCTCTGAACAGTGTAGTATTGGAGTTCTCAGTTACACCTTTGCCTGTCAAATTAAGCATTTTGGCAATGACCTCTATAAGGGAACAGCTGACAATAGGAATACTATTTTAAATGCTTTTAAACTTTCTACTAGCATAGAAAAGTTGCTACTGGACATGTTCTATTTTTTTCATCAGACCAAAATGCCTTTGAAGATCTTTATTTTAATGCTATACAGTAGCAAACAGTCTGAAACATCTTTGGAACCATACCAAATCCAATTTAATTTTCATTAATATTTTATGTATTCCAAAGAATACGTACAAAAACCCTACTAATAAATCAGGTGCATTTGGCATCAGGTATACTTCAATAATATATTCCTTTAACAGAAATGAAAAAATGTTTTCTTTTTATATTTAGATAGTTTTGAAGTAGAATTTCTGCATGAATGGCCTACACTTAAGGAAAGTAGTTTACAAAAATAAGAAGTGTCTTGGAGGAAGAAGAGGATCTTTGTGAGCTATCATACTTTGATTCCAATACAGATCTATGCTAAAGAATTGATTATAAAAGATGTAATTTCCTTGTCATATAGATACATTATAGCAAATGCAATTTTCAAACATGATGCAGCCAAAATTCCATTCAAACTCACTAAAGCCAAGCGAACCACTGCAGCAAAGTTCATGCAGCATAGATTTCCTCATTTCTCTCTATACAGGTGGAAAAAACCCCAAAGTTAACTTTATCCTAGGGAAGTCAAGTTTCCTGAAGTACATTTCTAACCTTTGCTTTCAAGTGGTGATGATGCGTTCTCTGTCAGCAGTTGCTTGATTCTAGAAACTTTGCAAACGCAGTAACCTATTTGCTGTGGTACTTGAATACCAGTAAGATAAGGAACACAGTTGATTCTAGTGCAGAAGATTTTTTCTTAAGTGAGAAATATTAACTGTCAATATAACCTGAGAGTTACATGGAAACACAGGAAGATAGGAAGGAGAATTTTGCCATTAAAAATCTAAGGAACTGCCTACTTCTCTGTCAGGTACTACAGCTCTCAGTTGTTAAGTCTTAGCTCATCATTGTTAAGTCTGTGTAAGTGGTCTGCTCTACTTTCCAGCAGAATCTGTCTTACCTAGCAGTCCAGCACTGCACTGTTAGCTGTAATTTGCTGTTATTCAATCTAAATTTGGGTTTGACTGTCTTTGTCTGGACTGCAGCCTACTCTCTATAATTACTATGTGAGTATTATGAAAAGTAATTCAAGAGAAGATGAAAACGTCAGTGTTTGAGGGACATGCAGATAATGGTTTAATTGCAATTCTTTCCTTGTAGGGTGCTGCTGGTAAATATTAACTGGAAATAATAGATTAGGTATAAGAAGTAAGTCCTGTCTTAAAATTGGCTACGCGCTGCTCCTCTTGTGGGGCTATCAGTTTGAATGTGTTAAATTAAATGGCAGTGCTGAGGGCCATAATATTTGTGTGTTATTGATAGACAGTAGTAAAGCTTTCTCTTTTTCCATCTGTGCGTTATATACAGATTCTCAGATTTTAATGTTGGGAGGAATCATGTATCTCTGTTGACCTGTCTCCAGTTTTTACTGGATAGTTGATAGCATCAAACCCATTAATTCTGTTGTTGATTTGAGTAATTAAGATACTATTTGATAATAACTTTCAGTGTGACATCAGGGATGAGCCTTTATGATGGCGATTTTATTAGAACTGTATAGGAAATTACATCAATCCAATGGCTTTTCAGTACATAAACGTTCTTTTACTAGTACAGTTCATTCTTCCCTAAAGGTAGATGTAAATTATTTCATTATTAACACGTCAGTGCTTAGGGCATGGTTGCTTTGGTTGTCTCAATAGTTGAAGAAGTACAATAGTAGTCTCTCTGTGCAGAGATCTGTTTACAATTTTAAAAATAACTAAGTAAGTAGAAAATTTCAACTTTCAATGATCACTCTTGGAATTACCCTTATATTTTGTCTTTTTTTTTTTTTTTAATCAAATCTATTTTCATCAAATCCTGTGAATCATGTTGAGTTTGTAATTGTCAAATTAATGAACAGGTATCGATTGATTGTGGCATTTAGCCAAAACAAGTATCTTTCACAACAGAGCACAGAAAAATACAAACCAAGATGTGCATAAGGACCTTATGTGTCCAGTAGAGTGTTACAAAATCAACAAAACAATGAAAGCATTGTGCTGTCCTTTATAAAAAAAAAATTCTAATGAAAGCCATGTCAGTACATTCCCATATGTAATAGATCGCACCAGGCATTCTCAGTTGTGGAAAAAACTGTAAATCACTTGCAAACTGGCAAGCAGTTTCAATAAGCAGAAAAAGACTGAAATAGTGTAGTCAAGTAGTGTGTACTAAGCCACCTGCAAGCTCTTCCAAAGGAAATTCCAATTCTCAAAAAGAATTCCAGCAAAAGGCAGGATGGCATGAGTCAAGGTGAATTAATGGAGTACTGTGTGTACTCTCCGAGCTCTTTCCACCTACTGTCAAAAACACGGCTATTTCTATATATTAATTTCTTATGTTCCTTTCCTATCTCTTAAACTGTTCTCCACAAACTACTAAACCAGATACACAAATGTTTCAGACTTGAAAGTCTCAGCTGTGCAATTCAAGTGTACAACAGGGAGAGGAGCAGAGATATCAGAAGTATTATCTTGGAAAGAAAACCTTCAAGTGTGGACAGGAGAGTGATAGCTATTTACAGAGCAAAAGCTGTATTTGCCAGAGCATCGATTGAAAAAATTCATTTATCTCATTTTTAGGAACTTGTTACTTGAGTGATGAACTGTGTATATTGTTTTCTGTGACTCTAATGACTTTAAGTGAAAAGCAGCCCCTCGCCTAAGAATGTTTTAGAGGAGTATTACAAATCTTCAATTCTAATTTTGAACTCTGTTGTGTTGTCAAAGAATGTTTTTTTTTTCTTTTTTATGAATGGAAGCTAAATTCATTTGGGAAGGTAGCCTTTTCAAACTGTGGATTGTAAAGCAACTGTCCAGCCAACTTTTAACTACACCGTTCATAAACTGAAATCTTAGCTTAATTGTTTTCTGTTAGATATAAATGTGAAGAGCTGGTACTCATTTGTGCTGAAACAAATTCAGCATTCAGTAACTATAGATAAAAAACAAACAAACAAAAACAAACAACAACAACAAAAATTATTCTTGCATGTCCTTTCAGCATCTTTCAACCTTAGATTGGTGGTAGTTACAGTTCCTGCAGAGATAGCTGTTTGTGTTACAAGATCTTAGTCCTGGAAAAAGCCACAAAGAGAAGACTCCATATCTTTTTACTCGTTCTTACAATATTCTAGTCATTTTATTACTCAGCAAAGTAAGGATCTATCTTTTAACACAATAGTATAGCTAACTCAGAAAGATTCATCAAACTGGCATAGATGACAACAGTAATGATGTAAGCAACAAGGTCTTTTGCAATATGTTAATAACACAAATTTGTACTTGCAGCCTTTAAAGAGTTAGCATGTTGGCTCTATGATCTTTCAGCTGGAAGCCTGAGTATTCATAGTCTTCTGCCTTGTGTAATGGAAACCAAAGAGATTTTCAGATATATCGTTAATATATTTCTAATTAAAAAAAAAAAAAAAAAAAGTTGGAGGGAGATTTCTTGCTGGCTGATAAAAGTCAAGAAGGAAATGCAAACTGATACAGCACTCTGATGTATGCCATAGCTCATATAAAGGCTGTCACTGTGCTGTAAACTTTGGGTCCTGCTGAGAAAAGCATCCAGAGAACATTCAGCTAAAAGGCAGCATCTTATCTCACAACAGAGAAAATAGGAGCATAATTTTCCAGTAACATGGCAAGTAAAATTTTCTGTTACCACGTGCTGATGTTTGTCATTCTGACAAAATGCAGAAGGCTTTTGAATGTAGCAGCCTCCTAACAAAGTTATAGAGTCATAGAATGTTTAAAGTTGAAAAAGACTCTAAGCTCATTTAGTCCAACTGCCAGCCCTTCACCTCCATGACCACGAACCACATCCGTCAGTGCCACATCCATGCATTTCTTAAAAACTTCCAGGGGCAATGACTCCACTGCTTCTGTGTGCAGCCTGTGCCAATGCATCACCACTCTTTCTGATAATAATTTTTTTCTAACATCCAACCTGAATCTCCTCTGGCACGACTTCAGGCCATTCCCTCTCATTCTATCACTATTACATGGGAGAAGATTCTGACCCCCAACTCACCACAACCTCCCTTCTAGTACCTGTAGAGGGTAATAAGGCCTCCCCTGAGCCTCCTCTTCTCCAGACTAAACAATCCCAGTTTTCACAGCCACTCCTCATATTTGTGCTCCAGACCCTTCACAGCTTTGCTGCTGGTCTGGACTGTGCTTCACTACTCTGAGGGAATAGCCTCATGGAAGATCTGAGGGAAGGGAGACCGGACCTAGTGAAGATAGCATTTTAAACTTGAATTGTAACACTGTGTCATGGGAAACTGAGACAGAAGTACAAATGCCAAAGCCATTGTGGTGATGGATGTGTTATTGATTGTTTCCATAAACATACCATTGGCTTAATGTTACACTTCCCAAAAATAAAAGAGATTCCTTCTCTTCAATTTGTCTCTGCTTAGATGCCAGTATCATTCTTGTGAGTGAAATACAACAGTGTGGGGTATGTTTCCACCTTTAATTTGCTGTGATTGAATTTAGTTGCGGTCCATTCTCTTTTTAAAATTTCTGTAAGGGAAAGATTACAAGTGGATAACAAATTAACAAATATAGTTATGGCAGCCGTTACAAGGATTTTCCTCTTATTTGATGGTCATTTGAGTGAAGTCCTATCACTTCATTTCTGTACGTGCAGCCTAAATCACCCTCAGCTGCTGAAAACATCTGAAGAAATATTTTTCCTATCAACTAAGCTGTTATTGAAACAGATAAGAATTTTAGAATAGTTTCTTCTGGAATAAAAAAAAAAATTGTGACTTTAAGGAAAAACTCTTTTGGAGTTTGACCCCCTTTATAAATCTGTAATGTTATACTCTGTGTTTTTCCTAACTATGTTTGTGTATATTGTAATAAGGGAGTGCACAGAAAGCTTGTGAATCTTTGATATACAGGATTTCTGATTAGAATAAGCCTAAAGTAAATGTTTGTGCTGGGAAATTGCAGTTTCCTGTTTTAAAGTTTATAGCAGGATGCGTCTGGAGTTATATATCACGTTCTTCAGTACTGAATTTAATAATTAACATCTCACCATCTTATATTTTATGTGCAACCATTTAAGATGCTTCTCAAAATAATGAGCTTTATCAGCTTTATCAAAACAATGAACATGACATTTCCACATTTCCAGCTGCATAATAGGAATTCGTTTTTTATATATATATATATATATATAAACACACACACACGTAAGCGTACATATAAAAATAAAACTGACTTTTCATGACAATATAATAAGGATTGTCAGAGATGAAGACTTTTAGCTGTGGTCTCAGCATGTGAAACTCAGCATGTTAATTAATAACATTTACACTGTTAACAAAATCAGTAGTTAATTACCCCCACCTGGAAGTGTTGCTTAATGGTGTTAGGTAAGGTCACAATTGTACCTGCAACTTTTTGAAAAAACTTAGACTTATCTTGAAATAAGGAAGGACATTCTTTCATTTAAGAAGTAGTTCACCTTGACAATTATAACAGAGGAATGGCCAGGAAAAGAAGGAAAAAATACCAAAGGGTTTTAAAAAGTGTTTTGGACAAAACAGTGCAAGTTAACAAAAACTTCTCATTGATTCACAAGGAGAGAATATAAGCTATTACACAAAAACATAAAGAAACACACTTCCTCCTTGATTCCCAAGGTCAATTTCAGTTATATATCTGGTCTACCCTTTTCTGAGTCTCTGCTCCCCTCATTTGAATCACCTGTTACACTGTTCCAATGCCTTCATTGCAGGATACTGCATGCCATTGTGGTTTGTGCATAAGTCTTACTTTCTGCCATTCTGATAATTCCTTTTCCTCCAGTGCTTTTCACTTCTTACTTGTTGCCCTTTGCCCTAGCATGTGTCACTCTAGGGTCACTGGGTCATAATCTTTCAGGGTGTCCCTCCCTGCCTTGGTGTGGGTCACCCGTAGCCAAAGTCCCTCAGAGCCACAGCTTCTCCACAGAGGAGCAGCCCCCCTTCTCCCACCACTCCTAACAGGAGGTTGTCTGCAGCAATATCCTGGGGGTCTGGACGAAGGATCTGGAGCACAAGAGTTGTAAGGAGTGGCTGATGGAGCTTGGATTATTTAGTCTGGAGAAGAAGAGGCTCAGGGGGACCTTATCACTCCATAAAACTACATGAAGGGAGGTTGTGGTGAAGTGGGGGTCAGCCTGTTCTCCCATATATCTAGTGATAAGACTAGTGATAAGAATAGGGAACGGCTTCAAGTTGTGCCAGGGGAAATGCGGGTCAGACATTATTTCCTATCCAAAGGAGCAGTCAAGTGCTGGAATGGGTTGCCTGTGGAGGTGGTGGAGTCACCAAGCCTGGAGCTATTGGAGAAACATTTAGATGGTGTGCATCCCAGGGTTCTGAAGGAGCTGGCTGAGGTGGTTGTCGAGCAGCTCTCCATCATATTTGAAAAGTCATGGCTGTCAGGTGAGGATGACTGGAGGAAGGGTCACGTCACTCCCATTTATATGAAAGGGAGCAAGGAAGAACCAGGGAAGTACAGGCTGGTGAGTCTCACCTCTGATCATGGAACAGATCATCCGGGATGACATGCTTGATCACGTGGGGAATGAGTGTGTGATCCAAGATAGCCTGTACAGCTTCACCAGGGGAAGGTCACACTTAACCAATCTGGTGGCCTTCTATGATGGAGTGATGGCATCAGTGGACAAGGGAAAGGCGACTGATGTCATTTACCTGGGCAATGCCTTTGACATGGTCCCCCACCACATCCTTATCACCAAATTGCAGTAATGTGAATTTGATGGGTGGACCACTTGATGGATAAAAAACTGGTTGGAAATATTGGTGGTAGGTGGGACTGGATGACCTTGGAGGTCTTCTCTAACTTTGGTTATTCTATAATCCCCTTCTATTTCCTCCCTGCAGCTCTAAGACAGTACAGGAAATTGTTTGCTTTATAACAATAGGGAAGAAAACCAGCAGCCCTGGCAGACAGGGAAGAGGATTCAAGTCTGGCATCCTCTCACATTTCCCCAAGGACCACATAGAACAGTGTTAAGGTTAGTTGTGATGGGATGGAAAATGAAGTGTCAGAAGAAGAAGGAGTCTTTGTGAAGAGGTAAGCAAGAAGTGAGGTTGGAGGAACGACCCTATTGTAGACACCAAAGTTGCCATAAATGTCTGCTTTATATTATTAGGACACCAATTCCAAGGGGAACCAGTTCAGAAGGCAATTTTAAAAGGTTAGTTTGTCATGGCTTTGAGATTAATGATTTAAAATCTGCCTTTGACCTGTCTTAATCTTCTTCAGATATAAATTGAAATAAATGGATAAAGCATTAGATGGGGAAGCATCTATTTTTGGTTAGACAGTATTGCCCTCATTTGGATTCTGCCTCTTAGCTGTTGTCTAGGTGATTTTACTCGCTGGGCTGTGCAAAGCTTGTTTTTATTACCTTGGTAATTTAAATAAGTAATCCTAGAATAATCTATAGTTAACATAATAAGTTATAATATATTTACATTTATATAGCCACAAGTGGGTTCTTTGCTCCTTTATAAAAACAATATTTCACTTGAGTAATAAACATATTAGCAGTCTGATTCTCTTTACATGCTTTTGTATGAATACAGCACTTTTTAGTGTGCACCCGAGTTCTTTGTTTCATTTAATCCTCATGCAGACAATAAATTAATTAGTTATTAACCAACTATATATAAATGCAAGCATGTATGATAAATAAAAATGTATCTTGTTATTGTTACATGACATTTTCTCTGAAGAGGGAGTCTTTTGTACAAAGCATTCATGCTGTCCTGTTGTTTCAAACCAAGAAAGTAAGACCAAAACCTCAGGCATTTGAATCTATTGTGCATTTAAGTAAAAATTTATTCCAGGCTAAGAGACTCAAATGAGAAGACCTGCAATCTCATTAAGGCTCATATACTTACTGCCTCAACTAACAAAAGTAAAACATAAAATATTACTTCCAGCTTGCCTGCAAGAACTTTTGTCTCATTAACTAAAACAGCATTGATTTAGATTCCACACGGTAGTAATCTATTTGGAGAATGACTTCTTACAGTCATACCATAGCAAGGCAACCCTAGTGTATCACTGTATTACTTACATGCTAAGTTTTAATTTGTGGTGAATGGGTTACAGTCAAGGGATTTTTTTAGTTGTATTTCTCAAATGATTTTACTTGATTCCAAGAGGAAAAAAAAAAAAAAAGTTGGTGGGAAGCTTAACTTTGTATTTTCAAAAGAACAAAGCCACAATGCCACATTATTTTCAGAAGTTTAGATAATTATGTGTAAATTGCACATACTTGTACGGCTGACACTGGGAAAGATGAATGTACTTTCTGGCTCAGAAAATATTATATGCTTTCTTCAATACTGGAAGTTCAAAGTCATTCTTCCCTATGAGACTCTTAGTTCTAATCTAGTTAACTGGTAAAAAAAATAATAATAATAATAAAAATATTTATTATATGAACATCTTACTATAAGCTTAGTGAAAACAGAATTAAATAAAGGGAATGCTTCTTATCTCTTAATACTCCATTTCCAAATTCAATAAACAGATGTGTAATGTTATCTATTATGTCAAAGAGGATATCCCAATATTAATTGTCAAACTATTTCCAAAAAGCACACAAAAATGAGGGCTGGCAATTCTAGGAGTTCTACAATGGAGTTCTACAATGTTCGGTCTGGTATTTAAAGAAAAAATTCCCGTTTAGAAGAATTGCTCATGTGTTCTGAAACCACTGACAGTTCTCCTTGGTTGTACTTTCTTATATTTTTTCTGCTGTCACAGTTAGTGTATTTAAGAATATTCAAAACAGATTACTTTCTCATGAATGTACTCACATTCTGTTGAAGATGTGAAAACAGTAGAAAAGCAAAAGAGAAAAGTCTTTTCCTTTTCTCCTTTCCTCCTGTTTTTTTTTTGTTATTGTTTTTGTTTGTTTGTTCGTTTTGTTTTTGCTTTTTTTTTGGATTGAGAATATTCATAGCTAAAAAAAACAAAGGATAGAAGTCTCATCTTTTCCAGGAATTTAACATTCTTAAATTCCCAATTTCTCCTTCTGTGTTTATCTGGCAAAGCCCCAGGTTCTGTCACTAGCATTTACCCTTTGTAGCTCCTTACAACTTAATCCAAAGCCTGTTGAGGCCAATGGGAACCTTTTCCTTGACCTTAGGAGGGATCAGCTCTGCTTGTGTAGGCCGCGCAGTTTCAAATAATTTCCACTGCTGATTTCAGCATAAGTACTGGCTGGAATCAGTAACCTGTCCTGAGATCCAACACTTCAATTAAGTTTATGTTGTCTTGAGTTACTATTACTCTCTTTTATTTGTACTTCAATAATTTTAAGTGTTGACAGTTGTCAGAAAAAAAATAGATAAGTGACCTTTTTCTTCTCTACTGAGAGTAAAGAAATTAAGAACTGTACAGTTTCTAAGTATTGTTTCATTAATAGCCATCATTGGAGACATTGTAATGATTCTTTTTGTCTCTTGAATGTTTATGTCAATAATTCAAGCTTATTTAGTCAATAATTCAAGATAATTTAGTCATTACAACTCAGACAATAAAAGTTTTTGTTTGAGGATTGGCTCTAATGGTAGAGCGATTTCTTCTGTAATGAAATTGAATGACAAAATTTGGAGAGCAGCTTGTGTTCTGCTGATTTCAGTAGGAATTTGGGGTGCTTGGATCTTTTTGAATCTGAGCTAGCTATTTACAGAAATTCTACAAAAATCAGATTTCAATCCTAGTGTCAGTTAAACAAAGCAGCACTGGGAGCCATTCCAGACAGTCTAGAGCAAATTCAACTCCATCTTCCTTGATATAGGCTGGTTTAGAAATAGAAATCAATATATATTATTTGAAGGACCAATACGTTAGCTTAGCAAAAGGAATTGATGTGTACTAGTGCAGTAAAATTTTCCAGTTTAGCTTTGCTTGGTATGTGAAGGCCTAACAGTTTTGTTTTTGCTTCACCAATGCCACTACAGACCTCACTTTATCCATGTAGTATGTATGGGGAGCTATCAAGTGCAAGGACTTTTCTTGAGTTTCATACAAATTGTTTTGAGTGATAGTGTACCAAGAAAAAATGTTGTTAATTATGACATAGAAAACGATAGAAATTTGCAAAATAGGGGAAAAACATCTGAAAGTTGGCCAAAGATCACTGTGAGGAATTTGAATAAAGGGGATATAGTAATAAAGGGGATGAAGTAGGTGGTTGTACAGCTGCACTGCTTGTGTCCAAAGGGATGTATATGAATGGGTTCTTGGAAAAAGAATGAATATGTATGCCATTTCCAGGAAATGCATTGCATAGATATGCCTTCACTGTTTAAACGTAGAATGTGAACTCTGAGAGTGCATGCTTGATTTGTCAAGTTGTCTGGTACATATCATGAAGTAAAAGAATGCTGCTTTCTAAAACACTGGAGTTAGAGAGTTTTCTTCCCAGTCTTTCTGATTACATCCTCATTAGCATAATATTTACAGCCAAGTTCATAAAGAAAATGGTGGAGAAGAAATGTAGTGATTGTGAATTCATGGCTTTTACTGATTTAGATTGCTCATCCTTACAAAATTTGAGATAAAGGGCATTATCTCTTCATGCATTTTTCTCACAGTATATGTAATATGTAAAAACAGGTCTCTGGAAAGTAAATTTCCTGTTATCTTTTTTAAATGTTTTCAATAATTGTTTCTAGCATCTGAATTCCACATTTTTTTGCATCATCTTCTCCACACCAATTTTATTTTCATCTAATAATTATAATTTTAATAATTCTAATACTTTCATGTTTTTCAAATTTTCCCCTTCAGTATATTTTCCTTCTGTATCTCTTGTCTTCTTCTGTTCTTTCTTTTTCTCACTACTATGACTTTTCTTGCCTTTTTTGTTTGTTTGTTTTTCTCACTCTATGGTATTACTTTTATGTCTTGTCTCCCTGCAACATAGTCCTGTACCTCTTCAGCGCCACTTTGGTTTATTCATCCAGCCTTCTTCTACCAAACTGCCTTCAACACTTCCACCATTTTCCCAGTATCTTTCTTCTGAACTTCCTACCTCCTGAGATTTCTTGTTTTACACTCCTGTGTCTGCTTGGCTCTTTGCCGAGATTATGTGTGAAATTCCACAGCAGGGTGGATCCAACTGCCTAATACTGAGCAAAGGAAAGGTGGAGGGGGGGAGTGTTGCTTGCCTGAGGGACAGAAGGAAGAGTAGGGAGCCATTACTGTGTGTGGTCTGTGGTCTTTTTTATCACATTATTATTTACCAGAAAAAGACATTAGGCAATAGCGGCAGCAATGTGAGGGGAGACATTTTTGCAAGAAGAGAGAAAGAACAACACCCATAGGAACATCCGAATATTTAGATGCAGAGTTCTGCTGTAATGTTGTTTAAAGATACACAAATAACACTTCTAGTACACTGGAATTTAAATAGTGTGCTATTTAAATGTCTTAATGCTGTTATTTGTAAGTAGGATCGCAGTGTTGCAGACTTCCTTTACACAGGATGAATTGGGGGTAGATTTTGCTGTGGTCCCTACCCATTCAACTAGCATGTCTTGTCTGGTATAACTTG
Organism: Perdix hodgsoniae; assembly: GCA_035772895.1. NCBI lineage: Eukaryota > Metazoa > Chordata > Aves > Galliformes > Phasianidae > Perdix > Perdix hodgsoniae. The sequence goes on along the minus strand of JAPSGF010000004.1, from coordinate 7,424,439 downwards.
AAAAGTGTGAGCCTATCATAATAGAGAAGTCAGCCCTCGTCATAGGTCCATTCACCTCACTTTAAACAAAAGTCTCAAAGGAGACGTCTAAAGTCCTGAAGGCTGATGGTAAAAGCAAGTCATTGAGAGCTGGGCTCCAGTAACCTGGGAGACAGGAGAATCTATATATTAGATCATTGCTTTGGGGGCATATTTGAGTTGCTGAGTCACTACCTCTAACTGATCCACCAAATATCTCCAGCTGATACATTATTGACGGTATTAATGTTATGAAATTAATAGACAATACTAACATTCAGCTATCTGAATTTCCTTTTCTATTTGGAAAAATAAATATGGTCAGTATAATTTAGACAAAAGTTAGCTGCAGGAAGATGTTTTAACATCATAATGAAAACTGTGAACTTCAAAAGAATTACTGTATTTCATTTTAATTAATAAATACTAAAATTCATTTTAATTTGTGCATTATCAAAAAGGTTATTCACTAAATTCAGATGTTTTCTTGCAAGGGATTTATTTGAAATTTATTCTTTAACCCTCTACACTCTCATGATGGTTCATTTCCAATGAAAAGAATTTAAAACATCAATATAGGAAATAGTTAAGAGGAAATAATATTCAAATATCCTTAATCTTTTGGAATGCTGAATATTTAATCTCGTATATATTTACATTATTTGCAATGGTTTGCCACTGTTGTAATAAGCTTCAGAGATTAGGAGTTTATGTAAGTAACAAGTAATTCATGTTAATAATAATAAGGGAGGTTATTACTTTTACCTTTGAAGCACAATAATCCTAATGTATGTATTCTGTAAAATTTAGAGCATGTACACAGCAATGGCTCTCCTGGTCAGCTCTCACATTAAGGCTGAGATGTGAAGCGAGCTATGGGGACAGAGGAACAGCTGCAATTCCTGGGCTGTGGGATCAATCAACTCCTTGCTTCTCTTGGTCTAAGGGTAAGGTCCTTGCTTCAGTAAGTAATGTGTGGTTTCTTCCTATCAGCTGGAATCTGCTGCGGGTAAGCAACAGGCACTTGGTGTAGCTGTGAGCAGTTTCACCGGGAAAGTCTGTCCAGTGTCTTTTTAACCACAGCTCTGGGGAGACTGCTATGGTATGTGGGGGATTACGTGGCCATCTATTTCTGCTCTACCCTCCTCTGAACAGTCCCTAGTTCCGACAGCCCAGGCGCAGTCCAGAGGATTACTTTGTACATCCACATACAAAGTAATGCTCAGGAAAGTTAGATAAACAGCCTCCAGATCACAGCAAAAGAATATAGGGTGTGTTTGTATGGAGAATAAGACTGGTCTGTATGCCCAAGCAGAAATGGAAAATAGTGCTTAAAAATTACGAAGAAGTTAAAGGTGGGGCTTTTTCTTTTTCTTTTTCTTTTTCTTTTTCTTTTTCTTTTTCTTTTTCAACTGAGAGGTTTTAACAGACTCTGTTCTCATAATCTGTTCTTTTCATTATGTTTTGAAAAATTTCATACAATTCAGGCAAATCACTGAATATATGTAGGTAATAAAAGCTTGGATTTCAATTTCTTTCATAAATAATCATCTCATTATTTTTCAAAATACTCTCAAACTAGAGAATTTTTAATACTTCGAAATCATATCTGATTTTGTTACTTGTGTGTGTGTCTGTTTAGAGTTAAGGTGAATAACATTAAATTTTGAATCTCTAAATACAAAATTTTACCTTCAGTTGTCAGGGAGGAAGGTGAGGGACGAAGGGACAGGGAAGGGAGGGGGAAGCAGAGCAGGAAGGAAAAAAGTTATTATGGTAAGAATGAAACACCAAAGCTTTACAGAAGATTAAATGACTAATATTTTCCTTTCTCCTCGCATAGTTTTATTGTCAGGCCCTGATTTCATGGTAGGAAAGCAGACATTCTTTCTCCCACCTGATTTTTCTGAGTCCCATTTATTCATGATGAAGAAATACAACCTCAACTGTTTTTGTTACATACTTACCCTTGAATTAAAAATAAAATCATACCATGGTAATGAAAGTAACAGCAAAGGAGATTAAATGAAGTCAATTTGCTTGCGCTATCACAAGCTATAAGCATATTATACATTATAAATTATTATTTTATATCTAAAGTACGTATCTATTTTTATAAATTATGATTTACCACTCACTAAATGGGAATTTCATGGGGCTGTACATTCATGTTGCAATATGAGTACATTCTTGCTTCAGTGATGAGAGTCACAGCAAAGTTTAAAAATAAATAAAATAAATTGAAAACATATGCATTTACCTCATCTTTCAAAATGAATTAAGCATATTCAGTTTGTGGACTGGGTCTTCCATTACAACTCTGTATTAAAGCAGTCTAAAAAGCTTCAGTGCATGTTTCTTCGGGACTGACTCCCTTTCCCTGTTCCACAGCTGTTCTGTGCAAAGAAATACCAGTACTGGTATTTCTCTTCATCTTTCATGATCATAAAAAGATATTCATGTTCTAATAATTATTTTCTTAACGTGGATATAGCTTTACTTTTTTGTTTTTGTTTTTGTTTTTGTTTTTTTAAACTGAATGCATTTTCCACAATTTTATATTCTGTGAAAAGATTTGAACAAGTAGCAGGGAGGTCTGCAGAATTGTGGATTCCTAAATCATCTTCTGGAAACATCCACGTTTGGGTAAAGAAAATGTGTATTAATCTGGGAATTCTGAATTCCTTTTGGTGTATCTAGCAGTATTCCTTCGAACAAATGTTGTCACATCTTTCATATAAGCTCTTTTCCTTCACAGTTTTTCTTCTTTATTTGTACGTCCTAACAGGAAGGTGCATCTGTTTCACATGAAGTTGGTGTAGAATATGGTGGCTTAAGTGAAAGTTCTGGGGATAGATGATCCAGTTTCAAAGAGAGGTAAGGATAAAACTTCTTTCTGGAAAGAAGCTCGGTGAGATGGATATGGTTAGAAAGTAATCAAACAATAATTTATGTTTAGATATAACCTTTCAGTGCTTACTGCAGCCTTCTGAAGGTTTGATCTTTATTCTAAACTTCATGATTAGCTGCTATATTCTCACCTTTTAACTTTACAATGAGATTAGCTGAGTACTTACACCTGAACTAAGCAGAAATGTACCTTTAGAGTGTTATAAAGACGTCATGAAAATCACACTGGAAAACTTTATCCTAGGGCTTTTGGGCTGGATGTTTAACATGTGAGCAGTTTTCTGTAATTTTGCCCTTAATCTCTCTGTCAGTTCCCTTTTTGGTAAAGAAGGATAAGGCCATGTAGTCTCTCAAGGGTGCCATGTTATCAAGTGTTCAGATATGATGGCTAGGGCAATTTGAAATGTGCTTCAAAATTAAATTAATTTCTTGGATTTTTATTCTCTGAGTTCGTACTTTTAATGGGAAGCACTTTTTCTTATTTTAACTGTCCTTGTATTGGCTGTGGCCTGGCAGTCTGAAGTGTAAATTTAATTATTGCTCTGAACTCACACAAAGTCTGTCTAATCTAGTTCAGCTTTTAAAGTGTTCTTATTCCTTCAGTTTGAGGGTCTGAATTCAGACAGACCAGATGATACAAGTATGTATAACTTCACTGAGTTCTTTAGGCTGAAGCAAGATGCATATTCTTGCTCGTTCTGAGGAACAAATAGTGTAAGCTTGTGTAACTTATCACAGTGAATATGCACAAGAAATGGAAGGGGCCAAATCCCCACCAATATTGTTCTTTTTGAATAATTTATTGAAAAGTAGAATTGCAAGAACATTTTACTCATACCTTGAAAAATACACTGTACAGTACTGGCTTAAGATACTGCTGCGGAACTTGTGTAGCTGGAGCTTGAACACAATGAAAAGTTCTAGAAGAGCAGCTGAAAACTACTTAGTGTCAAACACTTCACTGTCTCATTTTTTCTTTCATTATCTTAAAAGTCATGAAGGGTTTATACATATTTGTACATGTTTATTTCTTTTGCACTACAACTGCAATTTTCTGCCCATTGAAAACTTTTTTTGATTTAGTGTTGAACTTCTGCTTAGCATCTAGTTTCCATTCTGCGTAAGAGAAGTATATCATTTTTTGACATGGCAAAAAGTTAATTGATTATGATTAATGGGCAGTTATTTCCGTTTTTATGTGATCTTGCAGTTTAATTGTCACTTGTGTGGCTTTTAAAATGAATGATGAATGAACTTCATAATGTTCACTTTAGTTTCAGTTCTGACAAGCATCCAAATATTTTGATGCTTATTCAAAGCTTATGCAAAGTTTCCTATGCTCTTGAGCCTGCAAAACTAGTCTGAACACTAAGACAGAGAAGGGCTTTCCTCAGGAGGTTTCCAGTTGTTCCACTAGTGGAACCTGATGGAAATACCATGAGATCAGCTTTTCTTCCAGTTGTTCCAAATCTTTAACATCTGGACAGAAACCGGAAATGAAAAATCTTGCCCAGAAATTGTATTATAGGAAAAGTTGTGTTCTAAAAATAGGTGAAAAATGACTGTTTTATTAACTCTTCCAAACTGGTTCGTCCATGACTGAAAAGATCAAGAATCCAGAATTAGAGTTGAACTAGGTTAATTGGTACCACAAACAGTAGCCTGGTCAGCTGAAGGCCTTTGCTCCTTAACATTTGATCAATTGATATATAACATACCCAGAGCAAAATACAAATCTGTTGACATTTTGGAAGCTGTCATGGATGAGGGTTCATTATTATACTGGACAAGTGTTTATTCATACATCCTAGGATAGAACACAGACAGGCAAAGGTTATCTCAGTTTTGTACAAAAACACCTGTCTGTTTCTTCACACTATGAATGTTCTGAGGGAGAAACTAGCTATCAGTATCCCTTTCTTTAAATAGATCCAGCTTCAAGGTTAGTTCTCAGAGTAGGTGGGAGTGTTCTGCTGGTGTTTAACTTAGTTGATGGCATTGAAATTACTTCCAGTCACACAGACGAATTTTTAGACAAAAGAATTGAATAGCTTGATGCACTCTGCACTTGTTTGTTATCCAGTATACTAAGTAAAAATGAATGATCACTTTGATGAAGTCCAGTTTTCAGCAGATTCATGATCTTCTTTTTGCTATGCCACTTCTCCCAGTACTTCGCATCACGCCACGAATAATAGCTTTTCCTGCATATTGTCTGATTCTACGAGCTCTTGCTAATCAAGTTCATCTTTCTGTTCAGATACCAAAAACTTTCTCTGGCTGTAACTCTCAGAATTTGGGTCCCTAATAATTGTTCACTGCCAGTACCAACATCATCCTGCAAATTCTTATAGCAATTAACTACTAGGTGAACCTTGTAATGTGAGCATTATTGCCAAGCTCATTGATTTGAAATAGGAAAAAAGTTCAGAGATTCTTCTTCCCCTTGGGAGAAGTGGAAGTTTGGGAGGTTTTGCAGGCAAACCTAGATTTCCAGCATCATCCCATCCACCCCCAATAAGAAACATGTACAAGTACATGACCTACAGCATGTTCCAGTGGAGTAATATTTAGGGGCTCCAGAATGCTTGATAAAGCGTAAGGAAAAATATCAGGAAGAATGTAGCTAGCAGGACTAAGGAAGTGATCATCCCTCTGTACTAAGCACTGGTGAGGCCACACCTCAAATTCTGTGTTCAGATGGCTGGACTAGATGACCTTACGGTCTTTTCTAGCCTTGATTCCATGAGATGAACTAGGCTCTAAAGAATATCAGTGATTAAAAATTTGGTATATTTTGTGAGAATAGGTTTGCTGGCTGGACTGTCTCCTGCTCTGCTCAAAGACGTAGGCTTTACAGAATTTTATGTAGTGCAATGTGTACAAGCACTGTATATGCCATGCTCTCAGCAATTCGTCAGAGGCATTTCACCAGACTCTACATGATCTCTAAAATACAGGAAAAGAAGGAAGGCAAATATATTTAGAACCCTTCTAGAAGACTCTGTAGAAAAAAAGACAAAAATTCAGGCAGATTCTTCTCTGGACTGTGAAAGGTGGCTTTTGCTGTGATCCAGCCAAGAAGGAGCAAAGAAGGTTGATCTGGTTTGGAAAATCTGGGAGCTGGTTAATCTTGGGTGGGATAAAAGACTCAAAAAAGAAGACTTGCAAGACAGTAAAGATCACATTACTTAAAGCATAATGAAACATAGCCCCTGCCTTCTGTATTGTGACATTCTGAGGTAATTCATGAATCACAAATATTGAGAATAGCAGCCTAGATAAGCCCTGTTCCTTCCACCTTCTAGATCAAAGCCCAGACTCTGATTCTCAAAACCAACTTCTGGGAGCTCACCTTTGAACTTACAAACTCAGCTGGAGGTATCTACTATGTTTTCTCCAAGATAGGAGAATGGCCAGGCAGAAAGCCAGAAATGGTTGTATAGTATAAAGCCAATTTCTTTTTTTCCCTTGGACTTTTTGAGAGTGCATATGATTTTGAATTTTCTTGATAGGTTTATAGCATTGCACTATTTATTTTAAGCTTCCTTTTTATTGTTGTGTGTTCAAGTGTTTTCTCTAATGCACTGTTACAGGCACCAATGTTTCAGTATTCACACTTCTTTGGAAAATAAACACAGCTTTTCCTTAAAGTGATTGATATACTAAGGAGGCGAGTTTCAAAACAAAAGTTCCAAGAAAAATCCTGTTTCTAAAACTTTGAAGTGAAGTATCCATACACAAAATGAGACAGCTCATACTACCATTTCATGAAACACTTTAACATTCTTATAAAATACTTTCAGAGAGGCCCATGCAATGTTACACAAAATGTAAGGACACCATCCTAACAATAGGTTTAAAAGAAAAAAATTAACAAAGCTGTAACAATCGTGGACTGTAATATTCATATTAAATATTACTCTATTTGTATTTCATTGCACTCTGGTGTATTCATAGAATATGCCATCTTTTTCCCTAACAATATACAGCCACCACATCTTCTGGTTTAATACAGATAAGCATCATTTTCACTATGAACACAGTAAGGAAGGATTAAAAAGGTCTTCTGGTTGTTATCCCTCTTATAATCCATATCAAAGATGTTTGATTACAGCATTTTTTCCCAGACTTTGATGATGGTTTTCCTTTCATGAATATTGTGCAGAACACAGCATGCAATGTCAACCTGAAATAGTTCTTGTGAGGTAGCCTGCAGTTTCTCACTGTGAAACAGAGACCTTAAAATCACTTTAACACAGTCACACAAACTCACTTGTTAGGCAGCAGCATGACACACAGCTGACAGCAGGTTTCTGCAATACTTCAAAGGGAACATGAACATTGTTCTTATCCATATTGGTCGTGAAAGCAAATCCCACAGCCATGGAAGTTAGTAAAAAGTATGTGAATTTGTTAGAGATGTCTGCTAGTCTTACAAGGAAACTCTCTCTCTGCAGAATAGTATTTATATATACTTTTAACAGTGATGTGACGCCTCATCATTGATTCAAAAAGCACTGTCTTCAGAGAAGTAGTCTCCCTCCAGGTACACACCCTGCACCAAGTAGTTTTGCTATTGATTACAGGCAGATGTGGCACAATGAGCTGCCGCCAGATAAAGATGGCCATTTTCTCCTGAGCTGCTGCTCTGCTCTTTGCTGCTTTTCGTCTCTGAGACAGTCTCCAGCAAAATGCTACTTTGTCATCCAGCAAATATGCCCTGTAAGTTATTCCCACGGGACAGCACAGTCACTTCCAAATCAGGTTTTGGGATCCTGAAGTAGCAGTGCTCCCTGCATTAAGAAGAAATCTCTCAGGAAGCTTCCGCCACTGCTGTGCTCCCTTCTCTCCCTTGATGTAGAATCTCTCTTGTTGTGTGTTTTTTGACTGATTTTTGACTGAAATTTAAGCGACTTAGTGAAGAACTATCAGATATTATCTCAGAAATGTCTAGATATGTGTACAAGTTGTCATACACATAATTATATACATTAAGTACATACGTGTATATACAGCATATGTACATAACATGTCTATATTTGGACCAGTGCTCTGATAAGAAACAGCTCAATGAAAGCGTGACAAGAGAAAAATCCAATGATTTCTTCTTTTTCTCTTTTTTCGCTCGACTCTTGGGCTCCAGAATTACAGTCACCACTAATACCTTCCGAGCAGGGAAGGAAGATTAAGTTTCCAACATAGCCAGAAGACATGAACTGCACATGAACAGGAGACTGACATCTTCCAGATGCTGTTACCTCACTGTGCACGTCACGTACACAGTGATTCCAATATGCCCAGGAGATATTACTTGTAATCTTCAATTGATCTGCACCTGTACAGCAAGTCGAATGCGTTTTAGATGCACAGACCTCATTAGTGATGTAAATGTTATCTGCATGAGTATAATAAATCCAGGTGGTAAGAACTTGCAGATTTATTGCCTATAATACAGTAACTTTTAACACTGAACTCCTTGCAAACACAAGGTAAAATTGTTTTACACAGACTTTAGACACCCTGAAACTGAGTGGATGGTTGGTACAGAAAGAAGTAGGGCAGCTGACTACAGGTCTGGGAGGAGAGGTGGCACAAGCCCATCCCTCTGCCACCCAAGTCTGCTGGGAGGACTGTTCCTGGGACACCAGATCTGGAGGCAAGGTGGAAGGTAGAGCAATGTTGCTCAGAGGACAGAGCCCTCTGGGTGGGGAAAGTCTGCTGTGCTGGCCTTGGGGCTTGGTTAACCCCAGTCCTGCAGGTCCCATGTCCATGGCCAGTACCAGGAAGTTACAACAAAAAGAACAGTCACAGAAACATTAACGTTGGAAAAGACACTGGGATTATCTAATCCAGCTGTCAAGGACCTCACAGGAACATGTTCAGGAAGCCAACAGCTCTACATTTATAAAGACAGATGGTAAAAATTGACCAGAATGAGTGAATATTAATGTTCGGTATAAAGTTCATGAAAAATTTAGTAATGTTCTCTTTCTTCTTTTTTTTCGTTTTTCCTTATAGAGGAACTCTGCTTGCTTTTAACTGGCATTGCATGCTCCTAAGTTCATTGAATGATTTGCTATGCCAAGACTTCTCTTCCTTCATCCTTCCTAACCCTGCCAGCCCAGGTCCCAGGAGAACTGTGAAAATTTTGGACCTAGTTTGTGATCTCGTGTTTTGCCATTGTTCCTTTGCTATCATTTCAATGCTTTTACCCTCAGCTCTAGCGCAGTACCATGCCCCGCGGTGAAACAAACCAATTCCAGACCACTAGCGCATGGTGTAAACTATCACCTTCCCACAGTGGTGAACAGGAATGAGGTGTGGGCCAGCACTGTGCGGGCAGCACATGGCCTTGCCTTGTTGGAACAGGCTGCCCAAAGAGGTTGTGGATGTCCCTGGAAGCGTTCAAGGTCAGGTTGGATGAGGCCCTGGGCAGCCTGGTCTAGTATTAAATGTGGGGGTTGGTGGCCCTGCATGTGGCAGGGGGTTGGAGATTCACGATCCTTGAGGTCCTCTCCAACTCGGGCCATTCTGTGATTCTGAAAATGAGGCGTGGATGCGTTGCCTCCATCTACCTGTCTCCATCCCTAGTGCGCCTCGGAGAAAACCCTCACACTTTGACCGCCTCGAGGTCTGGGACACAACACGCTGCTCGGACTGCCGCTGGGACTGCGCACCCCGGGCTGCCCGCAGAGCAGGAGCCTGAGGCTGCGTCTCGGAGCGGTGGAGCGCGGCTTCGAATCTTCCCCTGCAGGTCCCGCGTGGGGGGGTACCGCGGCTGCAGAGTAGGAGGACGGGGAGCGGGGGGAGGAGCGCTCGGTGCGGTCACGGCCACCGCGGGCGGCGTGTGCGGGGGCGGGTGTGGAAGAGAGGTGGGCAAATAGCGATGACCTTTGCGAAGAGCCTGTGAGGGAGCGGGTCAGAGGCAGAGCGAGCGGCGGACGATGTTGGCTGAGAACCGGAGGACAGCCGCCCCGTAATGTCACCATGTAAGTTTCTTCTCCGGACTCTCGGGCGGGGACCGCCGGTCGGGCAGCGCGGATCACCCCTCGGTCGGGCTGGGTAGGCAGGGCTCCCCGCGCCCCCGCCCCGTGGTGGGTGATGAGTAACGTCAGGTCGGAGCCGTGGAGATAGGTAGGGCTGAAGGAATGGGGAAACGGGAGAGTTTCGCGTCGGGAGCGTGGAAGACAGGACAGCCGCGGCTCTGCCCCGTCCGGGCTCCGGCTTAGCCGCCGGCGTGCCCCGCAGGCTCCTGGGCAGCCGCTGCCTCTACTCCAGCCCTGTAATCGCGAGCTCGGGACTTCTCCGGTCGCTTTTTCCTGCTTGGAGGCAAGTAACGAAACCTCCAGCTCCGCCGCCACCGCGCAGCTCCGGTTCCAGCCGAGGAGCCCTGCATCCCGGCACCGCTGCCGGCCCTCCAGGTGCGGTGCCAGCACAGGGAAAGAAAGGGGGAAGGAGAGGGAAGGAGGGAGAGAGAAGGCTGGGCGTACTCCATCCCGGTACCGCCGTTCCTCCCGCAGCGCATGGCGAGAGAGAAGGCGGAGAGGGGCTCCCGCTCGCTCTCCCGACCGTCCGCCCCCGGGCGGATTTTGTCGCGGACTCTGGGCGCTTTCCCCCAAAAGTTTTGCTTTTCCCGACACGCTCTTCCGAAGGTAAGGCAAGGCGCTGTCGGCTCTGGGATTGGGTTTCGCCGGTGCCAGGTGAGAAGGGCGAGGAGGGAGGACCTGGAGGAGGTCAGTGCAGGGGGACGGAGGAGAGTTTCCCAGCTGTTATTATCGGGAAAGTTTAGGTACAAAGGAGTGGATCCCGAAAAGCGAGCGCTGCGGTGCCACCGAGTGACACATACTCAGCAGAAGGGCTGCCTGCAACTCGTGAAAGTTCCTTTTGGAAGGGAAGCCAAGGCGCTGTGGCGGCTCTGGTGCAACTGACATTGTTAAATGACGGGGCAGTGTCATTACTTTCATGTCATTCGGCGAGGGTGTTTTCAAAGTTGGCTGTAAGAATAATTAAGAACATGTCAGAGTTAACAGGTTGAAAGTTTCGCATGACGTTGTGTAATTAAGCTTACAGAAATCCTTTACAGCCTGGGTTTCAAAACTAAGACCCACTCCTTTGTTAATTCACTAGAACTGAAATGTGAATTGTAATCACCATTCACTCAAAGCTCCACGTAAGAGTGATTAAGCTTAAGATCTTTTTGTTTACAACCTATATGAGAAAAAAATTGTGAAATTGATGTTATCTTCCTTTTCATTTTAAATTGTCAGCAACGTTTCTTTTCTTGCCAGCTTTAGACATGCCAGAGACCAAAGAAAGTCACTCTGCCTGGGGCAGAATTCACATCCCACTCTGGGGAACTTTGCCGAACCCTTGAACAAGGAAGATGGTGTATTCAAATAGCTGTTCCATGATTTGAGGCCATGCAGTATACAAATGAAACGCTCCAAGATTATTCACATTTTCTGTGTATTTTCTTGCAGAGCACTATGCTCCTTAAAAGGTGATGAGGTTGCTCTAGATGACTGCTGGCACATAAAGGTTTATTAGTTACATGTAGCAAGACTCCCACTAATTTAATCTTTAACCGTGTCGTTACCATCCATTTATGGCTTAGATAAATTACATGTCTATTTTGCTCTTCTGGAATGAATTGTGAATAAGCCCATTGTCTCCCTATGTTATAGGAAATGAAAGTAGCTGTAGAATGGACTGTTGAATTGCATAGCTGGCCTTGTCATAGTGTCTACAGTGCCATAATGCGAGTTCGTAGAAAAGCTGGTAGTTCTGTAAGACTCCATGGAAGAACACTGTCTAATTATTCTACTTTTTTATGGATGCCAATAAAATGTGTAAAGGGGATCGCTGTTGTGAGACTACATCAAACTGAAATGGAGGTACTACGACTGGTGTCCTAACAGACCCCAAATACACTTGGCAGTATGTCGATTTTGGTTCTCAATCTGACTGTGACATGTTCATAGCTGCCAGCTTGTTATCAGTGGGGGAAAAGAACAGTGCTTTTTCATTTGATTCAAAACAAAGTACGGGAGAAAAAAACACTATAGACTATGGTAAGCAACTTTAATTTACCTAAGGTTAAAGACTGAGATGGCCATGATGAGACTTTATTATGAATTGCTTGCTTAGTTAATGTTTTGGTGTGTTTTAGTACATTGTTGCTCTGACATCCTGTTTCTATCATATTAAATTATGAGAGTACTGCCCAGAGAGGCTGTGGAGTCTCCTTCTCTGGAGATATTCAAAGTCTACCTGGACACTTTCCTGTGTAACCTGCTGTAGGGAGCTTGCTTTAGGAGGAAGTTAGTCCTGATGGACTCAATGATCTCCAGAGGTCCCTTCCAACTCCTGTTATTCTGTGGTTGTTATTTTAAAAAAATATTAATAATAACATGAAGCCTCTTGGTCTCGACTCTCTTGGACAGTCAGTGCCATTGCAACAGTAAAACATGCCACTGATCATCCTCTGACAAGCTGTAAACTAGCCGAGAACTGTTTGTTGATTTCGCTATTGAATTATTCCTACACTGTTTGAGTTCTGGTTTAGTCATTAATAAATGTTAGTAATGAAGAAAATGAACCTTCAGTAAATACAAGCACAGTGTGAATAATATCAGCAACTTTTTTTCTTTTTTTTTTTTTTTCCCTAAATTTCTCACAAGGATTTACTTGTTGTTCTGACTCCTTTTCATGGTTGTCTGCCAAATCAAACTGTAAGAGATGGATTTTGGTATTTTATTGTCAGTACTAGCTGACTTCCATTTAAGAAAATGTCTTGTGTGAACAGGGGGATTCTGCACATCACTGCAAGCAATCAGGCTTCTGATTTCTTCTCTTTTAGTCTATGAAAGATCTCAAACATACAAATAAGCAATCTTTTTTTTTTTCTCAAAGATAACACTCTGCTACAGATTGTGCTTTGTTCCATGGAAAACCATAGGTCTTCCTCAAAATCTTCTCCAAAAGAAGCAGATCTAACTGATGGTGCCTGGATTAGTCAAGTGTTTTGGTAGTGTGCTTCTGCTGTGGTCATTCTTCTTTGATAAATCCTTCATCCGCCCTTCTATCTCAAAGGATGTACTGTAAAGAATTTTTTTTATTATTTTATTTTTTTCCTTCGGCAATGGATAATATGAGTGGAGGATTTAGACTTGACATTTTTACGTCTTTGTTTGTTTATTTTGGTAGATAATTGTCCATTTTTTTTAACAGCAGTTGTATAGTTATCTAGCCTTTTCCTCTCAGGAAAAATCTTGGTAGTCATTTCTTTGCTGCCTTGTTTGCAATTCTGTGCACTGCTCTGCTGCTGACTATCAATGTTCTTGAAATTTTTCCTGACTTGTGCTTTCTACAAGAGTGAGGGCAAGGAAGTAGACTGTAAACTAACACTGGCTTGTAAGTGCTACGAAAATGCAAGCCATCGTTAACAAACAGAATTGGTCAAATTAAATAATAGCCATGTCAGACTAACACAGAATCTCAGATTCTTTAAGAAGGACACTGAAGGCAGTGTGGCTAAATAGATGTACTCCAGACCTAGGCAGTAGAAAACCCATCAGGTCATTTTTCCATGTGAGCTTACAGAGACATCAAAAATGATTGCAGTGACACAACGAAAATGCATCAATAAGATGAAAATGAACACACATTATCTCTGAATTTTAAAATTTTTGAAAATTTTTGTGATTGTTTCCTAGCCCAATAACTTTTAATATGTCTGCCCAAAAAGAAAAATCTGGCAATGTAATCACTTCCTCAAGTTTTCATCCATAGATTATTATGCATCGCACTAGAGCTTATCTTATCAGTAGATGTAAATTCCTGTGGAAACAGTGATATTCTTCTATATTTCTTTGATATCACGCTATGACCTTCAGCCTCTCTGTGAGGTATATGTGTGCAAGCTGTATCTGTTCATATGTGCATACAACTGTCTACATGTTTTAAAAGGACTTCTGTTCAAAGTAAGTTTTCTAAATTAAGAGCATTGTGAATTTATGAATTATTTACATTGAACAGTTCCCAAACCTCAGCATTCTGTTGCCTGAGATTTCAATGGGGGTTTGTAGGTCGTTAAGTCGAGGACAATCATTCTATTGTTTGATAATCTAGTTATTTTGTATGTCTGGCTTCATCAAAGAGATTCTTATATTTCAGAGCCCACTGTGTTCAGCGCTTGTCTTTGACACTTGTTAAGTTTGACTTAACAATATCTCAGAGGAATAAATCAGCTTCAAATCCCTAACTTGATATAACTTTCTAAAAAAGAACTGAACTTCTTTTGTAATTGGATGCTTTTGCCACGTAACACTGCACTGAAGTGAAACCCAACTGACTGCAGATCTCTGTTGAAGTGGCATTTACCTGGGCCCATTGGCATCTAGCCCATAGAAGTGGTTTAATGAACTTTTAAAACTGAAACATTAGTTGTTCCTTTACAATGGTTTATCTCTCTGCTTTAAGTTTGGCTTGTCTACATTACAGAGCTTCCCTTTGGAATGAAACAAAAGCCAATACTGGGAGAAGGTTTACATTTACCCTCAGGTTTCACCAGCAGGCTCACAGCAATGTGAAGCAGAAGACTCTTTTCCCATGTTCAGGAAAATGACGTTTTCTGGCCACTGAATATGAACTCCTCTATATTTTCACATTTCTGTCTTGATACTTGATATCAGTGGCCCTTGCAAAAATACCTTCCTCCTTTCTGTTTTTAATATGCAGTGTCCTGGAGGATATTCGTGTTGATCAGTGTGTCTTTGTGGTTCTTTATGTGCTGTAGCTGGCCATAGAATTGTGAAATACTGTGGGGATTCTGCAATTTTCTTCCAGTATTACTAGATAATATCTCAGCGAACTAAAGCCAATTACTGAGTGTCTTCCTCAAAAAGGAGCGTAAGGATTTGGTCAAAGTAATATGGTTGTTTGGTGATTTGTTCCTCTCTTTTGCTCACTGCTAACTTGTTGAATGAAATGAGACAGGAGTGTAATAGAGAACTATTTATTTTGTGTATGCGGTTAAAGCTTTGATCGTAATCATTGTGGATCTTCTTTCTTGCTTCTCCTTCAGCCCATTTTGGAGGAATTATTTTGATTTAGCCATTAAATGTCATGTGCACTTCAAGGCAAAGGAAACTGTAATTTCAAGTTATAAATAATAATGGTTTTTATTTAATTGCAGGTTTTTATTAAATAATAAACATGACTCTGGCTTCACTGGTAGAAGAGCTGGACAGCACCCCCAGATTTTGGCAGAAGTTTCACTTGTTGGCAGAAGACATTTTAGCTATCAAAATGCTGGCACTAAAAGATATGGAAGGGTTGATCAAGAGTGTAGGCAAATTTTCACACCTCATCTTTATATAGTTAATAACAAATATGTGTGTGTATGTGTGTATAGATATATTTAAACAGCATAAATATTTGTATACATAAATTATGTAAATAGTAAAATAAAACTTTGCAATCTCAAGAAAACCAAAACCCATCTTAGCACTTTCTATCCATAAGGTTTGTTTGGTTCCTTCTTGTGAAATATAATTTTATCTGTCAGCTCAGAATCCCAGTGATGACCAGCCTTCCCCCTTGTCATAAATTATGAACCAGGCAACAACATTTCTTACCCTTTGTAGGAAGCATATTTGTGTGTTTTCAAGCTATCCTAGGGCCAAACAAAATTTTCAAGTTTTCAGCTTTACTTAATGCTGGTTACTAGATTGACTAGGAACAGCATTTTCTTATTTTCTTGTGTTATTGAAAAGCTTCTTGAATTGTTACTTGTTTTGTTGTTTTTGTTTTTATCCTATAGGATGTCTCACATAAATGAAATGTGGTGCTGTCA
Organism: Perdix hodgsoniae; assembly: GCA_035772895.1. Classification (NCBI taxonomy): domain Eukaryota; kingdom Metazoa; phylum Chordata; class Aves; order Galliformes; family Phasianidae; genus Perdix; species Perdix hodgsoniae. The sequence continues at coordinate 7,408,652 of JAPSGF010000004.1, read as the reverse complement.
CTGGAAATGGAAACTGCAGCACTGTCTCTACTTGTTTATCCTGTATATTATATGCATGCAGCAGGCAGGTAAGTTAGAAAATTATCTTCTTGCTTAAATAAATGATCCAGGCGCCAAAGTCTGATGACTAAGGATTATGTTTATGCATGATTGAATTATGTACAGCATAACATTTTGATGAAAGTGGTGTTTTATAATTACTACCTGTGCTTTGATAGGCTTTACTGCTACTGTTTGATTTTGTTATTTCTATATCTTTTTGCTTTTATTATTTGTTGTTATTTTTTTTTAATTCTTACTTTTTTTCTTTTTTTTTTTGCTTTTACTTTGTTGAAACCTACCTCTCTCTTGAATTTGTTGTGACTGTAAAACAACTGCAATGCACTATCTTTAAATTCTTTTATGAATCAAGTTATAGAAACTTCTCTGCAAGCTACATGTACTGAGCAGTCAGTTTAAATGTAACATCATTGTAGGCACAGAGTAATGTAACACATTGTGACTGTTTCTTTAAACATATGAACAAGAGATTTCATTTACTAAATGTATTTTCCTAACCACTAGAGTGCAAAATATTTTAGGAGCTCCAGCTGCTTTACTGGAAAAAAAGACTGGAGTTTATTCTGGAGCAGACGAAAGTTTTGGAGCAGCTTGTACTGCTCAGCTAATTCCATATCTGATGGGTAGTTTTGCTGTTACAAACTAGCTATTGGAAAAAGGATGTTATATATAGAAAGAATTTCTAGCTTCTTTGACACTGTTTTTTCTCTAAATAATATGTACAGGGCTTTTTGATGTTTGAATGTAGTGGCTTTGCAGTAGCAGTTTCCAGCTTTTCGTCACTTTAATATGTGTTTTCCATCTCTATTAAACTACGAAGCCAGGAATGTACATTTAGGATCTAACTGTCATCAGCTGGCTGATGGCCTCTGTGTCCCTGCAATCCTGCAGCTGCCTTCCTCATCATAAAATAAGTCAGCAAAAACTGCTGTAATCTATAGTGGCTGAGGGCTACTGCCTGGTGACTGGCACATTAAGGCCCAAAGACCTTTACTCTTTGCTAATTCTTCTTGATAAGAATATGGTTATAAAAAGTGCAGACAGTATAGCAAGAATAAATCCTGTGAGCAAGAATGCCCCAGCCAGTATGCTGGGAACACTAAACATCCCCAGGTTCAATAGACAAATGTGTTTGCTGTTCAACAGTGAAAGAGATCATAGATAGTTTGCTGTTAATACTTGACTGAAATGAAAAGGAGACATTCACCTCTCCAGCAACCTGCCATTTGGCAGTACTTGCTTGCAGACCCTTTGGTTTCACGTTTCTTCTTTTTTTTTTCTTTTTGTTAACGTGAAAGCATAGGTTGTAAACCACAGCTGCGAAATGTGTGCTTTTCATCTGTTCTTTTTAATAGAGCAAGGCAAATAAGGCAGGAAAGAATTCTATTTTGTGTCTTAAAATGTATCTTTTTGGTTGTGTGTTCATATGGTGTCTATAATCTCCCTGGTACCTTAAGCTTTACTGAATTTACAGAAAAAATATTGTAAAACCTGATATTCACCTGGCTTAGCTAGTGAGTTGTAAGCTTAGAAAGCAATTGGGGTTTATTAAGCTTTGCCTAAAGGAGGTTACATACAAGTGGGGGATTAAGATGATCAGATACAGGTTTTATGGATTATTTATGAGGCTATTCATAAGGAAAAGAATATCAGTCATGCCGTGACATGGAAAAAATGCAAAAGCAATAATCTTATGGTTTAACTTTTGAAGATCTGCAGGACTTGGCTCACTTTCAGAAAGAAAGCTTAAGAGAAGGATCACGCAGCAGGAAACTTAGAGTAGGAGTGGAAAGACTATTCAGCTACAAACTGATCAGTAGGGTAAGGTGATGAAGTATAATCCCAAACTATAGATCTGATACCTTTGAGGAACTGATGGATAGATTCTGACACTTTACACAGAAAGAAATAATAATAGATATAAAAAATGATAAAAATAAAAATAAAATGTCAGCCACTTGAAGTATTGTGGCGTATTGGCTGCAGGCTGGATGTTGTTACGTGGGGTGAAGATACAGATGAGATTAGTAAGCAACTTCACAGGTTTCTGTTCCTGTCTGTGGTAGCAGTGCCTGGCTGCTGTGACTGAATCACTTAGCTCTTCCTGTTCCTCTGTCTGTAAGATTAAGCATATGTCTTGCTTCCCGTGTCAAAACTTTGTCTATCTTCCAGTGAAAGCACTGAGAAGAAGCTGAGGTATTACAGTGGTGATCTTTTAAAGAGAAGTAATTACGACCCTTTTTGTCTGAGGTTCAGACATTCTTAATCTATTTGTTTGTATGTATATTTTGATGATTTCACAGAGCTCGAAAGGGAGCAAAAAGGGTGAACGCAGTTCTGTAAAATGGAACAGGCACAGACAGAAGGAACTGAGAATTTTTGGTCTAAAGTAAGCAGAAGTTGTAACATCTAAGTTCAAATATTTGAAGAGATAGCTGCAATGGGAAGGAAGAGTGATCTTTTTAGACAGCTGAAAGGGCAAAAAATACAGGTTTAAATTACAGCGAGATAAATGAGGGGAGGAAATCTTATCAAAAAGTAGAGACAGCAGTGGAATGGATTGCCAAGGCAGAATGTGGAATTTCAGTCCTTGAAAGCACATGCTAATGCCTGCCAGACATGATTAAAATCTCAGTGCTCTTCCTTTGGGGACTGAGAAATAAGTTAGATGATTTCCAAACTTCCCCAATTTCTGTATTCCTTCCTTTTGTCTTTACCCTGGAGAGTTCTATTTTGTTTCAAATTTGGGGAAATGAGAAGATTCAGTGGAAATTCCACATCTCAGATTATGACAGGGATTTTGCTGTGCCTAAAAAAAATAGTATTAGTGTTTGCGTTTTTACCTCAACATCATTTTTTATCTGGAACAAGGAAGCAGCAGCAATTCACTACAAAAAGTAATAGTTGGTTGCCTCAGATATCTGTAACTTCACAAGTTGAGTGCGCCTGCAATGGTATAAATGTATCTACAGTTCTTATTACACAGTTTCTCTATTACGGCCTGTGCTGCTGTTATCACAGCATTACTGACTGCAGCTTTTGTCAGTGAGTGCTTGTCCTGTTGTTCATCCATCAGTAAGGTGCGTTGGTGTCAGTAGTCCTCAAGGTGTTTTTGATCAGTCCTCAGGGCCTCCTTGTAGAGTAAGTTTTAATCTCACCACAGGTCCTAAAATTTTCATGTCATTTTTTTAGTGGTGGCTTGAAGAGGGGGAGGGAATTAACTCTTTTTTAATTCATCAAGAAAAGATGGATGAGATGAGAGTAAATCTGAAAGCAGGCTCTTCTCCCACATGGCTGATATCTGTTCCCAGTGTGGGATCAACCCTATTTGTTCTGCTCCTTAATTAGGCCTGCAGAAAGCTGAGACCACTCACAGTCCTGGGAAGGTTTCTTAGAGATTCTGTGGGTTCAGGAGCGAACTGAGAGGTGGGGGAGGGAGGTTGATTGGAAGAATCGCTTATGCCACCAGTGCTAGCAGCCATCTGTGGAAATGGGTTTTATCTGGAACTGCATTGGGCAGGGAGAATGTTTTCTCACCACAGCACTGAGCCTGCCTTCTCCAGACAAGGGCCAAAGATCCTATTGCTGGGCAAGTGATGAAATAATTGCCAGCACATTCACTTATCTCTCTCTCTCTTTCTCTCACCAAGACCTTAGCCCAGTCATCCAGCATGACTCTGGCATGTGGTATGCAGGCAGGGAATACCTTTCCAGCATTGTCATAGACGCATTTTTCTCTCGTGTTATGTCAAGGGTGGGAATTAGTGCATTTTATATTCCTGCCAATGGCAAATGAGACCGAGAGCATTGTCACGAACAAAGGAGTGAAAATTTGCCTTTGTTAATATTATGAAAAACTCAGAAAACCTGAAAAAAATCTGAATTATTCAGTTTGTCAATTTCTTTCCTTGCCTAGGCATCTATATGTCACATGCAATTATCAGGGGAAATTGGATATACAGTGAATTGCTGCAAAATGTTTTTGTTCTGTCCCCATTCCCTGTCAGTTTTCTTTTGAATTTCAATCTAGTTTAAGGAAAACAAATCAAAAGTAATTATTTATGTCTTGTTTAATATTTACATTCCTGTTGGCTTGAGGGATGTGTTATTCTGTTCATATAAGTCTTGCAGAGAAAAAATGACTAGTTGCCTTTCTTGTAATTTCCTTAGTTGACAGCTTATTTAATGCAGAAGTAAATTACTGTTGGAATGACTTTCACAGGAAGCTGCCTCTCATTACTTCTGTTTACTTTTTTAGCTCTGATTTTTTTGATGATGTTGATAATTCTTTTTCCCTGAAGTGTTTAGTCCTCTTTGCGTTAACCATAGTGGTATCCGTTTAAAAGCACAGTGATTTTCATCACCTGCTACACAACTGTAAGCCAAAACCAAGTGGAATATGGTCAAACATCACAGAAATTCAAAGCTGACTAGGCCCTAGCTGCCAGGATTCTCTACACTCCTTTGTTAGGTACATTCTTTAGTAGAAACGTTTTCTCTGAGGAATAGAACTTTAAAGAAAGAATATACCTTTCACTGAAGTCACATCTTTATGACCTTTAGATTTTAGATTCCATTCATGATGCATTTTGCCTCATTTTCTTCTTTTCACTGTTAAATATTAAAAACGTAGGCAAATTTTTTCAACATTATATGTGACAATGTTTGAGAAAGAATCTAGCTCAGTGGCATACATCCATCAACAGACTCCAAGTGGACTCATGGTGACTTTACAAAGGGCTGCATCTGTTAGAGGTTATTATGTAAAGAAATTCATTCCTTAAAGCATTTGTCTGCTGTTCTCAATAAAATTATTGAAAATTTTTGAACAAAATTAAAAGTTTCATTAAAAGACTGAAGTTGTGGAGAATGTCATTTTTCTCTTTTTGATTGGTAATATGAGAAATATTGCATGATGAAGTGGAGGTTCTTGTTAAGAATAAAATGTTTTTCCCGATAAAACACATATCTCCATATATATGTATATTCCTGATAATATATATATCCAGCAGTTATATGATGTGCATTTTAATAAGTATTACTGTTAATACAGTGTGATTAAACTGGTTGATTTTATGTCAGCAGACCTTTCAGAAATGTCTGATTACTCCTGTCAGTCAGCATTTGTCAACAAGAAGTGCTAATCTTACATGCATATTGTAAAATGCTATTTTGCTAAAATCTTGGATTTGCTTCCTTAATGTGGTTGCCTAAATGATTTGCATGAAGTGTAGCATGTAAATGTTCACTGGATCAAGGCCCCACATTTTATTATCTGATAACTTAAATGTTAACATTTGCCTTTTCCTTGCAACCATAGCACAAAGATATCTGAGATAGGTATACTTCCCCAAGTATGCACAGGTATTATTAAAATGGAGAAAAAGACATAACTATGATTTTACAGGAATTTGAAAAAATGCTGCAATTTTAGCTACAAAGGAATAAGTATTTTTACTTAGAAAACTCATCCAGAAAATGCATTCCTTATTTAGATGGTATATAGAAATATTTCTGGTTAAATAATTGATATATGCTGCTTCTGAACTTCTCACTTACTGTGGAAGGGAAAAATCTCTGGAGAGAAAAGAATTATTTCACCTATAGGCTGCAAATATCTTCTACAAAATGGAATAAAGTATTAGTACGATAAGGATGTTACGTTGGAGAAATATATCCCTTACTGTGGCACATTGAACTGTAACTATTTTTTCTATCCTACATGGTAATAGAGGCACCTAATTCAGGGGAAATGATGGCTTCTAGAAATACCTCTTGTTTTATCTGGATTCAGTCCTCATTGGGTGTTTAGTTGCTGTAAATGGTTGTCAAAGCTCCAACCCTTGCTTCAGTACAGGGAAATGAAATGCATAGTGCAAAGATTCTGTTCTGCTTACATAGGCAGGACCCCTGGTGTCATTTACACTAATTGTATTGTTCATCTGTTCACTTTCCACTTTAAGTATAACTCCAGTCATACATTTTTTTTATACCCCTTGTTATTCTCATGTCTCTTGTTTTATCTTTCATTTTGTTGCTTTTACCCTGTTGTCTGTCCTACTGGACATCAACAGCTTAAGCAGTATGCTGACTGCTTTCAGTTCATTACTTTGAGAACAATTAACGAAATTGCTTCCAGATTTCACCCCCTCAAGCATGCTCTCCAATTCCCATTTGGTGAATTTCTACTTCTGTAGCTACTGGACATCTCTTAAGTTATTCAGTAGTTTGTCCAAATTCCGGTGTAGCAAATCATCACTTTTGACAACAGAGGCCACCACAGTTGCAAAAATACAGCTATATCAGTTAAGTTGTGAGATATTCCATATTTTACAGACGTGGCAATGTGTCTTATTTCAGAGAACATTTTTTGAAACCTCTTGTAGACTGAAAAAGCATTTGTTGGAAAATATTTTGGGCAGTTATGAGTGACAGGAAGTTAGTTCCCATTCTTAAGAATACCCCTGAAGTACTTCAGCTGTTTCCCAGTACATTGTAAAATGATGGCTTTTTAATGCTAAAAATCTGCAAGAGTTATCTCTAGCAAAACATAGGGTAGAACCATGAACAGACTGTCACACAGCTAACCTAATTTTTGAAAAGCTAAAATGCAATCGGAGTTTTTCCAGCTCCAGCTTTGTCCCTCATGAATATTCTTCTTAATGGGTGTCAGACAGAAAACTGCAACTCCCTTCTGTGAACAGAGTTTGTTTTGTTCAGATGCATGCTCTGGTTTCTTGCAGTTCATTTAATGAAGAACTGTACAGTGACAAATCCATACTATGAAGCTGAAGTCATTTTTTCATCAGAACTTACTTCTTAGGTGGAGAAAAAGACCTCATGGTTGAAGTTATCACAGAGGCATCTGTGCAAATTGTGCAGTCCTCAGTGATTTTTGTTTTGCTCTGTGAGGAGCTAGGGGAAGTGTGTTTGTTTCTCCTCATCTTGAATTTACAGGAAATGCTGAGAAGCCTGTTTAAATTTTAAATCTTTTACTACTTCTATTTCTGTCTAAATGTTTTCCAGTTCCAAAGTATGTCCGTTATATATCATATAGCACTGTAAAGAAACGGGAAGCATGATAGGAATTCTGAAATCAGCTTGCCAGCTGAGTCATTAAATGTACACAAAGGATTACCAATAATGTGTCTTTTGTACTGGAAGCAAAAATAACCAGGAGGTTTTGTGCTGCATGTGTATATCAGTCTATCCAATGTTTTGAACATGAAATCCCCCAGATTGTATCCAACCTGTCATGGATTTTAACTTTAGTTTAAAGAATTGTTGTATTTTAGGAAATCATAGCTGTAGTATACAGACAACAACAACAACAACCACAAAAAAGCCATAATGCTGGTGTTGAACAAAAGCATCATTTGTACAAGTTAAGAATTTGTGGGTTTAAAAAAAATAGTTTGATAATAATTTTTAAAAGAAGCATAAATTAAAAACATGATGATATTCAACCCTTCATTATGCAAACCTGGTTCATCGGATTTGCTGCTTGCATCAGCTATTCTAGTTACAGTTTATTGTGCAACTAGTTCATAAAACATTGGCTTCTCTTTTTCTTTGACCTGTCATATTTTGGCTCTTTATTCTTTCTATGCTGTCTTGTTCAGTGTTTTGATCTTATTTTGGATTGGGCATGCTTCTGCTAAAATCCTGTCTCTTGAACAGGCAAAGATAGTGTATAGCAGCAGTACCAACAGCCGGGCCTTCCCTCCATCTGTCTCAGTACACAAAGAATTGCTATTCTGTTAAATTGATTATTTAACTATGCTACAAAGTGCATTTAACCTTCCTGTGTTCTTAGAAGGGTTTCAGTGAAAGTGAACTGTTCGTTGCATAGGAGTTGGACTAGGTGACATATAAGGGACCCTTCCAACTCAAATGATTATGTGATATAATAACACATTTCTCTCTTTGCTGGCACATGGAAACAGAAGGTTGTGCTGAGGATTAAAAAGGCAAAACTCAGTGTATATATATATATACACTCCCTCTAATAAAAGCTGTTCAAATTTTTAACGTGGGTAATATCATATGTGTGATGTCTAAATCCCTTGCCACTCATTAGTAAAGCAAAAGTAACCTGGAAATAATACATTAATACATGTCTGGCTTAGCCAGTTTCTTTTGTTTTGGAGGTTTCTTTCCACACCACCTTCACCACCATCTGGTTGTTGGTGGTGTTGATGTACATGATAACACACATTCTCTTTTAGGCAGTTCCCGTGCTTGCTGTTTCCTTTGCCTGTTGCTGTCTATAAAAGTATCTGAGGTTGATCTATACTACTTGATAACATGACACTGTTGAGTTAATAGGATGGTAGCTTGGATTGGCAATAGGATTGGCAATTGGATTATAGCTGAACTCAAGATCTGGGGAGAAAAAAAGAAGTGCACATATCCTTGTACTTGTCTGCACAGATATTTTCTGAATAACACATCACACCAACAGTATGTATCAGATGCTAGTCCACTTTATAAATAAACTGTTTTAAAACACATTTATCTTAATCAGTTTTCTGGTGTGATAAATATTCTGAATTTGAAGGAATAAAATTACATTGGTTTTAAAAATTCATCATATTTTCTAATCTTTAATATATTTTTTCTTAGATAAAAATCTTTTTTATAAAAGTTAATGAAAAATAATTTTCCTACTCTTAACAAGATTGAAAATATCTTAAATTAATCGTAAGCATGCCATTTACTTTTTCATATTCTCAGAATGCTAAAATTGAGGCAGATGTAGTTTTGAAATAGTTTTTTTGCACTTATTTTGGAATAAGATATAATTAAACACTTCAATAAATGTTCAGCTATGTGCAGTCTGAAGGTTCCTCCATTTTAGGTGTGCATAATACTGGGTTTTGTTTGGTCTCACCAAAGTTAAAGCAAGTTTTATTGTGCCCTTATATAGAAGCCAAGATATGCTGCTGTTGAATGTGTTTGAAAATCCCTCATTAAATGTCCAAACAGAAACTTGGAAGCTGATATCTTGGCCAAACTGTGTTGTTATATCAGAGGAAGCCAAAGTACTATCTCATGTCTTTAAAAGATTTAACTTGCAGGGTGCTACAGCACTGCTATTCAGAGTGTAAAAGGAAAAAAGCTTGAAGAATGAAAGAAGAGTTGCTGTGTACACTTGGCAGCGATTATGTGTTGTAACTTGTTGGTTTTGTCTGCACATTACTGTGATCTCACCCAGTAATGCCTGAAAGGCAAGAGAGTTTTATATTGAACTTTTTGTCTGTGTAATCTCCATGTCATGTGAATCCCAACTTGGTACTTAAGAACTAACTTGAACTTCAGCAAAAAAAAAAGGGCCCTCAAAAGGACAAGCTCTCCTAAAAGCACTGATATTGAGAATCTTCCTCTTTCAATGCTGTTCTGGCTTTACAATTTGTTGGAGTTTTGAGCACCTCAGATTTCCATTTATTCACTGGGAAATGAGCATTCTCAGCAATCTCAGAAACTTAGCTAAGGGGAAGACAGTGGTTTTGCTTTATCACCCTCTTTTCAGCTAACTTTATTGCACCCTATTGGTGATCTGTAATTGGTAGAAACAGTTAAAAAAAAAAAATTGTAAGAATACAGATGCCTACAGTTGTTAATACCTATCTATCTATAATCTGACTGTGGTTTAATACTAACACATAGAAGAAGACTTTCATTTTCCTCTTTAAATGTTTTTTTTATTAGAGTGGCATGAAAGATATTTTGAGGTTTCATAATATTTATACTATATTTTGTATATATTAAACTATTGTATATATTAAACTATATACTATGTTTCTAGAGAGAAGACAGCCCAGCTTGGCCAGTTTTAATCTTTAGGGTGAGGTCTGCAATGCTTATCTTAATCAGCTACTGTGTTTATTTATTTGAGATATGTGAAAATCTGATGAAATGTATGCTGTTAGCAGGGATCAAGGCAAGCCACCAAAAACATTAAAACCTAATCTTTTAGCAGTATATACTGCTTCACATTAGATTTGTATTAGCTTTCCATTATAGAATTCATCATAAGGAATCATAAAAAGAGATGGCAGGATAAAAAGCGAGCATTTTTTTAAAAGCAAGTCTTACTAGAATGTGATCACCAAAACATTAACTTTGTATCACAAACATTTGTTACTTAATAAAAGCTGGTGAAAATTAAAGGAAGTTATTTGTTCTGCTGAAAAGCTCATTTGGGATACCTATAATTTTTTCTTTATAGTTTGTTGTAGTTTAGTTGTCTTCATGTTTGTAGTTCAGTTTTTTAATCATGCTCTCTTAACAATTCTCACAAATGATCTTCATTATTCCTTCAACGTAAGTGCTCATATCTGTACAGCATTGGAACATAAACTTTGAGGTATGTAGCAAAACTTCATTTGACTTTCATGGTATGTAAACAGATTTTACATCAGCACAGTAGTTTATGTATTCAAACAACAATTACCTGAAGTGCAAGGAGTTAATCTGTGCCATTAGATACCACTCTTGGGCACACTTGCCAACTTGTCAACAATAATGAAATACACTGAAGGCCAATATGGGCCAGTATGCCCAGTCTGAACATTGATCTAGTAAATATGTTTACACATGATTTTTTCTTGCAGTTATACTGTATATGTACATGTAGAGTTTTCAGTAAGATTAACAATTCACTTTCTATTTTTTTGAAATTCCAATGACACTCCATGAGGATTGTCCCCTTAAAGTTATAAACATTAAAGAATAGTGCTTGTGTTATTGTATTATTTTCTCCATGTAGCATGATGTTCCATAAATTTACTAATAGGAGTTAGCACCATTAGAGGTGCCTGGAGATACAGGCACCTGTTGAATGTACAATTGGTCATTACCCTGTGCTTGTGTACTGTCATAAATAATGATCCTTGAATTGTCCTTGATACTAGTTAAAAGTTAATACTGACGTTAATCAATATTAATCACATGTATGATGAAAACATTTCCATAACCAAGACTAATTTAAAAAGGCCTATAAAATAGCATATGTCATTATGCATCTTAATCTTTAGTATAACAAACTATTCAGCTAACCTTCTGGAACTGCTTAAGGGTAAACATCCATATGGAAACACATGTGAGTATATTTGGATTGTGCAGGTGAATCTCCTGTACTGTCTGGTGAATGCTGACAGATTGATAAGTCTAGTCCAATGGCATAGTGCCTTTGTGCACACTTGAGGTTAATTATGCTCTTTAATATGGGATGCTTTGATCATGGAAAAATGTATCTGTATGTATTCTGAAAGACATTTTCTTCTTCATTGTGATAAAACTTGTAATTGTCAGAAGTATGGGAAATTTGGGAGTACAGCCAGATTCTCAACTGCGTAGGGAAATCTAGACAACTTCAGCTGTTAATTTTTTTTTAATTATTATTTATCTGTAATTTATATTTTCTAGCTATGTAAATCAATAGCTTTATTTCTGAAAATTCACATGCTCTTAAATGTATCTTATTTGTCTGTTGTTGCCATGAAATAGTGTAACTTTTCTTTCCTACCAATTCTGACAGAATAAGATTTCTTAGCTTTCTAATCATTTCATATCACATGTAGAGGTGAGGAAAATATTGGGATTTGGATGGTGAACCAAAATAAAGGATGATAATCTAAAATCTGCAATTCTTAATACTTCTTTTGAAATGTCAGTTATATGTGTGCTGGAAATAAAGGCATAAACCTGTGGTGTAATTTTCCTTTGATTGTCACACAATAGCTTTTTTCAAAGTTCAGTTTATTTTAAATAAGAGAACAAAATCTTATGAAGAAAATAGTAATAGGAAAATACTAAGGTTGGAAAGACAGCAATTCAGTAATCTGGAAATAACAGTATCGAACAATTGCACTTACCTCTGCGGTTTTCAATTTTCACGTCCACCATGATGATACAGGTTTTTACAAACTTACCTGCTTTTTGTCACTGGCCTTCAGCTTTCTGTAGAGCAGACTTGCTAGAAGGAAGAAAACAATATACTTTGTAAGGCTTTTACTTAATGTATACCCAGAGCTGGGATATGTAATGAGGCACTGAATTACAAGATCTCTTGTCTAGGTTGGTTAATCATGTCCTAGAAGACTAAATGCTCTCTGAGTTTTGCCTGCTGGGGATTGCTGAGCAAATTGTTTCCATGGCTTTCTTGCATGTGTTTCATTTTCTGAGCCTAATCTGAAGCTGTGTGAAGAAGACTTTACTCTTATAATTTCAGCTGAAGTGAATAGGCACTATGTTAACAATATTAACATCTATATAGGGCTACAAATAGTGAATATATTAGGTCCTGTGTGTCTGAAATTATACACCTAACATCAGAGGACAATTCTGATCTTGATATTCCTCAATTCCTTTTCTATAAAAAGAAGTTAAGAATTCTTCTTTCCTCACAGTCACATTATAAGCCTTTAATGAATGACTCTTTGAGAGACATTCAAATGTTTCACTAATGAGTACAGCAGAAGAGTTTGTGAGGAAATTCTGCCTCAGGAGAAGATTTGAATTGCCGCAAGGCTGAGGGTCATACATTGAAGAATGAAGGTAAAGCAGGCTTCTGGAAAGTTGCTTACTGCAGGAGATTTGTTCTTCCTGTGCACAGAATGAGGTCCTGCAAAAACAGTAGTGTGTGATTATGTAATTGAAGGTTTTTGTTTTTTTTTTTTTTTCCCAATTATCTACGTACAAAGGCCAAACAAAGGTTAACTCTGGCATTTCCTAACTTCAGTGTCCTTGATTTTGCAATTCTAATAGTGTCTGCATGTTCCTGGGAGTGGTTTCTAATGTTGGTGCATATATACAGAGAGAGAGAGAATCGTTGTTGGAGATGCTTGCTTAGAAATTTTATTTAACACATAAAGAGAACCTTTCTTTCTTAACAAAAAGTTTTCTTAACAAAATATTTTCTCATTTTTGCTGTTGCATTCATTCATGTCTTCTCACCTAATCAGGATGTTTTCCACCACATCTCCAAGACAGTTTGAGGAAGCTGAGATCAATAGTGATTGGGATAACTATGCCTCTTCACTGTAAGGCAATTTATTCCTGTAGAATTTTCCTTTTAATTTTATTATTTATTGCATCCTTTGCATGACCCAGAAACTATAACAATACCAGTCTGATTTTCTATGACTTATCTAATACCAGAACATATTATTTCATAATGAAAAATGGAACATAGTATTTTTATTGTAGTACATCTTACATGTCACTATCATAAGTGCATCTTTTTTTTTTCTTTTCTTTTTTTTCACATACGTAACTTCAAGGGGATTTCTTGTTTCACATTTTGCATGTATCCTTTGCCCATCTTCTCCAGTATTTTTTCTTGGGCAATATTCCAATATTGTGCACAGGTGATTTGTTGGCTTTTTGTTGTCCAAAACAATGGTAATTCTTAAACATATAGCAGCTCTTAGCTTCTTGATGATTGATTTGTCCTCTTGGGGGAAAAAAAAGAAAAACTAAACCAACAGAAAAATGACCAAAAACCCCCCTCCCCAAAAAAACACCTACAACACTGCCTTCGGAACAGAAGACTCAGTGTTACAGTTGGCAAAAGAAAAATAAGAAAATATCCATCCAGAGAAGAAATGTTAAGAAATCAGTTTCTCCAGCACCAGTATGTATAGGAGAACTTAGAAAGTGTTGGAGTCTAAGTAAATCATATGCAGAAGAAGGTTTGAATGTAAGGTGGCATTTTTTGCTAGGACACAGGGATTTCCAAAATGCATAAAATCTTTGTGTAAACTAAATAATGGCAAGGTGTCCAAATCTTTGTAGAAATATGTCTCCTCTTTTAGCAGAAAAAAATACAAAATTTTGTCAAGAGTAGGATATCTTTGATGTGAAGATCTGCTAAATGAAAGATTGCAACGGGCATGCAGTGCCAATTGTCCTCTTGTTTCCTTAGTGTGTTATGTGCCAACATCATTAAAAAGAACAAGGATTTTAAAATTCATAAAGTATTAAATTTGAAAAAGGATTTCCTTTAAAGCTAAGGTGTGGTTTTTTTATACTTCAGTCAGATAGCTAATGATAGGACAAAAGAGTCTTTCAGAAATTACATGCTTAATAATTTTCAGACTTTGGATTACAAGTAATCAAATAATTTAAGTGTTTTATAACTATGGACTATGTCCTGATCCCTGTCTGCCCTTGGACCAGAAGTTTATCTGCTACAGATTTAGCTCAGTGGTCCAAAAATCTCAGTAGTCATAGATGGACACTTGGAACGTAAGAATTACAATAACTTTTGTTCTTGCTTCCTCCCAGGACTCACCTATCCCATGACTCTTTTCATTTCAGGAATGAAAATATCACTGAGGATTGCTTAGTAGCTAGAAATGGAATTCTGCCAACTAATGGCCCAGTGTTTTTTTTGAACCCTCACATCCATAGTCATCTTGAGGCAGGGAGGACCATGCATTTGTTTCCTGCTGCACAAACAACCCCCTTTTTTTCTGCTTATTTTGAACCTGGCTTCATTTGGTTGTCCCCATGTTATGGAAGACAGTGAGTAGATATTCCCCATCCCTTTTTTGCCATAATTCACAGACTTTTTGTAGATTTTTATCAGATTTCCACCATCTACCTCTTTCCAAGCTTGAAGGCTATTTGACTACTCCCTCACTTGCCTTGACCATCTCCACGTGGGACCTCTGCCCATATACCCTCTGCCTGTGTCTCAATGTCATGATTTAAGCAAAGGCTTGGGCACTCCCACATGCCCTGGGTTATCAGCTAGGTGGGAATGGCAGGAGTAAAGTATTCTAAGAGGGAATGATCTGGGTGACCTCCGAGCAGGCATGCCACTCGCTGACCAGGCATAGTTCCACAGTGTCTGAGCAGGATGAAAAGACAGGATGAACTGGGTGCAGGGTCCACCCAGGGAGTCATCAGGCTGGAGGCTGAAGGCTGAACCAGAGACAGATACGCATACAGCATAGTTCCAGCGAGAACCAAAAGCCAATTAAATGCTTTTAGTGCACTCAGGACTCTGTCTACAGTTAACTACATGGAATTATATTTGTTGACTTATTGCCTAGCCACTCCATTTTTATAAATGACTTATTTCTGCACTTCTTTACAGTTCACCTTTAAAGTATATACTGTCTTGAATAGCATTGTATCATCAACAAACTTTGTGCTCATTTACTGCTTTCTAGATATGTTAACTAATGGGGAACCCAGCAAACACCACTGTGGAACTCCACAGGTTACTTTCTTGTTTTTTTACAGATTCCCGTTTACTCCTACGCTCTACCTTTTAACCAATTATTTATCCATGCTAGAACTTTCCAAATTATGTAATGACTGCTTAGCTTCCTTTAAAGTCTTTGGCAAGAATTTTTACCAAAAACATTCTGAATATCCAAGTAAACTGTGTCACATTTACCCAAGTAGTACAACTGTAGAGAACTCCAAGAGGCTTGTAAGACGGAATGTCACTGTAAAGAACTGTTTGATTCTCCAAAATAACACATTTCACTTATCCAGGTATTCATTAATCCTAATGTGTCTTATGTTACAGATCCTTCATTGTGACTGAGGCGCTAATGTGCCCAGTGAGAAAAATAAGGTTGGAGTTAACTTTACCTGACCACCAACCAACCTGGCAACCTTTACAGATATTAATGTTATTAACAAATATTCAGGTTGAAGGGCTGGTTGAACTGTCTCGAAAATAACATGGTATTTGTTCATGTTGACAACCAGTGGAAAAGACTGAGTGGTACATCTAGTATTATTAAACTCTAATGAAAGGTTTCAGCAGCTCACTTGAGTGGTAGTTCCTCATTATGATTTTATCCCAGAACCACTCTTGTAGATCACAACTATTAGTGTTAGCTGAAGAACCTTTTCAGTTATAGTGAATGGATAGACCATGCTTTAATCATTTTGAAGAATGAATTGTATGTTTTTCACATAAAACATATATATTGTATGATTTAATATAAAACTCCCTCAGAGCACATGTCATTGCAAAAAGAATGCATGAATTTCTGCCTTTTATTTTTGTTTTTTTTTTTTTTTTTTTTTGAAATGCAGAAGAGACAGGAATAAACTGAAATATAGAAGGAACTAAAATCATCTGCAATTCACCACATTGTTATGTGCTGTCACGCAAATGTAGAGACAAGCCTGTCAACTCTGCACAGTGCACATCTGGTGGTCATGGGTCTAACCTCTATCCAAATGGATGGAGTACTTTTGCATAACCTTGTATGGACTTAGATATGGACAAATAAGTAGGATAAGCTATTTCTTATTCATGACCAGTTCAGAGATCAACTAGCTTTATGTATCTTTCTGTTTGATAGACTGTGCAGAAGTCAGTTCTAAGTGGAAAATAACATTGTTATGCTTCTGTTCTTTTAGTAAATCCAAAAGCAAAGAAACTTCTGATACTATAACTTCCTGGAAAGTGATTGTTTTCTCAGGACAGGAAGACTTGTAACTTTTAGATGAAATAAAAAGGATTGCATTTACAGGGAATAACAAAAGTGGTTTAAAAAATATGTAATTATAGGAAAATCTAGTGTGAACAAGAGTACACAAATTGTTTAATGTATTTAAACTATTAGACTTTGAAATTCTTTGAGGCTGTCAGCATTACAAAGAAAAAAGATGTTTTTCATTAATTCCAAATATATGTAAGATCATGTGTATGATTTATAGCTAGAATTTTTCTTCATAGAATTCTTTTAAAACTAAGGAGATTACTTGCATGCAAGGAACGTCTCATGAGCAAAAAGTTTCTTTATACCTGGGCAAAATCTTTTCTGATGTGATTTTATCACATTTCTATTCTAAAATTATGGTATTTTACTACCAAAAAGGAAGAAAATCATGTACTTTTGAACGTTGTAATATATTTATTTCTAATATGCTTATTTCCAATAGTGTCTTCGTCCTCTACAGTGTTTACTATCACTTGGACTTTGCAAGGTTAAAAAATTTGTACATTGGGACAACAGTTATCTTACTGTCATTGTCCTCTGCTATGAAATAATACACATTCCATATGGCACTGTGTTAAGAGCCATGGAGTATAACCAGAACAAGGTGATTTCCTGTTACAGAATTTGGAATGAAACATCTTCAGTTTCTCTTGACAACAAAGTCCTGGGAGAAGCACCAGCTTTGGGCAGAGTAGACAGGTTGCTTTGAGTAGAAGTCTGCTATAGGCAACAGGGCAGCTATAGATCTGCTAGAAATAGATAAAGGTGATCTCACAGCCTTTAAGAAAGTGGTGTGAATGTGTGGCTCTTTCTGAAGGAGGTGGGGTTTTCTTTTAAATATATTGTCCTTGCTTAATCTGTGAGAGTTGATTATCTTCAGGGCATCCGGTATGATGCTATTTGCTGGCTTTAGGAGAAAAAACAATGTTGATAACACATCAGTGTTTTCATTGTTGATGAGCAGCGCTGTACAGAGCCAAGGCCAATTCAGTTTTCTCAGCTTCTACTGACCTACCAGTGAGGGGCTGGGTGGGTACGAGGAGCTGGGATGGGACAGAATCAGGACAGCTGACCTAAACTGATATTGAAATTCCATACTGTATGACATCATGCATAAAACTGGGGAAGTTGGCTGGAGGGCTTCTCAGACATTGGTTGGACATTGGTTGGCTGGTGGTGAGCAATTGCATGGTGTGTTGTGCATAATTTGTTTTGCAAATGTATAACTGTATTTACAAAATAATGTGTGTATATATATGTATATGACATATATATATTTTTATGTACTGTCTTCAGTTTTGTGTCTGTCACTACATGAAAGACAAGGACCTGATACATGTTTAGAGAAGAGCAATGAAGCTGGTGAGAGTTCTGGAGCACAAATCTTACGAGGAGCAGCTGAGAGAACTGGGATTATTTAGTCTGGAGGAGGCTTGGGGGAGACTTTATCACTCCCTACAACTAACTGAAGGGAGGCTGTCATGAGGTGGGAGTTGGTCTCTTCTGCTGTGTAACTAGTGATAGGAATAGAGGCAATGGCCTCAAGTTGCTCCAGGGGAGATTCAGATTGGACGTTATGAAATAGTACTTCCCCAAAGACTGGTTAGGCTCTAGAATGGACTGCTGAGGGAGGTGGTGGAGTCATTGACCCCAGAGGTGTTGAAGAAATGTTTAGACATTGTACTTAAGGAAATGGTTTTGTGGGAAATATTGGTGAGAAGTGGATGGTTGAAATAGATGATCTTGGGGGAATTTTCCAACATTAGTGATTCTATGATTCTGTGATTCTATGTTTACATATATATTTATTACCATTATTAATTTTTTTATCTTCCTTTTTGTCTTCATAAATAGTTTTTATCTCAATACACAAGTTCTATTTTCCTTCTTTTTTCTCTGATTTTCTTCCTGATCGTGCTGTGAGCAGAGGGAGTGAATGAAAGGCTGTGTGGTGCTGACCTGCCTGCTGAGTTAAACCACAACATATATTAAAATACTCATTTGTATATTTGTTGTACATTAGTATATACGTTCACCAATATTCATCACATAATTATCACAAACTTCACATCAACAACAAAAAATTCCTCACATCAGAATCAACATGTCATTACAATACCAACAGAGGTGGACAATGTACTCATTCTATCCTATATCCCTTCACCACATTACAATAAAAAAAAAAAAAACATCACAGTTATTACACTCTCTAACTATGTCACATAACAACATTTTTATCAGGATGTGACCTGATAAAAAGCACTTCATAAAAAGCAGTGGATACTGCAGGGTTGGCTTTCCAGACCTCTTCACTGCATCTGCATTTAACCTATATACTTCATCGACCCTGCTTCAACACAATCCCTTCTCCACAGACAGAAAATTTAAGACTGTTCTTGAGATGAAGAACATTCAGAAGATTTGAACATAAACATGATGTCATTTGATTTTACTGATGTGTTCTATTTGGAAAGTAGGTATTATCAATTTTTTTTACGATGCAATATTCCCAATTTGAATCCATTAATATTTTGAATTTATTTTGTTTGTAGAGTCAAACGTGGAGAAAAAACTTGAGAACTACTAAGATGTTCTAGAAAAATTAAAAAGATGCAGTTGTTTGCTTAGTCATAAAGTAAAGATGACAATTCTGGCGAAAGATTGTAAGTTGTACCTAGTGTTGAATCCATAAGTTGCTTGATTACCTAAAAACACTCTCTTTCGCCTCACAAAGTTCATGTTTTGGTGATCAGATACTAGTTTAAGGTCTTTATTGCTTTTACAAAATGCAAGCTTTTTTTTTTTCCATTCTGTTGTCTTTTTATCTCTTTTTATCATTCCTTACAGTAAATTCTGTAATGGAAAGCTTATACAAACCTAATGTGAAATAGTGTGAATTGCTAAAAGACTGGGCTTCATATTTTTCTGGTAGCTTGGCTCAATCCCTGCTAACAGAAATTATTTTTTTCTGATTTTCACATATATTGCTTCTGAAGAAATGTAACAGGATAAAACTTCCATCTGAAATCATGAAATCACAGGATCACAGAATAGCTGAGATTGGAAGGGACCTCTGGAACTTATCTGATTCAAAGCCCAGCTTAACTAGGAATGCACAGAGCAGGCTGTCCAGACCCATGTCCAGACAGCTTTTGAAGATCTCCACACAGTTTTAATGATGGATAAAAATACTGTCTTGAAAATTCAAAGCAAAGATTTGAGTAATTTAATTGACCTAATTGTTTTAAAAAGACTTGTCTAAAAGTTTTAACGGCAGGTTTTGATTGACTTGAAGTAATTTATCTGAAATTATTTCACAAATTTTTCTTCTAAATAAGGTTTCTTATTTTTCCAATTTTTATAGAAGTATGGTTTTCTACCCAATTATTCCTCTGCTCTATATTGTGATATCTATTTAGCAACTGTCCCTTTTTTAATTTTCCGTTTGTTTTCTTTGCTACACTGTATTAACATGTCTGGATGGGTCAACCAGGTATTACATTCATATTAGATTTAGTATCTACGGATACTGAAAGATTTTCCCAGTTTCTGTGCATGCAGAGAGCTACACTGTTGTTAGTTACCCTCAACTGCACTGAAGACTTGACTTCTCTGTTGTTTTCCACAAACCTGTATGTAACTTCCACTGGAAAAAAAAAAAAAAAAAATCGCAATGATTGGTGCTAGTGTCAGCCTCACAGCTAAATAAATAGTTAAAATATTTAATTTAATAAGAACAGTGAGATCTGGAATACCCTTCCTCTTTTAAGAATTTAGATAATTCCTTAACTCTTAGAAAGCAGCTGCTTTGCAGATCTTGGTACTACAGTCAATTGCAGTACTTAGAATAAGGGGGAATATTTTCCGTAACTTACAGAGCTCATTATATTGACTATGTTTCAGTTGAGGTACTGAGAGTACATAGTAAGAAAATCAAGAAGAAAGAAAAAAATAAAGTTTTATCAGCTGAACTCTTGAGGAAAAACCTAGAGCTAACAAAAATTATCTGTCATAAACCAAAATAAATTTCAGATGATTTGCCTTAACATTCTGCCATTCTGCCTTGGGGGTCTGTGACTGTTCACAGCTTAGTCTCTGATTTTCATTGAAGAGATGACACTCTGACATGACTGTAGCAAGTTGGATCTAGGTAGATGTGACAGTATGCAGAATACAACAATTGCTTTGTTGTGTATATAAGTAGTTCAAAAGGAGTTGTTTTAATTTGTATTATCCATGACAATTATACACTGCAATCAGGGTGAAATGCAAGACTTCCCTTGCTTCCTGTTTACACAGACTTTATCCTCTTTTACTCTGTGTTACTTAATGACTGTTTTGTACTCTCCCTCCTTATTCCTCAATACTTTGACAGCTTGTCCTGCTTAGTTCTGCCACAGACATGGTGTTGGATTAACTTCTGCAGACCTGTTATTAAATCGTTCATGACTCATTCTTCTCTTGCTTGCATGAGTGAAATATGTCTGCTAAAAAAATCATGCCATGGCATGGCAAGGAATACTTAACCAGCCTGCTAAGCGTGCTGAGCTATGTTTTAGCAGATCTGCATGGCAGGATTAATATGCTTCTTCCTAATGCGTCTGCTGTTTTCTGTTTCACTGCCATGTGAGTACAATGCTATTCGTATAGTAAACAGAGTGGTGCCATGGAGTGCCTTAGGGTATCTTCCGTGCCATTAGCTTTCCTTTCATGACTTGAGTTAGAGATAGGATTCACAAAATAACAGTTACATGTTTTTAGGCCACTTTTTGCCTTTCCTGGCCCTACATCTATGAAGATAACATGTTGCCTGAATTGGGATTTGCATTTGTATTTCTCTTTTCCTTTGGAAATATTTGTTATTTTCTGCATTCAGCCTGATAGTAGAGATATAGAGAAACACTACTGGGATAATTTGAGAGATTACTTCTAGTTTGTGCTGGCTCTGTCTTTGCTCTGTGTATCTTGAATACTGACTCAAAACTAACACCAAAGGTTAGTGAAATAATACAAAGATCTTTTTCCAGTCTGTTGCCTGACAAACACCTTAAGCACTCTTTTTATTTCTGTTAAATTCTGTGTATTTAGATGGTTAAATAGGTAATTTATTTGTATTTCAAGAACTGCATATGGCCACCAGTTGGGACATGAGGTTATTTTACAATCAACTACAATTTTTCATGTCCGAGTCTGGAGTGTTTGATCCAAATTTCACTGCGAGCAATGAGAACATTGCTTGGAGTTATAAGAGCTTCAATTAAGTGTAAAACTAGATGGTCTTATAAAGGACCATGAAAGTAGTAAATCTTCTGGTAAATATAGAATATCAAAGTAAAATAAAAATAGTAAGGTGATTTATAAATGACACATTGTTTGTATAATAGAGTACCTAAACAGTAGATGTATATATGTTTAAATATGTTCTTTAAAACTATCTAGATAATTTTTTAATCTATCTACTTTTTTTAAAAAAAAAGCTATCTAGAACATCTGAGTGGACAACAGTGAACAGAGTTTGCCCTAACTTTTTTCCTGACACAGTGATAGGGTACAAGTTTGGGAGACAGACACTATTCACACCAGGCTCCTCAGATTGCTTTTGAAAACTTAACTGATATGCTTCATTAACCCATGAAGTGAATTTTCAATACACGGAAATGATCATTAAGATAAGTCATACAAGAGCTGAGATAAAAGTCATAAACAGGTTCATTTATGAACCCAAGTTTACAGTTTGCAGTTTAATAATTTTGGCTACACAACATATGTGAGAAAAGTAAGAAGAGAAGAGAGCCTGAAGAATGCTGCTTTGTTCTATATACCGTATGAGGTAAGCTTAATACCTAGTGCTTTTCTTAATACATTGCGAAAGTACTGGTAATGTACTGTAGTGGCAGTACTTTGTGCCATAGCAATTGGCAGATGTTTTATATTGCACAGCTTTTTAAGTGATTTTTACCCATGGCAAATTACTTGGATATTATTCTTCGTCATAACACTGAGATTGCCCCATTGCATTCTGCCTCCCAAGTTTACTGTTACCTCTGCACAGTCACAACCCATGGATGAAAACATACTGCCCTTTAACTATTTGTTTCCAACTTGTTATTGTCTGCAAAGTAAATCCATGTTTAAGATGCAGAATACCCCTCCCTCTTTTTCAGAAGCATGTTGGTATATTTGCTTCTTTGGGCTTGCACCTTTGCTGACTGAAATGCTAACTTAAAGATTACTTTATCACCAACTTTAAGATTTTGAGTATTTTAAGTAATGGTGATTAAAAAGCATAATCAAAAGTAAATAACACGAAAGCAGTGGGAACTGCAAGCACTCGTGGCACTTCAGAGTTGAATGTTCAATATTAGAGGTAGATTAGTGTTTGCTCTCTTTATTAAGCCTGTTTTACTTTAGTTATCAGTATGGATACCACACTGGAACGTCCAGGGCTTAATATCTTAGAGCATTCAGTCTCTGAGGTTCTTAAAGTTTCAACAGTAGTAAACGTGCAAACTGTGGAATCTCAGAGGAGACCAGATATTCTGTGTAGATATTAAATGCTGCTGAGAGATCAAAATTAATCAGATACTTTTATATCACTGTTAGTTTGCATTTTGGGTGCAACAGATAAAACTGGTAAACAAAAACCAGCTCTAAATAAGAGGATACACTTTTTAACCATGGCTTTGAAATAGACTTTCTTTGAGAATTAGTGAAACTGCAATGACAAACTATACTGGCAGCATCGCTGCCACTGATGTCTTCTGAGGATGAGTTTTATTAGAACTCCTAGCTGAAAAGTTTCAAAGTAAGGATTTTGAGATGATGACACATGTCGACTTACTTGAACTCTAGTGTTTTGTTGAATACAAAATTACAGCAGAGTTTTATATTTCAGGAAAATATTTAAAAATAATCTTAGGCAAAAGGAGTATGAAAGCAAACTGGGAATCAGCTATAATTACATGAATAGTTAAGGCAATTAATGCAGTACAATGTGTTAAAGGTCAAGTAAAGGTACAGTCACTGGTTGTAAATTTTAGTGTATAGTCATTATTAAGAGAACAATTTGTCCGTTTGCTTTTATAGGAGGATGATGCCATGAATTTCTGTCTCATACTCACTTCCTGTCTCATTTCAAGGAACACTGTGCACCTGTCATTATACTTCCTAATCTTTTAAAACCTCCTCAAGCTGTGCCTCCAGAGCTAACAAAATACCTTTTTCCTGTCTACTTTATATGTAAATAACAGGTTTATGAAAGAAGTTTCCTTTGGTTGATTGCCTTGGTTTGGTTTCAGAAATTACAAAGCCAGTCAATTGTAAAACTCTGCAGTTTCCATTAAGTAGCAAGTGTTTTAGACGTTGTTTCCAAATAATGCTGATGACTGCAGAACCATTGCAGAAAATAAAGAAAGTTCCTCCACAAGAAGCAAGTTCTGTTTGAGAATAAGAAAGTCTTGTTCTTATAATATATTCAAGCTGAACAATTTGCTGATTTTGATTTGGGAAACAAAAAGTCATAAGTCTATTTTCAGAATTTCTCTTTCAGTAAAGAATAGAGTTTTCTTGATATTTGACTGCTGAAGCCGTCTAATATTGCATAATTAAATGTGATGCATGTTTTGAATGTAGAAACCTGTAGTAGACATATTAAAAACATCACATCAGTATCTAGAGACATATTAGTTAAGATGGAGATAAATAAGACAGAAATCATTTTGAAACCTAGCAACTTTTCAAGCAAAACTTGGTCAAAGCTATCATAGTTTTCTTACTGAAGAAAATATTTTTTATTATTTACATTGAACAGCCATACTTGGTGAAACAAACACAGATTAGTTATTTATTTCTGATTCGATAGCTTTGTATTTGTTGTCTTACTTTCAGTAAGAAGGAGAAGTGAGGCATATGTTATACATTCTCAAGGATCTAAATGCATGTAATTGGATCAGAATCAAGTTTCTAACTTTGATATTCATTCATCTATGATTTTTTTTCCTCTAGGGAACTGGTAGTAAAAGCTAACAGAATTGGAAAAAGCACTGAAACATGTAGGGAGACTTCTTGGTTGGTGACAGTGGGAGTTCAGTGGCTAGAGCTGCTGGAGAACTGGATGAAGGTTAGAAAAATAAGTCGCATAGCTCAGACTGGCAAAAATAAAAGGTTCAGGCATACACAACATACACAACAATCAGTTGTTATAACTTTAATGGAGGAAGTAAGGAGACGCTAGACAGTTTAACTTTACTGTCTGCATTCGTTATCTTTCCTCTTCTGCTGTTATGGAAAGAAGAAATACACTGACAAATCAGGGATGGAAATAAGTGATATAACAATGAAGGAATTGGTATTTGGAGAGATATATACCATTCTCTTCTGTATTTACTTCTGCTAGAAACACCATAATCTCATCTGGGCATGAACAATGCGTTAAAACTGAACATATTATTATCTTTGGAATGTGAAAATATGACTGATTTTCTGTGATGGTGGAGAGGATAGTGTTTCATTATGTGTAACTGAAAAACTTGAATTGCTTTTGTGACGTTTTGTAAAAAAAAATGTCACAAATATTTTGACTTAGATTTCTCCTCCCTTAAATGAAGATTGGATGAGACAGATAAAGTTTAGACGGCATCTATTTTTTATAGCTTCCTGAAAGAACCTAGACAATAATGAAGTATTGAAATATGCCTCAAGTTGTACTAAAATAGATAGCTTGAAAACTTAGCAAGGACAGATCAGGAGACCCTAAAAAAGAATCGTCATTAGAAATGGCATTTGAGTAGGTATTTTCCAATATGTCTGGAATGCCTTAGTATTGCTCTAGCAGTGAATTCCAGTGCAAAGTAATTATATGACATTTCTGAATCTTGTCATATACCAGCAGATCATATCAAAATAGTTTTAAACTTCTGCTGTAAGAGATCCAAATTATTAGTAGCAAATTTTCCAGGATAGCTACCAAAAAACATTTTTTAAATTATTGAGCCAAAATCCAGCTCATAAACATTCAAAAATTAGAGAACATCATTGACTGTGTTGACTGCTGTGTAATAAAATTCCCAACTCTTGTTTTCTGGAGTCCTTTGTGCAGTTGAAAAATGATACTCAGAATACTGAGTAGTAGCCAGAAAAGGCATTCCAACTTTGAAGCCTGGGAAACAAAACTCTGCAAGTGAACTGTAATCTTACAAGCAATATAAGATGTTGAATACACCAGGGGTTAAATTGAAACTGCTTAGGATATTCTATTATTATTTAGTATGTGTTAAATAAGTGGTGTAATGTACCCATTGAAGAGGCAGTGTCTTCTGCCTCCAGAAAATATTCTGTTCCTCAGAATTCAAATCTAACAATATCTGCACTGTCTAGAGCATATATAGAATAAATATGTTTCTTGTATGTCCACGTGTGACAAAGTTTTACTAGCAGGTGCCCAGGTTTAACTGTATTGTTCCCCATGTCTATGCAGGCTGGTAAGTTCTGAAACACCTGCAAACCACTCCTTACTAAAAGATTGTTTCCCAACTTTTTTCTCACTCGTTCTTGCTCACATTCTTAAACAGTTTCTCAGGCAAGCATGACAATTGTTTGCATGAATGATACCTCAGAATTTATTTAGTTGTGTCCTTCCTCAGCTCATACAGGTTGTTATAGTTAACACTGAAGATAACTGAGCTTGTGAATTTACTCCAGTAGTGGATATGACCCTTTGCAGCAACTAAAGAGTCAGACCTTCTTGTTGAAGTGGAGAAAAGAAAAAAGAAAGAAAGAAAGAAAAAAAAAAAAAAACATGCTTGGTGACCATTTTGGTAAATCTCAGCCTGATCTGTGATTGTCATACGTGGTTTGAAACCACTGTATTTCACACAGTAATCTCACAAAATACGTCTCCCCTTTCCCACCCAATTTCTTTCCTGACCTGATCCTCTCTTTACTAATGTGTATGTCAACCTGCATACTTACTGCATTATCCTGTAGACCTACTGGTTAATACTTTTCAAACCAGTAAATGTAAGCTGAACTGTCAAATATTTTCAATGCCACTCTTTGTCCCAAACTTCTGTTACTTTGTGGAAAAAAATCCAGCTCAGGCCAAAACTAGCAAGTCAATTCTGTTATTTTTATAAGATTATCACAGGAATGCCAATGAAAATATTCTTAAGTTACAATGGGTGTAACACAGGATTTTCACACTACCCCCTCCCTCTGGGGGAAATCCATAATTTTGTCTACAATGTGAACTCCATTCGTATGGGTCAGGACAAATTTACCCAGTCAGTGTGTTTGTTTCCACTTCAATTTTCATTGGCATAAAACCAAACAACTAAGGGGAAACAGGCAGTGCAGGGCCCCCACCCTGGCTCTGAACATATTTTCTTCTATTGTAGCTGGTTCCCTCAATTTCCCAGATCAATCAAATTCTGCTGGAGTTACTGCTGTGATAAAGTCAGTTGATATCAGGAGGTAGGATATAATATGTAGAATGATCAAGAGGGGTCAGAGCTTTTAGTGGCAATGATAACCCAAGAGAAGTAAATACCTACAGAATTTCAGAGTGAAGCGAGTTCCAGGGACAGAATGGAATATCTGTAAACATAATGAATTCCTAATGATCTCTATATAGCACTACCATACCCCTCTGAGAGGATAATAAACATCCACTTTTACTTTCCGAAGACTATGGTTACTCATTGGAGATCTGTCATGTAGCAAATAGTCTCAATACCTGGATGATTCCATTTGAGAAGGTGCTAGTGTGGAGAAGTCTCTGAAGAGCAAATGTAGAGTCTGCAGCTGGGGAGGAATAACCACATGCATCAGTACATGTTAGAGGATGACGTGATGGAGATGAGCTCTGTGGAGAAGGACCTGGGGGTCCTCTGGAGGTCCTGGTGGACAATAGGTTGGCCATGAGTCAGCAGTGTGCCCTCGTGGCCAAGAAGGCCGATGGTATCCTGGGATGCATTAAAAAGAGCATAGCCAGCAGGTCAAGGGAGGTAATCATCCCCCCCTGCTCTGCCCTGATGAGGCCATGTTTTGACTACTGTGTCCAGTTCTGAGCTCCCTAGTTCAAAATAGACAGGGAATCCACAGGAGGCCCACAAAGATGAGGGGGCCTGGAGCATCTCCTGTATGAGGAAAGGCTAAGTAATCTGGGTTTGTTCAGCCTGGGGAAGAGGAGACTAAGGAGGAATCTGAGAAATGTTTATGAATATCTAAAGGGAGATGGAAGGGAAAAGGATGAGGCCAGGCTCTTCCCAGTGGCGTGTAGCAATAGGACAATGAGTAATGGCCTAAAACTTGAACATAAGAATTTCCATACTAGCACATAGAAGAACTTCTTCATGGTAAAGATGATGGAGCACTGAAACAGGTTGCCCAGAGAGATTGTGGAGTCTCCTTGTATGGAGATGAATGAATATTCAGGACTCATCTGGATGCCTACCTGTGCAACCTATTATAGGGAACCTTTATAGCAGAGGGGTTGGAAGCAGTGATTTGCTGAGGTCCCTTCCAACCCCTGCAATTCTGTAATTCCCAGCAATGTCTCAGCAGTCTGAACAAAGAAGAACCTAAAGCCAGTGTTAGGTTCCACTCCACTGTATATACCCCTTAAAGAGTTAATAATTGCTCTGATACCGTTTAGAAATTTACTTACAAAAACAAATATTAAATGCTCTCCAAATGTAGAACCCTGCTATACAGCTTTTTCACAGCATACGTGGGTGGGTGGTTTTTTTTGTTTGTTTGTTTTTTGGGTTTTTTTTATGAAAGGCCAACTTGCTGCTTGTGTTTTCTGGTAAATGCTGCATGACTCAGTAATTTACTCCTTATTTCTGCTTTTCTAAACTTAACCTCAGATTTAAAAGTAAGCTTTGCTCTTTCTGATTTTTGTTGCATTATTAAGGTTACTGATATCAAGTGTATCCTGGAAGGTAACTATGATTATTGTGCTGGAAATAGTACTACTACCTGCTGCTTCTTGATTTACACTAAATCTAGCAAGACCTGTTTCATTGGCTCTTATATAAGATATATGAAATAGAACCTAGGGCTCTGCCTCTCATGGTTACATTCCATTTCCCACACATGTGCTGGCCCAGGAGTGTACTCTGACCCTCAGGCCAAATCAGTCAGTGCCCCAGACTCACACTGTTATAAAAACTTGGTAGTCATATTTGGCTGTAGGTTCAAAATGGTCCCTTGTCTGTGCCAGCTACTGAGCCATGCCCAGGAATGGTTTGGAGATGAATCCCCTGGTGCCAGGGGCTAGTCTAAGACTTTAGTAGCACTGGCACTTATGTCCCAGAGCCTCAGACTGCTCTGTGGCTCCTAGCCATTGGGATGGAGCTATTGATATGTTTCTTGATCAGCTGATTCAGATTAGTTTTAGGTACAAGCCATGAAATCTAAAATTCCTGTAGATATATCTGTTCTTATTAATTATTGTGTGTCTTCGGGGATTATGAAGTATTCTAGATACTTAGCAAAATGTCTGTTGGCTTTCTGAATTTTATATTTCATGCTTTAATGTTTTTCTGGTTGGAGTCCCACAGGCTAATATAACATATGAAAAAATACTGTCTTTTATCAGTTTTCCATTTACCACGTAATTTTATTAAAAACCCTATTATTGTCTAATAAGAGAGGAAAATTATATATATTCTAATTTAATTTAAGTAAAAATTTAATTTCTAAATAATCTAGTAAGCAGGGTTAGAGCAATAGGAAGCAGGAATAATAAGTGACTTCACAAACAGCAGTTACACATTCATGTGTGCCTATAAATTAGCCTGCAAGGAAATTTTGTTCCGGTTCAACCCTTTAAAAGACATACTGCATCAGCAAAAGATGTGAGACAAGCTGATATGACTTGCCAGGATATGGAACTCTCTGTCTCCTGGCTTCCGTGGACAAAACCCAACTGTTAAATTATTTTGTAAGAGTACAGTCCTGCCTTTCATTGAATTATAAAAGGCTCCGCCAGGGTTACATACTATTTCAAGTCAGGAATATAGAGGCCTACAATTCTTGCTGGGTACAGGGAGTACTGTGCAGATGATGCAATGGGAATGGTGCAGAATGAGTGTCCAGGCTGAGGTTTTAATACTGAAGTACCGAAAGTAGCGTTAACTGCAAATCAACAAAAGTCACACTTGTAAACTAAGAATAAAACAGAAAAAATATTTATTTCTAATAGCATTTTTACTATATTAATGATGTGCAAAAAACATTTGGTTATGTGTGGCCGCTAAAGTGGGATAATGCAAAGGTGTACAAAGTTGTTAAGATTTTTATTTTATTTCAATTTGGCTCATGCAGATGGTTTCACACAAAAGCTGATGATGTTTATTCTGTTGGGGATTCTATATATTCTACACGTATTAACATAAATATTTTAGAAATGTTTTGGAGTATTATTTAAATTACACTGGGATTCACTTGTTGATAAGTTATGCTATGCTGCCAAGTGTTTTGTAACCAGCACTTTAATTATTCAATAGCAGGAGAAATTTAAAGCCCCCAAAGGTGATCTGAAGCTGATTCCTTCACACAGATATTAACCTGTATCGAACCTACTACTGATGCTTTTGTAGAGCTGGGAGTTAATGTAATATTCTACTAGTAAAGGGTGGTGGGATGAGCTTGATCCCAGCAAAAGAAATAATGTTTTTATTTTCAAAAGGGAAAGATGGGGAATATGGCACTTTGACTTACTGATGGTTTTAGAAAGTTTGTTGCTGCATTAGAATTAAAGCTTGTCTTTAGGAAGAAGGTAATTTTGGAAAAAAGAAAGAAAGAAAAAAACAACAAAAAAAAAAAAAAAAAACACCCGAGGGTTGGAAGGAACTATTTTTGTAGCAGTTTTGGGGGAAAAAAAAATCAACCCCTTGTTCTCCCTGGATTAATTTAGTCAGCAAACTAGGAATCTAGAATATGCCCTTAGAAGGAGAGGAAGAAAGATTATGGATAGTTGTGTGGACGTTAGACCAGGTATAAAATGGTTCATGTCGATTAATTAAACATCTGGTTACTAACTTTTCATATGCAATATATACTCAGATTGGATCTCTCTACTTGCATGGGTGTTAGCTTATGCTGGTCCAGTTATTACACTTTTCCTTTAGAAAGAAAAGAAGATGGTTAAAATTAGGGGCAATAACAGTCTTCTTTACTGCTTGGGTCCACACAGTGCCTCACCTGTTGCCTTGTTATGGTGGCTGCTACTGTGTAGTGAACCCCATTCAGATGTTTTTGAGGGCAGTGTTAAGGGCTAAAGACTGTGAAGGTGACCTCATCCCTGTCACATTATACATGCAAGCATGTCAGGGTAAGAATCTTATTTCCCTTACATTTATAGCAGAGAGAATCCTTGTGTATTATATTTTTCCATTATTTAGCCTAAACAAATAACTAAAATTTGGGTGCTTAAATAGTTAAGCTCAGTATTGTGTGCTTAATTTAAGGATTCTGATGCATGCTAATATTATCTGTTGTAAAAGTGATTTTTATTCTTGCCAGTATAATATGGCAAAGCAAGGATCTTTTTGACAGATCAAACAGCTTCTACAGGCTGGAAAGCAAACAAAGAAGCATAAGTATACCTCTCACCTCTTCTCATCTGTACTTCCTCAGAAAGAACTCAAACAAATTATGCATTGCATAGAGAGAAGGCAGGGTGGTTTGGTGGGAAGAGACTGCAGAAGAGTACAATGCTCACTGTTCTGCATAAGAATTTGTGTAGAATTTATAGATGGCAGCAAGCATGCAGATAATTCTTTCATTTATATCAGGAGTGAATGATGTGACACTTATCCATGAGAAATTTATCCACATTTTGCATATAGATATTTATGTGCATCTACAGATTCCTTTCATGTCTGAAATCATTTTTTAAATGGAAGAAATAGGCTACCGTTAAGCCTTTGGAATGTGATAGCCGTTCTGGGTTCAGTGTTTGTGTCTCATATTGAAATAACGTGGGTTTGTTTGTTCTGTAGCCTTTCCAGTCCACCCACACCTTGGTGGTTTGGATCTTCCCCTCACTTGTCTGCAGGTGTGTCCACTACTGACCTCACTCACCCATCTATTTATGTCATAAATATGCTTAACTTAATATTTAGCTGTAACTCTGTAGATCTGTTCTATTATGGCATTTTTGAAATAGGAAAAAAAAAGAATTGCTTATTATAAAGCAAGAATTTTTGTTGCCTAAAGTTCATTAAAATAGATATTCTTTTTATACTGTTACTGTGTATGATTTTAAGTTTTCATTTCTATTTTTGACTTTGCCACATACTTCTGCGCGATTACAAAGTGACAGTATTTGCAATTGCTATCTTTTCAAATGTACACAATATGCTTAAAGAGTCTGAAATTCATGAATAAAAGAAAATAATAATTATTTTGGGGCTTTATATATATATATCTGAACTACTACACAACGTAGCTAAGATGGTCTGTGGTTTAGGATTTGTCTAATTCTGTCAGCAGGGGAAATTGTATTGTTCACCAGAATGAGATAATATAAGCTGTTTTGTTTTGTTTTCTGAAAATTTAGTCCCATATTTACAGAGATATATTTCAGGATATTTTCATATGACATGTGTCCCCTCTACAGGGAGAAGTAGAGTTAAACTTTATACCAAAGTCTTACTTTTATGAGGGAATCTTTCAATGGATTTGAAAAAAGCACTGAAAAACAGTGTTAATTCAACCCACACAGTCTATCATTGGTATTCTGTGCTACTGCCTACGCTCTGTGTAGTCATTTGCACTTCTGTCAGGTAGAAAATGCTGCGTAGAGGAGCCAGTTCATTGCTACAGCCAGTGGATGGAAAAAAAAAAATCCCCTTGCAAAGTGTAACTCAGTGTGAAAATAAACTGTATAGTGAATGAATTATAAGCCAAAATATTTATTAAAAAATTATAAAAAATATATTTTTCCCTATAGACACTGCTTACTTCCAATCCTAACTTTCACACACTTTGAGCTGTTAGATCTGAATTGAGCAATGATCCAAGCTGAATTGCTTTTGGTTTTTAAAAAAATTATTGGCCAAACAAAATTTGTGGTCCATCAGTTCTCAGTTGACTAAGAGTAGAAGTGAAAGCAGACAGAGAATTAAAATTCAAAAATCTTGACTAAGGGATAACTGCAAAATATGATGGGGCAAAAGATGAGGTTTAGGGGGAAAATTATGACAGTAGAGAGAAGTAGAGAAATACACAGAGCCAGAGAAAAATATGTATATAAGCACAGATTTCGGAGGTAAGTGCAGAAGTATATTGGACATAAAAAGTGGAAAAAAGGAAGTGTGACTGTATGGGAAGAGGTTATACAGAAAGTTTCCTTCTCTAAACCAGTGGCCAACATTATAGCTCTGTATTTCAGCTGTTCACAAATGGTTTGTGAAAGCCGCTTCCAGATGGCATTATCTCACTGTCCACAGGTGTCTTCTCTAATTCAAGTGGATGTGCCAAGGCTCTAAAATCACAAAATCATTTGATAGGCCAAGGTGGGATATTAATTTTGTTCTACAGGATATGGGTTTTGTATATGTACGTCTATATTAGTCATGTAAGTCACATTGGTCTCTTTAATTAATCACATACTGGTTCCCTTAGCCCTTTAGTTTCAGATGATTCAGGATGGTATAAGAAAGAGTTCTACAGGAATGTTAACTCTTTGTAGAAATTAAAAGGCAGATATGTGAAATAGGCAGCAGACTGACAGAAGAAAGGGAATGGTCCCATGGCTAGGAAAAACTGGCAACCATGAAAACAGGATTCTCTCCCCACCTTCATTCATAAGTTCTCATTAAAGATGAAGAAATTTTTATGACCACAGTTTTCCACTGGCCACTAAGTATTCATTTTTTAGTTTTCTACAGTGGACCAGACTGGCGGACTGCTCTCCCAGAGTTTAAAGTCACTGGTAGTATGCTCTGGACATATAAAATGCTGTACAAATACTAAGTAGTAAAGGAAAATAAGAACTCTTGTTTCTCAGACTGTGAGCTCAAAATCCATAGAAACTTGCCATTTTTGCCCATTATCTCTGCGTCTAACTTTGTCCTTACAAAATAGGCATGATAGGAGGGAAAATTCTGCTTTTCCATTGGTGTTTGTGGTCAAGTATTCATGAAAGCTCTAAAATACTCTAGAGGAATTTATTAATTTTTCTTTTTAGTATATTGTTCCAGTGTTCTACTAAATTCTTAACTACTCATTTATTAAGTGAAGCATAAGTCCTTTAGAAAAAAATGATATGATTATGAAATGAAAACTACTTCTGCAGGATATTCTCATGAAGGTAACAAATGAGGTGCTGTGTGAAGCTTTCAGTGTAAGAAATGTGGAAAATAAGTGTTTGATTTCCATGCATTCGGAGGGTGTTTATTTTATGATTTTTAGCATATTCAAGAGGGGAGAAAAAGTGAAAGTTTTTTTTCACTACAGTGTATATTTCCTGTGGTCTAGGTTGATAACAAAATATTTCACAGGCAAGTTCTGTGCATTTAGTGTTCTTGACCAAGAAAATATACCTATATTTATTCCCATTAAAATTAATAAACTATCTCGCATTGCTTGCAGAAATGCTTGTGGCATGTATTGAAATAAGTATTCAGTATCCACAGTTCAGAACTGCTTTGGGCCAATGGGATTGCAAAATATCTGTCAGCTTTGGCTGACAGCCTAGAGTTGCCACAGCAATTTTTCTCTTTAATGAGTAAAATAGGTGGTGTTTGTAGAAAAATAACTGTCTCATGAGAAGCTGTGCAAAAAGTTCCATTCAAAACCATTCTGTTTATATATAGTTTTGTTGTTTGTTTTCTTTCCTTTTTACTTACTACTGTGGACATTTACATGAAAACAGGATATTCCTCCTTCAAATTGCAGTCATGGACAGAACAGCCACTATGCCAAAATGAAAGATATTTTCCTCTCCAAATCTGTTTCTTCTACATATGTAAAGTGTACAGTACTTATTTTCCTACCTCCAGTTAGGGGCTTTTTTTTTTTTCCTTCATTAGTTTTATAAAACTAGCAAAACAATATGGATGTAATGACATGAGAGTATATTAATGAATGTGTAAAAAGATGAAATGAGTTTAAAAAAATCAGTAAGATGAATAGCATCTGCATTTCTGTATTTGCAGTGACAACAGAGATAGAAGTATTTTTACCATGTATTCTGACATTTTTTAAAAATAGCTCAGAGATAATTGCAACTGTTCAGGAGAAAGATAAATAAAAGAGCTGAGTCCTGGTTAGGCTGATGGTGATCAGTAAAAGTAGTGAAGTCAGGCTTCTAAGAATGTCTATTCTTTTTGATGGACAAATCTGCCCTTCCCAGTCTTAGGTTGAATGTAACATCCTACTGGTTTGAGAGGTGCATTAGACTACCTTTACTGACAAATACCACATTTCTTCCAGTCTCTTTGAGTTCATCAATTTTTTTATAATGCCACTAAAGTTATACTTTAGGGATCCAGTGCTGAATGAGAGTGCTTTAGCACCCGTATGTGATTTCATAACATAACAGCTTAGCCCTTGGCTCCAAGTCCATCTGGACATAGTTGATACACAGAGAAAGCTCTCAACTGCCCCGATAGTTCTGTGTCACTTACTTCTCTAGCAGGAATGGGTAGGAGAGTGGGTACAGCATAGTACCAGATCCTCAGCCACTGTAGCCCTCATCCTAGAAATAATGAAGGCGGGAATATGAATCATGGAGTCTTCCAGCTGGAGGGCTGCTTCATCCAGAGCCAACCTCCATCTTGCAGAGGCTCACTTGCCCTGGACTAGGATACCGGTGACTTATGGCTCAGCTGCTTTTCTTGATTCTCTTATCTTCAGTGTAGGGCTGTTCTCTAAAAACTGATATGTATCTCTGCAAAATCCTTTGCACAAAGCTGTCATCTTCTTGTACAACTACTGAATTTATGCTAATTGCACTAATAATTAAATATTCTCTCTCTGGTTAAGAAATGGAACAGCAAGATTTCAGGACAAGTAAGTGTAGTCCTCTGACTGTACAGATTTGGAGAGAAGTTAGATTACACAGGCTCCAGCTTGTACTGTTCAGATAATGTTCCCAACTTTAGGAGTGAAATGTTCCCAAGAGTAATTGAAAATCTTTAAGATAATCTTTTTTTTTTTTTTTCCCCTCAAATAAGTCTCCAACATTTCTTACATAGTCAGCCTGTATTTGACTTTGAAAATCCAGTTAATTACTAACCTCTTTACCTTTCAAGGGCCACATGATACATGACAACACAACACTTCTGGACAGTGTTACTAGAAATTCTCCTTTCAGATGTATACTTTTTTTTTTTTTTTTTTTTTTTTTTTGCCACATTAGTTCCCAGAGTCAGAGTCTGCTTGCTAGGACTGAATACTGAATACCATATGAATACCATATGAATGTGACTCATTGGGAACCAAGCAGTGGAAAGAAACATTGAGGGTACTTTGGAGAAGTTTCTTGTATTTATTCCTGTTTTAGGGTCGATACCTATGTAACTGGACAAAAACTTGTTGAGCTCTTTTTAGTTTAGTCTGGTACTTGATGCGTGATTGCAGCCAAATGAAATGTTTGGAAAGTAATTTGGCACAAATGAGCTGCTTAGGTTCTTCAGTTATCAATTGGTACGATTCTGTTCTCACCTAGTTTGCTCTGTACTGCTTTGGCAAACTTACAGATTTCAACAGCAGGCAGCTCATCATCATAAAATACACTACAAGGTAACTGTAAAAAGGGCAAGAAATGCAGCCTTGAAGACTAGCAGGGCCTGAAATTCTCATGAAGGAGCACAGCAGGTGAACAAAGGTGCATGAGGAAGAGGATGAGAATATTTTAGAGTCTGACTACCACAAACTTCTCAGTGGAGCTGAGTCAACATGGGAAGAGCTCAGTAATGTGGTGTTGATTCAGAGGCCTATGGCTCATTGCTCCCCTTTTGGGTGATGTGGAAAGCACTTGCCGGAAATGCTGATGACTAACCTTGGACACTGCAGAATGCTGTTGCTGTGGCTCCTCAGCCCATCTCTTGTGCTGCTGCATTCCAGGGACATTCCACTGGGAACAATGACAGGGCATGAAGCTGCAAAATAGCAGCAGTCAGCATCTGTCCAACAGCCAAAAGATAGAAAGGATACCAGACATTTTCTCTGAAGTTTCAGTTTAAGTATTCATTTGCATTTGAGAATTCAAAAATGTTTTTGCTTCGCCAGTGTTTGCACAATGGGCCAATATGTATAGCAGATATATATTGCTTGTACAAATGATTATTCAGCAGTATAGCTTCTCTGCCTTTTGTGTGGGAATTCTTATGTAAAATAGTATTTTGCTGTACTATTCCTCCAGCATTTTGCACACCAAATATGAAGCTTTCTTTTGCCTTTCTTTCCCCCATATTTCTTCATGTTTTTCTGTATAGAAATGAACTTTGTCATAGTGTTGACAATTAATTTCCTGTTAAATTATCTTTCTTCCTGACCTCCTTCTGTTTTCATTGCCAGCTCATGGATGCTACAACTGTAGGACTGTGCTAACTGACCCCTCTGGAGTTTTCACTTCTCCATGCTACCCTAGTGATTATCCCAACAGCCAAGCTTGTAAATGGATCATCCGAGCACCTCATGGATTCATTATACAGCTAACATTCAGTGATTTTGACATTGAAGAAGCACCGGGCTGCATTTATGATTCACTGACATTGGACAATGGAGAGAGCCCAATGAACCTTTGTGGCATCACTGCCAAGGGATTATCATATAATTCTACTGGAAATGAAATGATTGTGTCTTTTAAAAGCGACTTCAGTATCCAAAAGAAAGGTTTTAATGCCAGCTATGTACGAAGTAAGTAAACACAAACCATTTTATCCCTTTTACTGAAAAAGTATCCTGCTAGAAGTAAATTTCTCACAGGTTATTAGAATTACACTTTACAAAGGAATCGTGTGCTTCTTGAGAGGGACAGGTAATGGGGAAGCTGAAGGATAATTCTACAGATTTGTGTGTGTTTTTTTTTTTAACTAATTTGTTTTTCTGAAGATGAAAGTAAATTATTTTATTCTAGGACGTCATCTCTCTAATGCGTTAGAAATACTTTTTTGCACAAAGATTGTAGGCCCAGCAGTGCCTCTTTCAGACAATTTATGTTGGGCACTTTAAAAGCGGGACATACATACAGAAATAGGAAGACCAGAATGAGCAAGTTCTTAGCCAAAAGAAACAAGGAGATCCAAAACCACTGGCGTGGTGAATCACCCTACAATGGGGAGAAGTTTGTGCAAAATACAGAACTTCCTCAAGGTTTTTTCCAGTCTGTAACATACACTCTTAGGGATGAACTGTCATTGCAAAACTGCTACCTGTATTCCTTGATCTTTTTTTCTTTTCTTAAATATACAGCAATGCTTAGATTTTAAAAATCCTAGCAACTGCTAAGAAGACACTTTTCTATTCATGCTTTTCTCCTCAGTGAAGATGACAAATGTGACTGATGTTTATTTTGCCATGTTAAGGTACCGCAAGAAGTTGTTCTTAACATAACAGTAAAGGACAGCAACATAAATGAGGACATTAGGATGGTCATTTGCTTCTTTTAATTTAAGACCATTGCCCTTGTGCCCTGTTACTACAAGCCCTGATAAAGAGTCTCTTCATCTTTCTTGTAAGTCCCATTTATATATTCAAAGGCTGCAATGAGTTCTCCCTGAAACTTTCTCTTCTTCAGAAGTCCAGCTCCCTCATCCTTTCATTGTAGGATAGGTACTCCAGCCCTCTGATCATCTTTGTGGCCCTACTTTGGCCCCATTCCAGCTGCTCCTCATCTTTCCTGTTCTGAAGACACCAGGCTTGGATGCAGTACTCCAGATGGGACCTCACAAGGGCAGAGTAGAGAGGTACAATCACCTTGCTCTTTCTGCTGGCCACCCCTCTTTGGATGCATTCCAGGATAGCCTAGGTTAGCCTTCCGGGCTGAAAGTGCATACTGCTGGTTTATCATAGAATCATAGAATGGCTTAGGTTTGAAGGGACCTTAAAGATCATCAAGTTCTACCCTCCTACTGTGGGCAGGGCTGCCACCCACCAGCTCAGGCTGCCCAAGAACCCCTCCAGTCTGGCCTCAAACACATCCAGGGATAGGGCACCCATGACTTCAATGGGCATTCTGTTCTTGAGCCTCACTGCCTTCTGAGTAAATATTTTTTTCCTAATATCTAACCTGAATTGCCCCTTTTAGTTCAAAGCCATTCCTATTTTTTTTTATCACTTAGATCAGGTACACGTAGCTTTTCATCCACCAGGATCCCCATGTCTTTATCCACAGGGCTGCTCTCAATCAATGCATTGCTTAGTTTGTATTGTACTGGG
This sequence comes from Perdix hodgsoniae, assembly GCA_035772895.1. Classification (NCBI taxonomy): domain Eukaryota; kingdom Metazoa; phylum Chordata; class Aves; order Galliformes; family Phasianidae; genus Perdix; species Perdix hodgsoniae. The sequence goes on along the minus strand of JAPSGF010000004.1, from coordinate 7,369,713 downwards.
GACTGCCCAACTGTATCATACTTATGTTCTATCAGCTGGTCATGTAGAAACACAGATCAAGGAAATTTTCAGCTACCTCTTAAGTCACAAGTAAATCTTTTTCATTAAACAAAATATCAAAATACTTATTACACATATAATATTATTAAATAATCTCCAGAATTGTAAGACAAAATTAGTTTCTCTGTTTCAAGGAGTTGCAAAATCAAGTAGGTCATATAAAATGATATGTAATCAGATTATGCAACATGATTTATTGTGTTTTTCCTATTTACTATTCTAGTGCTCAATCTTAACAAATAAAATGACTTTTATTAGGAATTTAAGATGCAATATTATCTTCTGATGAGGACAAGAGGACAGGACCGCAGAGGCAAACATTTTTATATCCATATCTATTGGTATTTCTGTGAAAGCAAAAATATTACCTCAATGCCAAATTGAAGAATGCCATATCTTCATGGATAGTACCCTTACAGTTAAATAGCCTTGGAAGATACCCTTTTATTTTAAATAAGAAGGCTACTCTCCATTGTGACTGAAGGTGTCAGTGACCTTCACCAGCAACTTACATTTAAATGTTTCATGTATGTGTTAGTTGAGGTACCACTGTTAAGGCCTGCTGTTAAGCTACCTTGACAAAGGTTCCTGAATTTAGTTTTCTTACTCCAAACTGGTAACTCTCAACTTGAATTTGATTTCAGATGTTATGAAGGAGAGCTGACTGCATGCAAATGGGACAAATTAAAACATATAGGCCATGTTCTTCATGGCAACAGTTAGCCAGGCAGTGAATATAGAAAAAGAGTTTTCTTAAATGGGTGATAATGTACTGCTTTCCTTTCATAGAAAATAAGTTATAAAAGCCTGTAGACATTAGATCATCAATACACATGCTCTGAAATTATGAAACATCTGCACAGCAAATGTCTGAGCAGTACTCTCCTGCTCTTGTAGGGAATTCCCAGGGGCATGACAGTGATGCTACCTCCTCTCATTTCAGGTCACTGTTGGAATTTCAAAGCCTCATTGTTTAACTGACATTGTTACTATTGCGAACACGATACCCAGGCAATATCGTGAATTTCTCCCAGAGAGGTTACTGTACTATAGTTATGTAGCCATGTTTTCCTTCATGTCTTAGAAACAAATCTGTTAAAATAATAAAATTAAGTTGCTTGTTCAGTTTTGGATTTGATAAAGGAACGTAAAGGACCATTCAAAGATGCACAATGGTTTGCAATGCATGCACAGCAAAATGCAGTGTGAGTTGGGGGAGGGAATTAGCTGCGAATAAAACAGCATTTTTGGAACAGCGTTTTCAAAATGAGTTTCACAGAACACATCCTGTTATCCATAACAAGCTGGCTGCCCACACAAATGCTGGTTTTCCTGGTTGTTGCCACCTGCTACACACTGAAAGCAGATAGATGAGCTGTATACTTAGCAGCAATAAATGAGTGCAGCTATATGGTATGTGGTGTGTAGACACTGTCAAAACTCAAAAAAGCTGGCGTATTTCTTCCAGTATCAGTTGAAGGTCAGTTGAAAGCTGAAAACTAGAAAATGGCAGAAAAGCAGTTTTCCTCACAAATGACTGTAAAACAGTTAGTTTTGCTTGTATGTAAAGGGAAGTATGTGAGACCGTGATTTGAAAGCAAGTCAGATAGGAGCTCTAAAAAGAAGCAGAAGTGACAACACTTTTGTAAATGCAGATGAGGATTTCAGAACAGTGAGCTATCTGTTGCTGGTTGCTCTGCTGCACTTCAGCTGCCAAGACTTATTTAGATTTTATACAAATAAAAAGCAATGTGTCCAATATAAAAGCTGTTATATTCATAGCAGAAACAGTTTAGTATCACCCTGAATGTAGTATAAATTCTTACACGAACAGACCAAGAATATATATTCTTCCTCAGAGAATAATCATCTTCAATGCTAACATCTGAAATCCATCACTGTGATGACTGGCTGTTCAAAAGTGATTGAGAGAGAGCTCCTAATGTTGATGTCATGATTCTTTTTTCTCCACATGTACAGAATACTTGTCAGTTTTGTCCTTTTCTGTATGGGAAAGTGCCAACGATTGACTCTGGGAAGCACAGCAATGTTGAGTAGACTTGTTCACTACCAAGGCAGCAGCTTTCCTTCTTCAAGTTTATTTCTCTTGCACTGTTTAAATGTGACCAGGTGGTCCATAACTCTTCTGACCACTCCAACATCAACTGAGTGGTGCTCATATGAATGAGCTTTTTTCTTTCTCAAGTCTTGAATCCTTATACTTCTGGAACACTTTCCATGTTATGTAAAGAACTGTACAGTATAATTAACCCATGAAAAAAAGGCCTTGTTTTCAGTGGAAAGTTGAACACGTTTTCTATCTATAAAATTGTTACAACATACTTTTGCCCTTGGGAAAGAAGAAAAATCTATGAAGTAAATCCAGTAACTGTAAAAGCCCAGGATTTCTCTGTTCAGTCCCATTCTCCAGTTGCTGCTTTGGCACATAAAAGAGCAATGCTTTATGTTATTTTACTGTATTATACATATTGGTCAAATTCTGTTCTTGTGTATACCCAGATATGGTAGTCTGGGGCTCAGATTCATTGCAAGTGGCTGGAAAAGAGAAAGTGTAATACAGTGAACGTGTAGGATCTTTATAGCTCATCTGTCTGTTCCAGAATGCGGCATAATAATCACTCTTCTCTTACACATTTTACCATCTCAAATGAAAAATTTTTCTTTCACTCTGAGAAGGGAGCAGGTATAATAGTTATTGTATGTAACATGGTACCACCTAAAAATCCTAAGGAAGACTAGGCATTTCATGTGGCAGTTATTGTTCAGGTCTAGCAAAATCCAATTTCAATTTCAGAATACCTAGAATGTTAGGAAGATGTCAGACATTTCCCGGAGGTAAATCTGCCACAGTACAGAAATAAAAAGCCAGAAATAAAGAAGGGCTACTGCTATCTGGTCTTGTTGACCTCAATTCCTTTGCATGACTGATAACCTGAAATTTCTTTCTGTGGAGAAATTCTCTAGAAGAATTTTTTGTGCCATAAGGATCCAATGAAACCGAGTATACTGGCACTTTATTTTGAAAAATAATTTTCTCCAAAGTAGACTCAGCAGAACTGTCATTAATACACTCATGGAGAAAAATTGTGTTCGTTTCATACTGTTTTTCACATTTGATGACTGCTATTTTGCCAGTGCAAGTGAGAATGCTTAAAAAAATTAGAGACAAAGTACTTCTGCCCATGCCCTTACTGCAGTGCATTGCTTTAGAAGTGGACTAGCCACTTCTAGATACTTGTGCAAAATCTGGAACACAAGTATTTACAAAAGGTGAACAGCTTGGATACAAATAGGATATGTGATTACAATGCTGAATCTGAAATGAGAAGATGCTTAATGTTTTGCAGAAACTCATTACCGGAATTCAGGAACAAAGGGCTTCAGTTTGCCAAGAAATGTAGTGGAATTTTTCTTCTACTGAAGTATTGATATTTAAAAGAAGTAAAACCTGAACTTCATTGGTGTAATATAGTCATGCAGACAAGTAATCAAAATAATAGAACTTCAAAAATCATACTGTGTTTTCCAAATAACTGTTTTTCTCTATTGCCTACTACATCTTTCCTTGATGAATAAATGTTAATTTTTATCAAATGTGTATAAAACTAGCAGGCAGTATTTCCTAATATTGCTCTTGGTACAACTTGGGGAGTTAACTGTAGATAGTGCAGCATTCTCCACCCTGCTGAAAAGAAACTCCACATGTTTTAGGTTGAACACTGCCAAGTCAAATTCCCTACAGTGTGTGCTTTTGATATATTGCACTGATAAAACAAAAACACCACTAAACTGCTGCCAGTCTGCTTTTATTTTTGTATGAGAATACTTTCAATTTAATTAATTTATCTACTCTCTTTTCTAGTTGCTGTGTCTCTGAGGAATCAGAAGGTTATCATTCCCCAGGATCCCGATGCTGATGCTGTATCTGTGTCAGAAACAGTCTTGGTTCCAGAACTCAGCCAGTTCACACTATGCTTTGAAGCAACCAAGAGCGGCAGTGATGACAATGATGACTGGAAGATTTTCTCCTACACTGATGCATCATCAAAAGAGTTTTTCGGCTTTGGGAAGACCACAAAAGGCCATTTTCTCTCCATCTCAGACACACAGTGCATACTTGACAATGCATTGCCTCGAAATGTGGAGTTTTTCACAGGAACATTTGAACAGCTTTGTGTCATAGGGGATAGTTTCTCGGGCACTATAGGTGTTTACGCCAAAAACATCTATCATAATACATACTGTCCAGATATGTTTGGCAAAGTTATCCCTGGAAATGGGAAGCTTGTGCTGGGCTCTAACAGCAATGAAGTGAGCTCTCTAAATGGGGACGTTTACAACTTCCGCCTCTGGAATTTCACCATGAATGCTCAAACACTGGCCAACCTCAGCTGCGATGTGAAAGGAAACATTGTAGACTGGGAAAATGAATTCTGGAGTATTCCAACTTCAGCACTGAAGGCAGAAAACAATTTGAGTTGTGGTAAGTATGCCTTGCCAATCTTTTTTGCTTATTCTCCCCCCACACTTCTGCATTGTGCTGAAAATATCCTAGCAAGAAAAATGAAAGTTCCTCTGAAAGAAAAACAGGTAGGACTTGTCCTTCTTCAACTTTAGTTCAACTCTTACTGTACACAGAGGCTTTGAAAGGGCATAAAGTTGATTATGGGAAAAGAAAAATCCCCTATGTGTTTTGAGATGCTACTTAAAATAATCCACAGATCAAAGTTCTTCCCCAGTGATTTGTTTACTGGCATTTTACTTTATGAAGTGAGGATCACAGGGAAGTACCTGCAACCATCAGGTTAGCCAACCACAGTCTCCAGAGAGGAAAAAAGTGTGCTAACTAACCATTAAGTAAAAGTTTTTGTACCTAACTTTTGATGCTTTCATTAGCTAGAAGAAGAACCTGTTAGCACTGTGCTCTAAGTGCAGAGAGACAGTAAAAAAAATGGCAAAACTCTAATGCATACAAGACAGATAAGAACAAAAATAAAATAAAATAATTAAATTTGTGGAAACAGATGGGAAGGAAGCATTTTAGATCAAAATCATTCATTCTTATCATCCTGACAATGTATTTTCTGCTCTTCTTTAAAATGGCAGTTACTACAGTCTTCCAGTAGATTACATCAGAAGACAGATTTTCATACTTAGTACAACCTATTCTCATTCTGTGGCTCAGACACTTTATTCCTATTCATGCCTTGGTGTAATTTTTATGTATGCATGTGTTTTTACTATTATTTGACAATTTTCTCCAGAATTTTTAATCAGAAAAAGGAAGGATAATTGAAACTGAAAAAATCCAT